>VDFB02270651.1:710853647-711276141 GCA_007258455.2 Sequoia sempervirens
CTACATTTTATTGTCTTTGTACCATCTCTTTTACAAATGGTTGATATAGGGGAGATAGCTAAAAGTATTCCAATGACATTGGCAAGGGAATTGGTAGGAAACTAGGACAATGAATGGATGCTTTTAACGTGGAAAGTGTGTGTGGGTATAATGGAGTTCAAGGATGTGGAAGGAGTTACAGTTGATGAGCTATGGAGAATGATTTCGTAGGGACATGCAGAGGAACTATATTTTGTGTTTGCAACTTTCATGCGACTATTAGAGATGACATAAAGACTATCAGAGTGAATAGCATGGTACAATTCTTCTACTTGTTCATTGAAGCAAGAAATATGAATTTCAGAGCCTGCTATGTCTACGAAATCAAATCCAAAAACTTTTCCATCACGTCCATTATTTTTATATTCATGGATTGATAATTTCATCAAGGCTCGACCCTCAATGGTCCAATGCTTATGGTTGGTGTTAACATTTTGATGGGAATTGTTTTAAAAGGGAATATACTCTATTGAGTCTAAGGCTCTACATCTTCTTCCAATGAATCATTTGTCGATTGAGAGGATCCCAATGGGCCTGGAGAGCTATTTGATGGGAGAGATCTTGTAGATTGGAGGAGAGGAGTTGGAGTTCTAACTATTGGTGCATTGTTTGAAATTACTTCAAATTTTTCAATAATGATAGCCCTATAATTTTGAAAAGTGATACATTTAGTAAGAGCATGCATGGGGAAAATAAAAATGAAGAAAAGGATTTTGGGAAAGTGTGGACATACGTAAATTTATGCAATATCTTTGAAGTATATTGTTTAAGTAGGACAATAGAACCTTTCACTAAAGCCTCCTCCAACACAAGATCGTTGAATTGACCATGAAGTAAAGCATGATGTGTGTGTAAACCATCCAAATTTTGAACACGGTATTTAACAAGGGTAGATCTAGCCTGCTCAATGGAGTCAATTGATGCAATTTGCAAAATAGGGCTCAAACCAGATATGCCTACAAGAATATTTGCAATGGAATTTGCAATCAATGTTGCCATTGTTTTGTTTGGTTTTAGTGTACTAAATGTACCTACGAGCATGTTGAACTATGATAATTAGGTTTTCAAAAGATTGAATGTTGTTACCAATAATCTTATGCATAGCCTTTAAAAAAATTAAGAAATGGTGTTTAATGTCCAACTATAAAAAAAAAATTACATACTTTTTTTTTGATAAATTCTAAAACTCCATTTTTTGGACATGCAGGTAGAATGAACTCACGTGGAAAAAGTGGCAAAGGGGGAGTTTTGATAATTGGGTCAGGATGAACTATATGTTGTGAGGGAGGTGCAATTCTTTGTAGGTTGGGTATGGTAATAGGAGGAGAGATTGTAGATGTTGATGCTCTAGCAAGACAAATTTTATCTTTCCTTGCATGGTATAGTTTGCGTTTCATCTCATTTTGATGAGAACATTTTTCTTGCATACTTTCTTTTTGTGCCTCCATAATAAGGAATGCTGAGGAAAAAAGCAATGAAATATATTTGTGAGATAACTAGTAGAATATACAGGTTATATACATACATATATGTATTTATATATATTATAGATTGAGAGGAGATAACATGGTGTGATAAAAGAATTTGAAACAAAAGAGGAAACAAAAACATGTAAGTATATGGAATTTTAATGTACATAAAGCTGTTAAAAAAGTAATCTGATAGTTTTCATTTGTATATGCCCTTTTCATTTAAATATGTGAAACACCATGATCATCATGACGATGAAGGTGAACATATGCTACAAAAAATAGAAGAATAAATTGGAACAAATGGTAAGGAAAGAAGGTTTGTAAGCATTTTCCAAATATATGTGAAGGGAAAAATTCAAAGAAATCCTTATTTTTAAGAATTGTACATATAAAAAAGAAGATATAATGTCTAATTTGTTGACAACTTTAAAAAAAATGTATTGTATCTTTTATGAAATTAACCAACAATCATACTCAATATAGAATGCATGGAAAAAAAGGAAACAAAATAGCATGCAATGTACTCTATATACTAAATTGAGTGGACTATACAAAAATATGGAAAGGGAAAGTGAGATAGATAAAAGGAAAACTAACTTTTGACTAGTCGTTTCACGACAACAATCTAAGAATGACATGTGTCCTTGAGAAGTTATGTTGAAGGTAGCATGCCATTTGATATAGAGAGACAAACATATAGAGAGTGAAGGTCATAAAATAGAGGAAGAGAAAAGGGAGACAGAGATATTGACAAGATATAGAGAGGTGGAGAGAGAAAAAAAAAACTAAACTATAAAAACTTTATTATTACAAATACATATTTTTTGTAATTGACCCGTCTAAGTTGATGCATAGTTGAAGATGATGGAATATAGTTAAGGTAAAAAATAGCGATAAAGAAGAAATAATGAATTGGGAAACATACCTACAGAAAGCACTTGTATATGTACTTCTCAAAAGGATTGTGTATTGAAAAAAATTGTTCCTGTGGATATAAGGAGTATAAAAGGTGGTGAGCACAATTGGATCGCATGCCAAACAACTCAAATGTTCACTACAAATAAAGTGCCATTTTAATGCAAACATAATGACATTATAACATCGATAAGGTTTGAAGTTTGGAGTTAAGAATGGGTGTATCTTTTTTTGTAAAATCTTTAGAACTACAAAAGGGGAACACATTTCATTTATTTATTTTTACTAATATTACTAATACAAAGTGTTCACATACTCAATACAACATTTGATAACTTATATGTGAAAAGGTTGTATATATATAATCTTACAAAAAAAGAAAAAGCACAATTTATTTATTTCTTCGTTGTATTCTTAATTACAATCATGTGTGCACAATTTTAGAATGCTACATAGGTGGTATCTGATGCCATAAAGTGTAGTACGATGCAATAAACTGTACAAGAAAATTCACGAGAGATAAGTATGAATACTATTGCATATGTATAACACCATGTACAAGTAAGACATTTCTATCGTTAATAAGTGACATAATTGCATTTCAATATAGAATGCGATTTACATCAAACTTCTAAGAATCTTGAGGAATTTTTTTTTATAGCAAGGAACACAACCTTGTTTGTTGTGCTAGGAAAATAATATTTATTTTATGAGTTTCATACAAAAAAGTAGGAAACTAGTCATAGTTGGGAGTGCTCGTAATTGCATTACAAAACTGTACTATATACACATTTGAAGAACAAAGGCTTTAAGCATTTTTTATGTAGTTCTCAAAATCACATTTAATGTATTGAGCACCACCCATCTCGTACACCTCATCAACATGCATCTCTCGTAGAAATGTACAAAATGCGGCCAACATATCACAAGTTGAGTGGAATTTCTGCAATGTGTCTTCCATTCTCTCCACCTCAAAGCCCTGGACACTGTGTAAATTTCAAACAATTGTATGTATTTTGTGCAAATTATCAAAGCAATTAAAGGTTATTTCATTCAATATATCTACAATGTTTGCACAAGATCTATCCCAATTGGTTGAAGGAGGAGAACCAAATGGAATATCAGGGGAGCTATCACTATTTGATACTTCAATGATATTGGTCTGAGGATGAGGAAGTCCCATTCCTGGATGTAGTAAATTAAAGAATAGAACCTACTATTAAATAATTTCATAATGTTAAACACCATAATGAATATGCATTAAAATTCAAACTATAGAAAAGTAGATTTTATTATTTTACCATATTTAACAAAGTAAATTGTAAAATACAAGGTGAAGTAGCTATTTTGTAGACATATGATTACAACAAAAGTAACATTGTCTGGGTTTGTTCCAGACTTGCATTTTTTCATAAAATTGAATGATCTCTTAATCGCAACAATGAATGACACATCAAACAATCATTGCATTATAGAAAGCCATATTCTTTACAATGTTACATACATTCTAGCAAATAGTTTGCATAATCTTGCATTTTTATTTCATTCAATTAAATGATTAAGTAAATTACATTTACTACATACTATATGATGGGAGCATCAACTATGTCTATTACATTTATCTCTATTATTTTGGATAAAGATGTAAATTTCCATGTACAACATTCTTTTAAAGTAATAAATACGTTATAGTTTGATATATGAATGTTTTAAATCATATAAGATAAATTTTGATCTATATTTGTACTATATAAAAGTATAATAATTACTAATTATGAATTTAAATTATTTTATGTAATTAATAGTTTTATTTAAAAATATAATATATAATATTAAGTAGAATTATATTATTTATAATTATTTTTTATTATTAAAATATAATTTACATTTCAAATAGTAAACTTATAAATCAAATTGTAAGTATAAATCAAATATTATATTAACTAAAATATAATTTAAATTTCAAATCAAAATATAATCAATTTTTTTAACTAAATAATTTTTTTTATTTATACTAGTTAAATGAAAACAATAATTTAAAAATAAAAAAAATAGAACAAGATGTCGTAATGTTAAAATCTAATTCCATTCATTATTAGAATCTTGGTGGTAATTTTCATTTTAATAAACATACTTTAAAACCCTCGTAAAAACCTTATTTTAAGGCTACAACACACCAAATTGGAGAAGTGGGATGGCTAAACGTGAGGGACTTCGTACAAGACATTGGGAAAATTTTGAAAATGAAAAGTATCAGTGGAAAAGATTAAGTAGCTTCAAAAATTAATTGCCTCCCTCCTCATCCCGTAAAAAATGGCTATTTTATTTACTGCAAGCTCAAATTCCCAGTGTGACGAACGCTGGTAATAAAGTTAATCGCGCTGGAAAAATGAAACCGTTCGAAAAAAAATTATGAAACTCGAGAAAAAAATGACGAAAAAAACTGGCAGGAAAAACGGTGAGTAAATAACGGGGACAATAGAAAAATGGTGACAAAAAAAGGCATTCATTGCACAGTTCAGATATTACATCACTGCTGAAACATTTACGGTTTAGATGCACTCAATCATTGGGCAACTGTAGGGGAATGATATTAACCGTTAAAACCATGAACGTGAGTCTAAAGTTTAAGCACAAAAGAACTTCGTGCATGCCTATCGAAACACACTAAAAACTAAAACCTGTAGAAGAGTTAATGGTTCATATATCATTTATTAGGCCTTTTTACTACAGAACCATTACCTACTCTGGACTGGTAAGACTGAGCTAATAGAGATGCCCTCTAGCAGGGTTTTGGTGCGAAAATGAGATTATGTCATTGTGATATGAACATAATAGTCACCTATACATACAACTAATAATCTCCAAGAAAATGTTTAATTTCAAGTTCTATGAAAGATATACTTAATCCATTCTGGTTTCATTTTAAGGTAGAATTTATAATCCTTCTTTATTTTCTTTTATCTTTTATATTGAATTATGAAATTTAATCTGAAACATTAATGTAAAAAATCTATATAGTTTTTCCGGTAGTTATTACTGAATTTTATGGACCATGAAAATTTCATATACACTAAAGATATAATTAGTCACTTCCGGTTAACTCACATCCTCCAACAGTAGAAACAAAACCCTGTAGGAAAGAGAAGTTGTATACCAAGAAGAACACCTACAGAATCTTGTAGCAAAGAGAAACTGTAGGCAAGAGGAATCCATACAACTATATACCAAGAGTAACATCTACATAATCTTTTAGCAAAGACAAACTGTAGGTAAAAGGAATCCATACAGCTTTCTGCACTACCCAATATCAATATATGAGCTAATAGAGAATGAAGACTTGACTAGTCTAGATAAATTAGAAAACTCCATCTCAAGAAGTGTTTACAATAACGAAGGAAGCAGACAAAAACCTAAAAATCTAATACATTCATTGTATGATTATTTATTAAACTGTTATGTATAAAGCATATAGTATATCATGCAGATAAATATACACAACACATACAGTAGCGTACAGAAAAAGAATCCAAATTAGCAAATACTAAAAACAATTTTAATTTAACACCGAACAAAGATATGTGAAACATGTAACGGTAAATAAGCTAATGCAAGTTATCGAAAGTAAACCATCACAAACTAAACTGACATGTCTTTTGTAAAAAATTGAATTGTTGACTAAAAAGAAAATCTAAATGTCAATAAAATAAAAAATTAAACTGAAAACAAAATTCAGTTTAGTGTTTATATAGGTAATTAGTTATATAAAAAATTGTCTAATTAAACATTCCACTATTTTTATTTTGCCTTTAAAAATCTTAAACTGAAAACAAATTCAAATGTTTAATATGATTTCCTACATCTATTGGGAATTTTTTCACTAATATTCATTTACTGGGTACCTAAATGGAAGAAATTAGGTTATTTGAACATTGTTGGCCAAGTTCATTTCATTCATGGATGTTATGCAGAGTTGATTATGAAAAATAATATTTTATGAAAATGAAAATACAAATCGGGGACGAGGGTTTGTCGTCTAGCTATAAATTTCATATAGATTTGTATAGCTTTATGTTTGTTAACTTGATTTCATGCAGGAGCTTCTTAGAGGCACAGTAAGATTTTTTAATTAGTTTTTAAGAGAGTGAAAGTCAGTTTGTAAGGACGATGAAAAATGAAGAATAGAGAGTATATGTTTAATTTGAAGAAATTTTAAAAAGAATAAATAAAAGATAGTATCAAAAAATATATGAAAATAATTTATATTGAATTATAGATTTTATTATATCAATAAGTTTTTGGTCTTCCTTCTTATTTAATTTTTAAGAAAAAGTAAGTTAAATAAAAAATACAATCTTCTAAATTTAAAGTACTGCACAAATAAATATATTACTAAATAAAAACAGGTTAAAAAGTTAAGTATTTGGATCTGAAGAGAGTTATACTAGATCTTTAAAAAGACACAAAGAAAAATGGAATATAAAAAAAAAGGTAATAGGTTATATTACTAATTCTTTATCCTGGAAAAATTAGGTTTCTGTATTAAAAAGTGTCCAGGGCTTAGCAGCCGGTGGTATCCAAACGGTTCCATTGCACTATCTTAGATCTTGCTTAAGCCATTCCAGGAACCATTTCAGGGATTTTTTAAACAAATTGTGAATTGGAATCTCAGGCTCAACGACTGTTTCCAGGTAAGAGCTGCGAGTAAGTCTCTTTTTTTATTTTCTTACCAAAGGGAAGGAATTGTACACAAGGAATACTTTTGGCTATGATTGGGGAAATATTATTACAACCTTGTCTAGCTTTCTGACAAGACAGATATAACTAAATGGCTCAGCCTTGTGATGATATTTACATCAATAATAGCGAAACACTTTCTGATGTACTTCGTACCTAGTTTACAAATGATCTATCCACCATCATACCTATGACCAAAGATTTTCATAAAGATTTAAATTTCACAAGTTTCAGAGGTTTGAAGAATTCGGGGTTACATGTCACGACGAGATAGATTTATTAAAAAATATATTAACTGTTAACAATGATTCAATTTTCCATATGGCATAAAGGGATTCGTAAAAGAGATTTATGGTTGGACAAACTAAGTAACGTTTCTACAACTTAAAAATGTGTCTAACAACAAAGCTACGATGATAATATGGGATGCACCTATTTGAGAATTTCAGATCAAAATTTGTAGTGTTACATACAAGAAAAGGGCTTCAAAAACAAGAAAATTGAACAAATATATAAACATCCATGCAACCTGAGCAAAACACTTCTATTCGTGTAGGGAAACTATATTAAGCAGAGAAAATAAACATACCAGATTTCTTGTTCATTGCTGTACAATTTCCAGTGTGTTCTTCTGCAATCCTTCTTTTTGGCAAACTCTCTACAAAGGTTGTTCTCCATAAATGTAGCTGGTAGTATTTTTATTCTTACAATTAGAAGTAGTATTTGTAGAAAATACAAGGCGGTGAAAAATGGGCAGCATTTATGTGGTAAAAATATCTCATTCAACCACTTCTACAATTTGGTTGTGAAAATGGGAGTAAAAATATCCTAAACCTAATATCGTAAATGCAGTTATGATTCATTAATGAGGGACAACGCTGTGACGGAGGGAAATCTAAGTAAATCTATTGCCATACTTAATGTACTCAATCTTATCTATAAATCACTGGGTCTGCAGTAGAATTGATTGCACAACTAGGTCTATGGAGAAGAGAAGACGTCACAGAAAATGAATTTGTTGAAAAGTTGTACAATCATTCAAGCAAATGCGATTGGCAGGTGTAAAGCGAGCACTTACCGAGTACCCTGCCTGAAAACTCATGAGGTACAAGTAATCTGCAGATAACTTGCTTGCTGGCAGAAAAAATAGACAGCAAGGGTATACACCACGAAAGCCCATGTGGGGCGGCTGCAAGTACGAAATCTTGCAAAGGAAACTTCCACACGACATTGAGGAAAGCTTCGCCACTATTCCGTGGGGCAGGGGAGTATTAAAGTTAATTTAAATTTTTACAAAAGACATGTGAAATTTAAATTAAAATGTATTAAAGTTATTTTTTTAAAATCTTTGTCTTTGAAGATTTTGATGAAATAATATCATATTCCGCCAAATTCGGAACTCCGCATCCTAGAAAATTGAAAATTTCCATATTGATCAGAAGAAAGGAACGTGGTGTAGGTCACAAATTATCACCACTTGATGTAGCCAGGTGAATTCTATTGTACACCCGCGACTATTTATTAAGAGCCTGTCAAGTAAAAACGAATCTTGACACGTTCAAATTAAAAATATATTCATGTGAATCAAGTTTACCTGCCATGGCCCTTAATTAAATTATTTTATCTTCTATGGTATTTCAATGACGTTGGTTAACGAAAATTCAGATGTATCTGACGTCACCTCTTTGTTTTGTTACTTTGTCGTTTATTTACCGTATTTCATATACTTTTAAAGAATTATTTTCTGCTGAATAGTGCATTTGTTTTGGGCAGAGGGCTGGAATTTGATGGTCTATCTGACTCTTTTTTGCATTTTAGATCGTATATTACGACCTAAAAATTTATTAGAGTATATTATTTGACTTGCTATATTTTTATATAACCGTAAATATGACACTTAAAATTATTATTAAACCGTAAAATTTTATTGTAGCATATATATATATATATATATAATGTTTATGATAAAAATATAAATTAATTTAGAATTGGAATAGTTCTTTCTAATTTCACTTTATATTAATATGCATGATTTATAATATTTATTATAAATATATTTATTAATTCAAAGTCCATTCAAAATAGAATTTTTTCAAGATTAAATATAGTTCTTTCTAATTTTTTAAATATTTTTAGCAATAAATTTAAGATTGACATTTTTACTAATAGTTATCATTGCTTTATATTAATATATATGATTTATAATATTTATTATAAAAATATATATTAATAGAAAATCATTTTAAAATAAAATATAATTTTTTTTTAATTTTTTGAATATTTTAACAAGATTTATTTTCTATATGAATTTAGAAACATTTTGTTAATTGTAATAGTAAATTTAAGATTTTTACATTTATTTCTAATTATCAATATTTTCTAATTTTACATTTTTTTAATATATATAGGATATCCATATGAATAACATAACACAAATTTTCACTGTTTTTTTAACAACATTTTGTTTACAGTGATTAGTGATTCAAGCTTTGATTTTTTTCAAGATAATACAACATTTGTGTTTTATTGGTGAGCATTTTGAAATTTTATTTGGCTTTTGCAAATAATTTATGTTTTTAGATAGATGAATTTAAAAATTAAACTATAAAAAAATTTCAATAGCATTTTTTTTTATGCGAGCTTTGATTTTTTTCAAGATAATATAGCATTTGTGTTTTATGGGTGAGTATGTTGAAATTTTAGATAATGAATTGAATAAGGATTAAACTATTTTTAATTTTATATAATCATTTCTGAATAGGTCTGAAATTGATATTTAAAGTTTTTTGATAGCTAAATTTTTTCATGAAATGTAAAGTGACAGATATTTAAATGAACAAACCGTCAAAAAATTTTGATATGACAGGTAGGGGTGGCCGTCAAATTCCAAGTGCACCTTAAAAAGCTATGTTGCAAAAAGCATATTTCTAGAAGCCTTCTTTTCACCCTAAAACACATTAATGCCTGCGAGACAAAAGGAAGAAAATACAAAGGAGTCAACTGAAGATCACTTTAATAGTATCCCGAGGGCTCTTAGCAAGATCAAACCGTCAGTGAATAAATTTAGCTGGGCCTCTTTCAAATTGGATATGCCTTCCGCGTAAAAAAAATTTGAATTAAAATAAAATAATTTTTAGAAAATAAAAATTGTTCTATATATTTTTATTCTTAAATGTAAAAGAACAATTAATTTAAATTACTAAATCAATTTATTTTCCTTACATCTATAAAAATATCCAAATTGACTAGAACTTAAATCTAGAATTTTTCATTTAATCTCTTTTGAAAATCCTAAAATATTTGATATATAGAGAAGGAAAATCTCTATAAAACTCTCAAACCATTTTATTTTATTAAATTGAAAATAAATTTAAATCTAATCTTGCCTCAAGAAAAAAAAAGAAAAGAATAGATGAGCTACAAATTTGTAGAAAGTGAGATGTAGTTTTAAATCTTTGATAAATCAAACCCATTGGTTAATTAATATCTAAATGCACATTATACAGAAGCAAAAATGAGTCACATCAAGCTACACCCATGAGGTTTCTGACAAGTCTGATGTGTTATGACCATGGATGTATATGGTGCATCTTGATGGCTAGATAGTTGTTGCCATTCGTGAGGGCCCCAGCGTTGAGTGGGGCATTGTTGTAGGAACAATTCATGAGAAGACAAGGGGGATTCGTGAGGACCCCAATGTTTTGTGTGGTTCTAGGCAAAGGTGGAGCTCTTTTTATCTAGACAAGTGGGCCTGATTGCAGTAAATAAAAGCTCGATGGGTCACAAGTAAGTGGAGATTTATTTTTTTATTTAAAATTAGTGTTTTCTTTATTTGTTTTGCAAAAGCTTTACACATCTATTTATTGGTCCCTTCAATGGATAGCATGCAACAACCATGTTTGAACATTGAAAATGAAACTATTGGAGTCGGGGAAACAAATCATTTTGGGCAAATGAAAATTGCTCTTTCAGACAAAATTGGAAAATGGGTGTGGGAAAATGCAAAGAAGTATAGGGGTATTCTAAAGAATAGAATATATTGGGTGAAGTTGGAACATGGAAAAAGAAAACAAGGGAAAAAAGGGAAAACCACAGCTAACATACAAAGAATAAAAGCTTAGAAAGCCAAAAATATGGAAAAAAAAAAGTAGATGGGAAAATTGGTAAAGACTATGGAGAAGATGATGGCAATTATATCAACTCCTCTTACTTGGTCTGCACATTTATATGTGTGAGAATTGTTAAATTTTAAAAGTTAGATAGAACATTTAGAAATAAAGGATCAAGAAACAAAATGCAAGATCAATACCACAAACATGACGACTAACCAATCTTTAGTGGAAGAAAATAAGGAGCTAACATAATAGGTGGCATCATTGCAATGGGTTTTAAAAATAGGGAAACTTGAATGGAAAGCCATGAAGCAATCATGGAAATCCTTACAACAAACAACAAAATCAAACTCAAACATGGTAGGCTCAAAAATGGAAAATGATGGTACTTAGTTCTTGCAGCAAGAAAGTGCTCAAGTTCTTGAGAAAAAAGAAAGTGATGGGGAAAATAACTCAAAAGGCTTCAATTTGTGGACTCCAATAGTTAAAAGCCCAACATGTGGGTTAGTAGGGGCAATGGATAAAGCTAGCAAACCACAAGCAAGAGAGAATAGAGAGAGGAATGAAAGGGAAAAAAACATAATCATTAGAGGGGTAAGAGATTATGGCACAAATGAGAGAACATTCAATCTTACAAGTGATTTTTTAAGGGACAAGTTGCAGTGAAGGGGTCAAATGTATCAAGCAAAAAGGGTTGGAAAATTAAGAGAAGGGAGTTTTAGACCTATCAAAGTTACCTTGAGGAGTTTAGAAGAAAAATACCAACTGCTAAGCCAAAAGAGGCTTTTGAAGGGCTCCTACTTCTTCTTAGGTGAAGATCTAACTATCTTGCAAGAGGAAGCAAGAAGAGAGGAATTGACCAAAATAAGAAAAGTTAGAAGAGAAGGTAAAAGAGTGTGGTTGCAAAAGGGAAAATAAATCATTACCAACTTTTTGTTACAAAACAACATAATGTAGTGGGAAAATAAAAGAGAGAAAGCAAGGATAGCAATAACAACAATGGATGGGGCATAACATGAATGGTTGAAAAAAACTAAAAATTCTAATTTAAGCCTTTGGTCCCAAGGAAAATAGCAAGTAAACTCCCCCAAAAAAATTAAAACTAGCGTGTTGGAATTGTAAAGGATGTCTGTGGAGAAGAGGACTTGGGTTAGGGCTTATCGTTGTTGGAAGAGACATAATATTTCTCATAGAAACACATGAGCATGATGGTTGCAAGACACCTACTTTTGAAGGCTATACAAAAATTATAATTTGGAATGAGGCAGTTGGAAATGGCAAGGGGTATGGTGGCATATTGGTCTTAATAAAAGAAACATGGGGAAGAAACATTTAGTTAGAAAAGACAGACCCAAATAAGTAGTACATATGGTTTAAAATATCTAAGAATAATAAACTCTTCATAATTACATGTTATTTTGCTCCACAAGGGTCAAAAATTTACAAAAACATGGTCTAGATGGTAAGGACCCTTATCCAGCTCTAAAAAAGATATTTCATCTTTCTCACATCAGTGAGAAGTTCTTCTAGTGGGTGACTTCAATGCAATACATCTAATGAGCAAGCGGGTAGCTTGTGCAACAATGAAGATAACAATACCCTATGGCTTACAAAAGAAGAAAATCAACTTTGGATAAGGTGTTTTGTAGATAAAGGGGATATCAACCACTTTAGTGAGGAGTTATTTGACTTTTGTGGTATTTTTTATTTAGCTATTTGTAATAGTGTGGGAAATTGGAAGAGCTTTGGGAATTTCACATGTAAAACCTATAATGGGGCTAGCGTTGTTGATTATGTTATTTTCTCACAAAACCTGGTTGGAAAAATAACCAGGGTCATGATTGCAGAATTCTTAGATCATTTAAAATCTGATCATAATCTTCGTCTTTTGCTATATTGCCCCAAAAACTACGAATTTTTTTAGTTTTCTTGGGTAAAAAGATTTTTTCACTTTGCTATATTTATCAAGCCATCGTTCTCCATTGCTAAGGACTCCAGGTATGTACAACGTCATCCATACTATTTCTAAGCTTCCATTATGGCGTAGGAAGGGTGGATTCGGG
This sequence comes from Sequoia sempervirens, assembly GCA_007258455.2. Lineage (NCBI taxonomy): Eukaryota > Viridiplantae > Streptophyta > Pinopsida > Cupressales > Cupressaceae > Sequoia > Sequoia sempervirens. Next base: position 710,866,986 of record VDFB02270651.1, read on the forward strand.
CGACCAATGTTTATTCTATTACGCCCTTCTCATTTGGGTAGTTCGCCATTATAATCAAGTTTTGAATTATTTTTCTTAGATATTGATCGCTGTTATAGAGAATGATTTATTTTTCTTATTAGTATTGTAAAAAGCTCAATAAAATGGTAGAGAAATGTTGTTATTCATTTACAGTTAGTTGAAGTTGCATCATTCTTCAATCCTTCACGTTTTGATAAAATTTATATACTATCCTTAAGCTTCTATTTTTGCAACCAGAGAGGAAGTTAGGAACCTGTCTTCATATTTATCAATCACTGTTACACATATTTTCATAGATAGGATTAATCAGTAGCAACCTCCCACTGAATCGACTATCATTTTTCATTTATTATAGGGTAAGATAATCTGTTCCATTCTATACATTTCAATTCTATTACAAAACCCTTCAAACAAAATATCTTATATTACCTGTCATTCAATTTTCATTTCAAATTTAACACCCCTTAGGAATTCTTAGAAACTACAGTCCCATTTTGAAGAAGAAAATAATGTACATATACTTAAGAAGCTGATTGGTTGCAATTAACCATTTCCCCCATATATCTTCAATGTCTAATTGATTAAAATTAGTTTAAATTATGCAATTAAACTCTTTGTTAGCATCTTAAAATTTTTAACCTTGTAATATTATCTTATCATAAAATGGAGGAAAAGGGTTATGGAACTTGAATAAACTAACTATACATGTAAATGATCTACACAATTAATATTGTTGGCCAATGGTGTTTTCCCCAATCTAGACTTGGGACAAAAACTCTTTCATGATTTCCACAAAGTTGGAAACTTTAGAAAAACCATATAAATGATCAACCATCTTGCAAACCTTACCATAATATGCATAAGTTAGAGGATTAAATGGATCAATCTTAGGCATTAACTATAGATATGACATTGCTCTTTTATAAAATAAATTTTAACTGGACTAGTTGGGTGTAAAAAAAAAGAAAAGATTTGTGAGTAATTATGATCACAAAATCTATTACCTAATTAATTATGGCATACGGAAAATTCATCGTCAAGGTATGTGCAGGATCATCATGGAAAAAAAGGCCCTTAAATGGCAAAAAATTCAAAAAAATCAGAGATAGGTAACTTGACATAAAAATTTGAATAAATTATCTATATTATTTCAAAAGTATGTAAGAATAGAATCTGTAGCAAATTGAATGTACTTTCTAAACTACTAGGTTTGTTTAAAAAAAAAATTATTTGATGAAAATTTGAAATTTCAATACAATTAGTACTTAAATTTTAGGGAAAAATAAGAAGGTGTTAATACGTCTAACTACCCTAACCACAATAAAATGATAATATTTTTTATAAGTTTTAGATATAAGTAGAGGACTCATGTCTAGATGTGATGCATATTTTTTTTATTTTTTTTCTAAGTAAATAATTAATTATGAATTTTTTATTAAATTTTTAAAAAATATAAAAACTTGTATGTCGACCACCTTAACTTCAAAAACTTCATGAAATTCATTTTTTTTAAATCTATAGTATGCAAAACATAGAATGTGGCACATGTTTTGGATTCAAAAATGTGACAGTTTGAAAGTTATAGATGTTTTCAATTACTATCAATTAGGACTTTAGTCGTAATTCAAATAGAAAATGAATAATAATTACTTATTAAATTCAAATTAAAGCATAATTTATATTGGTGAAAGTTAAGAATCTCCTTTAAAACCCTTTTCGTTTCATCAATTTTGGGTAAAAAAAATATCGTCAGCCACATACCCATCATATTGCCACTTTTTGGCCCATCATGATCCTACACATACCCGCTAGCAATTTACCAACGGAAAATTCACTACCAACAATTCACCGTGGGAAAATTCACCGCATGAAAAATTAATTGCATGAATTTTTTACGATTAATTTTCCATGGCGGTGAATTGCTAGTGGTGGTGAATTTTCCCGCAGTGAATTGTTGATAGTGAATTTTCCATCCATGAATTGCTGACGGTGAATTTTCCTAGAGCCATTAATTATATATGTAATTTCCTATCTTCTGAATACCTATTAAATTTACCTAAATTCTTCCTAGCATCATGATGAGTCTTGTGGCATTGTTGTGTGTAAATTAAGTATTTATATAATGCTTCTTATACAAGTCCTTGTTATAGTTTAACTAACACATGGGTAATTATAATTATGCATATTGTAAGATTAGACAAATAATCCAATTTTTTGCATTATGTAACTCTAGGGTATATAAAAGGATGACAAAATAAATAATTAAATAAACAACTAGAAATTGCTATTTAAATCAATAAGAATGATGTATTTCAAAAGGTTTTCCTAAGAGATACTAGTATTATTAAGAGTATTTAAATTAAAAAAGCTCTCAATATCATAATAGGTTTACTCATGGTTTAATAAAAAAAACACCACAACTTGTATTCATTAGGATTTATTCCTTGATACTCATTTGGAAATCTTATCATTAACCACTAGGGAACAAAAACTATAACTAGGTAATTTAGGAAATAAGAGATAACTACGACTTAGGAAATTATCACAAGATAATGAATTAGCGTCATAAGGTTTGGATATAAAAATACAATCAAATACCAAATTTAACTCAAGTTAGAACGTAGAGGATGGAAATTAATTAGGACTTGGATCTTTCACAAAGTAACTTAAATTTAATTCTCATGATTCCAAACATGATAAGGGATATACTATATAAGGATAGTGTTAAAAGCGTAGGACAATTGAGAGGGGGGGTGAATCAATTGTCACCAAATTTAAATTAAAAACTTTAAATACTTATTAGCTTCACAACATAAAAAAATCAAAGAGGGAAAAATCACGGTGAGGATTAACTCACAATATAAAGAGATAGAAAAACCGATTACAAAGGCTCACTTCCTAGGGCTCACTGCCCAGAAGAGGACTCACTATCCATATACAAAGACTCATTGCCTACAGAAAGGACTTACTATCCAATAGGAGGCTCACTGCCTACTCATACAAAAGAAAAAAAAAAAAGATTCACCACAACAATTAACACACATCCACAACCTTGATCAAAAGATTGCAGAAACCTTTAGCTTACTGCCTTCAAGAATCTAACACAATGAAGTATTGCTACCTCAACTCACTTTCACACACTTCTACTCTTTTAATTTGTGGCTTACTTCATTGCTTTTCCATTATCCTACAATTCTTCTCAATTCAACTTGCATTTATACCATCTTCAACCTTAGAAACTTTCTCCAAGATCAGCCACATACGCCTCATTTCATAAATTCAAATTAGGTCAGAAACTCAACATCCCCGCGATGGAAAGGAATGCGAGTGTACCAATAAAAATACTTAACCAAGACCAAAAATAATGTCTTGGATCAACCACTCTTCCTTAATTAAATTTAATTCTTCAAATGAAGTGTAAACACTAGGTCAGCCAAACCTAATGAAAACATAAATTAACATTGATGTACACACTTCCCAACAAGAAGATAGCACACATATGACAAAAAATACATCATTATGCATGAGAACACATCTCAAGTTCCTTCATATACATCCACAACAAGTGCAACAATCTTTGAACATCGAACTCCTTCCATCAGTCCATCCAGACTATGCAAACACATACAACAACTCTGAAACTTGACTACCAGATTAGTAAACCACAAACATCTTTGCCAGAACCAAGAGAACACCATTATAAAAAATATTCCAGATCCACAAGATCTGAAATAGAACAATAGAGGATTGTGGAGCAGAAACATTTCTCCCAATCATAGAAAGCTAACTCTTCCAGAACAGTTCACACATCGATGAACACAACTTTCACACTTCATTAAACCAAAAGCTACAAATTGGTAGATATCACCATCAAATCATAAAAAAACAACCCTTCAGATTCGCATAAGCATAGGATCAACATAGGAAAAATGAAGAGTACATACCAGAGCACATTTTGAACACATTCATAACTCTAACTTCTCTCGTTATTAATTTTCTCTAAAGAACTTGGAAATTCATCAATTTAGCACATCTGTAACATCATAAGGATAGCTCCATGCACTCACAACATCTCAACATTATCTCTATACATGTAAAATCTGTAACATACTAAACTATGTTGACATCAATGACAAAATTAATGAAAACACCATCAAACTTGCTCATACTTGCAATAATATCCCCCTTTGTCATTGATGGCAACACATGATGTGAAAAAACATCAAAGACAACATCCTACACAATACTCCAGAAGGACATCTTTTCTTACTAATTTTCACATGACTTTCTCTCCCCCTTTGACATCATTGAAAAAGATCAAAAACTCTGATCACTCCCCATTAGGAGTACACCCATTCAACTCATACTACAACAATGAAAACCTTTTCTACTCCCCTTGCGGAGTAGACCCATTCATCAGTCCAGATAAATGAAGAATCTTTAAATTCACTAGACTAACACACCTTCATGTGCACCTAGTTTGGAGGACCAATGACCCCCAACCTCTCCCTAAGATACTCAAAAGTATCCTTCGAAAGAGCCTTAGTAAATATATCTACAATTTGTTCCTTTGTTGTCACATACTCCAACTTGACTTCATTCTCCAACACTTTTTCTCTCAAAAAATGATATTTGATAGATATGTGTTTTGTTCTTGAATGCATAGTTAACCAAATTCTTTGAAATGTTTATAGCACTTGTGTTATCACCAAAAATAGGAATAGGCTCATCACATATTACTCCAATGTCTTTCAGAGTTTGCTTCATCCACAAAACCTGTGTGCAGCAGGATACTGCAACAATATATTTTGCCTTTGCAGTGGATAAAGAAATCGAGTCTTGTTTCTTACTCAACCAAGAAACCAATATTTTGCCTTGAAAGAAAGCAACCCCATTGGTACTCTTCTGGTCATCCACACAACTAGCCCAATTAGCATCAGTATAAGCACTCAAGGTGAAATCAACACCCTTAGGATACCATAATCCATAATCCAATGTACCTTTAAGATATCTAAATATCCTCTTTACTGTTGTAGCATGTGCCTCTTTAGGATCTACTTGAAATTTGACAACTAAACATACTGCATGCATAATATCCAGTCTGGTAGTAGTAAGATACAACAACCCACTAATCATAGATCTGTAAATTTGCTTTGATAAGTTTTAGCAGATTCATCATCTTTAATCAACTTACATCCAGTCATCATAAGAGTAATAACCGGTTTGGAATCATCCATTCCAAACTTCTTCAACAACTCTTTCACGTACTTAGATTGTGAAATGAATATCCCATTATCAGTTTGATTTACTTGAAGACCAAGAAAGAAATTCAACTCACCAATCATGGACATTTCAAATTCTTTTTGCATTTCTTCTGCAAATATTTTATACATGCCTTCATTTCTACCAAAGATGATCTATCATCAACATATACTACCACTATTAACATTTTGTTACCTTGCACTTTGAAATAAAGATTGTTGTCAGTAGAGCCTTTGTTGAATCCTTGCTTTGTCAGGTATCTATCCAATCTTGCATACCAAGCTCTAGGATCTTGCTTCAGTCCATACAATGTCTTCTTCAACTTACAAACCATATCCAGTTTGTTAGATAACTGAAATCCTTCAGGTTGTTCCATGTATACTTCTTCCTCCAATTCACCATTCAGAAATGCTGACTTGGCATCCATCTGATATACTTTGAAATCCTTGTGGGTAGAAAATTCCAAAAACATTCTAATAGCTTCCATTCTAGCCACAAGGGCAAATGTTTCTTCAAAGTCTATGCCTTCAACTTGTGAGTATCCCTTGCATACAAGTCGTGCCTTATTTCTTACAACTTCACCATTTTCATTCAACTTATTCCGGAACACCCATTTTGAACAAATTACATTCTTATGCATAGGTCTAGGAACTAATTCCCATGTTTGATTATTTTCTATTTTTTGTAACTCTTCTTTCATAGCTCTCATCCAACTCTCATCTTCACATGCTTCACTCATAGACTTAGGTTCAATTTTAGAGAGTAAACACAGATTTACCTCACCTACTACTTTACTTCTTATCTTCACACCTTCACTCTTATCTCCAATTATTTGTTTCTCTAGATGATTCTTCTGCACATACTTAGGAGTCTTAGAAACATGTTCCGATTCATTTTCTTCTTCTTCTTCAGTCTGTTCTTCTTCCTTCTCCTTATCCTCTTCAGTTGCTTGTCCACAGATAGGATCATCAGGTTCAACTTCACTTCTCTCAATAGGTTTGTGCATGTCTTCATCAACTTTCACATTAGCACTTTCAACAATATTCCTCAATCTTTTATTGAAGCATCTATATGCTTTGTTGGTAGTAGAGTACCCAAGAAAATTCCTTCATCACATCTAACATCAAACTTCCCAATATTTTCATCATCTCTTTTTATGTAACATTTGCTTCCAAATACCTTGAAGTACTTCATAGTAGGAGTCTTACCGGTCCATAACTCAAAAGGATTTTTTGTGTTGTTGCCTCTAATTTGAATTCTATTAAGAACATAAACAACAGTGTGTATTTCCTCTCTCCAATACACGTCCAATACATTTGATTCTTTCATCATGGTTCTTGTAGCTTCTTGTACCATCTGGTTTTTCCTCTCAACTACCCCATTCTACTGAGGGGTTCTCGGAGTAGAAAATTGTTTTTTCATGTCATGTTATTCACAAAATGTATTAAACTCACCAAAAGTGAATTCTCCACCTCTATCAGATCTCAAACATTTGATTCTCAAATTCACTTCATTTTCCACTCTTGCTTTGAACACTTTAAACCTAGCCAAAGCCTGAGTCTTCTCTCTAAGAAAAAAAACCTATGTCATTTGATAATAATCATCAATAAGGAGCATGAAATACCTAGCACCATCTAGGCTTCATGTTCTAGTCAGACCACAGAGGTCAATATGAATTAATACCAACATTCCGGTAGTAGATTTCTCTTTTCCCTTAAAGTTGCATCTTGTATGTTTCCCTAATTGACAACTTCTCCAAATAGTATTAGCAGGCTTTGTGATTCTAGGTAGACCTTAGACAACATCTGTTGAATTGATTCTGACTAGATTATCAAAGTTTACATGTCTCATTCCCTGGTACCATAACCAACTTTCATTGATTTGAGATACAAGGCACTGACCATCCACACCTTTAAGCTGATAGATGTTTCCATGAGTTCTCCTTCTGGCAACAACCATATCTCTAGATCTTTCTCCGATCTTGCAGGTATTATTCTGAAACACAAGTTTAAAGCCTTTGCTACACATCTATCCAACACTCAAAAGGTTATGCCTCAAACCCTTTACATAATATACATCACCAGTGTTGTGTATTCCATCAAAACTAATTGTACCTTTCCCAATAATTTTTTCTCTTGAATAATCACCAAACACGACCAAGCCTCCATCATACTTTTCGAGTTTAGTAAACTTAATTTTATCACCGGTCATGTGATTAGAACATCCACTATCAATCACCCAGTAATCTTCATCCTGCTTAGCATGAAAGGTGGTGACCACAATACCTTCCATCCCATTCTTCTTGTTTTCTGAAACATTCTTCCTTGCACATTTTCTAGGGTTAGCAGACATAGATTTATTCTCCAAAGCTAAAAATAAGCATTCACTATCATCACCCTCATAATCAGATTCATCATCAGAGATTTTGGCTTCTTCTTTAACATATAATATAGCTTCTTATATTTCTTATCCTTTCTATCTTTATCTTTATAATCCTTGTTCTTCTTATGTACAACTCTCTTTAGACATCTTGAAGCATAATGACCAATATTACCACAGCTGAAACATTTAAAGGGAAACATACCTTTATACTTACCAGTACCTTTCTTCAACTTTCTGGTGAAATTCTCATCAAAACCATGACTATCCAGATCATCTTCAATCTTCATTGCCTTAAATATTGTTTCTGTCTTTTCCTCTTTCTTTCCAAACTTTCTCATCTCAAATGTTGTCAAGGTGTCGAATAATTGTTCTTTAGTATACTTCTTAGGATCATACATCTCTTCAATAACTGAGATCTTATCACTGTAGCAATCTGGCAGGGTGATCAAGATCTTCTCAATTATATCTTCATCGGTCAGGTTTCCCCCTTGATTCCTAATTTTGTTTGCTACAAGTTCAACCCTTTGGAAATAACTTGTAAAAACTTCACCTTCTTCCATTTTTAGATTCTCATATCTACACTTTGCCTCTAGCTTCAATATCAACTTTACTCTTTCATTTCCTTCATACAGTTCTTCCAACTTCTTCCAGACTTCATGAGTAGTGCCTAAAGAAAGAACTTTAGTTCGCTCAGTTTTAGATAAAGCACTAAAATTAGCATACCTCGCCTTCTAATTCTCCTCATGAGCATAAATCTCATCTGTAGTAGTAAGACCACCCGTCAAAAATATATACTTTGTCTCAACAGCCTTCTAGGTCTTGAAACCAAGAGAGATAATATATCCTCTCATCTGTGCTTTCCAATTTCTGTAATAAGATCCATCAAACATAGGGATCACCAACTTATGCACCATCAGATCTTCCTTAAGCAATTAAGCTCTACACCAAGGAACCAAAGCTCTGATACCAATTGTTAAAAGGCGTAGGAAAAATGAGAAGGGGGGTGAATTAGTTGTCACCAAATTCAAATTCAATACTTTAAATACTTATTATAGCTTCACAACCACACTCTTCTATTATTAGGTATGCACATGAAATGAAGATAAAAAAAAGTAAAATCAACACAATGAACACCAGATTTTACATGGAAAACCCAATGATGGAAAAACCATAGTGAGGATTAACTCATAATATAAAGAGATAGCGAAATCGATTACAAAGGCTCACTCTCAAGGGCTCATTGCCCAAAAGAGGACTCACTGTCTAGATACAAAGGCTCACTGCCTATAGAAAGGACTCACTGTCCAATAGGGAGGCTCACTTCCTACAGATACAAAAGAAAAAAAAAGATCCACCACAACAATTAACACACATCCATAGCCTTGATCAAAATATCAAGCAAAAACCTTTAGCTCACTGCCTTCAAGAATCTAACACAATGAAGTACTACTGCCTCAACTGTTACATCCCTAACTTTAATTTTTTTTTACTTTTTACTTTTGAAGTAATTAGTAGATGATTACGCATGATTCGATCATTTGATGTTTAGGAAAATGTCTAGAAAAATCAATGTTTTCATGAGTTATGTTTATTTGACTAAAATTGTCATGTGTTTAAAAGTTGTCAAGATGTGATGACTTCATGAGGATTATGAAATGATTATTAATACACTAATCTTTAGTTGGTGATGGAAAATTGCATTCAAGAATCAAGTTTCCACCCTCCGAGAAAGTGAGGGAGAGCATCATTGGAGAGAAGGATATAGATACAAGGAAAAGAATAGGTTGTCACCATCTTAGGTCTTCTGTTGATGCAAAATGGTGAACCTAGTTGAATCGGGTAAATGATACATAATCCCCCTTTTGGTCTGAATTTATTCCTCGAATCAAGAAGTTGTCAATGTCTTTTACAGTCTATTTCATGTTGTTCAATGCCAACCTAGTCGTTTGGGGAACACGACATTGTCAAGGTTGAACATTATTTGTTTTGCAACTGAGACAACTTTTGTCTAACATGTCGCTTCTTAGGTTGTAAACGAGTCTATGTTGTGACCTATTGCGTAATTGGTTTTATGGATAATGTGTTCCTTGTTAGTAGTTTTGATGTCGAATTCTAGATTTAGTCTAATCGAAAATGACGTGATTTTCTCCTAACATGAAGGGTAGAATGTCTCAACCCTTTTGATATTAATACACGTATATGCTTATACGTTGCATATTATATGTGAAGATTTCAATTAATTGCTAACTATTGATAACTTAAGAGGTGTCAGTTCTTTATATATATATAGTTAATATCATTATGCTAATATCAGTGAATATCAATGCTTATCAACTCGTACCCATGATGGCATGATCAATGATTGGTTGTTGTCACTTTTTGAGTCACCCACGCATGCCAGAGTTCTGTTGCAACCGCCGGTAGTGGCCTTAATTATCAATCAAGAAACGGTTATAATGGGTGGAGGCGTCAAGAGAAGGGGGGACGGGAGGGTAGAAAAGAGTCCTTGGTCTGTTCATGGATGAGAGCCTTGCAAGAAATAAGTTTTAAAATCAATATGCTTGTGATAGTATGATAGCAGGTTAATGGGGCTAAGACATTCCTTAACAACATATGGACCAATGTTGTATTCCTGGCAATAATGCCTCAACATGGTCTGATTACTATTATCTTTATCTTCTATTGTCAACCTAAGCCGACTTACATAGCTATGGGATGGAAAACGTGGCTATCATTATGAATGGCATGAACTACTTGTATCTTCTTTTAAAACCGTTTCTTTCAAATTTATTGGAGAAAATTGGAAGCGGCAGTTAGTGAATGAACCGAATATTGTAACTGATTGTTAAAATCAGAAGGGGTGGAAGATGGAGGGGGGAAAAAGGTAACTGTTTGGCAGGGGGGATAGCTTTCTTAGGAAACACCCGTGGTTTCATGGAAGGAACATGTATTCCTCGCCAACAACCAAGATTTCACCTTGGTTGTTTTCTTTCACCACCTGCTTGCCACCTCCTCTTCTCTGGCTTGGAAACACATGCACATTGAGGGCAGATGGTGGACCAGAAGTATTCTCAATACAAGTCCTTCATTCGAATCCTATTTATTATCTCATGAATACCTAGGTTGAGATAGGTTGTTCCAATTCGGTACCAACTATTCGTGCAAGATCTTGTGTGGGTAAGAGAAAAGAAAGAAGCTGACATGAGAGATCTAAAGATTGGTTGCCCCAAGATTATCTGTTAAGTATATACGAGACTTGAAAGAAAAGTATAAAAAAGGATAGCGTGGAGTAAGTAATGAACGACCCATTCAATAAAGATGCCACATATCCAAGAGTTGAGACTCTAGTGGGAGAAAGAACGTGTGGACATTCAATCCTAGCGAATGGAGAAAGAACCATAATCTGTGGCTAAGTGCATATCACTGCCAACCTTATTTACTCGATAATCAAATAAAGGTATGTGAACTTTCCATTTTTGATATTGGAAATTTTCCATTCCTAGCTTATATATATACATATATATTTTGGATGCTTTTGATGCATTAAATTCAGTAAGGGATAGTTTTGTCTAAAATCCATCCCTTGGAAGAATCTTTAATTGTTCTTTGAAATACCCCTGCTGAGATAGATCATCTCTTGATTTGTTACCAGAAAGAATAGGTTCCATGAAAACTTCCTTTGATTGATATAAGACTCTTCATTCTTGGAGGATATATCGAACTTTACTTCCTTAGTGATATTGAACCAAGCTCGAGTAATTCAAAAATAAAGAAGTGGAATAATTGACTAAAGCACAACTAAGTGCAAGTTTTTTTTTTGTCAAGAATGCTTACTCAAGTAACTTACAACTACTCTTGAGTTCTTTTAGTAAATACTAGTTGAGATACCTTGCAATAATAAACAGGCCCTTGGAAAGGAAAACCTCTTTCCTTCCTCAATATGTTCCTTATTGAAAATACCTAGGTGGGGTAATTGTAAAGGATGCTTATATACTATTATATAACCTTATGCATGTTTTGAGATCGACATAGTGTCGTCCATATGGTTAAAGACACGTGAAAGTGGGTCAGAAGATAAAACCCTTTTGAACCGTGTTGGGGCTAGAATTGGAGGCAGTAGCCTAGACACTAGTTGTTGTAGATACACAACAAAGAGGTTCAGTGCCCAAGTAATTTTACCAAACATGTTAAATGATAACTTGGTGAGTAAGCATTATGCTAAGCAAATTTATTGGAGATGTGATTAGTAGGTCTACACATGTGGTTACCTTTGGTTAACATGATTGCACCGTATTGCAAGGAGGAATGAGATCTAAAGGAAGTTATATTATTTGATTATTATTATTGGAAATCTAACCCTTACGATGTAGACTAGCCTATATTCATACTACATTAATGATTGGGAAGGTCAAGAAGATATAATTTTGTGACAAGAAATTCTTAAAGTATTATCACACGAGTTGTCTCTCTCAAGGGTTTGGGTTAAGACTCGAGCAAGTGGTTGTAGCCAAGACCCGATAGTTATGCCTTGTAATCTGGGGGTTCAAGAAAGATCTAACATCTTATCAACTCAGTTGAGTTATGTCTTAGTGAGAAAAGTTATGTAGAGTTATAAGTTCTTGGTGAATGTTTTTGGGTGGAACAGTTAGTTCCAGTACACCTTAAGAGATTCCTTGATATTGTTGAAACTCTGTTTAATGCATCAAAGATGTTTGGTATTGAATCTTGTTTGTTAAAAGACAGGAAGTCATAAACCCTAGATATTGCAAGAATGCAATAAGGGACTTTTTAAAGGTTTGAAATACCTAAATTTTTACATTGAATGAATATCCTAGATTAAGGATTAGATCTAAGTCAGATTGGTTAGAATGGATTTTCTATACAGACTAGTTTGTGTCTAGAGTACCAAATAAAGTAAGTAAACTATAGGATGAGACAGATCCAAGATGAGTCAGAGGTGTGTGTCTAGATGGCATGACCAATCAGAATGATCATACTTAGCTAGAAGGGATCTAGAGTTGTATGGTCGATTGAGTTTTGTAGGACACATCCCTAGGACTGAGATGGAGAAACTTGGCAGTTCCTTATATGTATACTCTTTGAGAAGGGCCGAGTCACTTCCAGTTAGGAAGTGCGCGGGGGACCACTTGAGTCGGTGGTTGGAGGAAAAGCACTCGGATGATGCTCTCCCTCTATAGCAATAGACTCTCTGAGGCTTGTGAAGATAGAGATCAACATTCCAGATGCAGTGAACTCCATGTTCTGGCTTATGACAGTCAAAACCTATGAGGTAAAACTATTCTTTATGTTAAGTGTATCTAATGTGATATAAATGAATATTGTAAGGAATTATCTTGATTCTAGTTATGATTACATGTGAATTCAAGTTTGAATTTTATCTGGAAGAGTTATACCTTATTCTTGTGCTTATGCAAATGTTTAAAAAAAAAAAATTCTCTCATGTTTACTTAGTTTATTTACCTTCTAGTAAATTCTTGAGATTACTTGAGTATTAAGAAGAGGTATGTTACATATGGTATCAAAGCAAACCGGGTTCAACACATGGACCTATGAGCTCATTACGCGAAAACTTGTTAAACAGTAGTAGATGGGCTGAGGCTAACGTTGGTTGATGCCAGAATGGCATAAGGAAAAAAAAAAACAAGGAAATTGTCTGGAAGACTATCTCCCCAGCATGTACCCAATTCAATGGCTTAGAGAAGGCCAACGAAGGATTTAAAACTCCAAGAGAAAAACCATTCCATTAATGTTGCATATTGAAAAGATTTTGAGACTCTAACTAGAAAGGTAAAACCTTAGTCAGTTACTAATCAGACTAAGAGCTCGGGTAGAGCAGTGTCTCTATGAATTTAATACTACTCTTCTCTTTCAAGAACCTAGGGATGGGAAGATCCAGAAGTAATCAACTAGGTGCAGGGGCATCTGAGTGTTGTAAATCCTTGAAACTATATCAACTACACCTAGCAAAGATGGTTCTGGTCTAACTTCTTGATGGCATGGAATGAGCCAAATGGAATAAATGGATCATTAAATGTTGAGAACTAAGTACTTTCCTTTTGGTAAAGCTAGAAAATACAACCGTATTGGTGAATGTAATCATCATCAAGATACTTAGTCAAATTGTTAAGTTTTAACAAGTAACATATTTAGTGAAGTAACTTGAATAGAGTTTTATAATGTAAAACAAAGAAAAGAAGTTTGTGTTCCAATTGTAATCTTTGTATAAAATGATCTTATGATATCATTGATAGGTGAATGATAGATACTCCAAGAAATAGAAGTGAATCTGATATAACCCCCTTTATTTGCAAAATTTTGAGCATAATGAAAGTCTTAAGGGTCTTATTTGTTTAAGGCACTTGTAACACAATCCCTAACCGACTGTAAACTTTTGGAGAATCCAAATGCAGTGCAACAATCTACTCCCTTGTAGTGACTTAGTCAAGTCACGCAGTGCATTAATAGTGTTCTTCTTGGTTGTGACACTCTCTTGGATTTTTGGTAAAATTCCTATTTAATACTGGCAAGGATTGTCATTGTTTTATTCTTATTTTGAAATGGTCTAGCCACCGAATTTTCAAGAATGTTTATCTTATGGCCAATTGGTCAAAATTTGATTTATTGTTTGAAAAGAGCTCATTCATTGATTTATTGTTGAATCTAAAATTGCTTATTATTTGATGTTGAGTTAAGTTTTGTGGTGGCTATACAAGAACTTTTTGGTTGTTCACTATGTTGATTTAATGTTCTTCTCTATCATGTCCTGGATGGGCCTCTGATGGAATTGTGTAAGGGAGTAAATTGTAACAAAGCACTTGATATGTCCTTAGCTTTATAGATGAAATAAACCTTGAATAGAAAGGAATTGGTTTCGAACCCTTTTAGGGTTATATAATTGATATGTAAGTTATCTGAAGGAGGTCTTAGGAAGATCACTTTTGAACCTTGTGTTATGGTATGTGGGTGGAAAGGTAGTCCATTAAGCCCAATTGAATAGTCTCTCCAAGTCGAGCAGGGTGGTGAACCATTACTACGTGGATTGTAAAGCGTATGTACATAAAACTATGGCCATAGTGAGTGTTGTTGCCACGACGTGCACTCGTCAGTTCACAGTACTCTAGGCACTTAGCTAACCAGAGTTGTCATACTTAGTAGGAGGGTATACTTAGTAGTGCGACAGAGTTGGTTAAGTGGGGGTACACACCAGAGCTCAGATGGCAACTATGAGGGTTTCCAACACAACCTTTCATCGAAAGGTAGGACTGCTTCCAGTTAGGAAGTTTGCGGAGGAACCTCTTAAGACCTTGGTTGGAAGGAAAAATAGCCAGGTGATGCTTTCCCTCTTTTCAGTGGCATGCCGAGTCTTGGAGGACAGATGAACTAGAAATGTAATTTTGATCCTTTCTCTTGTATTTACTTATCAGCTTATTATAATGATGCATCAAATAAATGAAATTGGTACTTGATGAAAATATTTTCAGCTAGAAAAGTGAAGGTTGATGTTACTCTTTGTATCTTACATGAGGAATAGTGGTACCTTGCTTGCTTAATGTTGTTAACCTTTGATAAAATTATCTTTGTAAAGCTGTGTTAAAAGTAGTTGATTGCTACATGTAGAAAGAGAGATCCACCTTTTATGGTGTTTGATATAACTTCTATAATTCTGCTAACAAGGTGACTCCATTTGAGACATTGGACGGGAAAAGATGCCGAACTCCTATAAGCTAGGTGAGCTAGAAGATAGGATTAGCATTAGTCCTGAAATGTCATCAGAAATGGATAAACAAATCAAACCAATCAAAGAGATTGGTGAAAGATGATAATAGTTAGTAAAATTTCATAAAGTAAGGAATTTTTTTCAAACTAGCTCCTTGAAATAAAGGAATCTTCAAAAATTCTTGAAGTTATCAATTCGATTGATTAAAGAATCATTCTATTCTTAGCTATTACCAAGAGGTAAAATTCTTTATATGAATTACATTTGACAAGTATATAACAGATGATAATTATATTCTCAGAATGTTTTACAGGTTCAGGACCAAGGTGTGGTCACGATTGAGTTTCTTCAATGCAAGGTCCAGTGGGACCAGTATCCAAAGGGTAATATGACATGGAAATTTTACCATGATTTTATATGAAAGATTATCTAAATTGCTTACGCTTTTGCAGGATAAAACAATTTTTTTATCTTATTAAAGTTTCAGATGCATTGGATCATTGAGGACGATGACTCTTACGGGGAGAGATATGTTACATCCCAAACTTTAATTTTGTTTTACTTTTTACTTTTGAAGTAATTAGTAGATGATTACGCATGATTCGATCATTTGATGTTTAGGAAAATGTCTAGAAAAATCAATGTTTTCATGAGTTATGTTTATTTGACTAAAATTGTTGTGTTTAAAAGTTGTTAAGATGTGATGACTTCATGAGGATTATGAAATGATTATTAATACACTAATCTTTAGTTGGTGATGGAAAATTGCATTCAGGAATCAGGTTTTTTCCCTCTGAGAAAGGGAGGGAGAGCATCATTGGAGAGAAGGATATAGATACAAGGAAAAGAATAGGTTGTCGCCATCTTAGGTCTTCTGTTGATGCAAAATGGTGAACCTAGTTGACTTGGGTAAATGATACACCATCCCCCTTTTGGTCTAAATTTATTCCTTGACTCGACAAGTTGTCGATGTCTTTTACAGTCTATTTCATGTTGTTCAATGCCAACCTAGTTGTTTGGGGAACACGACATTGTCAAGGTTGAACATTATTTGCTTTGCAACTGAGACAACTTTTGTCTAACATGTCGCTTCTTAGGTTGTAAACGAGTCTATGTTGTGACCTATTGCGTAATTGGTTTTATGGATAATGTGTTCCTTGTTAGTAGTTTTGATGTTGAATTCTAGATTTAGTATAATCGAAAATGACGTGATTTTCTTCTAACATGAAGGGTAGAATGTCTCAACCCTTTTGATATTAATACACATATATTCTTATATGTTGCATATTATATGTGAAGATTTCAATTAATTGCTAACTATTGATAACTTAAGAGGTGTCAATTCTTTATATATATATAGTTAATATCATTATGCTAATATTAGTGAATATCAATGCTTATCAACTTGTACCCATGATGGCATGATCAATGATTGGTAGTTGTCACTTGTTGAGTCACCCACGCGTGCCAGAGTTCTGTTGCAACCGCCGGTAGTGGCCTTAACTGTCAATCAATAAATGGTTATAATGGGTGGAGGCATCAAGAGAAGGGGGGACGGGAGGGAAAAAAAGAGTCCTTGGTCTGTTCATGGATGGGAGCCTTGCAAGAAATAAGTTTTAAAATCAATATGCTTGTGATAGTATGACAGCGGGTTAATGGGGCTAAGACATTCCTTAACAACGTATGGACCAACATTGTATTCTTGGCAATAATGCCTCAACATGGTTTGATTACTATTATCTTTATCTTCTATTGTCAACCTAAGCTGACTTACATAGCTATGGGATGGAAAACGTGGCTATCATTATGAATGGCATGAACTACTTGTATCTTCTTTTAAAACCGTTTCTTTCAAATTTATTGGAGAAAATTGGAAGTGACAGTTAGTGAATGAACCGATATTGTAATTGATTGTTAAAAACAGAAGGGGCAGAAGATGGAGGGGGGAAAAAGGTAACTATTTGGCAGGGGGGATAGCTTGGTTAGGAAACACCCGTGGTTTCATGGAAGGAACATGTATTCCTCACCAACAACCAAGATTTCCCCTTGGTTGTTTTCTTTCACCACCTGCCTACCACCTCCTCTTCTTTGGCTTGGAAATGCATGCACATTCAAGGCAGACAGTGGACCAGAAGTATTCTCAATACAATTCCTTCATTTGAATCCTATTTATTATCTCATGAATACCTAGGTTGAGATAGGTTGTTCCAGTTCGGTACCAACTATTCATGCAAGATCTTGTGTGGGTAAGAGAAAAGAAAGAAGCTGACATGAGAGATCTAAAGATTGGTTGCCCCAAGATTATCTGTTAAGTATATACGAGTCTTGAAAGAAAAGTATAAAAAAGGATAGCATGGAGTAAGTAATGAACGACCCATTCAATAAAGATGCCACATATCCAAGAGTTGAGACTCTAGTGGGAGAAAGAACGTGTGGACATTCGATCCTAGCGAATTGAGAAAGAACCATAATCTGTGGCTAAGTGCATATCGCTGCCAACCTTATTTACTCGATAATCAAATAAAGGTATGTGAACTTTTTGTTTTTGATATTGGAAATTTTCCATTCCTAGCTTATATATATACATATATATTTTGGATGCTTTTGATGCATTAAATTCAGTAAGGGATAGTTTTGTCTAAAATCCATCCCTTGGAAGAATCTTTAATTGTTCTTTGAAATACCCTTGCTGAGATAGATCATCTCTTGATTTGTTACCGGAAAGAATAGGTTCCATGAAAACTTCCTTTGATTTATATAAGACTCTCTTCATTCTTGGAGGATATATCGAACTTTACTTCCTTAGTGATCTTGAACCAAGCTCGAGTAATTCAAAAATAAAGAAGTGGAATAATTGACTAAAGCACAACTAAGTGCAAGTTTTTTTTGTCAAGAATGCTTACAGTGCAAGTTTTTTTTGTCAAGAATGCTTACTCAAGTAACTTACAACTACTCTTGAGTTCTTTTAGTAAATACTAGTTGAGATACCTTGCAATAATAAACAGGCCCTTGGAAAGGAAAACCTCTTTCCTTCCTCAATATGTTCCTTATTGAAAATACCCAGGTGGGGTAATTGTAAAGGATGCTTATATACTATTATATAACCTTATGCACATTTTGAGATTGACATAGTGTCGTCCATATGGTTAAAGACACATGAAAGTGGGTCAGAAGATAAAACCATTTTGAACTGTGTTGGGGCTAGAATTGGAGGCAGTAGCCTAGACACTAGTTGTTGTAGATACACAACAAAGGGGTTCAGTGCCCAAGTAATTTTACCAAACATGTTAAATGATAACTTGGTGAGTAAGCATTTTGCTAAGAAAATTTATTGGAGATGTGATTAGTAGGTCTACACATGTGGTTACCTTTGGTTAACATGATTGCACCGTATTGCAAGGAGGAATGAGATCTAAAGGAAGTTATATTATATTATTATTATTATTGGAAATCTAACCCTTACGATGTAGAATAGCCTATATTCATACTACATTAATGATTGGGAAGGTCAAGAAGATATAATTTTGTGACAAGAAATGCTTAAAGTATTATCACACGAGTTGTCTCTCTCAAGGGTTTGGGTTAAGACTCGAGCAAGTGGTGTTAGCCAAGACCCGATAGTTATGCCTTGTAATCTGGGGGTTCAAGAAAGATCTAACATCTTATCAACTCAGTTGAGTTATGTCTTAGTGAGAAAAGTTATGTAGAGTTATAAGTTCTTGGTGAATGTTTTTGGGTGGAACAGTTAGTTCCAGTACACCTTAAGAGATTCCTTGATATTGTTGAAACTCTGTTTAATGCATCAAAGATGTTTGGTATTGAATCTTGTGTGTTAAAAGATAGGAAGTCATAAACCATAGATATTGCAAGAATGCAATAAGGGACTTTTAAAAGGTTTGAAATACCTAAATTTTTACATTGAATGAATATCCTAGATTAAGGATTAGATCTAAGTTAGATTGGTTAGAATGGATTTTCTATACAGACTAGTTTGTGTCTAGAGTACCAAATAAAGTAAGTAAACTATAGGATGAGACAGATCCAAGATGAGTCAGAGGTGTTTGTCGAGATGGCATGACCAATCAGAATTATCATACTTATCTAGAAGGGATCTAGAGTTGTATGGTCGATTGAGTTTTGTAGGACACATCCCTAGGACTGAGATGGAGAAACTTGGCAGTTCCTTATATCTATACTCTTCGAGAAGGGTCGGGTCACTTCTAGTTAGCAAGTGCGCGAGTGACCACTTGAGTCCGTGGTTGGAGGAAAAGAACTCGGATCATGCTCTCCCTCTATAGCAGTAGACTCTCTGAGGCTTGTGAAGATAGAGATCAACATTCCAGATGCAATGAACTCCATGTTTTGGCTTACGACATTCAAAACCTATGAGGTAAAACTATTCTTTATGTTAAGTGTATCTAATGCGATATAAATGAATATTGTAAGGAATTATCTTGATTCTAGTTATGATTACATGTGAATTCAAGTTTGAATTTTATCTGGAAGAGTTATACCTTATTCTTGTGCTTATGCAAATGTTTTAAAAAAAAATTCTCTCATGTTTACTTAGTTTATTTACCTTCTAGTAAATTCTTGAGATTACTTGAGTATTAAGAAGAGGTATGTTACATCAACTCACTTTTGCACACTTCTACTCTTTTAATTTGTGGCTTACTTCGATACTTTCCATCATCCTACAATTCTTCACAATTGAACTTACATTTATACCATCTTCAACCTTAGAAACTTTCTCCAAGGTTAGCCACATACGCCTCATTTCAAAAATTCAAATTAGGTTGGCAAATCAACATTCCCACAGTGGAAAGGAATGAGAGTGGACCAATAAAAATTCTTAAACAAGACCAAAAATAATGTCTCAGATCAACCACACTCTTAATTAAATTTAATTCTTCAAATGAAGTGTAAACACTAGGTCGGCCAAACCTAATGAAAAGAAAAATGAACATTGATGTACAAGCTTCCCAACAAGAAGATAGCATGCAGACGACACAAAATGCTTCATTATGCATGAGAACACATCTCAGGTTCCTTCATATACATCCACAACAAGTGCAACAATATTCAAACATTGAACTCCTTCCATCAGTCCATCTGGACTGTGCAAACACATACAACAACTCTGAAACTTGACTTCCGGATTAGCAAACCACACACATCTTTGCCAAAACCAAGAGAACACCATTATAAGAAACATTCCAGATCCAAAAGATCTGAAATAGAACAATGGAGGACTGTAGAGCAGAAACATTTCTCCCAGTCATAGAAAGCTAACTCTACTAGAATAGTTCACACATTGGTGAACACAACTTTCACACTTCATCAAACCAGAAGCTACAAATTAGTAGATATCACCATCAGATCATAAAAAAAAACCCTTTAGATCTACACAAGCATAGGATCAACACAAGAGAAATGCAAAGCACATACCAGAGCACATTTTGAATACATTTATAACTCTGAATTCTCTCTTTATTAATTTTCTCAAAAGCACTTGGAAACTCATCAATTCAACACATTTGCAACATCATAAGGATAGATCCATGCACTCACAACATCTCAACAGTATCTCAACTATTCATGTACAATCTGCAACATACTAAACTGTGTTGACACCAATGACAACATTAATGACAACACCACCAAACTTTCTCATACTTGCAACAGATAGACAAAGAAACACACCAAGAAAATGAAACTCAAGGACTTACCCATAATTATGATTAAGAAAAAGTTACCAATTGCTGAGGTATGACTAATAGATATTGAGATTCTAGCAATGGTATTAAAATGACTAAAACAAGGTAAGATCAAAATTCAAACATGGATATATGGGAAAAACCCTCAATTGAATTTGTCTACCCTACATAGGGAGGAGACATGTCCTCTTGAATAATGATGCATTAGCTAAAGAGTTTCTATCTTAATACATGTTGAGGTAAGATCCTTTTTGGATAGAAACTGATGTATGAGATAAAAGTATTCAATTTTCATTTACAAATTTTCCTTGAATTTATGTCAATATGGTTACTTTATCTATTTTGTGTGAATGCTTTTCCTTTTACAATTTTACTACATTGAAAGTGATATATTGTTAGAATATACTACTTTTATGTAATGTTGAAATATGAAGAATTGTATTTTTTTAATTTTTCCTTTCAAGAAAAATGGAAAAAGAAATTATTTGTATATGATAGTTAAATTAGACCACCTAATCAAGACAAGAAACTTATAGATTTAGTAGTGTTTGGTATCAACGATGCCTCTAGCTCATATTTATAGGTAATTCTATTGCACTTGAACTACTACATCTTGTAGTGTAGGAAAAAGTATCCTTTTTTCACACTTAATTTGGAAATAATTAATAATAAAATGAACTAAATGATGCCTTAATTTAGTGTTGTAATATGTATTATTCACATTAAGTTTAGGGCCCTATTAAATAAAAGGGACTTAATTGTGCCTTATTTTTTGTGTTGTAAAGTGTACCTTTACACTTTCACACTCATCTCTAGGGCTTTATTAATTAATTGAGGTTAATTTTCCTTAATTGGCCCCTTTAATTCACATCCAAGCCTAATTAATTGCAATTTTTGAAGAGGAAAAACTGACATTTAATTAATGCCATGACATAACATTTATCATTGGAGAATGTGTGTCCTAGGTAAGTGACCTAGGATCCATTTTCCCAAGGGTGAATGGGTCCTCAATTAGGCCTAGGACCTAAATTTTTCTTATGTTTTTGGTGGTATTTCAATGATTTCAAATCTATATTCACATGTTAGCTTATGTTATTAGAATTTTGGGAATTAATGTTAACATATGTATAAATATAAGGTCATTTTCACTATGTTTCATCCTAATAATTTCAAGCAAACTAAGAGCATTCAAGTGAGCATTATCAAGAGCATTTTCAGGGCATTCAAGAGAATATTTATTGAAGAATTATTGCAGCAATCAAGATCCATTATCATTTCAAAGTCTTCTTGCATCATGCATGTTATTTGAGCTAATATGTTGATGTAGTGTTCAAGATCCATTCAAGAATTCAAAGGCATTGTTTCATATCAATTTTCAAGATCAATAGCCACATCCATTGAAGCCATTTCATGCTAGTTGCAAATCCACATTCCAAGGTTCAAATAAGGGTTTGATTTTAGGTGGAAGATCTCTTGAAGAGTAAAATTGCAAAGGTGTCAAAGTTGCATTTGTTTTCATCATTCTTGCAATTTCACGGAAACTCACCTACAAGATTTATTTTTGACTATTCGACTGTGAAAATCAAGGATTTGGGAGTGCAAACATAGTAGAAGAGAACCCAAAAACTATTTTTATAGAGCCCTGGCCAGTACCCATTCTCCATAGGGCGAATGAGTCCTCAGTTAGCTTTGAAAAATCACTTTTGGTGACTAGTACACATCATTTTCCCTTTCTCAGATCTACATTTTTGTTTTTGTTTCCATTTAAATTGAGTTTAATCTTCCAAATTCAAGTTTTAGGTTGCATTTTGGAGTTAGTTTGTTAGTTTTAATATTTCTCCCCAAAGAGTTGTTTAATCAAGACCCCCATCCTTGCAAAAAAGGAAATCAATAGATTCACACCTTGACTTGACTCACCTTAAGGTTGACAGTCCTTTCATTGTGCGGATCTCATTTCCTAATGAAATTGATGAAGATAGGTTCATCATAACACCATTTCCCCCCTTTCATATTGATGAACCTATTTTTCATCTTTTCATTTTGGTGAACCTAAGTTTGATCATTGCAATTTTTTGATTTTGGACTCCACTTGTACCCTAGATTTAGATCTTGCATTCATTTGCATTTCATTACATTGCATTGAATCTCATTTAGGGTTGTTTAGCTTGCATTACTTTTCATTTCATTTAAGGGTTTTAGGATTGCATCTTTGCATTATTTAAATATGAAAAATACAAAAAAGTCAATCATTTCAACCTATGTTTAATAAAACTAAAAAAACAAATACATAATAAAACTAAAACATATTAAAATTATATTCGTTGGATAGCTCGCTTAGAGGACTACCTGATTCCAATCGGGTTTGTGAAGAATCCTCCATTTTCATCCTTAACCTGATCTCTGAAGTGCCAAATTATAGGTTTTTTGTGTGTCTCAGGGAGGGGATGAGGATTTAGGGGGGTTCATTCGAGCCATGGTTCGCTCAAACCTAGGTTCGAGTGAACCTCTTCAAGGGGGTTCGCTCGAACCCCTTTCATATGCATTTTTTTTTTAATTTTTTGGCTGCAAAAAGTTTAAGGGTTTCACTCGAACCCAAGTTCGGTAGAAACCCCTTTTTGGTTTGGTCGAACTTCTAGGTTCGTACGAACCCCCAAAATCACTTTTTTTTCCATGGGGTCATTTTTTCTCAGTTTTCCTTCCTCCATCAAATGCATATCATTTACATAACATTATATCATCAATCACTTGCATTTGAAAATTGAAACAAAATTGCACATCAAATTAGGTCGCTTAGTTTTTCATTTTGTCATATTCTGCACTTGCATTCAACATTAGTTTCATGGAAAATTCAAACTGTAACTTGTTGTTTCAAAGTAGAATCTGGAAACCACTAGAATCTTCTCAGAAATATGTAATTTTTTTTAAAAAAACCCTCACTTAGGACCCATTCACCCCTGGGAAAATGAGTCTCAGATCAGGGTCATTTCCTAATTTTTTGGGCATCAAAACATATGTTTCTGTATTCCATTTTTCTATTTTCAAATTTCTATTTTAGTTTACAAAAATTATGTTAAGTGGAATTTATCATATTTAGCTTAATTTGATAAATTTAGTGCATTTTGTGATTTCAAAATTGCATTTACAAGATATCATTTGACTATGTAATCAAAAAATTACCTTGTTTAGAATCTGAAAAATTGCATTTACATATTTGCATTGCACTTTACATTCTAGGATACTTCATTTCATTTCACCTTCTTTCCATTTTGGGTGTGTACCAAGTTTGTGAATCTTGTATGAGCTTTACATCTTGGTGTCCTATTAGCAATACTATTGTGAGACGTAGTTTGAGACTCATTTCATCCTGTGATACACCATTCGTCGTGGATCTTGGGTTCTCCAACTCTTTTACTAATAGTGTTTATAATCAACCCTCTATGGATCATAGCTTTCATACCTCATTTCCAATGACTTCCCTACCTATAAAAATGTGCATTATATTGAAACAATGATTGCTCATATCCCGTAAGAAAACATAAGAAGGATAGATGAAGAAATAGAATAGTTGCAAAATCTTGTGAGTCCTGATGCTATTCCTATGCAGAGCTAACATAAGAAAGTTGCTTAAGAATGAACAAGGAATACAAATTTTTCATATCCTCGCTTACATCCTCAATAAGAACTTCAAAAATAAAGAGAATGAAAATATACCTACCACAGCCAACTTTATTGACGCTATACCTTGTAAAGGCCTAAGATGTTGCTTGATATTGCTTTCTCACAACAAGACATGCTTAAACATGCACCCAATGGTACTCTTTACATAGCTGGAAGAATTAATGACAAGCCTACTAATGGGATATTAATTGATCCCATCTGTGTAGAGAATGTGATCACTGCAAAATTCCTATTTATGCATGAGCTTTATCAAGATACATATGAAAAATTGAAAGCATGGATCAAAACGCATTATGGTTTTGTGTGCCCTACGATTGGCTCGATAAATCTCCCTCTAAAGGTTAGACCGAAAACATCAAATGCCTCATTCACCATCATCCCATCAGTGAACCAATTTTGTGTGAAGTTAGCCAATCTATGGCTTCGCTCCATGAATGTCATCTTGTCAATTGTGCATAAATGTTTAAAGTTTCCATTTGGAAATGAGATATTTACAGTGCATCATAGTGGCTTTAATCTTGTGTCTTCCCATGGGAAATTTTCATTGGATTTCTTTTGGCCTGAGCCTATTGAACCTATTAGACCCCACAAAGACTTCTTTTTCAAATCCTATCAAAAGTTTAAGGCAAAGCGCATGGCATAATTATCCCTTAGCAATATGCCTCAACGTATGATTGAGCCAACCATTCTTGATTAAACCATGATTGAACCTAAAGCCCTTCCAAGTATCCAAGACTAGCCTATGACAAATCCTTCACCCATTTCATATGAGAAACCACAAGATAATCAAACAAATCTCGTTGTGCCTCCTAAAATCAAACATGTTTACAAAGCTAAAGAGAAAGTGGTTGAACAAACTCCTATGGTTCCTTATGTTCCTCCATTAAGGAAGAAAATAAACCTATGGTTGATAAACTCGCTTCAACACAAACACAACTTGATAACCGCATGAAAAGAAATTGAAATGCTAGAGATTGTAGGCGGATACATCATGTTATTGCTCATTTGTTACAAGAAAAAGAAGAAAAGAGTGACATAGAAAATCAAAATCCAAACTTGTCTCTAGCAAGGCATGATGCCTCTCGACCCTTGCCACAACATAAACATAAGCAAACTTCTATGGATATTGTCTGTAGTGTTGAAAAATGTTGTCGCTTACATTTTCACACTTGATGTGGGAATAATTAATGATAAATTGGACTTAATGTCACCTTGATCTAGCATTGTGAGGTGTCTTACACATCCACATTAGGTCTTGGGCCCTTTTTAAGTTAAATTAACTCAACTCTGCCTTAATTTAGTGTTGTAAAGTGTATTTATTTACACCTTCACATTAAATTTAGGAGGCTTGTAAACTAAATGGACCTAATCTAGTGTTGTAATCTGTTTTACACATTCACATGGGATTTAGGGCCCTCTTGAGCTAAATAGACCCAATTTGGCCTTAATTTGATGTTGTAGAGTATATTTGTTTACACTTTCACATGGATTTTGGGCCCTATTGCATTTATGACCTTTATATCATCTTTAATAGGCCCCTATGACCCTATATTGTGCATCCCAAGGCATATTTTAACTAAAAAATTGACAATATCAACATATAAACTTAATTTACACACTCCCTGACACTTTAGCACTCAAAATAGGCCTTGTAGGACCTATTCACCACTTTGGGTGAATGAGTCCCATCTAGGTGGGACCCATTCACCACAGATGGCGAATGAGTTCCATCTAGCCTATTTTCAAGGTTTTAAGCATGAAATTTTGGTTTTAAGTTCAAATTTCTTCTATGTCAGCCTTTGGGATCAAATAAATGGTTATTTGAGTGCATTTCCTATATAAACAAGGTTTCAAATCATTATTTCATCAAGCCTTCATGATATCAATTCAAGCATTCAAGAGTTAAGCATTCCAAGACTTTACAATATCATCGAGATAGCATTCAAGATCATTTCTAAAGCATTCAAGGGCATAATTCTTCATCAATTGTTGCGACAATTCAAGATCCATTATCATGTCAAGGATATCAAGCATCAAACATGTTGTTGAGCTAGTATTGTGATGTTGTATCCAAGATCCAAGGTCAACCATTGTTCTTCATCCATTTCAAGATCAAGATATACATCCTTCATGGCCACTTCATGCTAGATTGCAAATTTATAAGACATCCTCCAAGGTACCATTGTTCATGTTTCATGTCCTA
Source organism: Sequoia sempervirens (assembly GCA_007258455.2). Classification (NCBI taxonomy): domain Eukaryota; kingdom Viridiplantae; phylum Streptophyta; class Pinopsida; order Cupressales; family Cupressaceae; genus Sequoia; species Sequoia sempervirens. Next base: position 710,893,987 of record VDFB02270651.1, read on the forward strand.
TATTTCATGTTTCATGTTCATTATTTCATCATTTGGTTTAATTACCTAAAAGGGGTTTGACCAAGGAAAACCCCTATCCACTAACAATCAACAAGTTTTCTCCTCTTTACATGTGTGATTGGAGATATAGGTGTCTTGGAGCTTGAAAGATCATTGAAGACTAGGTTACAAGCTTGGAGACATTCGTCAAGTTGTCACAAGGTTGTTATCTTCACAAAAAGTCACTTATGTTGGAGTGGTGAAGATACTAAGAGGAGGGGGTGAATCAGTGTCTTAGATTACTTTTTTGCCTTTAACAAAAAATGAAACAATATGTGCTCTTACTATTTCAATGATTAAAACATTCATAAAATGAATGCAATCACAAAACTGAAAGGGAGAAGCATTAAAGTAATTAAACACATAATATCATCAAACCAAGACAATACGATTATAACACTGTCTTTTTCCTAAGTGGAAAACCCTCATGGGGTGGAAAAACCACTCAAAAATGCCTCACTGGCTTAATTGAAAATTTCTTTCTTACAATGCATGATGGGCTGAGAACCTCACTGGTTATAGAATGCCTCACTGGCAAAGATGTGCCTCACTAGAAAAAATGTGCCTCACTAGCAATCACAACAACTTCTCAATCACTTTTAAATTTCATACACAGAGTATCATCTCTGTTTCTTTCTACAACATCCTCTGATCTTGCATCACTTAAGATTTAGAGGCAGAAGTTAAAGTATAACATAATTATCAATTTCACAAAGCATTGAATGTGCTTATCCAAACATATTTTCAAATATGAATCAATGAAATTTCATTTTCAATCTAAGAAGAATATTTCTTTTCTACTCAACACAACATCATAAATTGAATCAAAGAAACATTTATAATGTCTCAGTTTTTTGAACTGAAGAAGAGAACTACCATCAAACTGTCTGTGTTTAACCATCTTGTAACTACTAACAAAATTCTTTGTCAACATGAGAAGCATTAAGGATTAATTTTCCTTTACCTATCTAACCAACAAGAGATAACCAACTCTGCACAAGGAAAACCCTTAATACACTGTATTTTGTGTAAACATAAGGGTTAACAAAAAAACTTTGACACCAACCTGATATCAATAACACAAGATAAGACAACAATACAAAGCATTTAAACCATCAAGATAATGAAAAGCAGTACCAATGGAGCCTCTAACTTTTCCACTCTATTCCCTTTAATATTCACCATGGCTGCGCCACAAACCCTAGCAAGCATGGTGTACCCTAGCTCGAAAGAATGAAACACATTATCTTTGCAAAATGAGCTCGGTAAGACTTTCATTATGTCTTTGATGACATATGATACTTTGAACCTGATGGGATTTATTTCCTCTTTTTATCAGATTGTCTTTGAGCATATTAATACCTAGCTCTTTGCCTTTGTGTTACTGCAATCTTTGCATTAGGTATTAGAGAGAATTTCTCAATGAAATCAATATGCTATGCAATTATCCTCTTCCTCAGCATGCCAATGAAATAATCAAATGAACCATGACTAAATAATATATTTGTCTAACTTGTCAAATGTGATACAAAGTATATGCATCTTGATGTGAATAAGACCACATTTAAAAAACACTGTGTATAATGGTTAAGTAACCTCTGAATCATTACAAAATTGAACAATCCTAAATGCTTCTTATATATCAACATATGATTCAAAAAAATAGAGAACATTGTGAATATGATGAAAGTATACCACTTAATAACTATTAACCAAATATCACCTATACCAATGCTCATATAGACCTTGAAACCTTGAAACCTTGCATTTGACACAATGCCAAATATAATGCCATTGGGGTCAACAAACTCCCCCTTTGGCATTGGTGTCAAATAAGCCAAAAATGCACCTATTTAATGTTAGAAACCCATAATCAGATCTGCAAACCAGAATAACCTTCCACAGAAGAGAAAATAAAAAAAGAAAGAGATTGCAAAAAGATGTGCAAATATTATTATTCGAGAATTCAATGAATTACAAGATATGATTTGCTTTATAAAAGAAAAGATGCAAACCTAATCTTATCTTGAGCAACAAGATAGCTCGATAAGATAAAGATGAAAAGCCTAAAACTTAGGAATTAAATAAATCCTAAGTAAACTTATGCAAAGTGTAATTAAATATTAATTACACCAACACCCCCCATAAGTGCAACTTAAGGAGAAGTAGATTATTATGCAAATATGAGTCCCGGCAACAAGGCCTGATCAGGTACTCATGTACAAATGCAAAAATGGAGTAGAGAAGGAAAACCCAGTGGGACAAAACCCCCCTACAATGAGATGACTGCTGCAAGAAGCACTGGAAGAACACTGTGGAGTAACACTGGAACCGCAATCTGACAAGCAAGGAAAGATACCTCTGTCTACAACTGAAACCAAAACTGGAATCATGATAATGTAACAGCAAACCCGATGCCACGGAACACTCGAAAATTCACAAACTGGAACAACCCTGGAATTTGTGAAGCAATAGAAGAAGAAATGATGATAGAATTTGGAAGCCGTGTAACTCGATGCCGATGCCAAATTGAGACTAAAAATCTTCCATGGGAAGCAGTACCATACAGACTTGGGAACATTAACCATAAAAACATGGCCCTCAAACTGAGATGGATCCAATGTGGATCATTAACCATAGGCTCTCAATCTAAAGTGTGAACCGATGTGAATCAACAATGTGTCTAGGTAAGCAAAAATATGGCCAAAAGAAACTAAGAGACCAGATAAACTCATGCGAATTGCCATCAAAACAAGATGAATATGGATATGCAAAAAACCCCCCTGAATGGAACTTTATCATAGTTCATTTATTACAATAACCCGACGGTTGTAAAAGGAGAGAATACAAACATGCATAAACAAAAAAATAAAATAGACCTCAGATCTGTGTAGAGGACTGAATCAGCTTTCCAATGCCGCAAGAATGACGAAAAACGGAGCACCGAGTCAAAAGATATGCCCTTCGGAGTGAAAAACACAAGATCTGAGTTCAAAGGCCTGCAAAATGAATTTGGAGCAAGATCTGGTAAAAAAAACCAGTACCACTGGATTGGCGTCGGAATCAGCTTTCCAACGATATCTCGTTTGCAAAAAACGGAGAACGTATGCAAGAAATACACCCGATTTCGTGAACACTGCTCTAAAATGGAGAAAACACAGTGTGCCATTAAATTTGACGGTCATACGGCCGTCGCAGCAAAAATAAGGGCCCAAATTTGACGGTCAAACGGTTGTCGGCGCTTTTTCCCAATTAAACTTATTACAAACAAATTGTTTTTTTCAAAAAACAATTAAAAATTACATGCATATTTTTTTATTTAAAAAAAATATATATATAAAAAACTTTTTGAAAAACAAATTATTAAAAACAATGCAGAGTACACTGTACAGAGTACTGCGCAGGCACTTGTGCAAGTACGTACCTACACAGTACCCTGTAGGTACGTACCTGTGCAGAGGGTAGGAACCTCACATGTTGTTTTTTTTAAAAGCAAAAAACTTTTTCCAAAGTTTTCAAAAGTTTTTTGAAAATAATTTTTTTGACAATTAAAAAATTGCTGATTTTTTTAAGAAAAAATGATAATTATTTTTATTGACGATTTTTTTGAATACCTCGATCCGCGTGCAGACGGCAGTACGATCAAAATTTTTTGCCTCAGAAATCAACTGGACCCAAATATAGGCAAGTTATATGTTGATTTTCGTCTCTCGGATGCTCTGGATCTGATGGCGAGGTCTGATCTGCCTGAAAACGCACCAGAAGCTTCACAACTCCCAGATCTGGAAAATCTTCAAACCCTCATAACTCTGGCATAAAATGTCGGATTCAGGCGAAACAAAAGTCGATCTTGACTTTTTCAACAACCCTAAACTCGAATATGAGCTCAGATTTCCTCCAACATGCGCCGAAAGCAACCATGCAAGAACATCCAAATAGAGAGACAAAACTTGAGGTATAAAAACCCTCAAGGAATCCCGAACAAACCCTGCAATTTTTTTCTCAAAAATCTAAGAAGGGGCTGCAAATCAAGGCTTTGATACCATGTTAGAAACCCATAATTAGATTTGCAATCCAGAATAACCTTCCACAGAAGAAAAAATAAAAAAAGCAAGAGATTGCAAAAAGATGTGCAAATATTATTATTCAAGAATTCAATGAATTACAAGATATGATTTGCTTTATAAAAGTGAAGATGCAAACCTAATCTTATCTTGAGCAACAAGATAGCTCGATAAGATAAAGATGAAAAGCCTAAAACTTAGGAATTAAATAAATCCTAAGTAAACTTATGCAAAGTGTAATTAAATATTAATTACACCAACATTTAAACCATCAACCTAAAACCTGAAATCATGACCAAAAGCATTAATACCCTAGTCATAAGAAACCAATATACATCAACAATGTTGCCACCAAACTCAATCTGAAAGCAACAACTTTGAATCAAGTTTTATCAACCTGAAACAAACAATCATGAAACATGTATCAATCTTCTCCCCCTTTTGACAACAATGCCAAAGATCAAGGAGGTACAAAAAATCATCTAACACCTATAGTAAGATCTCAAACACTATCAAAGTGAAAAAAATCACTGTTAGAATGAAAGTTGTGCACATCAAATATGTATATCACCAAAGCAGAATACCACTGTGAAACTGTCATAGAACAAACTATCTTCAAGGAGTAAAAATATGTCTGGTACTATAAAACAAATATCCAAGAACTAAGAATCCAAAGCACTGAAATAGAGTCAATCACTAGAGTACTCATAAAATCAAGTATTGTGAGATCAAATGCCAATATCATCAATAAGATAAGTACCAGAAATATCAATGTATGCATCAGTTGTACAATCTGCAAGTAGCAGCTCACTATCAAAAGCACAAAGGAATATCACTGTCAAGCACCAAGAACAAACTGAGAATGAAATGAATACTACTATCATACATCAATGACAAGCTAAGAATGTACATATCACCAAGCTGTAACAAATGTATTACAACCAATCACTAAAAGTATTTTGTACCATGGGAATGAAATATGCAAGAAACCTCCCCCTATGATATAGCATTGTTCAATCACTGCTCACAAAAATCACTGAACATATCAAAGATGAACACTGATAATACTAAGAAGAACCAGATGCAACCATGATTTGAACCAATGCTTAAGGAAACAAATGGTGCAAATAGATAAGAATGATTATACACTAGTAAAACAGTAGTAGTGTATCATCATTATACTAGTATGCATCATAAATTCACAGAAGCATACACAAGAATAGCTGAACTAGGGGTGTAGAAATAGACATGAAGTCTCCCCCTTAGACCATGCATACTTTTAAGAGCATTCAGAAAAGACTATTTTGAGAAGCCTTGAAAAATTGCAAATAAACAACCAAAATTGTTATAACTTTCATTGTCATTTCAACAATAAGATTCTCCTCAAAACAACATTCACTGCACTGTATTTCCCTATTTAAAACCTTGTTTCAATGAAACTATAAAATTGATATCAAATGATTTCCCAAACTTTTCCATACCTTTGCCACCAATGATATTGAACTGAAAAACAAAGATTTTCCTTTTACCTTTACAACATATCTACCACCACTGAGCAAGAAAATGTGAAGTCATGATACAAACTGATCTGAGCATTCACACATTGAGAGAATATACTTAGAATGTCATTTGAAATCACACTATTAAGAACAAATCATAATAAATGAATGGTTAACCAAAAATACCATGTTTCAAGGAATGTTTGTTATCACACAGCGAAAAGACCAAAGTTCTAGCAACAAGAACATCAAATCAGGTATACACCACTGTAAGCATTGCAAAACTTAATTTCAAGCAACATTCACTTTCTCTGTAGGATATGCAGATGCTAACTGCCTTGTACTCCTATTTTCCACATTATAAGTTGCTGAAGGTAAACTATGGAACATACAGACCATTTACCTGATTCACAAAGTAACTCCATTGTTTGTGCAATTGTCAAGAAGAAAATTAGAAAAGCACAAAAACATATCCATTGTCTTAGAAAATGAGAAATTCAAGATATTCACTGTGCAAATAGTAATAGCATTTGTATAACAACTGAACATAAAATAGTATAGCCATAATGCTTATATCAATTGCTTCTTGGAAACACTTTGCATAAGAATTTCATAAAGCACTGTCAATCTATCAAGCTAAAACATTTTTCCACTATTAAAGACAATTGCAAACTCACCAAATAAGGTCACACCTTGTCAGTACTATCCTCAGTGTTTCAAAAATACTGACCAAGTAATTATTAGCTACTCACTGGATTGAGCACTGCCACTAGATACATACCTCCTTGACTAATGTTAAATTCAATATCCAATGTTGCTTTTTACAAGGAAATCATAATGAACAAACATGACTATCCAACCAAGCAAGATACTTGAAGGTTATGAGAGATTTGGACAAAACTAGTCCTTCACACTGATTAAACAAAGAATCTATTCATAGTATATTCATCACTGTCATTAGATCATGATCCAAGAAAGAATCACATGCATATAGCCATTGTATGGAACAATATGAGATACTAAACCATTGAGTTCAAGCAACTTCATCTTCAACATAAATTAGCACCACTTTCATATCAGAACAAGAAGCATGCCTAAATAGTGTATGAGCAAATGTGTAAACTCACTATCACTTGATGTTGTATCATAGAACAACATTGTAAGCACTGACAAACAGTGTATGAAATATACAAAAAATAAAGACACTATCTTGCAGAGGTGTTGCTTCAAAATTCACAAAGCATAATTGATCTGATCACATAAACAACATTGTCACCCTTTGCTCATTATGCTGGCATATCCTCCTAACTCTTCAAATGACTTAACCTTTGCTCATTTTCAAAAAAACTTTTACCAACATGAACCAACATGGTGAAGAAAAAACTTGATCATACACTCATGCTTATTCACTGGCATGATATGAAAAATTATTTCCAAGAGTCTTGCATCAACACTATGAAGTGAATACCATTATGATTGTTACACAACCTTTTGTGACAATACACCATTTTTCAATTTCCTTCATGATCTTCTATAGGGGTTGAAGAATAAAACATTAACCTGCTCCCCCTTGCCTCATGCTGATCTTTTATGCACTTTGGGATATTTCTTGTGCAATATGCACAAGTTTAGAATCCTTCTTATCTTGATTTTGTTTTCTTCTCCAAACTTTCATAGGCTCCTTCTTTTGCTTCAAATATTATTTTGTGTTTTAATTCATCTTGAACTCCAAAGCCTTGTCATTTTTCATATCCTAAACCAAAGATGTTTTTGTGATGCTTTTGCTTATCCAACATCTCATTTAGCTTGTTGGCACTTTGATCAAAATTATGATTTTTTTGTAATTGAATCTTTTCACTTTCAAGATCTTTCCTTAGAACAACTATTTCATTTTCTAACTTTTGGCACTCAAGAGTTTTGACTTCAAGATCAGATTTTGTAAAATCAACTATCCTTTTGGCTTCTTCTATTTTTGTCTTTAGGCTAATAGTTAGCTTATTTGAATTTTCACCTTGACCTTTCAAATCTACAATCAAATTCCTTGCCTGTTCAAGTTCTAAAGAAAATTTTGCAAGATCAGAAAGTACCTTTTTCTTGGAGTCTTCCTCTTGTTGAAGTTTCCTTTTTAAATTCTAGTTCTCTCTTCTAAGTTGCTTAATTGTATCTAAAGCACACAGGAGTTCACCTTCCAAATCAACCTCACTTTCTTGTTCAGAGTTAACTTCACCCAATAAATGATCTTCTTCTTTATTAATTTCTTGGCCATTTTAATGTTCATTAGTAATCTCTATAGACTTGGACTTAGTTTGATTTTCTTTAGAACTATGAAGATTTGCACCATCATCACTTTTAGACGAGTCACAACTTGTTTCATACTTCAAAGATATCTCCTCTTGCAACTCACCATTCTGATTCATTTCAATCAATCTATCCCAAAATTCCTTTGCATCCCTACAATGTATAACCTTAGCAATAATTTCATTTAGAAAGCTATTGAAAATATCATCTATAGCACTAGCATTGAATTCAATAGATTTCTTCTCCTCATGTGTGGAAGGAGATGTTATAGATACAGTGCAACCTCTCTCTATTGCTGCCCACACATCAAACACTAAGGAAGACAAATATGTCTCCATCCTACGTTTCCAAAAAATAAAGTTGGTACCTTAAAATTGAGGTGTTATAAATGTAGGATACTCTATCATTTATGAGTTATTGTTTATGGTCTCTTCTTCATTACTCCTCATATTAAGTTCAAGAAGAGCTTGATGGTTATTATTTTGCTGTGAACTTCTTTTTCCCTTATTCCTTCTACTTTTTCCCATATCATACACAACACTCCAATACCAGGAATCCCTTAAGTTGATTAGACTTGATTAATCAAGGGTTTGGCTCTAATACCACTTGTTGGAGTGGTGAAGACACTTAGAGGGGGTTGAATCAGTGTATTAGATTATTTTTTCCTTTAACAAAAAATGAAGCAATATGTGCTCTTACTATTTCAATGATTAAAAAATTCATAAATTGAATGCAATCACAAAACTAAAAAGGAGAAGCATTAAAGTAATTAAACACATAATATCATCAAACCAAGACAATAAAATTATAACACTATATTTTTCCTGAGTGGAAAACCCTCATGGGGAAGAAAAACCACTCGAAAATGCCTCACTGGCTTAACTAAAAATTTATTTCTTACAATGCCTCACTAGCTGAGAACCTCACTGGTTATAGAATGCCTCATTGGAAAAGATGTGCCTCATTGGAAAAAATGTGCCTCACTAGAAATCACAACAACCTCTCAATCACTTTTAAATTTCATACATAGAGTATCATCTATGTTTCTTTCTACAACATCCTTTGATCTTGCATCACTTAAGATTCAGAGGCAGAAGTTAAAGTATAACATAATCGATCAATTTCACAAAGCATTGAATGTGCTTATCCAAACATCTTTTCAAATATGAATCAATGAAATTCCATTTTCAATATGAGAAGATTATTTCTTTTTTGCTCAACACAACAACATAAATTGAATCAAAGAAACATTTATAATGTCTCGTATTTCTAAACTGAAGAAGAGAACTACCATCAAACTGTTTGTGTTTAACCATCTTGTAACTACTAAAAAAATTCTTTGTGAACATGAGAAGCATTAAGGATTAACTGTTCTTTACCTATCTAACTGACAAGAGATAACCAACTCTGCATAAGGAAAACCCTTAATACACTGTATTTTGTGTAAACATAAGGGTTAACAAAAAAAACTTTGACACCAACTCGATATCAATAACACAAGATAAGAAAACAATACAAAAAATTTAAACCATCAAGATAATGAAAAGCAGTACCAATGGAGCCTTTGACTTTTCCACTCCATTCCCTTTAATATTCACCATGGTTGTGCCACAAACCCTAGCAAGCATGTTGTGCCCTAGCTCAAAATAATGAAACACATTATCTTTGCAAAATGAGCTCGACAAGACTTTCATTATGTCTTTTATGACATATGATACTTTGAACCCGATGGGATTTATTTCCTCTTTTTATCACAATGTCTTTGAGAATATTAATACCTAGCTCTTTGCCTTTGTGTTATCACAACCTTTGCATTAGGTATTAGAGAGAATTTCTCAATGAAATCAATATGCTATGCAATTATCCTCTTTCCCAACATGCCAATGAAATAATCAAATGAACCATGACTAAATAATATATTTGTCTAACTTGTCAAATGTGATACAAAGTATATGCATCTTGATGTGAATAAGACCACATTTAAAAAACATTGTGTATAATGGTTTAGTAACCTCTGAATTATTACAAAACTAAACAATCCTGAATGCTTCTTATATATCAACATATGATTCACAAAAACAAAGAACATTGTGAATATGATGAAAGTATACCACTGAATAACTATCAACCAAATATCACCTGTACTAATGCTCATATAGACCTTGAAACCTTGAAACCTTGCATTTGACACAATTCCAAATATAATGCCATTGGGGTCAACAACTTACAGTCCCAAAAAATAGGGTTTTGGATCTAGAAATAAAGGGGAACAAAAAAAGCAGATAGTGAAGACCAGATTCAGACATTGAAGTTCCAAAAAATCCAAATTGGACTCATTTTCCACAAGTGGAAAATGAGTCCCACTGTAGGTGTTTTTTTTTTTTAAATACAGATTTAGATACCCTTTTGTCTTAAACCTGCTCTTGTGAAAAAATCTAGAACTGGGACTGATTTTCCCATAATGGCAAATGAGTCCCACTAGGTCAAAAAGTTAGAATTTCCAACATTTCAGAGCTCCTTATAGTCATCTTCAGATTCCCATATGCACACATTTCATTTCACAGCTTGATCTGTTTTATATGCATTTTTAAGTCATTTAGTTCAAATTTACATCATATTAGGGTTTTTCATTTCATCTTGCATGTTATTGTCTTTTCCAAGTTTAAACTTGGTGGTGAACCCCTTATTATTTTACATTCATCCCCTAGGAAAACCCTCTTGCAAGATCTCTTTCTCCTTTGCATTGAGATCTCAAGGGTTTGTTCTTGAGTGAAAGTGAAAATTGTCCTTCTAGGTCTTAAACCCTAGAGGAGGAAAGCAAAACAATTTTCCATCTTTCATTGTCATTAGACCTCCCATTGTGATTAATCTGGATGATGACATTGAAATTGCTAAGATTGATGAGGAAGTGCATAATGAGCTAAATCTAATGTTTTCCTCTTTTATGAACTTAAATGATTATTCTACTTGTAAGAGTGTTGAACTTGGTGTGTGTCCTAGTTCAACACTTGATGTTGTCCCTTTGGCTAGTTGTCCTCCTTCCGTATATACTGAATAAGATTGAGATGTAGACGAATTGCTATAGGTTGACTTGCATTTTCCTTACTAGTATTTTGTTTTTTTTCTTTTGTATGTTTCTTTGTGTGATTGCATGTGTGTAATGTGATCCCCCGTACTGTTTTGTTTGATGTATCTCTCTCTTTATGTGTATTCCTCTATTTGTATCTACATTCTTCTATTTTTCATAAATATTTATCTTTTTCATTTGTCTTGTGTTTTCCTTTTGGGGATGACACAATTTGTTAAGAGATTTACGTCTCTTCCATGTTGACCCGAAAGATTTTTCTTTGTTTCACTTTCTATGTGTCATTATTCCTATTCGACGAGTATTTGGGGAATGGCGATGTTTCTGAGCTTTATAATCACATTGTAGCAAAGATATATTGACCCTAAATATGTAGATCCCATACATGTTTTTGGGGGCAACCCCTTCCCCTTACATGATGTAGTTTCATTCAGGAACATATGACTTGGCATAGGGCTTTCCGAATAGGCTCTCATGTCTTCCTTATGGTTAGCATTGAATATTTGCTACTTTGAAGCTATTGCTCACAATAATGGTGTTAGAAATTACTTTAAAGTGGGGATATGCATCGACACTCATGTTTCTTTGTACGATTTTATTTATTCTTGTGATGCGTCCTTTTCTTGGTGGTGTCATTGGGTTTGATGTCCTCCAAGAGTGTGATATTTCTTAATGTATGACTTTCCTCTTAGTGGCGATGCTATGTATTGCATTCCCTAGATTTGTCCTCTCTTGGAGACATTAGGCATGATGATCCCTAAGAAGAGACCTTACACAAACTAAGAAAAATCCCTTTGAACAAACCTATATATGAATATAATGTTCCTAAGTATTTAGCATAATACAACTTGTTAACCTTATGAATCTTGAACCCCTAAATTCAAGGCCACCAAGCATAAAACACCTTGCTTTCCAGTAGAGTCTTTCCCATGTTCATGAGTTCTCAACATAATTCAGCTTGTTAGTGTTGATGGTGTTTTCTGCACAACAACAACTCAGACAGAAAATAATATTCTATCTCTCTTGAAAGGTGAATTCTCAACAACAAGTGCTAAAATCACCCCAAGCTCTCACAGGTGTCAGGTCATGACAATGCACAAAACAACTCAGATAATATGTGAAAATGCTGCTAATCACAATCATACCTTACTACAAGCAAACTGTATCTTTCCAATTTATCAAATTTTTGCAATGTGATGATCTTAAATCCTAATCTAACCGAAAAACAAAGAAACAACAAAAGATGAGGTTGTAAGAGAGATAATGAAATCTAAACTATTCCTAAGATGAACAATGCAAATGATAACTACCTTGGATTAGACCAATCCCAAATAACCATTTCCTGCTTAACCCACAATGCAATATCACAAGAAAGGTGTAATCTTCTAAGGCATACAGATTTTCAAATCATAGACATTCATCCACAATCGAACTAAGCACAAATAGATGTATGGTCTAGTTGACTTCACCAGCCTACTACAATTAGATAGTTATAGGGAGTATAGACCAGAGATTGCTACAAACATTCTAAGCATGAAACCATGAACATTATTCACCAAACTAATCTAATTCTAAATTCAACATCAAATCTTATATTTTCAAGCAATTTCAAAGAATGAAACAAAAAGAACCATGCAAGATAAACTAAAACAAAAGAATTCACCAAAGAAACCACAATGCCTTCATATGTATTAGGTCACCAAAATAAAGCAACAATTCCACTATTCTGTGCTACAACACTTGCTCGAAAGAACTAACTACTACCTTCACTACAGAATACTCTAGCTCTTTTCTCAATCTAGCTTGTCTAATTCTCTATTATCTATCCAACCCTTACAAATGAGGCAAGAATGCCAATTTAAAGAGAACCCCCAAAACATGTTGGCCCAGCCAGACATTTACAAAAATAAAATAGCCAAAACAAGTTGGCCTCAGGAAATTCAAAATAAGGCACACATTAAATGCCGATACATCATCAAGGTCAACCAAAACACATTCCTCGATGTGACCCGGATCAACACATACCCTATAATAATAGGGAAGCACAAATCACAAAGTGGCATGGTATTAATTACTGCCTCCCTTATCCTTGTTGTGATCCAATGATTCATGAACCTTCAAAAGTACCTTATCCAACTCAACAACAGGTGGCAAGGGTAGGATTTTGAGCCGACATTCAATTGATTCAATCTCTTCCCTTGATTGCTTAACCGTTGTATCCCAATCACCCCTATATGCCAAGTACTTATCCATCATAGCCAGATAAGTAGCTGCATCATCCAACTGGTGCCCTGTCATAGAATTTTCAATATTAGGGGCATAGACATCATGCCACCATTCCCTCAATTGTTCCAAACTCAAGTATCTAGGGGCGATCTTCCTCCTGCTAGTCATTATCTCAAAAAAGGCGATGCATCCATCATAAACATTAGTTAAATTACCATCAATCTGCTTCCTTTGTTTGTAGATCTTCTTGATGGTTTTCTATTAGATTTGCAAAGCTTTAAACCACTCCCAAGGCTCATTAACCCTAGATGAAGAAAGAATTCTATCAACAACCAGTTGATCCTTATTATACTCCATGATTGTTTTGGTTTTTTGCAATAAGAGATCAGTGTCCTCCTTATCCTAAGATAAAACATAGTCTAACCAATCCTTAGCCCTTATTGCATCCTTTCTAGTTGAAAGGATCTCCTTTATTGCATCATCTCCCTTAGCCTATACCTCCTGCAACCAATTTATTGTAGCCAAAGTAGAAGCTTTCATCTTTTCTATCTCAGAGATGGTCTCCTTCAGCAAGAAACCAGCAGTAGCAGAAGAGGATGGTTGAAAAGATTGTAAGGGCTTCATCAAATCTTCCAGACATTTCCTAAGCCTTTCATTCTCTTTCTTTAGTTCATGCTTAGACTGTGTCTCCTTCCTCAATCTCCCAATGATCACTGCACTGGACCCCTCATACTCTTCAATATCTTGCTCCATAGAAGTGGGCCCAAGATTAATGGTTTGTACATCATAATCCTCCCCAGTGACCTCATCTTTACTTTTACCTGCAGTAGGGGTGGCAATATGAATAACCCTGTTACTAGCTTCATCCCTTTCAATCTTGGAAACCACCTTGGCTACCTTCTTTCTCTTACCTTTTCCAATCTTGGCTAACATTTCATCCCAGTTGAGAGGAGTGTCCTCAACAATGACCTGTTTCCTTCTGATCTCTTTGTCTAGCAATTCTAGAATAGTAGGATCTACTCGAGTTTCATCTTTCTTGACCTCTTCATGCTGATCTACCATTTCATCCCTGTCCTTTTCAAGAGATTGATCACCTTTGCTTCCCAATTCTGGCTCCTCTTCATGCAGGGGTGGTGGAGTCTTAACAGGAACATCCTCCTTCTCAGGAGATCTATTATCTTTACTACTTGTAGGAGAATCTTCATATTGTACCAACGGAGAATGATGCATTTCCACATCTCCTACCTCAAACTCAGCAGCTGCACCATAAAGTTCCCCGTCCTTAAATGGTTCTGCTTCCTCACTGGTCTCATGCTCTTCATGAGTCATCTACTCAGGTATACCCAATGAAGGAGAAGTATCTTTCTATTGTTCCATAGTGGATGCCATTGGAAGGGGATCTACCTTTTGCATAGTCTCCTTAGGAGATGGAGTTCTTGACCTTCTTGAATAAACTTGGGTTTTCTCTCCTGAGCTCTCCACATTAACCACATGAGGGTCCACCTTATCCTTAGAAGTTTCTTGATCTTTCTTTTTAGAGGCCCTGGTTATCCTTGTCCTTTTTGGTTCTAGAGGAGTGTCCTCCTTCTCTGCTTTCTCAAGTTCCTCCTCTTCGGTAGACTTACCTATTTTCATTGTATGACTCCTCTTCTTTCCCCTAGGTTTTCTTTTCTTTTCAGGCTCACCCTCCTTAGGGCCTCTGATTTTAATCTTAAAAGGTGAGCCTCCTTGGTTTTTCCTGTAGAATCATCCTCACCTAATTCCTCTGAGGTAGAGTGAGCATTCAGATTTCCCATCAAATTGAAAGTACAAGGTACCTTTTCACTCTCCAATTCCCATACTTTATGTTTCAGCCATGACTCTGTGGATTTCACAATAGGAGCCATCAATTCCTCCATCTCAGTTATTTCCCTTTCCAACTAGTTTACCTCTCCAATGGGTCTGTCCTTGACTAATTCATATGCATGATCCTGGACTAAATTTTTGTCATCTTCCAACTGATCAGGAATCAACTTGACATTGTACATCCTGATTACATCAACTGGAAGCCTAGAATACCTTTTCTTTCTCACCTCAAATTCATCCTTGTTATTCGCCCAGTAGTCCTCTAGATCATCTTTGTGGTGATATTCTTTAGTAGCCTTCTTCTGTGCTCCACCAATGATGTCAAAACTTGCCCTCTTAGAATGGAAAGAGAAACCAAAAGTACTCAACTCTTCCCCTGATGCAAAAGCCAATTGGATTGAAGGGCAGACTTCACCTATACAAATTTTCAAGGGAAAATCCCCACCAAACCCTGTCTTGTGCTTCACATTTTTAACAACATTGAAATCACATATCTGCCGGGTAACTTCCAAGAGTATGATGTGGTCAATGGGATATCTTGGCAATCTGTATGGAGCAGTCGGGCATCCATCAATTCTGATATAGGAGAAGGTGGGGAACTGTATAAACTAGGCTCCATATCTTTTAATTAGTTCCTTGGCTCCATCAGAAATTCTCACATGCTCTGCATTCTAAAGCAACCTAGTAATATGCATAGTCATTCGCTCTTCTGTAATTCGGATTACCTAGATGCAGCTCAGGATACACCTCATAGATGACATCTTGCCCAAATGTTCCTTTTGGACTCAATCCCCTATATGGATAAAATTTGGCAAGTATATATACCACATAAGATGTCATGGTGAATTTCTTTGTCTCCAGCACATCTATCATCTGCCTCTCAATCATTGCACTGATAATCCCTACCCAGTGGTAATTGATACCCTGCTCAATCTTGTTAATGACATGCACCATCCAATTATCCAATATCCCAACACTCTTCAAGCTTGCCACCCTGCTCAACAGTGTGATTGCATCATATATATCTTGTCAGAACTTGAACCTATGTAGTTGTTTAGGTAGCTTAGAGAAATGAGACTTTAGCTTTTCCAGCCAAGAATTGATCATCTGCTGGGCTTTGGTAAGTTCATCCTCATAATAGATCCTGGCCAAGTCCATATCCAAGGCGCACACACATGGTAAGTCTGGCATATCAAATTATTGGGGAATGGAGACTGGATTAAGATTTACCAGTACTCTCCCATCAGGCCTAATGATCCTCTGCTTATCAAGGTCATAATGCCTAGCACACTCCAATATTAATTCATAGCATTGAATCGCAGGAGGAAATCCTAGCACATGAGCCAACCCGAACTTCACCATTCCCTTGGTTAGAACCGAGAAATCCCTCTGAGCTATCCTTTCTTTGAACTCCTCATATTTCCAAGCTCCTACATTGGTATCCGAGACCTTCAACCAAACTGAAGCCAACTTACTATCTGGCAACTAGTTCTTCACATCCAGCTTTATCCTTTCCACATCTGTAACTGAGGATCCCTCTGTATCTCCTTTGGACTTTCCTGCCGCTACCTTGCTCGATTTAGCCTGCATTCATAAAAGAGCCTCATGAAAATCCAATTATCATCCATATTTCAATTGAAAGGTTAGCCTGGAAACCACATGAAATCATTAAGATAAATCACTAATCATAAACTTGAAAATCCGAGAAAATTGGGTAATCTAGGAAAATCCAGTCGGGGCAGAATTTTAGAGAAATCCAACCCAGACAGACTCCCACAGCCAAGACATCATTTCATCAAATAACTCATCAATACAGACAAAAGAGATGCATGATTATCATAAGATTCATCCATTAAGCAACAAGAAGTCATCATCCTACATTTGATTCATTACTTCAATCTTAAAAATCAAAATTAAGTAGAACTAGGCAGAAAATTAGAAGAATCTGGGTAGGCCGAATTTCTGCGGGTAGTTCAAAATTCTGGGAATTCTTCACACTTTGGGGAAATGGAAATATCCGGGAAAATATGGGTGCGCGAAAATTCTGTGGACACCTCAGAAACCCAACCTTTGTTCGATGCGCAGACAATTAATGGAGTGATCATACAAACCCCCCTATCTGAATCCAATGAACATAAACTCAACCCCAATAAGCCAAATTTTGATCGTACTTGAATTTAAACTCCCAAAATTCTCAAGTGGTTGATCCCTACGATGAAATAATGATGCCCTAAATTCGACAGCTAAACCTTCGCCATGAGAGTTAGGGAAAGCTCGAAATTCTCAGACACTATCCCTCAAAATGATTAAACTAGGGCACACTAGGGTCTTAAGTGTTGCGAACAAGGTTAGGCTAGACATAGGACATGAGGGTCACAATAACTCCACCAAACTTAACAACCCTGGGTAGACATATCGAAACCCTACCTTCACAAGTTATACCAGATCATGCACAAACAAGGCAAGACCCTAAAAAGGAACGCCCAGTCACAGAGGTACACCCAAAATTCAATCGATAAACGAAGGGATGCGCAGTGCAGGCATTAAAACCTATGGAAAGGTGAATCAAACCCTAATTCGATAAATATATGTAACCATGAAAACAAACAAGGGCCGACCCAAATAATCATCAACAAACAACTTGAAAGATTCAGTCACAAAGCGCAAAACAATAGGAGAAGTCAATGATGACTTAGCATGGATTAAACCCGAATGAACCTCGAGCCGAAGGAAATCACTCTGAATCAGGGTGCCCTAGTGGCGATAAATCAACATGAATGCCCAAGGAAATCACTGCAAATTAGGGTGCCCTAGCAGTGATAAATCAACACGAACGCCCAAGGAAATCATTGCGAATCAGGGTGCCCAAATCCAACGACCAAAGCTCAAAAATGAACAAACTCAAGAGCAAGAGCAAATAGAAAATGAATAATGAAATCAGGAAGAGCGCCAAAAGGCCTTAAATTCGCCCACACTCACGCCAGAGAAGACGTACCCAAAGCATTAATGGCTGACAAGGCATATCAAGAAAATCTGGAAACCCGAGGTCGAAATGGAATTTCAGAAAAATCCAATCCAGACGGATTATCCTGGTGGGCATGAATTCCATGGACGATGCACCCCTCCGA
Source organism: Sequoia sempervirens (assembly GCA_007258455.2). Taxonomy (NCBI): domain Eukaryota; kingdom Viridiplantae; phylum Streptophyta; class Pinopsida; order Cupressales; family Cupressaceae; genus Sequoia; species Sequoia sempervirens. The sequence continues at coordinate 710,912,171 of VDFB02270651.1, forward strand.
GACTCCGACAGAATCTGGGAAAATCCAAGTGATCCGGAAACTCCTAGATTCAACCAGAAATTTAGACTCTGGAAAATCCGACATAGATAAATGTTGGACCAGGACCCAGGAAAATTCGGGTGATCTGGAAAATCCTGGAACCAGGTCAAAACCCGAACCACATCAAAAACACAAGTTTGATCGATTCAACCTTTAGGGTAAGACCAAGATAAGCAAGACCAACATCCCGAGACCTCGAAAGGACAAATCCAATAAAAACCAAAGGTCAAAGAGACATCATAAATTAAAAATTAGAGGGTCCCTACTCCAAGTGGGGCGTGTGTGCAAAATTGCACAACAAATGGCGACTCTGCTGGGGAAATGCTCTAGAGCATTTCGATGACAAACTGGAATCAAGAACCCAGAACTCATGGTTTCAACTCATCCATCCAGTCACTACCTACAGTTAAACCATAGAACCCACAAGTTATCCAAACTTTTCCTACACTAGGGTCGAAGTGTGTGCATATGCATTCATTACCCCCTTTTGTTGCAAAAGAAACCAAACTTGGTCTGAACAGGCTACATAAAAATTCATACTTTAAAAGCAACCTAGATAGAGCCTCGCTGCCAGTCAGGCATCCATAGCCCCGACGAGGTTATCGCTGTGATGCTCTTGAACATAGCTCTACTGCCAGCCAGGCGTCCATAGCCCCAGTAGAGATATTCAGATTCCCCTGATGAGTTGAATTCAGTCCTTTGATTTTCAATATTATCTCTTTCTTTTCTGATATTGCTTGTCTTTTCACTTCTTTCTCTCTTTTTTTTTTATATTTCAACTTGTGAACAATGAAGTTCACACTCAGGGATGAGAACCACAGTGGCACTAGAGCAGAAAAAGGATTTTTCACCTATGCAAACTTCATAAGGATCTTCTGCAACTTTAGGCATCTTTAATATTCAAAATGTGAGACCCTAATGTATTCCTGTTCAATCAGACTAAAGGACTCTTCACCTTAAACACAAGGATATGTGACATTGGATAGAGAATTCATACCATGATATTCTGAAAAGATGATTAAAGTTTGAAAAGGAAATATTGAGAGCACCATGCCTACTTTGTCACCACTATCATACAAATGCAACAGGAGATCCTAGAAAGAGTAGGAACCAAGAGCAAGAGCAACACAAACCAAAGCAAAATAGGCCAAAGCAAACCTACTCTAACTAAAGCAGAAGCAAAAAATAGAAAAGAAGCCTATTCTAACAAAGCAGACAGCAGAAAGGAAAACCAAACCAAACCAAAACAAAACAACAAAAAGCAACCTAAACTAACTATATACAAAAGCAGAGAGCTAAAAACAGCTCAGGATTGGAAATAGTGTTTCAAATACTGCCCATTAACAGGCAACGGAATATCTTCCCCCGTAAGAGTCTTCAGATGGAAGGCATTATCTCCAAGTATTTTAGTGATCTGATATGGACTAAGCCATAGTTTATCAAACTTCCCATGGTCCCCTTTTCGATCGTGAGGTTTATCCCAGTACAACACAAGGTCATAAATCCTAAAGGCTTTAACTCTAGCCCTTCTGTCAAACTACCTCTTAACTACCCCCTGATGTTTGGCAAAGTTCTCAAGGGCATCATCTCTTTTCTCCTCAAGGTTAAGTAGCTCCGTCAACCTAGCCTCCCTTCTATCCCCCTCATCATAAAAATCATTAATAAATTGCAAGGTTGGGATCTTAAGTTGAATAGGGAATACTGGCTCCAGACCATATACTAAGTGATAGGGAGATGTGTCGAGGGATGACTTAAGCTTTGTACGGTCTACCCAAAGGGAAACCAAAGCTGGGTGTGCCAGTCTTTTGGGTTCCTCTCCAGTAGCTTACGAATAACCATCAATAAGTTCTTATTGGAAGATTCTGCCAAACCGTTACCCTGGGGGTAGTAATTAGATGCAAACTTTATGATAATGCCATGATCAAAAGCCCAGTTTGAAAATTTTAAAGATGCGAAAGTAGGACCATTATCATAGACAACAAAAATAGGACATCCAAATCGATTAATAATAGCAGATTCTAGAAAATCAATCACTACCTCAGATGTACATTGCCTACAAGCGAAAGCCTCAGTCCATCTTGTGAAATAATTAGTAATGGTTAGAATATACCTGTGTCCTATAGAAGATGGTGGGTTGATAGGAGCTATAAAGTCCATACCCCACTGAGCAAAAGGCCTTATGTCAGCAACCAGTTGAAGTGGAAGTGTTGCATACCTTTCCCTCGTTGCTACAGTTTGGCAAGTGTGACAGGTCCTGACATGATGGTGAACGTCTTTGAACAACGTGGGCCAATAATACCCAACCCTCAAGATCTGATTTGCTATGGAAATGGCAGAACCATGGCCAGTGCCATACTTTTCATGGAATTCGTTCATCACCCTTTCGGCTTCTTGCTTCCCAAGACACCTCAAGTAAATACCTTCATGATTTTTCTTGTACAGAACAACTCGTTTTAGCATGAAACTATTGCTCTTTAGCCATAGAGCTCTCCTCTGAACAACATTAAGATGACTTGGAGATCGCTAGTTTAACAAGTAATAAACTATGTCATCATACCAGCCACCAGGGGAAACCTCCTCAAGATTATAATTCTGAACAGTCAGTTCAGGCCCCATCTCGGCCATAGTTTGAGTAAGTCCCTGCCCTCTCACTAATTTCATGGGTTAGATCTCAATGTCATATTCTTGTAGCATTGTCACCCACTTAGCTCTACGCTCACCCAACTCATTCTGCATCAATAGTAACTTAACTACAGGATCTGGGACAAATGCATAAATCTTATTTCTGAGGATATAATGTCTGAATTTCTTCACTGCTCTGACTAGGGCGTATGCCTGCTTTTCTACACTCAGATATTTCAACTCAGCATCCTTTAATGGTGCACTCATAAAAGAAATAGGATGCTCATTTCCCTCATTAGACTTCTAAGTCAACATTCTAGCACATGAATGGTCCGAGGCAAATGAATAAATGTAAAAGGGCTTATTGTAATTGGGACTTACCAATACTGGAGCATCAATAATGGCTCTTTTGATTTCTACAAATGCCTCCTTTGCTTTGACAATCCATTCCACTTTAGCATCCTGCTTTAACATTGCATTCAGTGGTTTAACAATTTCGGCAAATCCAGTAATGAATTTCCTGACGAAGTTAATCTTGCCAAAGAAAGACTTCATCTCTGTTTTGCTAGTAGGTGGCTGAATCTTCAATATGGCCTCCACTTTTTCTGGATCAATAGCAATTCCCTTTTCAGATATGACATGCCCTAGCAGTTTCCCTTCTGTCACTCCAAAAATGCACTTTTTAGGATTCAGGGATATGCTGAATTCCTTGTACCTTTGAAACACTTTGTGTAAGTCAGAGATGTGGTCACCTCTATTTTTGGAAAAGACAGTTAGATTATCCATATAAATAATAATGCACTTGCCTATGATATATTTAAAGGCAATATCCATGGCCCTTTGAAATGTAGCCCTTGCATTAATGAGATCAAAAGGCATCCTCCTGTAAGAAAAGGTACCCCATTTAGTTGTGAGAGCAGTCTTGTGTTTGTCCTCATACTGAACCATTACCTGGTTGTACCCTGAATAGCCATCCAGAAAGGACATCATCTGAGAACCATTAACCACCTGAAGTATTTCATCCAGTGAAGGGACCAGATAATTATCTTTTTCTAATGCTCTGTTTAGTTTTCTGAAATCAATGCAAAGCCTAATTTCCCCATTCTTTTTCCTTTCTGGGACTAGGTTCACCACCCACGTTGAATGCCTGACAGGAAATATAATTTTGGTAGATAGTAATTTCTAAACTTCTTTCTGTATAACCAGTTCCAGTTATGCGTTAATTGGTCTTTGTCTCTGCCTGAAAGGCTTGGCACCTGGCTTCAGAGGTATAGTATGAGTTATGATTGATGTATCATAAGTCTTCAAGTCTTCATAACTCCAGGCTACTATATCTGGAAAGCTATGCAATGCTTCAATTATTCCTTGTCTTTCCTCTGGAGTGCATACCTGGCCAATAAAAATGTTCTTGGCATTATCTTCAGTTCCTATATTGTAAGTATCACACTGCCCACTGATAGATTTCTTCTTAGACTCTTGCTCCTGATCTCTGATCTTGTCCAGATCAAAAATCCACTCCAACTGTACCATTCCCCTTGGAATAGTATTAGACTTCAAATTTATCACTCCCTCCAAGTTTAGTTCTACTTTCTGGAGTTTTGTTTCATCAATGATTTGGGAAGCGAAAACATCTATGTTTGTGATGAAGTCTAGGATATGCTTGTCATCCTCAAATACTTGAAAGTTAGTAACATTGTCTGGAACTAATGGCATAGGAGTCAATTCTACAGTAAAATTTTTCAAATCTGACAAAGATAGGGGCTACAGAGTGCTTGCTACCTGGGCTGGAGAATCTGCAGTTTGATTCTTCTGTTGTGGTATCAGTTGAATATTGAAGGCATCAAATCCCTCAATGAGGTCCCATACTCTATGCCTATAATTAGTCATTCTCCTATCATGGCATGAATATTGTTTCCTTACTTGCTTAACTACCAGCTCAGAATCACCGAAAACTTGCAGAACCTTAACCTTTTTCTTAAGTGCCATAAGAAGTTTGTGAATCAATGCTTCATATTCTGCTACGTTATTAGTGCAGTGGAATTGGAGTCTATGGGCTGCAAAGAAGGTTTTACCTTTTGGGATAATCAGTTCGAACCCTGCTCCAACTCCATGCTTGGATTTAGATCCATCAAATCTGAGAGTTCAACATTCAGCAGTTGCAATCCTCTTCATCATACCCTTCAGGTTATTACTGCTGGAGGGTTCTTCAAACAACATCACTTTCTCTCCTTTATAATCTTCTGGAGGGCTTCACATGTCTATCTTGGCTGCTAGGGTTGGATTTATACATTTCTGTACTTGTTCTACTACTGTTTGGCATAAATAGCATTCTAGCTCTGAATGGGAAGCATTGTGAACTCTACACCAGTTAGGTAAGAGTAACTCTTCGAAGTTTGTCCTCCTGCCCAGGTGAACCTAGTTTTCAATACACTGTCTAATGAATTTTTGGAAGCTGTCTAGTAGGCTAATCTGATTGTCTTCAAATTCATCCTCTTCCTTAATTGATTCTGTCAGAACAGTAGCATTGTTGGATTCTGTCTCTATATCCATAGACATCGTATGTAGCACCAATACCTCCTCTAAATCTAATTCCTCATAGAGAGTCGATAGCACATAATTTCCCATGCCTACTTCTGATATCAGAACTTCATTTGAAGTATTTTGATACTCCGTAATCATGTACTTCATTCTTGGTTCTCTCTCAATCCTGATCTGATTTGGTACCCCTTTCCAAGGAAGCCACATGTGGGAGTGATCAGTAGATACATATCCATTTAAGGCCTTCGTAAAATCTCTTCCTAGAATCAGGCCATACGCATCAGGGATATCAGCTACTTGAATATTGATAACCTGTTGGATTTTTGGGTCAGAAGCTACTTGCATGTGAATCATGTTCAATTCTCCCACCACATTTACTTCAGTTCTATCAACCTGAGTTACCTTCTTCTGGGAGTCAGTAGGTGTAATCCCTAAAGCTCTACATACTCCAAATGACATCACATTAGTAGAAGCACCAGAATCCAATAAGTAGTTATGTAAATTCTTACCGAATATGCGCATAGAGATCAAGAATGGTGGAGTCTCCACCTTCCCCTGAAACAGAGTTGGCTGAGTATCTACCTGAGCCACTTGAGTCTTGTCTTTTTCCTTTCCTTTATCTCCAGGGGGCAAGTTAGTCTAACCATAGGCCTGGTTTTGTGTCTTCACAGCCTAAGAAATAGAAGCCTTGTTGACACTCTCACTGGAAGGTTTATCCAAAGACACTGGATGTTCACCATAGGTACCTAGAACTGCATTCCTAATTGCTGGGAACCTTAGTAACTCGAATGCTGAAAGATTTACCTTTAATTTCTTGAACTCCTCAGTGACATACAAAGCCATTTTCTCCTCACTTAGATTAGTAAGGACGTCTCTGGAAGATTCCTCCACCTTATCTTTACTTGCTTGAACAGTTTTTTCCTTCTGTGGATTAGCTTGAGCTTGTCTTTCCTTTGAAAAGTACTGCCTGGAAACATGTAGAAGAGGTGGATTATTAATAGCATGAGGATCTGGAGGGATATTAAAATTATTAGGGGGAATGGAAGTGGTGAAAGGACCCCCAGCCTGTGGGCGTCTATGGGGCAGATCTCTCAAATCATATCCTTTACCCTACATCTGGAACATCTGCACTTCTTCAACATAAGCCTCTTCCTTATCTATGGGGCCATTATCATTTATTGCCTCCTCATTGAATAACTCATCTCCATTGCAGATTTGGTCTGCCTTCCCCTCCTAGGAATCAAATTCCTCTTCTGGAGCATTTTCTTCACCTGCTGGAAAAGGGGCATGATTTAGTACCAGTACAGGAGAGTCATAAGGGATGGAGGGAACCATCTCCTGACCATTTGCATTATTCTCCACTTCATACTGGAAAATAGAAGTTGTAGCTTGGAATTCTAGACATTCTAACTCAGAATGCTGGCTTTTCTTATGGAGCCTGCACCATCCTGATAGGGCAGCCTCAACTAGATATACACCACTGGGAGGCTTGTCTTGATTAACTAGCGGATTGGTTGACAGTTTGATTGACTAGTTGATCCAACGGAGTGGGGAATCCTCCATTATTAGGTCCTGTATTCCATGTTCTATTCTGCCCCTGTGACTGCCTCTTATCAAATCCTGGCCCACTACCTTGTCCTCTATCAAAATTCTGTCTTCTATCATTATTGTACCCTCTATCATTATTGAATCCTCTCTCATTGTTGTAACCTCTATCCTGATTATATCCTTTGTCATTGTTGTATCCCCTCTCATTACGCTGTCCTCTATCAAAATTCTGCCCCTGTGGATGTTCTCTATTCTGGTTGGATTATATGTTTCTCTGAGTAGCTTGTAATTGGCTGTTTTGATTCCTTAGGTAAGTCACCTCTAGGTTTAACTTCTTTATCTGTTTAGCCATTTCATCAATCCTATTCTTATTCAGATCTCCATAAGAGGTCTGGCTTGGATTACTCTGAGGAGGAACAGACATTGTAGCAGATCCCATGGACTGATGCAACACTTAAAAATTCTGCAAGTAGGTAGGGAAACTAGTTGGCTGCTGCTGATACAAGGGTTGGTTAACTTGCCATTGTGGGAAGTTCATCATAGGAGAGACCTAGCTCATGGGGGGACTAGGGTGTGGCACCAAAGGCAATTGAGTTATTGGATTCATGATTGGGGTATGACTGGCAAGTGCCTGATTTACTACCTGAACCTGGTTTGGATGTGCAACTAGTCTTAGAGAAGGCAACGGTCTAGCCAAATGTTGCCTTAAATATGTGCTAAGCTTGATAGCTTCTGTATAAGCATCAAGTAGGCGAGCTGGAGGGTTGGGTCTCCATTTCAGAAAGGTTGTTGTAAGGCTATCCAATGCTTCATAATAAACTCCTAGGGCTGTAGCATTGTCTAAGACAAAAGGGTCTTGAAGTCTGGTATACGCACAGTGGAACCTATTATTGAAACTGGATATGGGTTCATTAACCTCTCTCTCGACTCTAGTGAATTGCAGATACAATTCATTGGCACTAATGGGTATTCTGAACTTCTATAAAAAGGAAGTTTCAAGATCATTCCAGTTATGAATTGAACTTGATGGGAGGTGATTGTACCAATAAAAAACCTCCTCTCCCAATGAATAAGGAAATAACCTATAGGCAACATCCTCATGAGCAATTCCTCTATCTTTGAGACAGGTTTGGAAGATCCTAATATGCTCCTCTACAGTCTTGTTTGGGTCATTAACATGAAATTTTGAATAGAAATGCTTAGGGTTCTTGGGCGTAACATTGTAGGCATTAAAGAGCAAGGGAGATGGATTATTAGCAAGGAAAGCCATTGGTAAAAGTGGTGGTGGTGGTTGTGGTTGATTAATGATAGGTTGGGGTTGCTAAATGAGAACTGCCTCAGGGATAGGTATGGCTTCAACTTATGGAAGTGAAGATGCAGATGATACTGGTGAAGGGATGGGTGATGATGATTCTTCCCTTTCTTGAGTCCTCCTTGACCTAGTGGGGAACTGTAATTCCTGTAAATATTCTTCTCCTAGGGTAGATCTGGTCCTTATTCTATATCTCTTAGGAGAGTTGGCATTTAAGAAACGATCCAGTGAGCTCATCCAGGCCCTCCTTCTAGCGCCAATCTGTTGATGGTGTTTTCTGCACAGCAACAACTCAAACAAAAAATAATATTCTATCTCTCTTGAAAGGTGAATTCTCAACAACAAGTGCTAAAATCACCCCAAGGTCTCTCAGGTGTCAGGTCATGACAATGCACAAAACAACTCAAATAATATGTGAAAATGCTGGTAATCATAATTAGACCTTACTACAAGCAAACTGTATCTTTCCAATTTATCAAATTTTTGCAATGTGATGATCTTAAATCCTAATCTAACCGAATAACAAAGAAACGACAATAGATGAGGGTGTAAGAGAGATAATGAAATATAAACTATTCCTAAGATGAACAATGCAAATGATAAATACCTTGGAACGAACTAATCTCAAATGACCATTTCCTGCTTAACCCACAATGCAATATCACAAGAAAGGTGCAATCTTCTAAGGCATACATAATTTCAAATCATAGACATTCATCCACAATCGAACTAAGCACAAATAGATGTATGGTCCAGGTTGACTTCACCAACCTACTACAATCAGATAGTTAATGGGAGTATAGACTAGAGATTGCTACAAACATTCCAAGTATGAAACCATAAACATTATTCACCAAACTAATCTAATTCTAAATTCAACATCAAATCTTATATTTTCAAGAAATTTCAAAGAATGAAACAACAGGAACCATGCAAGATAAACTAACACAAAAGAATTCACCAGAGAAACCACAACACCTTCAATTATATTAGGTCACCAAAATATAGCAACAATTCCACTGTTCTGTGTTATAGCACTTGCTCGAAAGAACTAACTACTACCTCCACTACAAAATACTCTAGATCTTTTCTCAATCTAGCTTGTCTAATTCTCTATTATCTGTCCAACCCTTACAAATGAGGCAAGAATGCCAATTTAAAGAGAACCCCCAAAACATGTCGGCCTAGCCAGACATTTACAAAAATAAAATAGCCAAAACAAGTCGGCCTCAGGAAATTCAAAATAAGGCACACATTAAATGCCGATACATCATCAAGGTCGGCCAAAACACATTCCTCAATGCGACCCGAATCAACACATACCCTATAATAATAGGGAAGCACAAATCATGAAGTGGCATGGTATTAATTACCACCTCCCTTATCCTTGTTCCGATCCAGTGATTCATGACCTTTCAAAAGTACCTTATCCAACTCAACAATAGGTGGCAAGGGTAGGATTTTGAGCCGATATTCAATTGATTCAATCTCTTCCCTTGACTGCTTAACCATTGTATCCAAATCACCCCTATATGCCAAGTACTTATCCATCATAGCCAAGATAAGTAGCCGCATCATCCAATTGGTGCCCTGTCACAAAATTTTCAATATCAGGGGCATAGACATCATGCCACCATTCCCTCAATTGTTCCAAACTCAAGTACCTAGGGGCAATCTTCCTCCTACCAGTCATTATCTCAAAAAAGGCGATGCATCCATCATAAAAAGTAGTTAAATTACCATCAATCTGCTTCCTTTGTTTGTAGATCTTCTTGATGGTTTTCTGTCGGATTTGAAGGGCTTCAAACCACTCCCAAGGCTCATTAACCCTAGATGAAGAAAGAATTCCATCAACAACCAGCTGATCCTTATTATACTCCATGATTGTTTTGGTTTTCTGCAATAAGAGATCAGTGTCCTCCTTATCCTGAGATAAAACATAGTCTAACCAATCCTTAGCCCTTATTGCATCCTTTCCAGTTGAAAGGATCTCCTTTATTGCATCATCTCCCTTAGCTTGTACTCCTGCAACCAATTTATTGTAGCCAGAGTAGAAGCTTTCATCTTTTCTATCTCAGAGATGGTCTCCTTCGGCAAGAAACCAACAGTAGCAGAAGAGGATGGGTGAAAAGATTGTAAGGGCTTCATCAAATCTTCCAGACATTTCCTAAGCCTTTCATTCTCTTTCTTTAGTTCATGCTTAGACTGTGTCTCCTTCCTCAATCTCCCAATGATCACTGCACTGGACCCCTCATACTCTTCAATATCTTGCTCCATAGAAGTGGGCCCAAGATTAATGGTTTGTACATCATAATCCTCCCCAGTGACCTCATCTTTACTTTTACTTGCAGCAGGGGTGGCAATATGAATAACCCTGTTACTAGCTTCATCCCTTTCGATCTTGGAAACCACCTTGGCTACCTTCTTTCTCTTACCCTTTCCAATCTTGGCCAACATCTCATCGCAATTGAGAGGAGTTTCCTCAACAATGACCTGTTTCCTTCTGATCTCTTTGTCTAGCCAATCCAGAACAACAGGATCCACCCGGGTTTCATCTTTCTTGACCTCTTCATGCTGATCTACCGTTTCATCCCTTTCCTTTTTAGGAGATTGATCACCTTTGCTTCCCAATTCTGGCTCCTCTTCATGTAGGGGTGGTGGAGTCTTAATAGGAACATCCTCCTTCTCAGGAGATCTATTATCTTTACTACTTGTAGGAGAATCTTCATATTGTACCAATAGAGAATGATGCATTTCCACATCTCCTACCTCAAACTCAGTAGCTGCACCATAAAGTTCCCCATCCTTAAATGGTTCCACTTCCTCACTGGTCTCATGCTCTTCATGAGTCATTTGCTCAGGTATACCCAATGAAGGAGAAGTATCTTTCTGTTGTTCCACAATGGATGCCATTGGAAGGGGATCTACCTTTTGCATAGTCTCCTTAGGAGATGGAGTTCTTGACCTTCTTGAATAAACCTGGGTTTTCTCTCCTGAGCTCTCCACATTAACCACATGAGGGTCCACCTTATCCTTAGAAGTTTCTTGATCTTTCTTCTTAGAGGCCCTGGTTATCCTTGTCCTTTTTGGTTCTGGAGGAGTGTCTTCCTTCTCTGTTTTCTCAAGTTCCTCCTCTTTGGTAGACTTATCTATTTTCATAGTATGACTCCTCTTCTTTCCCCTAGGTTTTCTTTTCTTTTTAGGCTCACCCTCCTTAGGGCCTCTGGTTTTAATCTTAAAAGGTGAGCCTCCCTTGGTTTTTCCTGTAGAATCATCCTCACCTGATTCCTCTGAGGTAGAGTGAGCATTCAGATTTCCCATCAGATTGAAAGTACAAGGTACCTTTTCACTCTCCAATTCCCATTCTTTATGTTTCAGCCATGACTCGGTGGATTTCACAATAGGAGCCATCAATTCCTCCAGCTCAGTTATTTCCCTTTCCAACTAGTTTACCTCTCCAATGGGTCTCTCCTTGACTGATTCATATGCATGATCCTGGACTAAATTTCTGTCATCTTCCAACTGATCAGGAATCAACTTGACATTGTACATCCTAATTACATGAAATGGAAGCCTAGAATACCTTTTCTTTCTCACCTCAAATTCATCCTTGTTATTCACCCAGTAGTCCTCTAGATCATCTTTGTGGTGATATTCTTTAGTAGCCTTCTTCTGTGCTTTGCCAGTGATGTCAAAGCTTGCCCTCTTAGAATGGAAAAAGAAACCAAAAGTACTCAACTCTTCCTCTGATGCATGAGCTGATTGGATTGAAGGGCAGACTTCACCTATACCAATTTTCAAGGGAAAATCCCCACCAAACCCTATCTTGTGCTTCACATTTTTAACAACAACATCGAAATCACATATCTGCTGGGTAACTTCCAAGAGTATGATGTGGTCAGTGGGATATCTTGGCAATCTGTATGGAGCAGTTGGGCATCCATCAATTCTGATATAGGAGAAGGTGGGGAATTGTATAAACCAAGCTCCATATCTTTTAATTAGTTCCTTGGCTCCATTAGAAATTCTGACATGCTCTGCATTCTGAAGCAACCTAGTAATATGCATAGTGAATACATCATTCACTCTTCTGTAATTCAGATTCCCTAGATGAAGCTTAGGATACACCTCATAGATGACATCCTGCCCAAATGTTCCTTTTGGACTCAATCCCCTGTATGGATAAAATCTGGCAAGTATATATACCACATAAGATGTCATGGTGAATTTCTTTGTCTCCAGCACATCTCTCATTTGCCTGTCAATCATTGCACTGATAATGCCTGCCTAGTGGTAATTGATACCCTGCTTAATCTTGTTAATGACATGCACCATCTAATTCTCCAATATCCTAGCACTCTTCAAGCCCGCCACCCTGCTCAACAGTGTGATTGCATCATATATATCTTGTCGAAACTTGACCCTGTGTAGTTGTTTAAGTAGCTTAGAGAAATGAGACTTTGGCTTTTCCAGCCAAGAATTGATCATCTGCTGGGCTTTGGTAGGTTCATCCTCATAAGAGGTCCTAGCCAAGTCCATATCCAAGGCACACACACATGGTAAGTCTGACATATCAAATGCCTGGGCAATGGAGACTGGATTAAGATTTTCCAGTACACTCCCATCAGGACTAATGATCCTCTATGTATCAAGGTCATAATGGCAAGCACACTCCAATATTAATTCATAGCATTGAATCACATGAGGAAATCCTGCCACATGAGCCAGCCTAGACTTCACTATTGCCTTGGTCAGAACTGATAAGTCCCTCTGAGCTATCCTTTCTTTGAACTCCTCATATTTCCAAGCTCCTACATTGGTATCTGAGACCTCTAACCAAACTAAATCCAACTTATTATCTGGCAACTGGTTCTTCACATCCAGTTTTATCCTTTCCACATCTGTAACTGAAGATCCCTCTGTATCTCCTTTGGACTTTCCTGCCACTGCCTTGCTCGATTCAGCCTGCATTCATAAAAGAGCCCCATGAAAATACAATTATCATCCATATTTCAATTGAAAGGTTAGCCTTGAAACCACATGAAATCATTAAGATAAATCACTAATGATCAACTTGAAAATCCGAGAAAATTGGGTAATCTGGGAAAATCCAGTCGGGGTAGAATTTCAGAGAAATCTAACCCAGATAGACTCCCGCAGCCAAGACATCATTTCATCAAATAACTCATAAATACAGACAAAAGAGATGCATGATTATCATAAGATTCATCCATTAAGCAACAAGAATTCATCATCCTACATTTCATTCATTACTTCAATCTTAAAAATCAAAATCAAATAGAAGCAGGCAGAAAATTAGAAGAATCTGAGTAGGCCGAATTTCCGCGGGCAGTTCAAAATTTTGGGAATTCCTCATGTTTCGGGGAAATGGAAATATCCGGGAAAATTCAGGTGCGTGAAAATTCTGCGGACACCTCAGAAACCCGACGGCCATTCGACGCGCAAACAATTAATGGAGTGATCATACAAATCCCCCTATCTGAATCCAATGAACATAAACTCAACCCCAATAAGCCAAATTTTGATCGTACTTGAATTTAAACTCCCAAAATTCTCAAGTGGTTGATCGCTGCGATGAAATAATGATGCCCTAAATTTGACAGCTAAACCTTCGCCATGAGAGTTAGGGAAAGCTCAAAATTTTTAGACACTATCCCTGAAAAATAAACTAGGGCACACTAGTGTCTTAAGTGTTGCGAACAAGGTCGGGCTAGACATAGGACATGAGGGTCACAAAAACTCCACCAAACTTAGCAACCCTGGGCAGACATATCAAAACCCTACCTTCACAACTTATACCAGATCACGCACAAACAAGGCAAGACCCTAAAAAGGAATGCCCAGTCACATAGGTACACCCAAAATTCAATCGATAAAGGAAGGGATGCACATTGCAGGAATTAAAACCTGTGGAAAGTTGAATAAAACCCTAATTCGATAAATATGTAACCATGAAAACAAATAAGGGCCGACCCAAATAATCATCAACAAACAACTTGAAAGATTCAGTCACAAAGCGCAAAACAATAGAAGTCAACGACGACTTACCATGGATTAAACCTGAATGAACCTCGAGCCTAAGGAAATCACTACAAATCAAGGTGCCCTAGCGGTGATAAATCAACATGAACGCCCAAGGAAATCATTGTGAATTAGGGTGCCCTAGTGGCAATAAATCAACACGAACGCCTAAGGAAATCACTGCGAATCAAGGTGCCCAAATCCAACGACCAAAGCTCAAAAATGAACAAACTCAAGTGCAAGAGCAAATAGAAAATGAATAATGAAATCAGGAAGAGTGCCAAAAGGCCTTAATTCGCCGACACTCATGCCAGAGAAGACGTACCCAAAGCATTAATGGTTGAAAGACGTATTGATAAAATCCAGAAACCTGAGGTCGAAATGGAATTTCGGGAAAATATGATCCAGACAGTTTATCCTGGTGGGCATGAATTCCACGGATGACGCACCCCTTCGGGACTCCGACGGAATTTGGGAAAATCCAAGTGATCCAGAAACTCTCAGATTCAACTAGAAATCCAGACTCTGGAAAATCTGACATAGACAAATGCTGGACCAGGACCTGGGAAAATTCGAGTGATTCAGAAAATCCTGAAACCAGGTCAAAACCCGAACCACATCAAAAACACAAGTTTGATTGATTCAACCTTTAGGGTAAGACCAAGATAAGCAAGACCAACATCTCGAGACCTCAAAAGGAAAAATCCAATAAAAACCAAAGGTCAAAGAGACATCAGAAATCAGAAATTAGAGGGTCCCTACTCCAAGTGGGGCGTGTGTGCAAAATTGCACAACAGTTAGGCCTTGTGAAGCTTGAAGTTTTGTATTGTGGTACCTTATTGAAGTTTTCAGGAGGATAGATTTGATATGGTATTGGAGCTTAATAAGATTCTCTCATTTTCCTCTCGTTGGGGTTTCACCTAGTGGAAAGGTTGAGGTTCCATTAGCCCATGTGAGTGTATGTTTTGTTTGCACAATGGACATTGATTTTTTCTTGTGAATGTATTGGAAAAATAGCCAGACTTGATCCACATTGAGTTGGAAAAACAATCGAAGCTTGATCCATCTCCCTTCTCTTCTAGACTTTTATGTTGTATAATTGAGTATCTTTTTCATTGTTACATACATATGTTTCTTGAATGTCTAATTTAGTGTGAGTTTGTGCTAGTGCTCATAATCTCACAAAATTGGAGGCTAAATGTAGTGTAGGAAAAAGTATCGCTTTTTCACATTTAATTTGGGAATAATTATTAATAAAATGAACTAAATGATGCCTTAATTTAGTGTTGTAATATGTATTTAAAATATTCACATTAAATTTAGGGCCCTATTAAATAAAATGGACTTAATTGTGTCTTATTTTTGGTGTTGTAAAGTGCACCTTTACACTTTTACACTCATCTAGGGATTTATTAATTAATTGAGGTTAATTTTCATTAATTGTCCCCTTTGGTTCAAATCCAAGATTAATTAATTACAATTTTTGAAGAGGAAAACCCGACATTCATTAATGCCATGACATAACATTTATCATTGGAGAATGTGTTTCCTAGGTAAGTGACCTAGGAATCATTCGCCCAAGGGTGAATGGATCCTCACTTAGGCCTAGGACCTAAATTTTGATTATGTTTTTGGCCTAGTATTTCAATGATTTCAAATCTAATTCACATGTTGGCTTGTGTTATTTGAATTTCGGGAATTAATGTTAACATATGTATAAATATAAGGTCATTTTCACTATGTTTCATCCTAAGACTTTCAAGCAAGCTAAGAGCATTCAAGTGAGCATTATCAACAAAATTATCAAGAGCATTTTCAAGGCATTCAAGAGAATATTTATTGAAGAATTATTGCAGCAATCAAGATCCATTATTATGTCAAAGTCTTCTTGCATCATGCATGCTATTTGAGCTAATATGTTGATGTAGTGTTCAAGATCCATTCAAGAATTCAAAGGCATTGTTTCAAATCAAGTTTCAAGAACAAGATCCGCATCCATTGAAGCCATTTCATGCTAGTTGCAGATCCACATTCCAAGGTTCAAATAAGGGTTTTATTTCAAGTAGAAGATCCTCTTGAAGAGTAAAATTGCAAATTTGTCAAAGTTGCATTTGTTATCATCATTCTTGCAATTTCACGAAAAACTCACCTACAAGATTTATTTCTGACTATCCGACTATGAGAATCAGGGATTTGGGAGTGCAGAGATAGTAGAAGAGAACCCAAAAACCATTTTTATAGAGCCCTAGCTAGGACCCATTCACCATAGGGAAAATGAGTCCTCAATTTGCTTTGAAAAAGCACTCTTGGTAACTCGTACACATAATTTTCCCTTTCTCAGATCTGCAATTTGATTTATGGTTCCATTAGAATTGAGTTTAATCTTCCAAATTCAAGTTTTAGGCTGCATTATGGAGTTATTTTTCTATTTTTTATCTTTCTCCCCAAAGTGTTGTTTAATCAAGACCCCCATCCTTGCAAAAAAAGGAAATCAATAGATTGACACCTTGACTTGACTCACCTTAAGGTTGACAGTCCTTTCATTGTGTGGATCTCATTTCCTAATGAAATTTAGGAAGATAGGTCCATCATAACCCTATTTTACCCCTTTCATATTAATGAACCTATTTTTCATCTTTTCACATCTATAGCTTGATACAACTTCAACAATGAAATTTATGACATCATCCCTATAAATCATCAAGGAGAAATAAGGAGCATCTTGTTGATTTAAAATTCAAAAGATGAGAAATATCCTTGGATCGCCAATTAAACAGATAAAAGTAATGAACCAAAAGATGTTAGTATAAATATAGAAAACCTAAGTAGGATTCCTTTTATAACGTGTATATAAAATTGGGTTGGACTTATATTTACTTCTATTGATTATAAAAATTAATTGATATGATATTCAACACATAGGTCACGGGTGATAATGCTTGTATGAATATGATTTAGATGGAATTAGGAAACAAGAAATGGTCATATCAACCAATTGTTGTATAAGCTTCCCTTCATGGGTAACAACCATAGAGGAACTATCTAGGGAATAAAACCCTATAAAGGGTTGCATGCCCACATAAATAGTTCACACCAAACTTAGAATATAAAATAGAACTACATATTTTATGATTTGATCCCATTTGGAAGTAGGGTATGTAGGCATTTCAGTATGGGGTTGAGGGTGAGATTGAGAAAGGTCATTTAAATAAATATAGAAAAAAATTTGTGTTCAAGGGAATGCTAAGATAAAATATACTTAAACTATACTCAAAAGAATATTGAATGGATTGCTTGATTTTCTTGAGACTTTAGGCCAAATTATGAGGTGGGACTCAAGCCTTCTATATTAAATTTTATACCTCTGAATGATGACAACCTTTGTAAACTCCCAATGGGGGAATGTGGTCTTTAGGGAAGTGAGTCAAGGTAGATTAACCTTCATGAGTTTACGACTCTGGCTAAAGTATATACCTATCTTTATATTATAGATACCTACCTCATTTGTGTGGATGTGTATCCTAGATAAATAGATACATAGATTCTTGTCTCATATGGACAAATGAATCAACCATATGATTGGTTGTTGTTCTTCAAATGGAAAAACACCTATCTTGTATGTATTGAAGTACTCGAGTATACTTATGAATGAACACTTATTACTTGTTGAAAGAAAGAAAAATTTAGTGGAGTTTTGGTTTAGATGGTTTTGGTCTTTACAATGAGATTATTCTAGTTGAAATAGGTACAATTCCTATTGAGGCAATAACTATGTTGAGTCTTTTGAGATATATGAAAAAATTGAGTATAGGGAAACACATGATTGGCCCAATGTTGTATTTAAAGATGTATTAGGTGAAAGAAAGAATACATGGATGAAATGATTCAGGAGAATCTAGGAAAACTAGTGATCAAGATCAACAAAAAAAAATAGTTTTCTATTTTATTTTGGTTTTAGTTTGTTGTTATAGTTAATTTTAGCCATCTATGGAGGTGAGTAAAGTGACATTTTTGTCATTTCCTTTGGAAAAATGTCATTTTTTTTTCTCGGTAAATCACTACTAAGGGGTAGCACCCTGAATTACTTTTCAAAAAGAGATTACATTGATTTCATGTTTTTCTGAGTATCCACTAGAATTGAACTCCCACTTGACACTATACTCGACCTATTCATGAATCAAAATGGCTTTACAGACCTATCCCATCCTTTACATTTTACAAAATGGCCATGGACCAAGTGACCAGAACTACTAGAAGATACTACTAGACATATTCAGCAAAAAACCACCTTTAACGAACTAACTCATACCATTAGAACTCTAAAACATAAACTACTTGGATTATACCATAGACATTTTATAGAGCCTTGCCTTTCTCTTCATCCTCTTCTTCCTCTATTTCCTCCCGCTTCATGTACACCATGTAATCTGCAATCATTGGGTAGTCTGGATCACAATTGACATGTGTTGGGCTGCTCGCCTTGGCCTTCGAATCCCTACCATCATTCGACATACATTCCTCTCTCGTTATGAGTTCCTAGTCTTCATCATCATCTGCTACCACTTTATCGACCAACCCTTCTTCTACCAGGTACTGTTGCACCCACCCCTTGGGAGGGGTTTTCATCAAATTTTCCACCCTGAGAAGGACAATTATACTTCATTCCTTCTCATCCCACAACTTCACTAGCCTCGCTGGGTTGAGAGACTTGACCACTGGAAATTTCTCGACCTCTACTCCATTTCCAAGTGACATGTAATAGTTTTCTGGTAGCGACATCATCAAATTTCCATCCACATTGTCTAGGGCTTCATCAATTTCTCCCAACATGACATGAATGAAGACCATCTAGCACAATGTCTTAGCCCTTGTCTTGGGCACTCCCATGTACAAAATAATCACCAATAACATGGTAGAAATGCTTGTATTCCCTGAATGTGTGATACGCTAGCAAGAATTCCCTCCCCAAAATTTTCTTTGTCACCTAGAGCACCATGGGGTGGGATGAGGCCAAAATTCCTTTCAACCTTTTGTTTGTCACCTCTCCATGGAAGGCCTACTATTATCCTTTTGTGTTAAAAAAAAGTAGGGTTTCCATTCCTTACTCTCAAACTATTATCTCAACCACGTCAATTTAGCTCACCCTCAACTTTGCTTAAGCAACCACCAACTTTGGCTTTTCAATAAGGGATGACCTTAGCCCATCATAATGGAAAGCTTGGTGTCAATGACATTTAGAACATTCCTTCAAATCCGCATCCTAGCCAAACAATACAAATTTGCTTACATGTTTAGGGTTGTGCATTTCCTGTCATTTCACCTGCCTTGGAATTTGTTACCATTCCCTACACCTTTCCTTCTATTTATGGTTGTTGTCTTATCATTTCTTCCCACTTCGAGTTTGGCCATTATAATAGTATGTGCTCTTTTTGCTGCCAGCTTGTTTAGGTCATCGTCGGTGTCTTTTTTCCTCAACTTATGATTTAATTTCCTATCATTCTAGAATATTTTGATCTCCCCACCTTTTGATTACGTGTTTTCTTATGACGCCTGCTTTGCCAGTTCATTCTGCATGTTGTTCCCTTCTCTGTATACATGGATTACTTGAAAGGCCTCGAATTTTTCTGTCATTTGTTTGATGGGTTGTAGTAAATGGTTTAACTTTCAATTCACGCACTATTCCTATGGATTGCATTAATGGTGATAAGGGAGTTTCTCTCCAAATGGATGTGTTTCACTGCCAATTCCAATCCCAATTGCAATCTAATTAAAGCTACTCAAAAGTCTGCTTCGTTATTCATACATGATCCCAAAGAGATGGATTTCTCTACTAATATTTTACCTTGCTCATCACGAGCTATGCAACTAGTCCCCCTAGACCTGGGTTACCACGAGAGGCTTTGTTGAAGTTAATTTTAACCCAACCTTCTTCCAGTGCCTTCCACACTACCTCTTTTCTTTTTTTCTTTTGGTGAGTTGGGTCCACTACTTCTACTGAGCAATGGGGGTTTCAATCCACTGAGCTGCTTCATCATTTTTTCATCCCAACTGGTGAAAATTCTTTGTTTGGAAGCCTTGTTGCGAGCATCTTCATTGACTAGTTTTGTGATTTCCCTCTCTATCTTGGCCCATAGCTCATCCTCTCCCATTTATTTATCTTGAAAACTCCTTCTATTTTTCTCCTCCCAAATCTCCATATCCCTCCAAATACTATTTTTTTGAGTTTGGATGGCCACATCTTGAACCAAGTTTCAATATCTGTTGGCATGGGGAATTGCAAATTTTATTTACTCCTAGCAAGGTTCAAACAAGAATTTGCATATGGGCATGTCAAGAGTAAGTGATCTACTTTCTCTAGGCTATTTTTTCACATCACACATCTTCCTAGGCCTTGAATTCCAAATGTTGCTAGCCTATCTTTAGTGAGAATTCTCTTTTGAATTGCCATCCAAGCAAATACTCCTACATTGGGAAGACATCTTTTCCCCCATAGTAGTTTGTATGGCCAGTCTTGCCTTACAATGGATAACTCCTTGATTTTATAGCCAAACTTCACTTTATATGTGTCTATGGCCGATCCACACCACTGGACTATATCCCCTTCATTGGAGGGGTTAAAGTGTTTGTTCTTGAGAATTTCTATCAGTGTGTCTTTTTGGTCTTCTGGGGCATTGAGTTCCTGAATAGCATTCCAATTCTAGTTAGGTACTCCATTTTTTAGCACTACCTTCCCATAATTAGAAACCTTGTGTCCCCATACTCGCATAGAATTTTTCTTGAGTTATGCCAATTCAGGTGTATTGTCAATGGGTATTTTTCCACACCAAGAATCACTCCAAAAAGATGCACTTCTCCCATGTTTGATCTCCCATGTGACATTCATGGTTACTATGTCCCTACAATCCAAGATGTAATTCCAAATCATAGAACCCTTTGGTGGTGCTATTGTAGTGAGGATGTGGGTGGGGTCATCTAGGTCCAGATATTTTCTTCTCAAAATTCTTACCCATTTTTGTTCTCCTCTTGCATATAGATCCCATACCAATTTTTCTCCCATAGCTTGGTTCATTATTGTTAGTTGTTTTAGTCTTGCTCCTCTAGCCTCCTTTCGGGTGCAAATTTTGTCCCAAGCTACCAAAGGGAATTTATTCTGCTCTCCTATACCACTCCAAAATAATTTCTAAAAATTTTGGTTTAGGGCCTCCTCTACTACTTTTGGTAATTTCAAACATGACATTGAGTAAGCCGAGATGGCCGATAGCATTGATTTTACCATTAATAGTATTCTTGTTGATGATAGCCACTTCCTTTTCCAAGTTCCCAGTTTGCTTTTGTAGCTATTTATCCAAATTTTCCAATAGTATTTTTTGTTTATCCCTGCAAACAAAGGCATGCCCAAAAAGCACCCAGGAAGTGTTGCCACCTTCATGTTCAAGATTTTTTCCAAGTCTCTTTGTAGAATTGGTTGAGTATTGAGGAAGAAGATTTCATACTTTCCCCAATTTATGCTTTGTCTAGATGCCTTACAATAATCATCTAGGAAGGTCTTGATCACCCTAGCTTCCTTCCTACTTGCCGACCCAAACAAGATGGTATCATTTTCAAATTATTGGTGTGTAGTGGGTTCCATACCATTTGCTACATGAACTCCAGGCCATTTTCCTTCTCTCCTCAAGGTTTGTATGCCTCTTTCTAATACTTCTGCCATGATTATGAATAAGAAAGGTGAGAGCGGGTCACCTTTCCTTAGA
The DNA here is from genome assembly GCA_007258455.2 of Sequoia sempervirens. Classification (NCBI taxonomy): domain Eukaryota; kingdom Viridiplantae; phylum Streptophyta; class Pinopsida; order Cupressales; family Cupressaceae; genus Sequoia; species Sequoia sempervirens. The sequence goes on from VDFB02270651.1 coordinate 710,934,023, forward strand.
CCCCTTGATGATGTGAAGAAGCCATGTACTGCTCCATTCACCAATACAAAAAAATTGGCAGTTGAGATGTAGCTCTTTATCTAGTTGATCTAGTTTTCATCAAAACCAAACTTCCCCAATACTTCCAACAAAAAATTTCTATCCACCATGTCATATTCCTTTAGAATGTCTAGCTTCAACACCATACATGCTTCCTTGGTCTTCCTTCCTATTTGGATGGTTTCATGGGCAATGATTATGCCTTTAGCTATTTATCTTCTTGGGGAAAATCCACTTTGTTCCTCTAATATGACCTCATTTAGGACACTCTTGAGCCTATTGGCTATGATTTTGGTGACCACCTTGTACATTGTATTACATAATGCAATTGGCCTGAAGTTGCTCATTACTTGTGGATCTTTCTTCTTGGGAATTAAGGTCAGGAATGCATGATTAATGCCCCCAACATCACCATCTTTCTTCTTGACTCCTCTACAGCTGCTGATAGGTCATCACCTATGGTATCCCAATTTTTTTGAAAGAATCCAATCAGGAAGCCACCTGGTCCTAAGGCCTGTTGTGCAATTTTGCACACACACCCCACTGAAAGTAGGGACCCTCTTTTTGCTCTGGCTTTTGGTGTCTTTTGGCCCCTTAATTTTATTGATTTCATTGCCTTTGGAGGTCCTTAGATGTTCATCGTGCTTGCCCAAATGATTTCCCCAAGTTACACTTTGAAAAAACTAAGTTCTGAGCAAAATCCAGGTTTTACCCAATCCGGGGATTTTCAGGTCGTCTGGATTTTCAGTTACGCTCAAAGTAAATGCATTACCGCAAAAATCCGGGTTTTTGGTCCAGTCCGGGATTTTCCGGTCCGTCCGGATTTTCCCAATTTCTTTGAAATTCTGGATTTCTTCAGTTTTCCGGGTTTTTGCCTGCGTCCGGGATTATCCGCCCGACCCGGATTCTCCCGGATTTCTTCAGTTATCCGGGTACGTGCCAAAGTCCGGAATTTTATGCCGCCCGCAGAAATCCGGTCCACCCGGATTTTTTCGGATTTTTTGCTAGGCTTTGTGCAAATTGAAATACTGGATTAAATTGACGAATTTGATAATAAATGCTCAACACCCCATGCTTAATTTGATATATTACACGGTGTTTCATGAATTCTTGGCTCGTTTTGATGATCATTGTTAAATTTTTGCCTTATTTAGTCAGTCACAGGATTTGCTTTTCTGCAATAAATTTGGATTTTCAGTCTTATCGCCTTCAGATTTTTAAAGTTAAGTGGAATCAGCTGACTGATTTTCAGTTTTCCCCTGGTCTGGTTTCCTGAAATGGAAATTTTGAAAATAATTATTTTTTCCAAAAGTGGAAATTTTTAAAATGTCCACACGAAAATGAAAATTTCTTGAAAAGATGTTGAAAATAAAATTTCCAAATGGAAAATTTTTGAAAATGGAAAATTTCCATATAAAATGTAAGTTTTTTAGAAAAGGTCAAAATTTTATTCAAATTTAATTTGAACATGTGGGCTATTAATGATGATATCTGTTTTTCAGGGCTAAACAAATATTAAAAGGGGGACTTGCATATGGATTCGTGCCAAAAGAGGGAAATCTGGAAGTGTTAAATTTAAATTTTCAAAATGGGGGCCTGCCTAAGAATCCGTGCCAAAAATGTCTATAGCTGGAAGATTTTCTGGAAGACACGTGAATCTGATCTTGCTGGAGATCGTGGGCCGACATGGATAATATTCATGCATTTAATGCAAATCTTGTCCTATTTTGAAATTCTCCTGGCCGACCTATTTTGGAGCCAATTATTATTGTAAAATCTAATTGGGCCGACATGTTTGGGGTTCTCTATATATGGCATTTGTGCCTCATTTGTAAAGGGGAAGATCTTAGGAGTTTGACCAGGCCAGAATTTTGCTAAGTTAGAAGGCCAGAATTGGCAAGTAGTTTTCAGAATTAGCTGTAGGAGATGAGAGACTTGAAATTGTTATGCAATGCTAGAGAAGTAATGCAATTGGATTGTTGATTTGGCAAACTTTGTATTTATTTTTGACAGTTTTATGGTTTCTTGTTCTTGATTCTCAGATATTAAATGTTAGATGTTAGATTTCAGCTCTTTTACAATAATGGTGAAATGTTAATAATGTCAAACGATTTTCGGTCCATACTTTTAGCAATTTGCTGATTGTAGATTGTTGTGTAAAGTTAGTTTGGGCCTCACTTCTGTGCTAAGTTCAACTTTGAATGCTTGTTTACATTGTGCCAGTAGTTGGGTATGTGAATAAATGTTCAAAGTCTGAAAATCTTTGGATTTCCCCAGAAGATCACACCATTTCTGTGTAGTTGCAGGTTTGTCCTTGATCAAGTAGAGATCGGTTTTTGTTGGGGATCTGTCCATTTGCAGCTTTCATCATTACTGTGATTGATCTTAGGAGTTAGAATATAATAGAATCTCTCTAAACCCTTATCTCTTTTGCTGTTTATTTTGAATCTGGGTTAGTTTTATGATTGAAAGCACCACCATAGTGTTGCATCTGATGAAAATTCACTTCCAGCATTGTTCATTCATAAGGCCCTTTGTGATTACCAGCATTTTCACATATTATCTGAGTTGGTTATGCATTGTCATGACCTGACACCCGAGAGACCTTGGGGTGATTTTAGCACTTGTTGTTTAGAATTCGCCTTTCAAGAGAGATAGAATACTATTTTTTGTCTGAGTTGTTGCTGTGCAGAAAACACCATCAACAAGGCCTTGTCTAGATTCAGTTAAAAGGTTTCTCCTTTAACCTCTTCCTTACTGATTTTTTGAACCAACCATTTTTTTTTCTTCATTTATGATGGTTGGGATTGTGCTTAACAACCTTTCTCTTCTTTCCCTGTTCTCTGGGCTTTCCTTGTTTAGGATTGCTTCAAAGAATTTGAAAGCCTCTTTGCTTACTTCCTTTGAGGATTGTGCTATTTCCCCATTCTCTTTCCTAACTTCTGCTATTCTATTCCTAGTGCGGTTGGAAATTGTTGATTTGTGGAAATATTTAGTGTTCATGTCCCCTTCCTTTAGCCAAGTCTCTCTTGATTTTTGGCACCAAAAGCATTCTTCCCTTTTCAAAATCTCTACTATATCTTCTTTTAGGATTTTTTCATTCTCAAAGTCATCTACCTCCATCTAGTATTGAATTACATGTTCATTTAGAGCCTTTAGTTCTCACTCCACTCTTTCCTTCTCCTAAAAGATGTTTTTGAAATGAGCCTTATTCCACGCCTTGATTTTAACTTTGATGAAACCCAACTTCTTGCTAATTTTATATAGATCTAATTGGTCTCTAAACTTGATTTCATTTCACCATTTCTCTATTAGTTCTGGAAGTTTTTCATCTCTTAACCACATGTTTTTAAACTTGAATGGGCTTCCATTTGGGGGATCATCCTGCCTAAAGAGTAACTACACTAGGAAGTGAGCTGAACCTGTGAAGGGAAAAATTTGGGCCTCATGAGTTCCCACTGATTCCTCCTAGTCTCCCTAGATCAAAAAGCTATCCAACCTTTTAACTATATTGGTGAATCCCTTCCTCTTGTTTGACCAGGTAAATATTCCATTTCTAGCTTGAAGGTCCAATAACTAATTGTTGTCTACAAACTCTTGGAAGTCACATTGAATGATGGTGATTTTTCCCATGCCCCTTTGTTTCTCTTCATTGTTCAGGGTCGCATTAAAGTCTCCTGATATTATTCCTCTCCCATTCCTATGGTTTTCAAGATCACTTGATATCCTCCTCCATACTTATCTTTTCTACATTGTGGAAATTGGTCCATATACATTGATGACAAAGAATTGCTCATTCCTCATCATACCCTTGAATCTTGTTAATTTCCAGTTGCTTTCTTCTACTACTACTTCACCTCCTACTAATAATGGGTTCCATATGGCGCCAAGAACCCCTAACGCACCCTTTGCTTCCTTGAATTTCCCCTTCCATTGCTTCCAATTTTTCATCCTTCTTTTACCTTCCTCTTTTCTCCACTTGGTTTCCTACATTAGTATTATGTATACCTTTGATTGGTCAATTTGGTGTTTGACCATGTGCCATTTGTTAGGGGCATTGATTCCCCTAACATTCCATGTAATGATCCTCATTAACTTTTGGGAAGGATCACATCCTTCCTAGACCTAAGATTTCTTTGTCCTGCCGCATTGGCTGCAATTTCCAACTTGGCTTTGTTCGATTTTTATCCCCTTTTTCCTTTCCTCTCAATGTTTTTATTTTTATTTTTGATTGTTTTCTCAAGTATCATTTCCTCAATCAATTCTCCTTCCTTAGCCTCCTCCTATTCTTCATCCTCTGATTATAGTTCATGATCGCTCCCTTCATCCTCAGTTTATGTAATGTTTCCTTCATTCTCCACTTTCTCTTCTTCACCTCTTTCTTTTGCTTCTAGTAGCACCTTCAATTCTTCTACTATATCCTCTTGCACTTCCACCCTCGAGTTATTTGCTTCACTTGATAACTCTCTTATCTTAAGGTTGATGTATTTTTTAAGTTCTTTTCCTTCTTCTATTAGTATATTTAAATCTTTTTTTGCTTGTGACGCCACCTCCTTGGAGTATGCTAGCACTAGGCAAATTTCCTCTCTTCTACCCAGACAATTCCAATCCAACTTTCTCTTTTTAGATCCTGCATCACCATTTTGTTCTAACCCCTCTCAGTCTCAACCTTTCTCAATGTGGTTTATCTTTCCTCCTATCTCTCCTTTTCCAAAATTATTTTCCTTGTTTTTTTCCATCCTTCTAGAACAACCTTCCTGAATTGATTTACTGAAGAGGCATCTCCCCATGTGTGATGTTTCACATACTTCCACTTTCTACTACCAACTTCCAAACTTCGTCAGGATTTCCAAGTTTTTATAGATTCCAACTCCTTCTGCTATTTCCACTAGGATGTTGGCCTCTACTTCTTTTCTTCCATTTATAAAGTCTTCATCTACCCCTAAACATACCCCTAATGCATGCCCTATTTTTACCAAAGCTTCCAAATTCCAATATTCAAATGGGAGGTCAACCAGTTTGATCCATGTGGGGATCTTTTTAATGGAGTAGCTGCATGGATCAAATTTTGATTCCCAGTTTAAGCAACGGAAACTATAACCTTTTAGAAACAAGGGATTTCCATACACAATTTCCTACTTCAAATTTATATCTATACATTCTATGAGAAAAAAGGAATTCGGTAATTGGTGAATGCTTACCCGATCCTTGAAGTTGCTTTGCCACCAAGCCATAATCTCCTCCTTAAGGCATCCCGATTTGCACCATTTTGTGAATAGAGCTCTATCTTTTATTCTAGAAACCCTCACTTCTATTGCTTTTGATGGCAGTACGAATAGCTTACTACCCCATGGCCTCATGTTGGATTCAGTGTCTTTCCTGCTCCTTTTTCATTGGAATTTCTTCCTTCCAATTCCTCTTATGTCTAGATTCATTTTTTTTGGAATCACGCTCCATCCTACTTGTTTCCATCCCTTTCCTCCTAGATCTTTGTCACCCCACTTTTTTTCTTTCCCTTACTCACAAAATTAGGCCTTTCCTCTCCAAGGGTTGCTGGATCGCTTTGGATTCTTGTTCATCTCGCTTCTCCAATTTGACATGACTCTTCTTCGAGACTTCTTTTTTCCTTTAACCACCCATTCCCGTTGCCTCGCATGTTCCTTCCTTCTATGCTCCTATTCCATTTGCTTGGCTTCAACCCTGGATCTAGCACCCTTCTCCTGTCATCTCCTTCATTCCACCACCCATCTTGGTTTTGGTTTTTCATAGTGTAAGTCTTCATCCTGTGATAGATTCGGTAGCATCTATCCACACATTTTTCATTCATGAAAACCCATTGTGGGGTGTGGGAGTTTTCCCCTACTCGGCTTCCACCTGTACCATCTTCTCTTGATTGGCTATCTTCTTCAATATCTCCCCATCGCTTCCCTTCCAGGTTTCCTACTTTTTTTTTACTCCTCTCCACCACCTTGCGCCATTAACTTGGACTGCATGGAAAATATCATTTTTTAATTTGCATTGTGAAGGATTAAAACTTGTTGAATTTAATGTTTTAGAGGTTGACTATGGTATGTGAATTGGAATCAAAATTTCTTTAGGTTTTCACTCTATCCCAAGTAGAGATAAATAATTCATGCCTCATTCAACTTATGGTCTACATTTTTTTTTTTTTTTTGAAGTTCAAATGAATAATAGAGGAGTTTGAATTTTGAAAGAATCGGGTGGATTTTAATGTGAAGGGAGAAGAATTGGAAGAGCCACAACTAGAATGGAAAGTGTTGAGGAAGGTTTTTATTGAAAAGAATAAAGGATGTCATGCAACCATAGGGAGTCATTTGGAATTTTAAAATTAAATGCAATAAAAAAATTACACAAGGGAGAGCAAGAGAATTCATGGCTAGAGAGAGGAGAAGAGGTGTTGCACAGTCTACAAGAAAAGAAGTGGTATAGGCCCAACTCAGAAGAAAGAAAAGAGCAAATTTAATGAAAGAAAATTTGATGAAAAAAATAAAGAATGATTAGAAGAGAAAGAGGGTCACGTTTGTAGGAGGGAAACTTAAAAATAAAAATTGTAGAGAGAACAGAGGAAGAGAGGTGTAGCACACTATTGGAGGCCAATTATGTCCCATTTTATGCAACATTTTAACCCATTTCATATGCCTTCATACCCATCCCCACATTCCATTTCCATTCCATATCATACCATTTTACCATTTTATGTTGCATATGATCCATATTAATTATTGATTGTATTTACTAATAAGTATTATGATTTCAATCCTTGGAAAATATATCTTGCAGCATGCAAATTTCCTATCATTAGCATACATACTTCCTATCATCAACATACATACTTCCTATCATGTTCTTCATAGGAACCTCTTGTCACGTGCACAACATAAATTAATTTCAACAATTAATTATTTTAAATAATTTTTTATTGTGTTATTCTTATGGCATGAAATATCATATATTATTTGATGTTGTAACTAATAAAATAATGATGAAGGGAGGCCAAACAAATAGCTATTTTTATGGCACAACAAAATCCTATTTTTATGGCACAACAAACTCCTATTTTTATGGCTAGTTTTATTCCAACCCACAAGCCATAAATAGTGCCATAAAAGATGACAAGAGAATAAGAGCAAGTGCAACAAAATAGGTTGGAAAAAAATATAATTGGTGGTGTGGAAAATCATATGCATAATATTACAAAAATAATGCAACAAATCTACACGTAGAAATAAGAGGAAGGGCGTGAATAGTAAAGGGGGGTGAATTGTATGCAGATTATTGTATCATTTTTGATAAAATAAAATGATTCTTCTGATCACAATAGTGTAAAAGGCTCTTGTCCCATCTCACCTGCAAACCACAGAGCAAGGGCCCACTCCCTGGTGAAGCACGATGACATTTATTTATTTTTACTGTTAATATTTGTGTGTGTTATTTATTTTTCATTTAGTTCAATTTCAATAGCTTTCAAACTTTAATAATTATGTGATTTAAATTCCAACATCTTTATTATACTTCAGTTTGATAAAATATTTTGTGATTAAATTTTGGAATGTAATATTTCATTAAAGTTTGATTTCAGTATTTTTAATTTAGTAAAGTGTGTTTTATTTTCTGTTGTAAATTGTTGTTGTTACTATCACAAATTATTACTATTATTGTCATAGATTGTTGTTGTTTTTATAATAGTTCCTCCTGAGTTCCTATCAGAAAGGAAAAATAGAAAAGTTAAAACATATTTTCATTTAGGAAATTTGTGTGTGTTCTAGCTGCATTCATCCCCACTTAATTCACTACTTTCCTCCCTTAGGTATACTTCTGCAACACCTCTCGCAAGCTTATGATCCTTAGATTGAAACTTAGACCAAGCTAAATATTTCTTATTCTTTACCACAGTTTTGGCCTATCATTTTGGTGTTGTTGCTGGGGAGAGGTGTTAAAGGTTAGAAAACCTAGTGAGTTAAGTTAGGACCAATGGGCTAGGATGAAATCTCATTCAACTACTAGCCTTGCCAGGTGATTAGTCCTAATTTTCATTGTTTAAATCATATAGATGCATCGTTAGAATTTGTAGGTAGATTTTAGAAATTAAAACCATTTATATATTCACACCAGTTGTTGTGAGTTAATTGATAGGAAGTAAGTTTGAAGAAACAACATAAAATGATATTTTTTTTGCATTTTCAAGGTAATTCATACACATCACTTTTCAAGGAAAAATGCCACCCCTTCACCCCGCTAGGGGTTGCCGCTGAAGAGCACAAACTTCTATCCTCTCAACTTTATCAACTTTTAAACTTCAACACAATATCAACTATGTAATAAGACACAATATGATCAAGTTGACACCAACAATTGTACTTTATGTTATTATATGAAATTACAGATATTGTAGGCACCAACGTACTTGAATCACTAATTTTTTAGTATAGTAGGCACCAACCTACAAGGAGCACCAACCCCTTAAACTGATTTAGTAGGCACCAACCTACAAGGAGCACCAACCTACTGGAGGCACCAACCCCCACTTTCCAAGCACCAACTCAACAAAGATAATAATTGAAAGAACTCCACCTTCAATGTTGCTTCTTCAACGGATAATGGACAATATAGCCGTGCTCTTCCTCTTAATTTTATCTTTCTTGAATGATGTTCACAAAAACCAGCATAATATGAATTCACTATACAAATCTGCCTCTTATATTCTCTTCATACAAATTTGCTCAATACGTACAATCTATCTTCTTGTCTTACCTTTGCAATAGATGATGATATTTTTCACAAGTTTGCACATACCCTTCTTACAAGTCTACCACAATCTTCTCTATAGATCTATCATGTATTTCTTTTCTATGTTTTTATGTGACTATCTGATATAACTTTAATCCCTTATGATTCTCATATCAAGGATTGTTGGTTATATGATGTATTTTTATATTGCTTACACACAAGATTGTTGGCATACAAGATGATATGTGTTTGTATTCTTGTACAGTCAACACTTTAACTTATTCATGTCACACTTTGTTTTCTTCCACACAATCATCACACACTTCATCTTCTTTGAATGTTTCCTCTATAATATATTTTATACACTTTTATCTGCTCCACTTCACAATTTTTCTAGTAAGGAAATGATATCTCATTTTTACATAAATTTGAATTATATATCTTTCTTTTAAAATCTAAGTGATATTCCTATATTTCCTATACACTTCATATGTTTATTTCCTCATTTGTTTTCACATATATATCTCTTCATTGAATGATCTTCTTATATTGTTTCATATATCACTCCTCCTAGCCCATTGTTTAGATTTTACTCTCCATCCATTTACTCACTCTTCTTAATATGCACTTTAGATATTATTTTCATGTCCTCCTGCTTGAACTCTGATAACTTCCTTTTTCTATCACAAATGATATTCATTAAAATCCATTATTCTTTTACTTTGAAACATGTCTGTTTTTATATCCATGATGGGGAAAAAGACATGTCTTTCCATCGTATCATTTCAAGGGACATGTCTCTCTTATGTTGATCACTACCTCTTATGAACTAATTGATACTTCTCTAGTCTTAATCATTGCTTCATCAATTGTCTTCAAATATCTTCAACGACTAATGTAATTCCTTCTTAGAAGCTCGATAATATTTATCAGATACCAATTTTATATCTAGTGGTGGCGTACAGATTAGAGGATTCTAGTTAACACAAAAGCCACGATATGTAAATAATAGTGGTTGTAGCCCGATAACTCCAAGCAACAGTAGAGATTATCCAAATGGTGCTCATAATTAAATGATCAAATACCAACAAAATTGGGATGGTGGTGTAACACTTGATGAACCAACCAATAGTTTGTACCTTCAATCATGAGGCCCCTATGAAGAATAACAACTTTAGGAAAAAAAGCTTGCTGACTGATTCAAATCAGTGACTCACTCATTAGATAAATCCTTTGAGGGATGTATCTGTCTCCAAGAAGGTGGCGGAAATAATAATTAAGACATTGTGAATGAGATCAAAACCTCTAACGACTGATGAAGAAATAATACGATGAAAAACTTTAGCCGATATAGTCTCCAATGATAGATATAATATTATCTCTTTTAATCATTTATACTTATTTGTCTTTATCAATGGCTTCTTTTTGAATTTAAAATGCAACTTTTCCTTATGTTAAATGCCATCTACAATGCCCAAATTTGACTTGTACTTCAAAATTTGTCTTTTCTCCAAATGCTATCTGCCAGCAAGTGAAGCTATTTTGTCTTTTTTGAATGTGTCCCTAATGGTGATAATTTGCACTTTGTAACTTCAATCTGATCAAGATTTTTTCCCAGAATCCGATTAAGCCAACAAATCTAAATGTGTTCCTAATGCTGATGATCTGATTAAGCTTCTGAGCTTTATCCCTTGCAATTGACTTAAATTAGTTAGATGCGATCTTTTAATTATTCTTTATCCCTTGCAATTGACTTAAATTAGTTAGATGTGATCTTTTAATTATTCTTTACCTTGACATCAATAACTTCAACAATCTTAGCCATGCTTATGTTATCTTTAGCCATGCTTATCTTGACATCAATGACTCCATCTTTTTCACTTTGACATCAATGACAATATTTCCAACAATCTACCCCTTTGTCATTGATGGCAACACAAACATTATTCTCTTCTTTTGCATTGCTCTTCCTTACTATATCTCTCCCCCTTTGACATCAATGGAAAAGGGACTTTCAACCATGTCATACTTTTTCTTTTCCATGGAGCTACAAGATATTGTTTATAGCTCCCCTTAAATGTATGCTCCCATTTATTAATACTCATCTTTCTCTAACTTCTTCATTCCTTGAATTCTAAATCATTTTGCTTCTTCTGCGTGGAAGCTTCTTCATTTTGACATCAATACAATTTCCAACAATTGAAGCCAGTTCATCATCTTCATTAGATAACAATCTATAAGTAGATTCTTCTCTTCAAAATTTTGAGGTACTTCACTTTTCAGTTATCTTCTCCATGGGGATGAAAGATAGTGCCAACTTAGCTCCCCCTAAATTCGTGCTTCTTTTCAAAATATTGTATGACATGTATCTTTCATGATCATAGATATATCCTCATCATCATTTTTTCTTTTGTTTCCTTCTCCATACTTTTGTGAGCTTTCTCTCCTTTTCCATGGTTTTCTTCTTCATATCTTGTCTAGGTGGTTTCATAAAGCCACATCTACAAAAACGTGTTATGTGTCCAAATTTGTTGCACTTGTAACACATAATGTCATGACTAAATGATTTATAATTTCTCCTAGTGAAGTTTGAAGTATTACTTACACGAAATTTGCAATTCATTTCTTTGTGACCAAAATAGTTGCATGAAAAACAATGTCCATTGAAAGAATAAAACTACCTAGAGTTAAATTTTCTTTCATTTTCCTTGGAACTTGTGGCATTCTCATTAAGATTTGTACATTTCTCCTTTTGATTTTCCAATTCATCTTTCAACATGGCAACTTCTTGTTCCAACTTGTCACAATCTATCTCTTTTTCACTTAACTTGTTCTTTATTTCATTTTTAACTTGCTCAACCTCTACAAGTTAAGTCCTTAAGTCTTCAATGATTTTGTTTAATTCTTCCAAGCTTTTTGTCAATTCCTTAATTTTTATTTCATGCTTAGTGACCTTCTTTAAATTCCCATTATGTTCATATGCATAATGGAGCTCTTCTTCAATATCTAATTCTTCTTCATTTCATTCTTGATCAACTTCTTCTTCATTGCATTTTTTATCAGCATCTTGTTCTTCATATTCAGCCATGAACAATATTACTTCTTCATCATTGCTTTGACTATCATCACTTTGTTCTTCTAAAGAGCTGCATTATTTCCTTGAATAAAAACTTTTTTTATGTTTTTGGAATTTCTTCTTTGACTTATGCTTAGAATTTTTCTTTCCCTTTTTCTTTGTGTATAATTCCTCTTCATCCTTGCTTGTGTCACTTTCATTGTGAGAACATTTAGAAGCATAATGTCCAACTTCTCCACAATTGAAACATTTAAAAGGAAATTTTACTTTGTACTTTCCACTTCCTTTCTTAAGCTTCCTCATGAAATAGGCCTTTGCTTCATCATCACTTGACTTCTCGTTTGATGTATCATGTTTGGTTTTTCCTTTCTTGGATGCGTTTGGTTTTCCTTTCTTGGATGCTTTGAAGGAAATCTCATTTTGCGGTGTCCTCCCCTCAATCCTCATTTCATAATTAGCAAGAATCCCATGTAGTTCATCTTTTGTCAATGTGTCTAGATTTTTTAACTCTTCCAATGCTGATACCTTGGATTCAAATCTTTTGGAAAGAGATCTTAATATTTTATCAACAATGAAAGCATCATCAACATCTTCACCAAGTCCTCTCATAATGTTCACAATTTCATCAATGCGAAGAAAATATGATGCTATGTCTTCATCTTTATGCATTTTGAGAGTCTCAAACTTCCTTCGATGAGTTCGCAACTTTTCCTTCTTCACTTTTACCTCTCCTTCATAAATGTTTTGAAGTTTGACCCATATTTCTTTTGTTGATTTGCAATGCTTGACCTTTGTAAATTCAGAATCTGTTAAGCTACAAAGAAGAGCATGCTTGGCTTTGGCATTGTTTTCCCTTTTCTTGTTTCTGACTTGATCCATTGGAGGGGTTGATGGAGGTGTATATCCATCAACAACAAATTACAATAAATCAAACCCAAGGGAATTCAAATAAGCTTCCATCTTAATACACCAAAAATCATAATTAGTCCCATCAAAGATGGGTGCTTTGACTGTATTGTGATTATATTCCATATGTGCTCTTAAGGATCTCTTTCAAGCAGCTAGGATTTGAAGAAGGAACCCGCTCTAATACCAATTGAAGAGCACAAAGATATACTGAGAGGGGGGGTGAATCAGTATATCAACAAACTTTTACCCTCTCAACTTTATCAACTATGCAATAAGACACAATATGATCAAGTTGACACAAACAATTGTACTTTATGTTTTTATATGAAATTACAAAGATCGTAGGCACCAACCTACTTGAATCACTAATTTTGTAGTTTAGTAGGCATCAATCCCTAACGTTCGTAGGCACTAACCTACTGGAGGTACCAACCCCCACTTTCCAAGCACCAAATCAACAAAGATAATAATTGAAAGAACAATGCTCCACCTTCAATGTTGCTTCTTCAATGGATGATGGACAATATAGCCACTCTTCCTCTTGATTGTATCTTTCTTGAATGATGTTCACAAAAATCAGCATATGATGAATTCACTATACAAATCTGCCTCTTATATTCTCTTCATACAAATTTTCCTCTTATATTCTTTTCATACAAATTTGCTCAATACGTACAATTTATCTTCTTGTCTTACCTCTACAATAGATGATGATCTTTTTCACAAGTTTTCACATACCCTTCTTACAAGTTTGCCACAATCTTCTCTATAGATTTTTCATGTATTTATTTTCTATGTTTGTATGTGGCTATCTGATATAACTTAATCCCTTACGATTCTCATATCAAGGATTGTTGGTTATATGATGTATTTTCTGATTGCTTACACACAAGATTGTTGGCATACAAGATGATATGTCTTTGAATTCTTGTACAGTCAACACTTTAACTTATTCATGTCACACTCTGTTTTCTTCTGCACAATCATCACACACTTCATCTTCTTTGAATTTTTCCTCTCTCTCTCTCTCTATATATATTATACACTTTTATCTGCTCCACTTCACAATTTTTCTAGTAAGGAAATGATATCTCATTTTTACATAAATCTGAATGATATATCATTCTTTTAAAATCTGAGTGATATTTCTATATTTCCTTTACACTTCATACTTTTATTTCCTCATTTTTTTTTCACATATATATCTCTTCATTGAATGATCTTATATCGTTTCACATATCACTCCTCCCAGCCCACTGTTCAAATTTTACTCCATCCATTTACTCACTCTTCTTAATCTACACTTTGGATGATATTATTTTCACGTCCTCCTACTTGAACTCTGATTACTTCCTTTTTCTATCACAGATGATATTCATTAAAATCCATTATTCTTTTGCTTTGAAACATGTCTCTTTTTATATCCATGATGGGGAGAAAGACATGTCCTTCCATTATATCCTTTCAAGGGACATGTCTCTCTTATGTTGATCACTACCTCTTATGAACTAATCGATACTTCTCTAGTCTTAATCGCTGCTTCATCAATTGTCTTCAAATATCTTCAACAACTAATGTAATGCCTTCTTAGAAGCTCGATAATATTTATCAGATTCCAATTTTATATCTTGAGGTGGCGTACGGATTAGAGGATTCCAGTTAACACAAAAGCCACAATATGTAAATAATAGTGGTTGTAGCCCGATAACTCCAAGCAGCAGTAGAGATTATCCAAATGGTGCTCAGAATTAAATGATCAGATAGCAACAAAATTGGGATGGTGGTGTAACACTTGATGAACCAACCAATAGTTCGTACCTTCAGTCATGAGGCCCCTGTGAAGAATAACAGCTTTAGGAAAAAAGGCCGCTGACTGATTCAAATCAGCGAATCACTCATTAGATAAATCCTTTGAGGGATGCATCTATCTCCAAGAAGTTTGCGGAAATAATAATTAAGATATTGTGAATGAGACCAAAACCTCTAGCTACTAATGAAGAAATAATACAATGAAAAACTTCAGTCAATATAGTCTCCAACGATAGATATAATATTATCTCTTTGAATCGTTTATACTTATTTGTCTTAATCAATGGCTTCTTTTGAATTTAAAATGCAAATTTGTCTTATGTCGAATGTCCTCCACAATGCCAAGATTTGACTTGTACTGCCAAATTCATCTTTTCTCCAAATGCTATATGCTAGCAAGTGAAGCTATTTTGTCTTTTTCTGAATGTGTCCCTAATGGTGATAATTTGAACTTTGTAACTTCAGTCTGATCAATATTCTTTCCCAGAATTTGATTAAGCCAAAAAATTTGAATGTGTCCCTATTGGTGATGATTTGATTAAGCTTCTAAGATTTATCCCTTGCAATTGACTTAAATCAGTTTGATGTGCTTTTAATTATTCTTTACCTTGACACCAATAACTTCAACAATCTCATCCATGCTTATGTTATCTTCAGCCATGCTTATCTTGACATCAATGACTCCATCTTTTTCACTTTGACATCAATGACAACAGTTCCAATAGCTACCCCCAAACCCTCACTTTCAAATTTAAAAACAAAAGAAGGAATTGGTGGGGGAATTGCGTTGACACAAAGTGATGTTTTTATACCCCCTCTACATAAAAAATGCAACTTAGATAATCTTGATCTTCCAATACCATTGTCACAAACATCTACATATGTTATTCCCTTAGTTGAGCAAGAACAAATAATTGATGAATTTTTAGGACAATAGAATTTTGAAAATGATGATTTGACCATTGGTTGTTTTGATTGTTGCAAGGGAGAAGATAAGTGCACATTCCAAGTTGTTTAGGAGGACATGGTGAAGGAGATCCAAGCTATGTGTGAGCCTCAACAAAACAAAGGTGAAAGTGAGAATGCCTTCTTTGTAACACAAGAACAACTGGACACATCCAATCAGGTAAATCATGGTATGCTAAATGATTTTTAAATGTCTTATAATTCTATTGAATCAAGAAGGCAATATGTTTCTTCACAAAATGCTTCCCTATCTAGTATGTGTGGTGAATGGAAACAATCACCATACCAAGTTCATGGCATAATAAATGCTCACAACAACCATACCCATCCCATATAGTACCATCTCCACCATATCTGTCTTATATATTACCATCTACTCTATATACCACACAACTTTTACCATTGTCATTATCTCACCCACCATCCACCCCAACATATCCACCAAGGGAAATTGAAATTCCTAATAAATTACTATTATTTATTTAGGTGGCTCAATCTGCATATAATAATGAGGTTTCATTGATCCCTTTACATTTCATTAATATGCATGAAATTGGTAAATCACAATTGCGATCTATTCACACAACTAAAGGATGTGATTTTTGTTTAATTGAATTTGAAGAAAAAAATGATCCACTCAAAGGTAATTGACTTATTTCTTCTTATCTACTTAATGAATCACAACTTTTAGAATTAATTCACACCCACAAGGAAACAATTCAATGTGATTTTGATTTTATTGTTAAAATGATAAATATGTGTGTCTAAATTGATTACGCAATGAGAAATGGTGAACTATATGCCTTACTAATTCAAGAGTTGTGTGAGATACATAATGACATTCTACAAGATCTATTTATAAATATTTTTATACTCAAACATCTAGATCTTTGGAGGCCTACGATAAAACTATGTATTCCTCACACTTATTGATCTAGGTCCAATAATTGATTTTATGATTAAGAAGAAATAGAAGGGTTTGAATGCATTAATGACCATACAAAACATGCTACAAATAGATGATCATTCATTAAATAAGGATCAAGGTATTCTTAATTCTTTGGATTATCCTAATACCCTCATGATTTTACAATGTTAAACTACGTTGGGGAGAAATCCATTGAATTTTGGAACTCTTTGGTTGATCGTTCATTGAACAAGGCTCAAGGTATTCTTAAATATGTCACTATCTTTGTACTATCTTAATGCTCTCATTACTTTGTAGTATGAAGTTAAGTTGGGGGGGAAATCCCTTGAATTTTTGAAAATATTGGTTGATTGCCGATAATGCCTTCATTGATTGTTTCATTGGTGCTTCTATTAAAACCACCTATGTGATACTTGGACCAAATAAAGGTATGCATTCTTGTGTTAATTAATAAGAATTCATTGTAATAATATTCATAAATTTTATTATTTACTCATATTAATAACTCTATCCTTCATTTACAAACATGACTTAACTACTTATTAATGGTGGAGTTATTAAATGGATGATATTGCATTACTATACTTGATATGCTTGGTCATGATAATATGGTTATAGGTTGTCATAGTTACCCAACACTTTTGCACCAATACCAGTTTATGATGCTTCTCTACATGAGCATTGAATAACACACTTTGTTGGCTTTGCTAACATTTTGTTGGCCTTGCTAGCTATATGGAACACCTCAAGTTTCCTTTGTGCTTCACTATTGGAGATCACAAGAGAATTTTTTGGTGAGGTGTTCAACATTCATGGACACAAGTTCTCTTTGATATCAAATTTGATGTCGGATCATGTGGAGGATAGTATGCAACTTGGTGTATGAGAAATTATATACTATGTTCTTTGCTAATTCTTCACAAGCCAAAAATCCAAAGACCACTTGAAGAAAAGCACACAAAGCTTGAGAATATTGCAGATCATCATACTTCATCATAAGGATTGACTCATCCACCTATCTATAGCTATATGGAAGTATTGGATAAATTGAGAGACTACCATTGTTCTTTCACAACATAGCCTTATCTTTGAATGATTTCTTCTATTGTAAGTAATTCCTTCCACCAAGTGATTGTGAATGAATTCAAAAGTTCTACAATCATATTTTAGATATGGTGGCATGAGCTAATTGGATCAATATTGTTTGTAGCAATCGTGCTATGAACTATGCATGCTCAATATTGATGGAGGTATCTTTCTTGTTGGTCATCATTTCAAGTTGTACATACAACCTAGTTTCAGTAGAGAATTTTTGTAGGGTCATAGAAGGAACTTTTTTTTTTATGGTGTCACTTCAACATCCATATAAGGGGTTCCTTCTCTTTGGTAATTATATGCAAGATATCTGAAAAAAAATGAAAGAATGAAAAAAATTGAAAAAAATTGAAAAAAAATGAAAAAAATGAAAAAAAGGGAAAAAAGCAATAAATTCTAACAATGAAAACCTTTGGGTGTTGTTAGACAACTGCAATTTGAAAACCAGTTTCTGGCAGATTGTAGTTGAATAAAATTCTTAGTGGTGAAAACAGTTTCTACAACGCCACTAAGCGGTAAGTGATTGAAAACTAGCTTGCCAGCGGTCACTTGTCATTATCAAAATTGAAAAAGAAAAAGAAAAAGAAATGCAATCATTTATGTTCTTTTTATGGGCTAATCAGTTTGTAGGTATACTCTATTGCTTCAGTGGTTTTCTAAGTGCCTCTAGCACCTCCTATTGCTCACTTATGAAGATGTGCTCTCATTTGTCATGGTCAACATAACTTTTATCACCTGTAGCACCAATTTGCACATTCAGTTGAGGTGTTAGCAAAAGTGAAGATAGTTTCAACTACCATCAGTATGCCCCATAGTGCTTCATTGTGAAGGCACTCTCTCATGTGCAACAGTACTTGTTGGAGATTCAAAGTTCCAAAGTTACATCAAGGCTACCAGACCTTGGCATACATGGACATGCAAGTTGGTAAAACAATTGATTTTATTTTTCATTATTTTATCTTTTAAACTTTATTAATATTTCTTATTATATTAATCATATTACGTAACATTCTTATCCATCCTCTCCTTGTTGCCCAAGGATGGTCAACCCTTTAAGTTGGTGGGATGTCCACCATATTTATTACCCATATTTTCACCTATTATCCTTCATTATTCCATTATAGTCATAGTACCCATTATTTTTACTTTTCATAATCATTCATATTTTCTATCACTTCACCCATTTCCAATAGCTCATAAATATGGAGATAGTGATACCTCTTATATATATCATTCCCAATAAATAATGCTATGGAAAAATGCCAACACAAAAAAAAAAAGAGAAAAAAATGATAAAAAAAATAAAAATAAAAGAAAAGAAAAAATGATGAAAAAATAAAAATCAAAAGAGGTATGATAAAAAGGAAATTGGAAAACAAAAGAAAATCCATGAAAAATGATATGTAGAGGAGCTATAGGACAATTAAATGGAACTTTGATTGTGAATAAGCTATAATAGTAAAGGGGTGAAGAGGAAATCCAAAGTTACAATCCCAAGGCTACCCCCTCTTAGAAATAATGATTGCACGAGGACGTGCAATATGTTAAGTTGGGGGGAATGATGAGGGCCAATTATGTCCCATTTTACGCCACATTTTAGCCTATTTCATACGTCTTCATACCCATCTCCACATTCCATTTCCATTCCATATCATACCATTTTACCATTTTATTTTGCATATGATTATATATATATGTGGTATTTAATATAGTTTTGAATAAAATATGGAAATTTATTATTGATTGTATTTACTAATAAGCATTATGGTTTCAATCCTTGGAAAATATATCTTGCAGCATGCAGATTTCCTTTCCTCAACATACAAACTTCTTGTCATCAACATATAGACTTCCTATCATGTTCTTCACAGGAACCTCCTGTCACTTGCAAAGCAAAAAATAATTTCAGCAATTAATTTTATTTTAAATAATTATTTATTGTGCTACTCATATGGCACAAAATAACATATATTATTTGATTTTGTAACTAATAAAATTATTATGAATAGAGACTTGAAAAAAATAGCTATTTTTTATGGCACAACAAAATCCTATTTCTATGGCACAACAAACTCCTATTTTATGGTTGGTTTTATTCCAACCCACAAGCCATAAATAGTGCCATAAAAGACAACAAGAGAATAGGAGCAAGTGCAACAAAATAGGTCAGAAAAAAAATATAATTGGTGGTGTGGGAAATCATATGCATAATATTACAAAAATAATGCAACAAATCTACACATAGAAATAAGAGGAAGGGCGTGAATAGTAAATAGCTTGTAAGCTTGTTTCACACCTTATAAGGCAATGTAATAGCTATAAAGAGGGGCGAATTAGCATATTGCAAGGGGTATATTGTATGCAGATTATTGTATCATTTTTGATAAAATAAAACTATTCTTTTGATCACAACAATGTAAAAGGCTCTCGTCCCATCTCACCTACAAACCACGGAGCAAGGGCCAACTCCCTAGTGAAGCATGGTGACATTTATTTATTTTTACTATTAATATTTGTGTGTTTTATTTTTTTTCCATTTAATTTAATTTCAATAGCTTTCAAACTTTAATAATTATGTGATTTAAATTCCAACATCTTTATTATACTTCAATTTGATAAAATATTTTGTGATTAAATTTTGGAACACAATATTTCATTAAAGTTTAATTTCATTATTTTTAATTTAGCAAAGTGTGTTTTATTTTCTACTGTAAATTGTTGTTGTTACTGTCATAGATTGTTGTTGTTTTTATAACAGTTCTTGTCATAGTTCCTGGTGAGTTCCTGTCAGAAAGGAATAATAGAAAAGTTAAAACAAATTTTCATTTAGGAAATTTACGTGTGTTCTAGTTGCATTCATCCCCACTTAATTCACGACTTTCTTCCCTTAGGTATACTTCTACAACACCTCTCATAAGCTTATGATCCCTGGATTGACACTTAGACCAAGTTGAAATATTTCTTATTCTTTACCCTAGTTTTGGCCTATCACACACAACCTTAGAGAAAAGGAAAATACATTGAATGGTATATGAAGAGAAGTTGTGGGGGAGTCACGCCAAGAAAAAGAGGTGTTTAAATTAAAAAAATAAAATACAATTTGACATTGCAGATTGGAGAAGTGAGGGGGCAATTGGAATTTGTTTATGACATATGAATGCAAATTTTACATAGAAAGAGGACAGTTCTAGAAAAAGAGAACAAGAGAAAATAGGATGTGAAGAGAATGCATAAAGGAAATATTAACATGGGTTGCACCATATAAGAAATAGACAATAAAAAAAGAGATAAAAACCATTGCCATACAATTGCAAAGAATGAAAGGACACATGGAATAATGTTTAGTTTCAAAAAAAAAATTTGCAGAGCAAAGAGGGTGCAAATTAAAATTGAATAAAATCCACGTGTCACACAACCAAAGAAAATAAAAATGTTTTCCAAATTAATAATCATACAGATTGGATGAGAGAAAAGGGGTTGCGCCATATATCAGGGAAGAGTTGGAGATAATAATTCACACAATTATAAAGGAATATGACAAAAGAACAAAGAGTAAGAAATTTCCTAGAGAGGTAAGGGATCGACATGTCGAGGAGGTGTATGCATAGAGGAATTTGATGAGTAGAGTCTTGAAATAACTAAAATGAGAGGCTAAATAGAGAAATTTAAAAACATTACAACTTGTAGACTGTATAAAATTTATTGCGTGTGAATTGAAAAATCAAATAAAACTAAAGTTGTAATCAAATTTTGGAATCATTTAAGTTTGAATGTCATTTCGATTGTTTAACCAAAATATTTTAATAGATTGATAATATTTTTTGTGAATTGTTGAATTGGAATTTAATTGAAAAAATAAATTGTCAATTTAATTTGGGGTTGGCTATGAATTTTTCCAATCCACAAATTTAATAGAAGTGCTAATAATTTTTGCAACTGGAAAGTTGAGTTGTATTTGTTCATTGTCCTTCAACTGAGATAAATTTGGGTAAAAGGTGTATAAACTTCCTCTATAGTGTGAAAGTGGGTAGAGGGGGTTCCAATGGGAGCATCTTCCAAATTATTTGTTGGGTAAAGGATAGTGTATGTGTAGGCTGCAAAGATTGCAAATTGAGGATGTGAGAAAGACATATTCCAGGAAGAGGACAAGAACAAACATGAAGAGTTTGGTGAAGATTTCATACATAGAGCAATGAGGAAGAAGGTTTATGAATTTTTTTTATGGAGAGGTGGCAATAATCCAGGCAAGATTGGATGCCCTTAAGAGTGGGAAAAAAAAGGGGTAGCTTTGTAGCTCTTTGACGAAGGTTTTGTGGAGAGGTGAACATGTGGGAGGGTCCCACACCAATGTGCAAGATGATAGCATGACATAGGTTGTATTAGTGAGGCTTGAGGAGACCCTTGTCAAAAAGGGTGATGAAGAGGTGAATGAAGTAGGAAGTGCATGCTTTGTTGGAGGCATGAAAAAGGAGAGAAAAATGAAAGTTGTAGCAATGCTTGAGAAGAAAGATGAGATTATAAACTTGAAGGAAGGAAACTAGTTGCAGCAATGATGAGTCCTTTGGAGGACACAAAAATGAAGATGATGGAAAATGGTGAAAACAAAAGAGTTGTAGTTTGAGGTGAGAGAGGAAAAAATGTAGCAATAGAGGTAAATTTTAAATTTGATGAAGAGTATGCTAGTTTGCATAAATTTGAATTTGAAAAATTAAAAGATGAAGCATGGAAGTGTTAAGGTTTGAGGTGCAACCTGAGAAAATACATTACATTGGTATGACAAGAGGAGAGGCTGAAGAGGAAGATGTTCTTGGAGGAGGACGACGAATTATGGTGGGTTAAATCCCACAATGGAGGAAGATGAGTGTAATTTGGTGGAGGTGGTTTGTTCATGGTGGGTTGAATCCCATGAGACTTGAAAAATAAGAGAAAGTCACAATTGGAGATGGAGTTCATATTATGGTGGAAGAATTTCCACAAAGGTAGATGACAATGAAGGGAAGATTTGGTGGAGGAATATGGTGAGTGTTTTAGCTAAGTGTTGGAAAAGGTAGAAAAATAAATTTTTGTAGGGTACCTATCACAACATCGGAGTGTGTTGTAAGTTTTTGTAACTAGGAAGAGTAGTCCTACTACTCAACTCCAATTTGTGATCCAAGCTCACAAACTTCTTACCCGATGTGCCTGATGCAGGAGGATCCAAGAGAACTAGCGATCAACATCAACAAAAAATATTTCAATTGTTGTCTATTTTATTTTGGTTTTATTTTTTTGTTATAGTTAATTTTGGTAGTCTGTGGAGGTGAGTAAAGTGACATTTTTGTCATTTCCTTTGGTAAAATGTCATTTTTTTATTTCCATTGTGAAGGATTGAAACTTGTTAAAATTTAATATTTTGAAGGTCAACTATAGCATGTGAATTTGAATCAAAATTACTTGAGGTTTGAAATAATTATAGAGAGGCAGTAAATGTATATGAGCTTTGCTAGTGTTTTCTTGTGTCTACAGTCCTCCTTGGCCCCTCTTGCATCATACTATGCCATTGGCACATGATTTTTCTCTTTTCCTACGTGTACGACTGCATTTACTATGATTTTTTTATTTTAATATTCCTTCAACTGGCTCTAACCTAGTAGTTCTTACTGGTGTTGGTGGTTTGGAAACTTTTCTCAATGGCTCCTCCTCCAAACAAATGACCCTAAAAAATTGTTTTTAAAGTGTTTCACGAGGTAAGTCTTTTGACTCCCCAGTTGATGTGGTTTTACCTTTGCCTGATTTTGATTTTGCTTGTCAATGGCTTGAGCAACATACTCTTGTTGGGTATTATTTTGGGAGGACTCCCCCTGAAAGTGTGCTTACAGAATGGGTCCACAAGGCCTAGGTCCCTCATAGGGTCTGCCTTGATATGGTCTAAAATTTAACGAAGGGTTTTTTCCTTTTCCGCTTTGCGGAGGTCAGTCATGTTCAGGCAATCCTGAATCATAGTCCCTAGTATGTCAAGTCTTCTCTGTTGCTTTTCTAGTTGTGGACCTGGGACTTCGTTGTCTCGGATGACACCAAGTTGCAGGTCCTGGTCTAGATTAAGTTTCTAGGTTTTCCTTTTCCTTGTGTGCTTTTTTTGAGTCATATTGTGTCCTCTTTGGGGAAGGTCATTTGCATTGAGCTAGATAAATTTTTCCAGGCCCGACCCCAGAAATGGGTCTATGTTGAAGTGGACCTTTCACAAGATTTGTAGGACTCCATTGACAATCAAATTGGAGCTCTCCAGCATACCCAGAAGGTCACTCATTTTAATCTGTCGAACACGTGTTATAGATGTTAGTATGCAGACCATAAGATCAAGGACTACCCTTTGGCAATGCCTCGTACTCCTCTGTCACAAGAATCTAAAAAGCCCTGTTAGGTGGATAGTTCTGCTACCAAACTTGATGATAAATGGACCACAGTTACAAACTGTAAACACAATTCTAGTGGCTTTGGGATGGCTTCCAAAGTCCCTGATCCAACTAAAGATGTTTCAAACCCTTCGACAAAGGGGAAAGAGGCCCCTGTTAGGGCTGACAATATTCCGGCGCGGCCCAGGCCGAAGGCTATGCCTCAAACTATTGTTGTTTGATCCAGGGGATATTTTTTAGTGAAAATTGAAGTGTCTCCAATACTCCAAAATTTAGTAGCATCAGAAAGAGTTTGACGTCCTGATTCCAACGCAACTTGAACAGAGTGAAAAGGAGTCTGTTTGCTCAAGTTACAGCCAGTGAAACTTTCAGTCAAACTGCCATTAGGTGTCATCCAGAAGGCAAAAAAAATGATCATCTCAAAAATTGACAAAAGTGGCGTCAAATCGAAGGGCTCGTCGAGACAATTCCGACAATGCTCGTTTCGTCAAAATCCGAAATCGTATGCTCAAGATATTGGCAGTCAAAGTTTGGTTGACTATAGGGTACAGTTGATGATGTCATCATGGTGACGTGTCATTCTGTACTGTACGGATGATGACATGGATGAATTCTAGTATGACGCATGGCAGTATAGTCATATGGTATAGGCTAATCATTATGGGACACGTGGCATCCGTACGTCACCGTCAGCAGACACGTTGCAGCTTTATCAACAGACACATCAATAGGAGTGGGCGAATAGCAGGGTGACACATGTCATTGGTTTTCGCCAGTGTGCAGTTGAACGTCAGAACAAAATTGGTTGGGGCTCGACCCCATTACCTCATCGGTAATAGACCACGGTTACACCGTTACATTGCCGCACATGTAGCTACTTAATTTAGTCTACGGTTGTTTTTGTTAAGAGTTTTCGGTGGAAAGTGGAAACAGAAGGTTGGTCGGTGGGTTGGAACCCTCGACCAACTCTATGCTAAAATAGTTAACTACCACCATGCCACTACGGAATTCTTAGTTATGTATGGGGGTGTGTTAGTTTTGTTGTATTAATAGGCCCGAGGCCTTAACAAATACCCCATTTTTTAGTAAAACCCACCAACTATTTTGTACCAGAAGTTGGTAAAGTACAAAATAGTCATTGTACGAGTTGTTCAAGGGGGTTAAGCCATTATTTTGATGGTTAAGCCTAATTAGGCATATTTCATGTATAAAAAGAGGGGTATAGATTTGATTTCCCAAGTCCAGGTGGTGAGAACGAGAGAATGCTCAGGAGATTTTGAAGACATTTTCGCACATCAGAGGAACGTCATGCTGCTGTGCTTAAGGGAGATAGTCATGAAGCAATTGTAACTGTTTTTGGAGTATAATCGGATCAGTCACTCTATTGGGGAGGGGCCCAGAGACATAGTCCTTACGGATGAACTCCGTTATCAATTGCGTTTGTTCTCCTCTTTATTTTCTCTCTTTCTTTTCAGTTCATTATCTTGACAATTATATTATGTTAATTTGTTCATTTGAGCATTATATTAAGTTATCACTTACGTTAAGCATTCTATAAGTGATTGCCCTAGATCCTAAATAGATCAAGTTGGTATCAGAGCTTTGTGTGTGGCTAGTATTGTAGAAATTGAATGCTAACGAGATCTAGGATTCAGCGAGGCAAAGGAGAACTTGAAGAATATAATCCTGAGATCATAAGAAGAAGAGCTAATCCACCATCACAGATGGAAGGAAAAGAAGGTGAACAAAGTTTGGAGCTTGGTCCAAAGGATTTCCAGAAGGCATTTCTTGATATGAAGGTGATGGTGGAAGAACTTTATGCAGAAAAGAAGAAGCGCGAAAAGGGAGGTTCTTCAAAGCACAAGAAGTAGGAAGATCAGAAAGACATAGAGGAGAAAACTCTAGAAACTCCTTCTCCTCCATCTTCTCCCTCTTCTTCTCCTCCCCCTTCTCCTCTTTCTCCTTCTCCTTCTAATGTAAATCCATTTAAGAGCAAGTCTAAGCCTGTTATTAAGCTAGATGTAAAATTTGAGTTACCTAAGTACTGTGGGGAGTTAAATGCTAAGAAGTTAGATGATTGGGTCCAACAAGTAGAAGTGTACTATAGGATTCAAGGCCTAGTAGAAGATGCTTCTAGGATCCAATTAGCCACTCTCTGATTGGGAGGTACATCTCTCACCTGGTGGGAGAGTAAGACTCGGGAAGAAATTGCTCGCCATGGTCATGTTAATATGTCTTGGATGGAGTTTGTTTCTGCCCTTAGGAAACAATTCTATCCTTTAGGTTACATGCAACAGTTAACCATGAATTGGCAGACCTTTAGGCAAGGTAAGGGGCAGTCTGTCCAAGATTATACTCATGAGTTTAGAAAATGGGCTATTGCTTTAAATGTTCCCTTGTATACCCAGGACACATTACTTAAGTACATAGGTGGTTTGCATTCTTACCTTAGGCACACTATTTTTATGTTGAGTCCTAACAATCTAGATGAGGTGTCTGTCCAAGCTACTCATTTAGAGTCAAGGGGTAAGAACACTTTCAGTGATAACTTTTCCAAGAAGCCATCTAAGTTCAAGGGTAAGTCTAAAGGGAAAGACAAAGACAAAGATAAAGGCAAAGGGAAGAAGACAGCTACAACTAAGAAAGAGGGTGAGAAACCCACATGCTCCCATTGCAAGAAAGAGGGGCATGATGATTCAAAATGTTGGAAGCTTCATCCTGAGTTGAGGCTGAAAAGATATGGAAGTAATAAAGGCAAGCAAAAGACTACTGCAGTGATTCAACAGGATCTTGGTTCTGACTCCGAAGATGAGACAAAGATTGTTGCTGCCGGAATCCAAGGTAAAGGGAAAGGTATATCTCTCTCTTCTGTTGCAATTTTTTCTAATGCCAATGCAAGTACAAGTAAAGAATCTTCTCCTAAGGTTGATAAGCAAAGAAATGAATTGTTTCACATTCGTGTTGTAATAAAACACACTAAGGTTGATACATTGTTTGATACGGGTTCCCAAGTCAACTTAATATCTAAGGAAGTGGTAAAAAAATTAAATTTGGCTACAACACCTCATCCAAAGCCATATCCACTTGGATGGGTTTGCAATGATGCTTAGTTGCAAGTAACTAAAC
The DNA here is from genome assembly GCA_007258455.2 of Sequoia sempervirens. Taxonomy (NCBI): domain Eukaryota; kingdom Viridiplantae; phylum Streptophyta; class Pinopsida; order Cupressales; family Cupressaceae; genus Sequoia; species Sequoia sempervirens. The sequence goes on from VDFB02270651.1 coordinate 710,961,111, forward strand.
AATGTAAATTGAGATTTGCTATCACTGCAAACTTTGTTGATGAGGTAGAAGTAGATGTAGTTCCTTTGGATATTTGTGGGCTTGTGTTGGGAAGCCCTTATCTTTATGATAGAAAAGCAATCTTTTATAGGGGGGAGAATAAGTATCATCTTTTTAAAGATGGGGTAGAATACATTGTATGAGCACATAAGGTGAAGACTAATCTTACTTTAGTTAATGCTGGTCAAATGAAAAGGTTGGTCAACTCAAGTAAGAACTTTATATTAATGCTTGTAAAAGCCAAAGAAGATGATAAATCTAAGGCCTTCAAGGGGTGTGACCCAAAACATAAAGCTGAAATGGTCAAAATTATTTCCGCTTATGATGACTTGTTTCAAGAACCGAAGGGGTTACCACCCAAGAGAGAGATACAACAGGATGTGCCACTTCCTAATATCGGCATGTACCATTTATCTGTTATGCAGAATGAGGAAATTAAAAAGCAGGTTCAAGAGTATGTGGTTCTCCAATTGTGTTGGTTCCAAAGAAAGATGGAACTTGGAGAATGTGCATTAACTACCGTGCCTTGAACAAAATAACGGTAAAAAATAGGTATCCTCTTCCAAGAATTGATGATTTACTTGATCAGTTGAAACATGCAATTTATTTCACTAAGCTAGATTTGCGAAGTGGTTATCATCAGATAAGAATTGCAGAAGATGATATTTGGAAGATTGCATTTAAGACAAAACAGGGACTGTTTGAGTGGTTGGTTATGCCTTTTGGGCTTTGTAATGCACCAGCTACTTTTATGAGAGTCATGAATGATGTCTTTCATCCTTTTATTGATGATTTTGTCATAGTCTATCTAGATGATATTCTTGTATTCAATAAAACTTGGGAAGATCATGTAAGTCATGTAAAGAAAGTCTTTGATGTATTGAGAAAAGAAAAACTCTATGTAAAAATGTCTAAATGTGAATTTTCTAAGACATCCTTAGTGTACTTAGGCTATGTCGTAGGGAATGGTCAATTGAAAGTAGACCCTGTGAAGGTTGAAGCTATTGTAAACTAGCCTAAGCCAAGTATAGTCACAAAGGTAAGAAGTTTCCTAGGTGCAGTTCAGTACTGGAGAAAGTTTATTGCAAATTTCTCTTATATAGCATCACCATTGCATGCATTAACCAGTACGAGAGCAACTTTTCAGTGGGGAGGTCCACAACAGAAGGCTTTTGACACTTTGAAGGGAAAGTTGAGCACTGCACCAGTTCTGGCCTTACCAAATCTACATCAACCATTTGAGATCGAGACATATGCGAGTGGGTTTGCCATAGGAGCAGTACTCATGCAAGGAGGTAAACCAGTTTGCTACCACTTTGAAACTTTTTTAGGAGCAGTAAGTAACTATCCCACTTATGATAAAGAACTTTATGCTTTAGTTTAGAGTGTTAAGAAATGGAAACATTACATAATGGGGAAAGAAACTGTAATCCACACTGATCACCAGCCACTTCAATATTTGCACTCACAATTTAAACTGCAACAAAGTAGGCACTTTCGGTGGATGGGTTTTTTGCAACAGTTTCATTTGGTTATTAAGTATAAGAAAGGTACCCATAACCAAGTAGTAGACATGCTCTCTAGGCCTCCTATGCTGAATGCTTTGATAATCCTTCAGAATAGTTCTATGGTTCATGAAAGTTTTCAGGAACAATATGCTAATGATGAGAACTTTAAGGATATCTATGCTGCTTTAATGAAAGGTAAACATGTAGAAGAGAAAGATTATTATGTGCAGGATAAACTGTTATATCACTTAGGAAAATTATGTGTTCCAAGGGATGAACAAGCACAGGTTATTAGAGAAGCAAATACCTCATTGATTGTAGGACACTTTGGGGTAAACAAAGCATTGACTCAGCTACATAAATATTGTTATTGGCCTTGTATGCAAGAAACTGTAACTAAGTATATTAGAGGTTGTGTTATGTGTGCAACTAGTAAGCCTAGTAACAGGAAATTGGGGTTGTACACACCTCTACCTGTACCTTCTCGTCCATGGGAAAGTGTGTCAATGGACTTTGTTGGGGGGTTACCTATGTCTAGGAAGGGACATGATTATTTGTATGTAGTAGTTGATTGGTTCAGCAAAATGTGTATTTTGATTCCTTGTAAGAAACAGGTCACTGCTGAACTAACAACTCATATGTACTTTCAATTTGTATGGGAAGGGTTACCTACTTCTATTGTATCAGATCGAGATTCTCAATTTTTGGGGGAATTTTGGTCAGCTTTGTGGGGACTCATGGACACCAGACTAAAGAAGAGTACAACCTTCCATCCGCAGATCAATGGACAGATAGAGGTTGTAAATAGGACAGTTGTGCATCTACTCAGAGGGTACTGCAGTAAGCATCCTAAGTTGTGGGATGAGAATCTTCATTATGTGCAACATGCTTATGACCATGCAACACACTCTTCTACTAAGAGGTCTCCTTTTGAGACATGATTTGGTTATGTGCCCAAGACATCGATGGATTTTTTCTTTTGAGAAAAATGATGTTGAAGATGGATGCCATGATGCAGAGAAGGCTTTGAAGTTCATCCAGAAAGTCCAAGCAATTCATCAGGCAGTGGAAGCACAGTTGGAACAGAGCCAAGCAAAATACAAGGCTCGCCATGACAAGCATCACACTGATCATCATTTTCAGGTTGGAGATCGAGTTTGGCTACACATCAGCAAGGAAAGGATGCAAAGTGAAGGTAGAAAGCTTAAGCCAATCAGGTATGGTCCTTTTGAGATCCTTGAGAAGATTGGTACCAATGCCTTCCACCTCAATCTTCCTTCATACATGCATATTTACTCAGTTGTCAATGTTGAGAATTTGAAACTGTATGAGCCTCCAATGATACTGGATGAAGTCATAGACATTCAAGTTCCATCAGTTGATGACCTTTCACCAGAGTACATGTCAGAGTTACCAGAAGATGTTATTCTCAAAAAAAATGTTAGGACTTCACAAAGAGGAGCAGTTGAGTACCTCAGAGTGGGACTAAAGGGAATGCATCCAAGCAAGGCAAAATGGATGGAGATTGGTAAAGTTAGGGAACTTTACCCTCACTTACTTTCCAAGTAATCAAGCGTTTGGAGGTCCAAAAGCTCTCCAGTGGGGAGGCCTAATCTGGGGGATATTTTTTAGTGAAATTTGAAGTGTCTCCAATACTCCAAAATTCAACACCATCAGAAAGAGTTCGACGTCCTAATTCCAACACAACTTGAACGGAGCGAAAAGGAGTCTATTTGCTCAAGTTACAGCCAGTGAAACTTTCAGTCAAACTGCCATTAGGGGTCATCCAGAAGGTGAAAAAAATGATCATCTCAGAAATCAACAGAAGTGGTGTCAAATCGAAGGGCTTGTCTAGATGGTTCTGGCAATGCTCGTTTCGTTGAAATCCGAAATCGTATGCTCAAGATATTGGCAGTCAAAGTTTGGTTGACTAGAGGGTATGGCTGATGACATCATCATGGTGACGTGTCAGTCCGTACTGTATGGATGATGACATGGATGAATTCCAGTATGACACGTGGCAGTCTAGTCATATGGTACGAGCCAATCATTATGGGACACGTGGCATCCGTACGTCACCGTCAGCAGACATGTTGCAACTTTATTAGCAGACACATCAACAGGAGTGGGCGAATAGCAAGGTGACACGTGTCATTGGTTTTCGCCAATGTGCAGTTGAACGTCAGAACAAAATTGGTTGGGGCTCGACCCCGTGACCTCGCCGGTAATAGACCACCGTTACACCGTTACACCACCACACATGTAGCTACTTAATTTAGTCTATGGTTGTTTTTGTTAAGAATTTTCGGTGGAAAGTGGAAATAGAAGATTGGTTGGCGGGTTGGAACCCCCGACCAACTCTATGCTAAGATAGTTAACCATCGCCATGCCACTATGGAGTTCTTAGTTATGTATGGGGGTGTGTTAGTTTTGTTGTATTAATAGGCCCGAGGCCTTAACAAATACCCCATTTTTTAGTAAAACCCACCAACTATTTTGTACCAGAAGTTGGTAAAGTACAAAATAGTCATTGTATGAGCTGTTCAAGGGGGTTAAGCCATTATTTTGATGGTTAGGCCTAATTAGGCATATTTCATGTATAAAAAGAGGGGTATAGATTTGATTTCCCAAGTCCAGGTGGTGAGGACGAGAGAATGCTCAGGAGATTTTGAAGACATTTCCACACATCAGAGGAACGTCATGCTGCTGTGCTTAAGGGAGATAGTCATGAAGCAATTGTAACTATTTTTGGAGTATAATCAGATTGGTCACTCCATTGGAGAGGGGCCCAGAGACGTAGTCCTTACAGACGAACTCCGTTATCAATTGCGTTTGTTCTCCTCTTTATTTTCTCTCTTTCTTTTCAGTTCATTATCTTGGAAATTATATTATGTTAATTTGTTCATTTGAGCATTGTATTAAGTTATCATTTATGTTAAGCATTCTATAAGCGATTTCCCTAGATCCTAAATAGATCATTGTTATGATAGCACAACCAGATGTATCTCCTCCCGTGATGGGAGCTCAACAACGGCCTCACAATCCTTCTCTGCCATTAGAAGAAGGAGAATATGTGTAGGAGAAACATATATTTTCTTCTCTAATATTCAAATTGGGTCAGTTCCACCAAAAGTTTTGCAGAATCGCTTCTCTACTCTAAATGAGGAGGATTCAGACTTCGACGATATGGAGGAGTTTCATTCATGAATTTCCTCTCATGGAATGTTTGATGTCTGAAAAACCTCTCCAGGAAGTATTCTATTAGGTATATTTGCAGAAATATGTTGGTATAAAAGTGCTTTATCTCCAAGAAGTTAAATTTTTTGGTTTTTTGCTCACGTTGGCTTGTCATTCTATTTGGCTAGCCAATCATATGTTTTGTACTACTCATGAAGCTAGACATGGCAAAGTTGTCACCCTTTTTTCCACATGGTGGCACACTTGTGTGGTTGACCACGGGTCTAACCCCACACATCGGCTCGTCTAGATCCTCCTTAACATTGATAATCACTCTTTTGGGATTATTAATGTTTATGCCTCTAATGATGCTGTGGAATGCTCTTTGCTTTGGCATTGGATTGTTGATTCATCTCCAGTTGCTACTTGGCTTTTGTGTGGGGATTTCAATATGGTTGAGATGGCATATGACAAAGATGGCACTCTGCCATTTAGATGGACAGTTGGTGAATGGGAGGCATGGTTTTACATGTGTAATAAATTGGGGCTCTTTGATCCCAATATTAGCCACTGCTATTTTCATTCCCTTTGGAACACTTGGTATAATTATAGGGTTGGCTCTGATAGGATATTTAAGTGCCTTGATCGTGCCATGATCTCAGCTCAATCTATCTTCTCTTTTGATAGATCTTTTCTCCTATTTAAGCCATTAGTGGATGTGACATTGTCAAATAATTTCCCCATTTCTTTTCACATTGAACGGGAGACAAGATAGCCTCAGGTCTGCAAAACACAATTTTTATTGAGCACGTCTCTGCTTTTTCATCATCCCACATTAGACCACATTCGTAGGGTCTGAAATTTGGAGTGTAGGTCACTTGATAATATAAGCTAGATTAATTGGTGGAATGATGCTATCACACACACAACTAGATTTCAGCACATTTATGGGCGCCATCTTGCTATTTTTCATCGACGGTCTTATGAGGCTACCACAGTTGACCTACGCTCAGCTACCAAGGCTCTAGAAGCCAACCCTTTCTCCCCATCATTACAAGTCAGGGTGGTGGAATTAAGACATAGAAAGTAAGTTGCAAACAATTATGTTGCCAAAGGTGCACAAATCAAAGCCAAATTTTACTAGTTAAAGATTGGTGATTGTGCCTCTAAGGAGTTTTTTCTGGCCTTGCATGCTAGGTACTCTTCTCCTGGCATCAAAAAAATTAAAGAAGGAACCTGAATGCTTTCTGAGCTACCTGACATTCTCTAGGCCTTTTTGTGACATTATGAACAAGTTTTCACTGCTTAGGAGTATATTTCAGAGCGACGACAAGCCCTTCAGATTGTCTTGCTTTTGTGCCAAATAAGCTATCTTCAGCCCAAAAAGATTTTTGTGAGAAATTAATCACTGTTGAAGACTTGAAGGAAGCAGTTCACACCATGGTTGATGACAAGGCATCGAGGCTTGATGGTTTCCCTTGTGAATTCTACAAGGCCCTTTGGGACTATGTTGGGCAAGACTTACATAAAGTCTATCTCGAAGCTTCTCATTCCAAAACCCTGGGTAATATAATTAATAAAAGTAAATATTAAATTCATACCTAAGCCTGGAGATCCTGAGGATATCTGCAACTAGCGGCCTATCACACTCCTCAATATCTTTTACAAAATCATAGCTAAAGCTTTGGCTATGAAGATCTATCATCTTTTGCCTTAGATTGTGCACCCAGAGCAAACTAGTTTTATCAAGTCCAGATTTATTCTGGATAACATTATTGTTGTGTGGGAAGGTATGGAGTGGTCCAAGCATTCAGACCAGAAAGCTATCTTTCTCAAAATTGACTTTGCTAAATCATATGACCACATTGAGTGGCCTTTCATTCTAGCCATGTTGAAAGCCTTGGGGTTTGGGCCTAACTTCATTCAGGTTGTCCAAATTCTTTTCTCAGACACCTTTTCTTGTATCTATTGGAATCAAGGAACACTGAGAGGGGGGGTGAATTAGTGTTCTGCAATTTTTAACTTAATTAATCTGATCTTCAAAGCACTTATAACATTCAACTAAGAGAAAGATGCATGAACATAAAAAAACAAACACAACACCATAACACAAGGATTTTTTACATGAAAACCCAGTTAGGGGAAAAACCACAGTGGAGGTCAATCCACAATATTATCTAAGTATACTCAAAAGGATGTTTACAAAAATGGGAATGCACTTGCATTCAACCACACTGCCTAGAGCTCACTGCTCAAAACAGAAAGGCTTACTGCCTTACAAAAGTATTTGGATAACATACAAAAGATTTAAACTAAGAAAGTAGCATCTACAAATTCCTGATTACAGTTCCGGTTAAGCTCATCAATCGAATTTCAAACCTTCTGTCTGATTTTACTCTTCTGCTATATTATTCTTTAACTCGCATCACAAAATCCTTATTGCACAAGTGAAACTGTGCATAAACACTCTACAATCTCTCATACATTCGAAACACACATCAAATCACTTTGTACACACACCAAAATGATATAATCGATCACTTATATATATCCACTACTAAGGATTTAATTGCTTGATGTCAACTTCAATAAAACATAAAAAATATTTACAAACTATCGGCTCAAATCATAATTAATTTTTAATGTGCACCCACCAAATTCAGCCACAACATAGTGAGGACCCAAATCAAAATGCTCGAACACAAAAACACTTAAACAATTACTCCTCGAATATCCGCAACATGCTTCATTCACCAAGTCAATCTTCTTGCGCTGATAAAAAAAAAATTAATCAACCGGATCTTCTGACTTGCAAATGGATCAATACGAGGTACTAAAATTCATAGATAATGTAGATGATATACCAAACAACCTTCCCTGAGATCCTCAACTCAAAAAGCTAACATAAAATTTCCATATGAATTGATGGACACAAATCTATTAGATGCTCTGTTCTAGCTTGTATGTCTTCAATCTGTCTACCGGTATGATCAAATGCTGACTTTTGGATTGAATTACTGACAAGGGTTGCCATCAATGACAACACCAGTTTACATTTGCAGTGTCTCTTTCCAACAATAGCACCATTAATGGCCACCAATCTTTTGTCTTTGGCTTATTCCACTCCATTTGGCAAGGATGCCTACTTGCTCCTTCTCTTTATGTGCTTGCTGCCATAGGATTTGGCTACCTGATAGCCAATGTGGTGTCTCAATAGTGTGTTAGAGGCATTTCCTTACCTAACTCCTAGGCTCAACTTGTTAATGACCATTTTGTTGATGACTCTTTCCTCACCCTTCTAGAGTCCTGAAGAGAACAATATTAAGGTGGCTCTTGAATGTCTTAACACTTTTTGTCTTATGTCTAGCTCCGCCATTCAATGGCATAAAAATTTGTGCTACAAGTAGTATATTATACCTACTCCTCATTGGTTTCAGAAGTGCGGTTGGAAATAGATTGGGCCAGGGGAAATCTTTTAGTTTTTGGGCATTCCCTTCACCTTCCAGGCTTCTCCAATTGAGTTGTGGAAAGTTGTTCTCTCCAGGATTGAGCAAAAGTTGGCCTATTGGATTACCAAGCCTCTTTCTTTGGCAAGGAAATTCTAAGTGTGATATAAGATTTTGGCAGCCACACATGTTTATTACTCCTCTTGTTGGGCTCCTTCGAAAGCTACCTATGCCAAGCTTGAAAAACTAATTTAGGACTTTTTTAGGCCTCTATAGAGTCCCATAAAAGGTTTCACCATGTTTCTTGGGAGTTCTACTACCTTCCTAGAGACTCTAGAGGACTTGGTTTGCTCTCCACTTAATGACAAGGGACTACCCTGTGTGCGAAATGGATAATTAGAGCACTTACTAGAGATGAAGCCTAGAAAATTCTCCTCAAGCATTGCATCCAATCTGAATTTCTTGTTCACATACCCACCTGGAAGGGGATTGGATTTCAAACCCTTCTGGTTATGAAGGAACCAGTCCAAATTGTGGGAAATTTTGTGGCCAAGAGCATTTGGAGAGCCTAGGAAGTGATTAAGCCTTGGCTCTACTAGTTTGGATCTGATTTCCATGATGGGATTTCACTCAATCAATAGAATGTTTGGTGGTCACCTCTATTTTCCACTAATAGTTAGCCATTGGCCAAGTTGCCTTGGCTTAAGGCACTAAGGTTCCACAAGAAAGGCATTCAAACTTTGCATAATGTTTTTCATAGACCCATAATGCGCATTATATGTTGTGGGAATATTTTTGTGCTCTTTACAGTCTTCAAAACTAGGACTGTGATACTTATGATGGTCTAGTGAATGTTATTCCTAAAAATATGCTTCATAAGGTGGGAATTCATGGGTCCAATCCCTAGTGGAAGGATTGGAAGTGGTACCTAGACACCCCTTTCAGGAATTAGAAGCCTAGGCTTGGTTATATGTGGCTTTCACTGCATTTTCCTATGATTGAAAGTTTGAACCAGAGGTGGCTTCTTCAATCTTCCACTTATGTCTGGTGAAAAAGCTTCTCTGCCACTTGTTCTGCAAGTGTTGAACCAAAACTTGTCCACTTTTCTTGGTGTATTCTTTTCCAAGGATTTCCTGTGGGGTCTCGACTTGTTCACTTGGGGTTCTAGGACCCTCAGTGCCCTTTTTATGGGAAAGCTAAGTCTTTTAAGCATCTCTTCTAGTTTTGTACCAGAGCTCAACAATTCTAGAATTGGATTCATGACTTCTTTTGGCCTTTCAGACTAAAGCCCTTCTCCTAGAATATGGTTCTACTGAGAGATTCACCCAGACTTCATGCTAAATATACCCATATTTGGCACACTTTTAGGGTGGAATTCCTCTTCAATATCTGGAAAGATAGAAATGCCTACATATTTTCTCACACCCAAATGGATAAAAATGTTTCTTTGTATTCTAAAGCTATTATTTTCTCTAATGTGATTTTGTAGATTCAAGTTCAAGCTAAAAAGGTTGCACTTGCAATGGCTCACATTCAAGTGCTTTTGGATCATTGGGGTAATGCCCTGTGTATTATGGCTCAGGTGCTTGCTTCACCCGCTTCCTCTCACGACCGATCACCCTCTTGGGGCCGATAGTGGAGTTGCTCTGCTTGCCCCCACTCTTAGCCTCCTCTTCAACATGGTTCCCACCCTCCTTGACAGTCTTATTCTCCTCCTTCGCAGGCTAGCCAGGGGTGGCCCTCTGGAGGAGTGATGGGGAGTAGCAATGGTAGTTCTAGGTGGCCCTCTAACAATACTCCTACTAGCAGCTCTGGTTGGCCAGACTCTAGTAAATGTTTTTCACATCTAGCGCTTGCAATCTCACCCCAACATGAGGACAAAGAAGATAAATAAAAAGATGTTGATGATGGATGGGGTCCTCCTCCTAACGTCACTCCAGACTCTGTTGATGTATGGGGAAAGAATTTGGATGACAGAGACCCTCCTGGCTCTGTTGGTCCTGCTTTGGCTGCTTAATGGCCTTTTATGTTTGTAATCTTAGACTTCTGGGCTAGGCCCATATGACTGTTAGTTTTTTGGTTTTTTGGGCACTGCTCATATGACTTTTGGGGTGTTCCTTCTTACCACCCACCTTTTTGGTGAATATGTATTTTAATCTTTATAATTCATCAAGAAAATTACTTGAGATTTTTACTCTATTCTAGGTAGAGATAAAGAATTCACGCCTTGTTTTATCTTACGGTCTACATATGAATTTAAAGAAAAATCAAATATTGGAAACAAATTTATTTATTTATTTATGCAGTTCAAATGAATAAGAAAGGAGTTTAAATTTTGAAAAAATTGGGTGGAGTGTAATGTGAAGGGAGAAGAATTGGAAGAGTCATAGCCAAAATGGGGTGTGTTGAGGAAGGTTTTTACTTAAAATAAAAAAAGGATGTGACACAACCATAGGGAGTAATATGGCATTTTAAAATTAAAATGCAGTAAAAAAATTGCATAGGGGAGAGTAAAAGAAGTTGTAGTTGGAGAGAGGAGAAGAGGTGTTGCACAGTCTGCAAGAAAAGAAGTGGTATAGACCCAATTTAGAAGAAGAAAAGTTAAGATTTAATGAAATAAAAGTTAATGTCAAAAAACAAAGAATGATTGGAAGAGCAAGAGGGTTGTGCTTGTAGGAAGGAAAATTAAAAATTAAATTTGAAATAAAAATAGCAAAGAGAATAGAGGAAGAGAGGTGTGGCACATAGCCATAGAGAAAAGGAAAAGACATTGAATGGTAAGTGAAGAGAAATTTCTTGGGGATTCACACTAGGAAGAAGAGGTTTTTAAAAAAAAAAAAAAAAACTTGACAATACAAATTGGAGAAGTGAGGAGGAAGTTGGAATTTTTTATGACAAATGAATGCATATTTTACATAGAAAGAGGATAGTTCTATCAAAAGACAACATGATAAAATAGGATGTGAAGAGAATGTATAGAGGAAAGATTAACATGGGTCACACCATATACGAGATAGACAATAAAAAAAAAAACCATTGTTCATACAACTACAAAGAATGAAAAAGACACATGGAATAAAGTTTAGTTTCAAAAAAATCAAGCTGTAGAGAAAAGAGGGCACAACAACTATAGAAAACAAAAATGGTTGTCAGATGAATTATCATGCAGATTGGATGAGAGAAAAGGGGTCACACCATATACCAGGAAAGAGTTGGAGATAATAAGTCGTGTAATTGTATAGGAATGTGACAGAAGAACAAAGACTAAGAAATTTCCTGGAGAGGTAAGGGATTGACATGTCGAGGAGGTGTATGTATAGAGAAATTTGATGAGAAAAGTCTTGAAGTGATTAAAATGAGAGGCTGAATAAAGAAATGTAAGAAAATAAAACTTGTAGACTATATAAAATTTATTGCTCGTGGATTGAGAATTGAATAAAATTGAATTTGTAATCAAATTTTGGAATAATTTAAGTTTGAATGTCATTTCAATTTTTTTCCTGGAATATTTTGATAGATTGAGAATGATTTTTGTGAATTATTGAATTGGAATTTAATTGACAAAATAAATTGTCAATTTAATTTGGGGTTGGCTACAAATTTCACTAGTTTGATAAGACACAAAAATTGACTGCACCATGAAACAAAATTGTAATTGGATGAACAAGTGCCACATTCACTTGTCCTAATAATAGTAAAGAAATAAAGATGTATGTGGTTGATAAATTTCATAAGGCTATATGGACAAAGGTGGTTCTAGGAGAAAGAAAAAGTATTAACTTGAACAATCTAACCCCAACATGGACCATCAAAAAAGGAATATATAGAGGCCAATATCCCTTGGAGGTCAATGATTCTCATTTCCTAGTTGAGGACTAACTCCCATTGTCTTCGATGTGAAACAGGAAGGTGGAAAAGGCCAAAAGAGGTTTGAGAAGAGAGGGTTTATATCTTGTGTACAATGAAGATTGTGGAAACTAAAAAATATTTTATTTTAGATTACAAGACATACAATGACATCAAAGATAGCTAGATAAGTGATTTAGCATCAACTACTTTTCAAGATTTATTTAACGTTGAATGGGTGGAGAGAAGAGGAGAGCTCATTATCAAACTAAACTATAGAAGATCAACACTTCACAATGCTAAAATAGTAGGGTCTACTATCCCATAGGCTTTATTCGGCCTCATGGATGTTAAAAGTCTTGTATTATATTCAAATGACTTTATTCTAACAAAATGAATACAATCTTTTTCTACGATTCATTCACATAGAATATTGTTCAATGTTTTAATGGGGAGGAAATATTGGCATTTTTTATCCATCTAACTATTAATTATAACTCAATTCTTTTATTCATTATTCATCTAAATCATTTATTATAAGTCAATGCTCAAAGAATATAAAATGTGTGAATAAATAATTAAATATGTATTTTTCTCCTCTACAATTATATTATTTTGATAAATTTCAAAATTATAATTTAAAAAGGTGTAAAAATTTATAAAATAAAATTGTTTAATATGAGAATTTTTAGAAACATAGGAAAGAATAAAAAATCCACCTTGCTTTAATAACAAAAAAAAAGTAGATTTTTTTCATTTTTAAAAATATTTAAAATTAAATTTATTGATTTTCACTAATCTTTCATTTTGGTTAGGTGTTATAGAAATGAAAAGTGCCTAATTTTTAGTTTTCCCTCTCATTTAGCACTCATTTCTAGTGCACTTTTTTGTTAATCATGATTGTCTTGTTACACCCCGTTGTGTTACTACTTATTTACTTTTATCTAGTTGGGTGAAAATGCTTTAGATGAGTGTATTTCTGCTTTATGTGTTTTGGAAATATGAAGAATAAATGTTTATTTAATTGATGTTATGGAATGCCTTGATTATAAAAATATATGATGTAAGTGAATGCATTGATTTTCAACTAACTACTATTGCAAAGTGTAAAGTTGATTGCAGGACAAGTATCAAGCCTCCTGAAGAGAGGGGAAGTATCACTTAGGGAGAAGAACTTGGTCTGGTAACCTTTGATAAAAGACCTAAACTAAGCTTTCACACACACATACTTATAGTTTGGTCAAGACAGGATAGTAGTTGGAAAATAGTAAGTTATCTTTATTCTTGCTTGCATAAATATATTTGTGAATGTTCTTGCTTAGGTGTCTAAGTATTGAGTCTCTTTGTGTAATAACCCATTCCAAATTATTACTTAATTAAAATTATTGTAAATGACACAAAATATACTCCAAATTAAAAAGACATAACTAGTGGCTAAAGTCAATCATAGCTACATATGTCCATTTGAAATGAGTCAAAGATTCTTATATTCACTTCAAAAGTCAAATTACAATATCAAGTTTTACTTGGATCCTAAGGCCACAATGTCATTACATAGTAAATTTTTCATCAAGTACATGAATGAATTACGTCAAGCTACATCATAGACCATAATAGTCTGGTGAACAACTATGGTTCTTCTTCACTGCTCGCCTCCACTAGTGGATGAGAACATGGTTGAAGCACTTTACCACCCAACCACGAAGCTTATGCTTTCTCAGTATTCTTCTGACTTGAAGAATGCCCGACCCTACATGGAAAGTTTAGCAAGATAACAACCTGCAAGGTGGAATCTGGTGCGTGTCCATACATCAACATGCAATTTCTATCTACAAATTAGAAAAGAAAGTGCAAGATCTATGCTAGGTGTAGACATCCAAATTTGGACACTTAATCTATCCAAATTTACCCCTTTTTCATCTAAATATCCATTTATCCTCAATAATTAATTAATATTACTATTATTTAATTAATACCTCTAAAGTTCATCTAAACCCCTAAGGTATTCAGTTAATAATTAAATACCTTACCCCTTTCATCAAATGAATTAAATAAATATGACATTTATTTTATTCATCACATGTCACATCCCTTCCTTAATCTTAATCAACCTCCTAATTCCATCATTAGAGATGTGCACATGCCTAATCCTTGATTAGGATGTGTCACATCCTCCAACTTTTGCAAGTTGGCCTCTAATCTCTCTTAGCCACCTAACCATCCTTCAATCCTTCATTAACTAGCCTAATCAACCTTCCAAGGAATTTTTAATTCCTTTTATCCTTCCAAGGAATATTAAATTCCTTTTTCTCTTCCCCATGTGATCTTTGACTTGTCACATCAAGTCACATGTGAACTCTTTCCCATGGAATCTTTGACTTGTCACATCAAGTCACATGTGACAAGTGCTTACCTTTGTAGACACCTTGTCTTATCCAAGGTACTTTCCACCTCTCCCTTTGGAACCTTGTCTTATCCACAAGATTCCCCAAGTATGTGAATTTTTAATTCACTTTTTATTCCTCCAAGGAATCTTCTCATCTCCCAATGTACTTTCAAGGTACATGTCCTTCCTCCACATCATGTACCCTCCTTCTATCTCATCATGTCCTTTGGACACTTCATCCTCCACATGGAAAAATGTGAGGGCTTGTGAGTCCTCAACTCACCTCAGCCCTACATCTTTCCCATGGTGGAAAAATCTCAATTGTCCATCCTTTTTAGGGTTTTTTTTCATAAAATGAAAGAGTTTTCTTTCATTCTCATGATTCACTATGCATTCAACACATTCTCATTCAAAAAGCTTTCAACAACTTCATCTCATCTCAAGCTCAACCTTCATCCACCATTGTTGCTCATATTCAAGCTTCATCTTTTGCACTTGCATCCATCCATTGAACTACCCACTTATCTCATTTTAGTCTACATTTTATCAAGATCATTTTGAATCCATTTTAACATTCTTTCCATCAAAGGGAGCACACAAAATATACCATCAAGGGCCAACCAAAGGATCGATTCAAGATAAGGTAAATCGACTCCTTTTTGTTATCTTTACTTTGTTTTTGAATCCAACTAGGCTAATCATGAGGTAGTCTTGTGTTTGTTTTATTTTGCATTCCTTTAAGTTGTTTTGCATTTTTTGGTAGATCACAAACACCTGTACACATTTTGGCATGCCTGGTGGGACCCATAGACAAGTCCTGTTCTTTCATGTTTTCTATTTTTTCACTATTTGTAGGTGTAGGTTGTAGAGGGGAAAACCCAACCTAGCAGAGAGGCGTACCTAACCTCCAAGGGTGTACCTGACCTCAAGGGTGTACCTGACCTCCAAGGGCGTACTTGACCCAGCAGACAGGCAAACCTGACCAAAAACAACTTGTAAAAAGTGAAATTTAAGCACTATTTTTTACTATTGTGAGTGTTTCTGACCCCCTAATGTGTCTTGTTTTTGTCTGTGCAAGCATCTAATCAACATTTGGCAAGGAACAAGAAGAAAAATCACTAACAAGTTTCCTTGCAGGGCTATTTATTTATCAATTGTTGCTTGTTGTTTCTTGATAACTTAGGCACATAGCTTAACTAGGGGTGTCAATTTACCTTGTGTGTTGTGCTTGTTGGTAAGCTATTTGACATATCCAATCCCCTTGTGCCATTTGGTGATCTTGGGTGACGAGAAATCATAGCTTACCAAGTCCTTTGAGTCACCCTTTTTCTTTTCTTAGCAGGACCTGCTTGGGGATTTCATCACCCCAAGGGATGATTCCAACCATGCGTATTAGCAGGGTATATAAAGGGGGGAGAGAGAAAGTTGTACCTCAATCCAACCGCATCATAATGGGTGAAGCGTCAGGATGACGTGAAGAGTTGGTCTGAGCCTTTAGTATCTCACTAAGGTTCTCGACTCATGCTTGTGATGGGTTGGTGTTCATGGTTTGGGCCTCACGTACTAGGTGTATATTGAGGACTCTCTAGCAACCATGTTCATCCTAGAATAAAAGACTCTATTGGCCATATCAATTTCTACTAGACTTAGGATCGTGTTATCTGAACTATCTTCTTCGTGCAAAACCATTAATTTTTTGTTCAGTCGAGTCAACCTTATCCTATGAATACATTTTGTTGTGTTTTGGGTCCTTAGTCTTTTGTCCAAAAAATAAGTTTAGACTTGTCCACAGGAGAACTTGACCTCCAGGGGAAAACTTGACCTCTTCCAGGGGTGAACCTGACCTTTCCAAGGGCATACTTGACCTCTAGGTGTGAACCTAACCTTTTTGCAAAGCCATACCTGACCTTTTCCAGAGCCATACCTGCCCTTCCAGAAACATACCCACCCTCCAGAGCCATACCCGCCCTCTAGAGCCATACCTGAACTTTTCCAGAGCCATACCTGACCTTTTCCAGAGCCATACCTACCCTTCTAGAGCCATACCTGACCTTTTCTAGAGCCATACCCTCCCTCCATAGCCATACCTGACCTTTTCCAGAGCCATACCTAACCTTTTTCCAGAGCCATACCCACCCTCGAGAGCCATACCCAACCTCCAGAGCCATACCCACCCTCCAAAGCCATACCCAACCTCTAGAGCCATACCCACCCTCTAGAGCCATACTTGACGTTTAGAGCCATACCTGACCTCCAAAGCCATACCTGCCCTCCAGAGCCTTACCTACCCTTCTAGGGGCAGACCCACCCTTCAAACAATTTTTTCTATCCTCTGTTTGGTTGTTCCGAGCGCCTATTCCTTCATTTTGATCACTCGTCTCCTCGCTTCCAACATTCATGCACCCATTCTGACCATTTGTTCACTCATTTCAAGAGTTGTTCATCCATTCTTAGCAGTCATTTACTCATTTTGAGTAGTCGTCCATCCCTCTCGATCATCCGTTTACTGGTTCTAAGTAATCTTTCATCTATTTCGAACCTCCTCTCATTCTAAGTAATCATTCATCTATTCCAACAACTCGTTCACTTGTTCCGAGTAAACGTTCATCCATTTTGAACCTTCTTCTATCATTTCAAGCTCTCGTTCAATCGTTCTGATCAATTGTTTATTTGTTCCAAGTACTCGTTCATCCATTCTGAGCACTCGTTCACTCATTTTGAGTACTCGTTCATCTGTTTCAAATCTTTGTCCCCTCATTTTGAGAGTTGTTCATCTATTCCAAGCACTCGTCCATCCATTCTGAGCTTCCATCTCCTCATTCCGAGAGTCGTTCATCCATTCTTAGTAGTTGTTTACTCGTTCCAAGTAGTTGTTCATCCCTCTTGATCACCCGTTTACTTGCTCCAAGTAATCGTTCATCCATTCCAAGCCTCCTTCTATCATTTCGAGTAGTTGTTCATCTATTCTGATTAGTCATTTACTCATTTCAAGCTTTCATTTATCTATTATGAACCTCCTCTCATTCTGAGTAAACTTTCATCCATTCTGAGCACTTGTTCACTCGTTTCGAGTAAATGTTCATCCATTGCGAACCTCCTCTCATTTTGATCAGTTATTCACCCGTTTCGAGTGCTTGTTTACTCATTTCGAGAGTTTTTCATCTGTTTCAATCCTTTGTTTACTCATTTTGAGTAATCGTTCATTCATCCCAAGCTTTTGTCTCCTCATTTCGAGATTCGTTCATCCATTCTTAGCAGTTTTTTACTCATTTCAAGTAGTCATTCGTTTGATCCAATCAATCATTTACTCGTTTCAAGTATTTTTTCATCCATCCCTATCATCCATTTCCCCAATTAGATCATCGTTTTCCCCATCCAAATCCCCTGAACTTCATTTTGAGTTATTATCCAAATTGACCTAAGTGTCTAATCTGATCATCATCATCAACATCCACTTAGGATTGTCATTTATCCTAATTAAATCATCATTGTCAGCCCAATCAATCCACTTTCAATATCAAAGTGGATTCGGTGCCGCAATCATCCATTTATCCTTTAATCCAATCAATCAGTATCCTAAGTCACCTAAGGTAGTCTTTGAACGGGGTTTATAGTCCCTTTCATCATCCTATTTGATCCATCAGTCGATCTTATCAATCATCGATTGATCTTATCCAATCCAATCCAGTCACATCCCTATCCAATCACCTTCGACCCAATCAATCTACTTCCATCTTGAAGCAGATTCAGTGTCGTGATCATCCTTTGATAATTAAAACCGACCATCAAATTCAATCCCATCGCATCATCCAATTGTCCTAATCTGAGCTTTAATCCAATCCTGATATGAGCTTGACCTAAATCTTGATTCGAGCTTTAGTCCGTTTCCATCCAAAATATTTGATCCATCCTATTTATCCTTTCATTATCATGAATCCTTACCCTCTGTCAATAGTATTCAAGGGAAACCCTAATTACATCGGTGACAATAACAAAAGTCTTGTTGATCAAGAAGAATATGACATAGATCCCCTTGACGCTATCATTGCTAGTAAAATTTCTCCACCCGCTTTCCAATATCCAATCATCCCTTCAAGTTATCCTGTTATGTCTTCATCCATGCCTAATCACTCTCCTTATGCTACCTTTGACAAGGGATATCCAGTACCTTCCCCATCCGCATATTTTTCATATCCTTCATCTACATCATCCTCTTATCCAACACCCACATCCTCTTATCCTAGTCTTCCATCCCAGTATTCCTATCACAATCCCTCATCCATGTCCCACTATCCTAGTCCTCCATACCAATCAACCTATCCTAATCCTACACACCCATCAACTTACCCTAATCCAACATCCACATCTCCCTATCTTAATCCAACACCCTCATCTTCCCATCCTAATCCACCATCCCAATACCCTTACTACAATCCATCAGTTGTAACCTCTTGTCCTTATCCACCGTCCATGTCCTATCTTAATTCATCATTCCAATATCTCTACCTCAATCCTCCATCCAATCATAATCCTCCATCTACCCCTAGTCCAATATCCAATCCCATTCCTCCATCTAATCCTAATCCACCAATCCATAATCCTTCATCCACTCCTACCTCACCATCTCAGCATAGAGTAGTCAAGTTTCTCACTCTAGAAGTTCTCCAAGGACTTATAACAAAGAATACACCCCCCACTCCACACCTTGAAGTCGTAGAATCATGCCATCCCAACCCATCATCTACAATCATTAGTGATGAGACCCTTCACCCAACACCTATCATTGATGATACCACCCCTAGCATCACTCAAACCATTGACACCATTGAAATCATCACTAAATACATCGAACCCCCATCTCCTACTCCAAAATCCATCCAACCCATCGATGACAACCAAATCCAATCCACTCCCCCTACTCCTAGATCCATCTAATCCATTGAAGAAACCCATATCCAATCCACTCCTCCCACTCCTAGTATCACTAAAATCCATTCCCATGAACTTCACGAATCTTCCATTCTTTCATCTTCCCCACTTGAAGAGTCCCTCCAACACTCTGTCATCCTACCATCCACTCAAGATGAGCCATGCCAAGAGCTTGATCCAAAACATAACAACATACCCCCTTCTACATATCAAGATCCTACCATCCCATCTAGTCCACATCAAGATCACAGTCTTCCATCCACTCCATCTCATGACTCCCTTGACATTCAAGATTTCGTCACTCCATCACATGAGCTCTTATCACTTGTTGTCACAAATCTAGATACTATCATATCACCTAATCCCTCTCTTGATACCACCCATCAAGATGTTGCTTCCCCACCATCCCCATTTCTTGATCCTCCATTGTCGCCTAAACCTACTATCCCCTCACCACTTGTATATCCCCTTGGTACTCTCACATTCTTCCATGGTGGTCTCCTTGTCAAAGAAAAACAAAGCATATATACCACCCATCATCCTCTGCCTAATAATGGACTTGCATCATGTTTCCAGAATAACACAAATTCTCTCATGGATCACATGCTTAAGAACATGAATTGTCAAGGAAAAGGCTTAGGCCTTCATGAGTAAGGTATTTTAGAGCCCATCCAGGTCAAAGAACAAATTTGTATGCAAACTCTTGGACATATTTCTTATGACTGAAAATCTAAAGATGTTGCTACAGCCTCTAGACATTCGCAACGAGACTCTTCCAAAAGAAATATAGGATCTTCCCATCACTCCACCAGATCATATGTTGTCATCCCTCCTCCTCCATCGTACCACCTCAAAATAGTCGCCCATATTCCTCCTTCATCTGCTCCATCCATTTTGGGTCCTTACATCCCTCCATCCACCATCTCCCATCCTTCATCTACTTCATCCACCTTGGGTCCTTATGTCCCTCAACCCACTACGTCTGTTTTGGGCCCTTATATCTCAAAATCACCTCATCCATCTCGTCCTATTCATCCTTTCATCCATTCATCACCTATCCATGTCATCCATCATAAACATCCCACTCGCATGTCCCCTAATCAGGATCAACAAAGGCACGTACCCACACATCCTTCATCTACACATAATCCTCATAATCCTACCTCCATCACTCCACATCATCCATCTCCTCACATCTATCCCATTGCTATCAAAAGAACTTTGGATGCTAAAGCAACAATGCATAAATCTAAACATCCACATGAATCAAAATCTCCTCATGTCCCCTCTAAAAGACATGGTGAAGAAAATAAAAATAAAATCCAAAATCCAAATCAAATCCATAGGCTGCAAAGGCCCATGAAAGCAAAGACCAAAACCATGTGGATCCCAAAGAAAAAATATGTAATTCCTTCAAATGAAAAATCTGTAACAACATCCAAAGTTGCTAATCCAAAAGCTAATCATTTTCATCCACCCTCTCCTAAATCGGTTTTGGGTCCCTATGTCCCAAAATTCACTATTCCATCTCCTCCATTATCCCCACATCCTCCATCCATTAATCCTCCTATCTTTTCACATCCACCACCACATGTGCCAATGTTGGTTCTGAATGCATCTCCCCACCACACATCCACCCCATCATTCCATCCATAAACTTTCCAACATCCCATCCATTATCCTTCATATCTCTCCCATCAAATCCCTTTAATCCATTCTCTTGCATAATCCATTTATCCTAATAAGGTTGTACCAACATCCAACAGTCGCTTCGAACATGGGCTCTTAATACTTCGTATGGAATTTGATGCTTGAGTCCTTCATCCATCTCTTTATTGCATGTCTTCCACATCCACTCGTTTTCCACCCTATCCTTATCCATCTCCATCTGCATTCTATCCAAAAATCCAAAAAGTCCGAATATCCAAAAAATTGAAAAAATCAGAAAAATTTAAAAAAAGAGAGAAAAGTATAGAAAAATAATTCGTCCAATGGTGAAAACTTGGCAAACATGCGCCTTGGTTAAGTACCATGATGAAAACCTGGAAAGCAGGCATCATGCGTAAATCCCCCATCCATTTTCCTTCCGCACTTGGGGACAATTGCATCTCCTTCAACCATCTCCTCCATCCTACCTATCTTCCACATGCTGCCATCATATCCCATTTATCTCTAAATTCCTCCATCCTCCTTATGGTCTTGATATCGATAGGGGAAAACATATAAACATGCTTTGGACACCTCTTGGCATACATTTCCCTCATCCACACACTATTATAATCCTTATTCACATTTGTTTACCTTCCTTGTCCACCCATCATGCTACCCTCAATCTCCCTTCCTTATCCATGCATCCTATTTTTATCCATCTCACTCCTTTATTTGCCTATCCTTGTCTATTTCATCCTTAATACCTCCTCACACATGACATATCTAGAGTTGGGGCATCTATCTTCCTTCATCCTTTTCCTCCCCCCATCCTTATCTCATTATCCATTTTCCTCTATCCTCATCCCATCTCATAATCCCTTTTCATTGGAATCTAGCTATAAGCTACTCCCCAAGCAATCCAATGTCATCTCTCTTATCACTTTTACTTATTTTACACATCTTTTCCATCTCCTATCCTTTCTCATCATTCATCTATCTGTCCTATCATCCTCCCACTTCATCTTTGTTGATTTGGATAACTATCCCATCCCTAAGCTTTGTGTAGTCACCATCCTCCGATCTTATCCAACCGGTCTATCCTGACGCATCATATTAGTCCCATCATTTTATCCCCTACTCAGGGTTATCTCATCATCCCTTATCCATCATTTTTCTTTGGCCTTTAGTCAAACTACATTGCCCCTGCGCTTTCACGTAGGAAAGGTGATCATTTGATCTGCCCCCAGGGCTCCATTATTGTATATCATCGGTCTTTGCTTTTTTCCAATCTATCATCATTCTTCATCATCCTCTAGCTCCTTTTGTCCATCCTATCTTTATCATCCATCCAAGTCTCCATCATCCTCTTTCCCCTTTTATCCATGGTCAATCATTAGCCTTTTATCGAACTATGAGGGCCCTGCGCTTTCATGTAGGAAAGGCTAATCTTTGATTGGCCGAGCCCTTAGGTCTTTAGGGTGTGTCTGTCTCATGTCGTGTCATCAAGCTATGCCCTTATCTAGCTGGTTCTTAACAAACACGATCCACTTGTATCATCAGATCCAATCGGTTATGAATATCCTGTGTCATATCGACCTTTTAGTTTAGTATCCATCATCGGTCTCAACAGGATGCATCCTTCCTAACAGACCTCATCAATCCCATCCATCCCCTTGATCCTATGGCAAAGGATGTTTGAAATTGATTGTGATCTTTTTATGCTTTTGGATTTTTTTATCATTTGAGCTCCCTATCATCACTTGTCATGGGCACCTTGATCCATCATATCATGGTGTGCTTTGACTAGTCAACATAAGGGTGTATCTTGATCCTTTTGCTTTGTTGTTGTCTTCTCGATTGTCCCATGTAGTACCCACCAAGATCTCTGAGGTCTTGTGTTACACTGGAGCATCCTTGTGTGCTTTTGGTTATCTCGATACCTAGCCCAACCAAGGTCATCGCGACTTTGGGGTGTTGGGATAGCCTTCTTTTTTGTTGTGTTTATTTCATGCATTAGACACTAATCTACCTTGGTCCTTTATACCTTTGTGTATCATGTCTTCTGCTGCAACAAAAATTAGTGCTCCTAAAGATGGAAAATTGCATTTGGATTGAATTTCATCTCCATCCTCTCATCTCTCAAAATCCCCTCCCATCCATTCATCCTTCATCACTGTCCCCTCCCAATCTCATGTCGCCTTTTCATCCTTTCTTACCCATGACTTTGCATCATCTTCCTCATATACCCCTTGCATCATCTCATCCATTTCAAGAGCACACTCGTGTTCTCTTGAACCCACATGTCCTCTCGAGGGGGCATCCTCAATCCCTAATCTTCATCTTCACTCCCATCATCTTTCCTCCTAGTCACTCCTATAATGACTGGGGCATCTCTCCCAATCTAAATGTCTTCTTCTGGGTTCTATGTTTTAATATTCTTTGAAATGATGCTACTTTGTAACACCATCTCAAAGAGGGGAAAAATCTAGACATCCAAATTTCGACACTTAATTTATCCAAATTTACCCCTTTTTCATCTAAATATCCTTTTATCCTCAATAATTAAGTAATATCACTATTATTTAATTAATACCTCTAAAGTTCATCTAAACCCCTAAGGTATTCAGTTAATAATTAAATACCTTACCCCTTTCATCAAATGAATTAAATAAATATGAAATTTATTTAATTCATCACATGTCACATCCCTTCCTTAATCTTAATCAACCTCCTAATTCTATCATTAGAGATGTGCACATGCCTAATCCTTGATTAGGATGTGTCACATCCTCCAAATTTTGCAAGTTGGCCTCTAATCTCTCTTAGCCACCTAATCAACACCCCAAGGAATTTTTAATTCCTTTTATCCTTCCAAGGAATATTAAATTATTTTTTCTCTTCCCCATGTGATCTTTGACTTGTCACATCAAGTCAAATGTAGACTCTTCCCCATGTGATCTTTGACTTGTCACATCAAGTCACATGCGAACTCTTCCCCATGGAATCTTTGACTTGTCACATCAAGTCACATGTGACAAGTGCTTACCTTTGTAGACACCTTGTCTTATCCAAGGTACTTTCCACCTCTCCCTTTGGAACCTTGTCTTATCCACAAGATTTCCCAAGCATGTGAATTTTTAATTCACTTTTTATTCCTCCAAGGATTCTTCTCATCTCCCAATGTACTTTCAAGGTACATGTCCCTCCTCCACATCATGTACCCTCCTTCTATCTCATCATGTCCTTTGGACACTTCATCCTCCACATGGAAAAATGTGAGGGCTTGTGAGTTCTCAACTCACCTCAACCCTACATCTTTCCCATGGTGGAAAAATCTCAACCGTCCATCCTTTTTAGGGTTTTCTTTCATAAAATGAAAGAGTTTCCTTTCATTCGCATGATTCATTATGCATTCAACACATTTTCATTCAAAAATATTTCAACAACTTCATCTCATCTCAAGCTCAACCTTCATCCACCATTGTTGCTCATATTCAAGTTTCATCTTTTGCACTTGCATCCATCCATTGAACTACCCACTTATCTCATTTCAATCTACATTTTATCAAGATCATTTTGAATCCACTTTAGCATTCTTTCCATCAAAGGGAGCACACAAAATCAACCATCAAGGGCCAACCAAAGGATCAATTCAAGACATGGTAAATCAGCTCCTTTTTGCTACCTTTACTTTGTTTTTGAATCCAACTAGGCTAATTGTGAGGTAGTCTTGTGTTTGTTTTATTTTGCATTCCTTTAAGTTTTTTTGTGTTTTCTAGTAGATCACAAACACTTGTACACACTAGGAATGGCAGATAGTGAAATCACAAAGTTCATTCATACATACATAACGAACTATATTGCTTAGCCAAGCATAATAAGTGTGTTGCAAGAACAACAAACAATAGGTTCTAGTAAAGAAAATCTATACTATTTGAACTCCATTTCGGCACCCATCCCAGAAGGTAAATTTTTATTACCGTCTAACAACAACCACCTATAGGTGCTCTATTCAACTAAAGTATCACTGTTCTGTTCAAGTATTTAAAATATTCTTTCACAAATGTCTTCAAAAGAAGAAACAAAATACTAATCTATACTCTAAACGGAAGTCAGATTCTATGATTCACAGAGTATTTCAACAATTAGTCATATCATTCTTATGACTATTTTCTACTTAACATCCTAAGCATTTTCCTTCTTAATGTACTAAAAAAAAAAGAAGGTATGTCACAAGTATGTGTATGTACATAGACGAAGTCTATGTGCATACACATATATATGCCCACTAATGTTAAAGTTTTTGCATACATTCTGAAATAATCATTTTTTAGATTGAAATCTTTAAATAGTATTCTAATTGACATTTCTTTGCCAAAATACAAAAAACAAAAAAAGTTTATGCTAACAATTTCACACATACTATTATAGTGTTCTTACTACTGTGTTCTTCTAACATTTTTGTTAAATAAGAACATTCATTGTTTGAACGGAATAAATATCGTTTCCTACAAAAAAATTATGAAACCAACTGTTCACATATGAGCATTCACTGTTTTAGTAAAATAAATACTGTTTCCTACTAAACAGTTGTAAAAATAGTTGTTTTTATATGTACAAACTAAACAGTTACATTTAAAGTAAAATATTTATGTTTACTCTCTTTGTTGTCCTCAAGCTATTTACATGATAAATGATCACTTTACAAGTAAAATTTCATTGCTTAACACAAACCTAGTTTATATTATGAACTAAAATCAAACAAATCAAATAGCCTGGTTTCAATCATAGGGACAAAATGTCTATTATCTAGATCTTGATCACTTTCATCATTGGAAATACAATGAGTGACATAATGATATGAAGAAACTAGGTTTGACATGTCTATCGATGTGTTTCTTGAGAAAATATTTCATTCTAAGAAAGCATAGAATCTTAAAGTTCAACAATTAAAATTGATTTTTTCAGGCTACAACAAAATAACTACGATTACTCAAGATCAAGCAATCTCTATCATAGGAAAAACCCTTCCACCGTTCTTACTGAATGGGGTCGACTACCCATTTAAAGGAAATATTCACATATGCAAGATTCTAAGAGATTTGTACAAGCCCTAATACATGCTTTGACCCATCAATAATAAGCTTAGAAACAATACAAATGAAATGCAGAGAATGCATACTCTCCCCATAGGATCGAATCAATCCTCTTCAAGTAACATATTTACAAACACATACACTATATTATAATAATTTCCAATAGCCTACATAAGGCAAAGCATTTCCATGCAACAAAAAGGTGAAGTCCAAGCTGTTGGAGGCTCTCGATCCTCAGCCTGGCTCTATACATTAGCCACGAAGGCTCTAAATTATGTCAGTTTCCCACTGCGTAGGCCATAGGCCATGCGTCCTGCATGTGGTGGCAATGATATACAAATAACTACTCACTCATTCAACTTCATGCCATTTGACATACATAGCAACATATTTTCCATGATGCCATGAATACTCGTGAACACAATGAAGAATAAACTTCTAACAATATTTGATAATAGAAGTAATGCTAAGTCATTGCAAGAATATGGGGATCGAGTTACCTCCCAAATCAAACTATGATGTTGTTCTTTCCTCATATTTTTCTTGGCTTTTTGTTCAACCCCTACTTTTCTTTTTGAATTTTCCCCCAATTCATCACCTCCTTCTCTGCTCTTTTGCATAGCTATCTTTTTCCAAATTGATAGATACAATACATTGTTTTGCATTCTTTTCTGGCGATGGCATTACTGCCATGCCGCCGCCGAGTACCTCTGAATTTAGATTATTTTCATTAAAGTGCTGACAATCCACATTCTTAGTGGATTTCCTTATGATATCTTCTTCATTTCGAATTGACCGATTTTAGAATATATCGGTTATAAATTTGAATTCAATATAAATTGAATAAGTATACGTTTATATATATATTATATGTATGTATGTCTATATATATATATATATGTAATATGTATATATACATGTATACATTTCTATGTGTATTTAAATGGTTCCATTCTTATTTACTGTTCATCATCAAAGCTTGCGCATCTCCAACAATCTTATGGGAAATTCAGCGAGTGGGGGACAAATTGCGTCTCACTAAATACCTCTGAGTTTTTAATAGAAATTCGGCTCTTCTTTTGGGGTTTTGAGATTAGGAGAGAAGGAAATGTAAACATAAAACATAAAAGGCGATGTGCCAAAGATTTTACAATATTTCAAACCCAAATCATTCCTACGATTGATATAAATAGACACAGAATGCCACAACCCCTCATTGATGGAAAGAGAACAAACAACAAAGGATAACTTCAAGCACAGTGCAGACTTTCAGATCTTTATGCAGATAGTGTTCATTAAGGTCTGATCAAACATAAATATTTCTTATGGGTAACAGAACATTATTTTAGAAATCACATGAACTCTATCTCCCAATACAACATAGCACAACAAAATAACAAATGTCCAATGACAGCCCAATTTCCTAAGCCACCATTCTACCATACAAGCATAAAGCATAGAAATCTACTATTTAAACCACCTAGATATAGCTTGCAAGACACAGTGTTTCATTCATAAGGACAATATAAAGAAAGAAAGCTTGAAAAAGGCCATACATGCACAGTCTCAATAAATTCTCCTCAATAGTCCATGCTTTAATTATAAAATGAACTTTGAAAGAGAGGTCAGATGCAAATTTGACAATAGTTTAAACCTTAATAGATATAATATGCTAGAATAAAGTAGTTCTATAACTTGTTTCTCAAAATAGTTCTAAAAAACTTTAAGAAAACTAAAGAAACACTTTCTTAACAAAGAAAATATCACTTGGAAAATCTAATAAAAAAAATCTAAAATATTTTCGTGTCGTTGCCCTCCCTTTATAGCTAGAACAAAAGATATACGCTGCCTCAGCTCAGAAGTAATTGCCGCTAGGTGTTGACAGTTGATAGCACACAATCCGATCATTAACCCTTGGTTAGGCCGCAAAAGATCTTTGCTCATTAATTCTCTGCTACTGCATTAATAACCTTTAGATATTTTAGCAAAGATAAAAGCTCATACATGATTAGATCTTGAAAACAACAGCCTGGAAAAAGGACCTAGTTGACTGATTGCATCACTCCTAGGCATCGTCTCAAAAATTCCATCCCAAAAAATAAGGAAAAGAGAAGAAAAGGCCAGCCAAATCAGACAAACTCCTCAATCAGATTACTTTATATGTGGTGCAAATAACCTGCGGCAAAGAGATGACGTGTCAACAAGGTGGAAACTCCCGAGCTTGCAAATATAGCTCCCAAGAAAAAGTCTGACAAGTAAACATGTGTCCTAAACCTTCTCCCAAAAGGAAGACAACTTATGAAAGTTGCATAGCCACCAAGTATGCTTGTTTGAGATCAAAAAACTCCTTAAAAGAGATAACACCCCGCCTGGAAGAAATCACACCTAGGTGATAATAGAGCAAAGAAAGAGGGTAGATCTTGCACTCAACATCATCCATCATGGGTTTAGAACTAAAGCTTGGAAGTTCTACGGTGGTTTGAATCTTGTGTCAGATTGCATCATTGGTTTGCTCTATTGTCAACACATCTTCATCTGGGGAAAGAAGAGGCAACCCAAAACCAACCAGGATGACAAATTCCTTTTTTTATCTCAATGACCCTTTTATTTAACACCATCTGGTTATCCTTTCATTTTACCGCAATCACGTGGCAGTTGATGATCTCATTGGATTTGATGGAGGTGACCTACCAATTAGGAATCCTCACTCTTTTAAGAACTTGATCGGTGGCGATGCTCAATTTGGAGATGAAACTTTGGGAATCTGCCACCCGGGGTGCACATTTTTGTATGAAGTGATTATCCATCAGACCAACCTTGGAATTTAGTTCCCGAACATCCCTTATAAATTGTAAGGAGGGTCCTAGGACACACACACCAGTCACTATCTACTCCCAATGCATAGCTATCAGCCTCCTCATTATAGGGAGGGATCCAGATCCTCTTGCAACAATCAATTCCTGGTTAAAATGAGCCTCTCTTGCTCTAGTGTTTTCTTCCATTTGGCTCTTCTCCTGAAGAGCGTTTTCCAACTCAGAGCTTAGTCTTCTGACTTCTTGTCTTGACTATTCCACTTCAATCTGGATCCTACGAAGATCATCAATATTTCAGGATTTGGCATTACTTAATTCTTTCTTCAAGTTTTCATTTTTAACACAAAGCTGAACTTGCTCATTTTGAGCATCTGCAAGCAATCTGGACACATCTCCTTGCTAGCCTTGAATTTTGCTTCACACGGCTTACTTCAACATCTTTGGCATAGACTTCATTCTATAGTCTACTCGAATGTAGTCTACTCACTGTCCCTTTCACATTTACCAACTCAACCTTGCACTTCCTTAATTGCTTGTCCAACCTTTCATAATAAGCAAATACCAGCCTATGCGTGGCTTTAGCTGGGATTATTTTATAACACGAGTGAGTTTCATTCAAATCCAGGCCCATAGCATCAATGCCATAATATTCCATCTACATTTTCCCTTTGAGTTTGGAAACGATTGGCCTCATAGTGGTAATAAGTAGAGAGTTCCACTCTTCATTAAAACAGGCTTCAATCCTTCTAGTGGTAGGCCTCTTGGCACTTTTGACAACATTTTATGCTTCCTGGCCTTTTGGGCCTATTTGGTGGCATCGAAATGACCTTGGAGTGTCTGAGGGACCTCAAAACCCTAAGCTACAATGGGAGCACTCGGGGGCAATCCAAAAAAGGTGACAGTAGGGGAAACTTCAGATGTGTGAGTGTGGGGAGATGCAAAGGGAAGTGTGATCATAGAGAAAGGTGGGATGCCAAATGGAGTAGGGGAAGAAATAGTAGGGGTAAACTCGAAAATAAACTAATGGAGAGGTGCCTTCCTGGAAGTAGATGGGTTAGGAGTAACGGACAAAGCAGTAGTTTCAACAGTTCCAATGGGGTCCTTTGACAAGGAAAGTAATGGCACAACAACGGTCGTGGTGGATGACACTCTTTCGACATGTGGAAAGGTTTCAGCAGGTTTATTGATGATGGCAGCAGGTACATCGAATATTACAAGTTTAGGAATCGAAGATGGAGGATTATCTTCAATAGGAGGCAGGGGATTGACCAAAGACGCAGAAATAGGAAGAAGAGGGGGATTGAAACTTACTTGAGCAGCAATCAATGAATCATTTTGCAAGGCGGACTCCACTTCTTCCTGTCAGACCACCTAAGTCTTGGATCCTCCTTCCCTTCGCATGATTAGGACTAGTGCATTCCAATCCCCTGCCTGCAGAGTCTTCTAACACTTGTCCTTTAGCAGCCGCTAAGGATCCTCTTGGGGAACATTGAGCCCCTTGTCCTTTGCTTCAAGCGTAGGAGGTAGATGGAACTTGTGGAGCCCCTTTCCTCGAATCTATTTGGTTGTCAAGTTCCCAAGGTCTAGAAATTAGGAATGGAACTTGATCCTCTTTGACTTCATGGCTCGTCTCAGGATTGTTGTTGTCAGAATCATCCTCTTTATCATACACGTCATCAAATTCCTCATCAAGCTAGAAGTTTTCAAACAAGGCACCTAGATTTCTCATCTCTTGTCAGAACTTCCAGAATTCTACCTTTTTCCTTTCTGACCAACCCTTACACCTTAGCTTCACATTGAGAAATTTTCCCATTAGGAGATTCTTCTAATATTGTGCCTAGGGCTCATAAAAACTCAGCCATTTTTGTTGTTCTTCTAGAATGTGATCTAGGTCAATGTATATCTCCGCACTCTTCGAAGTAGGATTTCTCCTTATTTGGAAATACTCCCTAAACTCGTGCCTTAAACTGAAATGCCCATCTAAGTTATAATTCCATTTGTCACAAATTAAGACCAAACCCAGAGCCACCATTAAATTTGTGATCTCATCCTTGGCCTTTCGCTTACTTAGTATCACTTGACTCTTTGCAATCATAAGGGGAATATCGAAAAGCTTTGCTTTATTCCTCCTAGCACCATAAATCCTGTCAACAATGGATACTTTTCGGCATGCTTCTAATGCAAAAGTTTGGTCTGTTACAAATCTGGGGAGTCGAAAAACCTCCCTGGGGAAACCATGAAACCTAAAAAATGTGAAATCCTCACCTAGGAAGTAATCCCCTAGGATAGGTGGATGCTCCATCCATTCTATAACTGCTTGAGAGAAGCAGCCAATGGGGTGAGGCAGTAAATCTTGGAGCACTAGTCTCAAAAAGTAATCTGCAAATTGATAATAATCTCTTGTTCTTGAAAACATAGGGGTCCATACAAAAATTGGCTGGATATAGCCTCTCTCATCTACCCTAGACATCGGTACATTCCTCCCTAGCCACTCAAAATTTTGATGTAATAATAAATGAACTAGGGCAAAAGAATACCTAAATTTTGACTCAACACTGTAATTTCTCAACTACACCTTCATATTCCTAGCCATCACCTCAGCAAAATCATAACACCTCATCACCTTTTCTCTTTTAAGCACAAGGCCCAAGGTAAACTGGAAAGGGTTAACCTCTTCATCATCATCGAGCCCAAAAACCTAGGCCAACATTAAGAATACGGACTATGTATCCTTCTTAAATTTCCTTTGTGAAAGAGTCCAAAAAATCTATCCTCTTTGTGGCCTTTCTTTCATCTCATCCTTAGAGAAACTTGTTTTCCTGAACATATCTTCTCCCAAAGCATCCATTTTTTCTTCATTGAAAAGCTCGGCACCCCAACTTGCAGGGATACATAATGTATATATCATATAGCTTTGGCTGAAATAGTAATCTTGACCCCATGGCCCTCAATGGCCTTTGTATTTTTGTTAAACCTCTTTGCACACGCATCAACCAACTCTAAGAATGGATGCACAATAGGTAGCACAAACTGTGGTAGACCACAATTCTAGAGTCGAAATGAAAAACCTTCTAATGACTTATGCCCCAACATCCTCTAAAAGGCACCTTCCCTAAAACTTTTAGGGTTGGTGGATAACTGAGGGTCATAAAAATTGTCAGTAATATCTTGAACCGCCTCCTTTTGGATGTGTTTGTCAGGTTGAACCTTCCTACAACGTTCAAATGGTTGCTCTTCTAGTGCTAGGGCATTGGTGAACGAGTAATGCCCAAATGTGTCAGTGTAGCCATGTCTTCTGCTTGAAGCTTCGGCCTGCCTACCAGAGGTAGACGCTTCCACCATGATTGTATGAGAAAGATGTAGAGAGCTTCTCTAGTAATAACAACCACTTTCCTTTCATTTTTTAGAAAAAAACTCCTTTTCAGTGTAATTAATTTTCTAACTTGTGCATGTAATTATGACTACGCCACTATTGATGGCCCATTAAATGCTACCATAGGGATGATATGTGTGGATATGAGATCTGTATCCCTTGGGAATTCTGAGAAATCCGTGGGAATGGAATTAGTACATTCCCTCTACCGCCTCTTTTACAATTAAATTTATTGCATCGAAAAGCATGATTTTTCGTCATATGAAACGTGTTGAGATAACACAAGATACTCTTGAAAAGACGTTCTCATTAATTTTTCAAAGCCTTAGCATGTTAATCCATGCCTTTTTCCATTAGTGAACTAGTTGGCACTAATGATGGTGAAGGAAACGTGTCAACCATCGGTGTATGGGGGCATTTTCTCCCAACACCCGAATTTATTTCTCAAGGTATTTTGTCAGATTATTCGTACAATTTTTCCACCTTGCTCCGTTCTATCTCAAAATTTCTTGTTGCCGTCCGATCAAAAATAGACATCCTGTTGGTTAAGTTTTCTAGTTGGACTTTTCTATATATAGCTTTACCACCTTTTACAACTTTCATTCAAACATATAGTCCTCTAACTTAGTTGGCCTTCCGCTTACTCCTTTCCTACCATAATTCATTGCTTCACTAGGATGTCTTCTAGCCTAGGTACCCCTTTTCGGCTCCTTCCATGGAGACCACAAAAATGCTTTGTAGGAGAGGTCATTTCTAACCAAATCAAGTGCTTGGTGAAGAATTGTGACCCCTTGGTCATGACTGTGTTCAAGTGGGTAGTCGGTGTAGACTATATTATTGATGAGAACTAGCTCTAGAGTAATTGTAGCGTGCTCTCCTGCTTCATGGCCTCACTGCTAGACTTGAATGTGGCCAAGCCCATGATAATTGAGTTGTGCCAGAAGATGTTTCACACCTTACTAATGGAAGGGCTTGGTGAGATAGTGTGAGTAGCCATCCCTAGCGTTGGTATCCCAAGCGCTATGGACCTCCGCAGACAAGTGGACTTTGGAGTAGACATACCTTGGCTACCCTTCCTTATTGACTTCCACACCATGGATGTGGAGATGCATTGTTGTTCTTCTCAGCCAGCGACCACTTTTCTTCTGTGGGAGTATAAGATGGACCGAGTTCCAGGGATTTCCTGGAGAAAGCACATTAGTTTCCTAGTGCAAATTTGTAGCGAGTAGACCCTAGGTCTGCACTTCATAGCCCACATGTGTTGTGTGTTTTTCCCTTGCTTGAAACTCGTCAAAATAAAAGGAGAAGAAGGAGAAGAAAAGAAGGAGAAGTAGAACCCGATCCCCTTTCTGCTTCGTCTTCAACAGATGGAGGTTGAAGTTATTGTTTTTTTGCTCATTGCCTCCCTTTTGGGTTTTGCTCGAGAGAGCTTCATGTGATATTCTGAGCCTCGAACCATACACTATATTGTAAATTTTGTCGTTAAATATAATATAGTATAGAATTTATCTCCTCTATGTTATTCTTGGGTTTTATTCTCAAAATTTTGAAATAATTACAAAAAATTTACATATGGTACATAACTGCTAATTTTTTTTAAAAGAACTATGCATTTTAATGGAATATCATTAGATAAATACTATTCACCGGTACATCTAAAGTGTTATTCTCCATTTCTTCAAATCTGTACCATTCTCTCTTTTGCACGTGCTATTTTTGAAAGGTCCTCTCTATAGCACTTTGAATTCTACTTGTTGCCCTGGTTTTGCAGCATGTCTTTAGTACCTTAGCACTAAACTTTCTTCTTTGAGGCCTAGGTTAGAAATCTTTTTGTCAAAACATCTTTTGATAATCTTATGACGGTTAAATGTGGCTCCATGATCCTTTTCTATTGGATGTTGTGGTTGTGTTTTTGATATGTGGTTGTCATTGATGTCAACACTATTAGCATTGGTGTATTGTAGGTTGTATATGTCGAGGATATTGAGAAAATTGTTAAAGAAAGAGTTACAAGTTGACATTGGAATACTGAAGGTCATGAAGGTGGCTTGCTTAGTACATTGATGATTAGTCATTGTGGACTAAAGGGTTTATTGTTGAGTGTATCTAGTTTATCCACCAAAAGTTTCAGAGGTCCGCGTGAAGATTTAATCATGTTATGAACATTTGTGTTCTGATAGTTTTTATGCGGCTTCAGTCAGTTTTCTTGATTGAAGTTGATGTGATTCTAGTAATGTTAGTTGTTATGGATGCTTCTCTGATGATTCTTGATGCTTTTGGATGGTTCTAGATCATACTCTATCTTTGTTGCACATCCGCATTGATCAGTGTGCTTGTTAGCTCTAAAAAATGCAGGTAAGAATACCTCAAGAGGTTGCCAATCTCTTGGTACATTTTAGGGTAAAAGACAAAGCCAAATGGTTTAAACTTTCTACTCTTTAGGTGCTGCTTAACCTAGGTGGGTGTACCTATATGAATTGGGAAAACTTGACTTTTGATCTTCTCTCTTGTAGTGATTTGTCCACGATGGCAGACAGAAGTGGACAAATAAAATTAAATTTGGTATAAATTGTATAGCAATATTCAAGACTAAATCCTAATATGTTCAGTTAACAGATGTAAAAAAATATGAATGAAACTAAGTAATGAAAGAAAGCAGAGACAAGTGCCTTATTGGGTATACGGAGTCAAATGAAATCTTAAATGAGCGACTTCTTTCTGGAGAACATTCAAATTGTTTGTCATGTGTTTTGTTTATAACTTGTATAAACATGCAAGACTGTGATTATTAAGTTCTTCTTACTGATCCAGATGAATTTCCCCGATTACTGTGATTAATTAAAAGGATTTAATCCTTCCTTGAAAGAACCGATCAACCAATCACACAGATACAACAAATGTGTATTGATAAATCAAACATAAACTTGTTATGTCAATTTAAATAACCAGACAACATCAATCTTGGACAAAACTTGAACAATACTTTCAATGGGCACAACAAACAATTAACACCAGAAATACGCCAACAAATTAGATGTTTCTCATTGATATCTCCATAGTTTCAAAACATGCATCATAGTCTCATATTTGCGAAACATTGTGTTCCACTTTATTTTGCTACCTATTTATGTCTTCTTCTACAACTGAGAATGAATATTTATACATTTGTGTCTGAAAAGACACATCACTTTGCATTCAGAATGTTGGCCAATGGTATTCGGGTTTCATTTAACATGCGCCAAACACTCGCTGAGACATCCCATAGTTAAACTGAAGGCCAATGTCTTACCAACAGTCATCCCTTTGGTCTTTTGTGTTTTGCTGTAACATTCTGTTGTCGGGGAAACGTCCCATAGATCATATTTGTCATACTGAAAGTTGTCCCTCCATTTTATGTATCACTAAGACAATTCATAGTCGGGGGGAGGTTCCACAGATCACCTATTATGTCTCACCAAGATGTGCTCTTTTGTTATGTTTGATTCGCCATGACCCTTTAGAGTCGGGAAGACGTCTCATAGATCACACTGTGTCTTACCGAGATGCACCCCATGGTAATTTTTTAGTCGCTGAAATGTAACCACCTTTTCGCCGATGAAACCATATCTCGACGTGACCTTCAAGTTTCTCACTGATGAAATTGATCTTATCGATGAAATAAATTTCATTAGCAAGACTATGAATCTTCGAAAAGACTCATACCGATGCCAAATGTCTCACTGAACCCGTTCCTCCAAATTACTCTATTTGGTGAGACTCTCCCCGAAGTATTCTATTGGCATGACTTATAGGTCGGCAGGACTACATGAATTCCTCCCAACAGTTCTTTGATATAATCCCTCTGCTGTGTCGGCAAGACCAAACACCTTCGGTAAGACTTTACTCCGATGCACTTTAGTCTTACTGATATGCATATCCTCATCACCGGTCGGTAAGACAATTCAAACTCACCAAGACCTCATCCCGAATACCTTTAGCTTGGCCAATATACTTCCACATGCATCGGTCGATGAGACACAATGTATTCGCTATGACTTCACTCCGATGATGAATCTCCTACTGATGTGTTCTTTCTCATGCACTGGTCGGTGAGACACAACCCATTTGGTGAGACCTCACCCCGATAAAATCATTCTTGCCGATATGAAACTTCCTCTATTGCCGAGATAATGACTAGTGTCCTGCCGAAAGACACCTGTAGATGAATTCCAATCGGTGTGACATTCCTGAGGTCTTGCCAATAATCTACAACAAATGTATATTAGTAGAAAATGCAATATGGATCAGGGAGACCTTTATTTCTTCATGCTGATAGGAATTATAATATGGAATATTCAGACCTAGATGGACTCATGGGATCTCATGACTGGATATGGGAAAAATGTTATGAAGAGAGGACCTTGTGCTTATGATGAAAACTCGTTTGGAAACTCAAGGGTATGAAAAACTTGTGAAATTATCAAAATTTTACAATTCTAACAGTGGCTCCGTCTGGGGATGAATGATTGTGAGATCATTACAAGAATCCAGATTTCTGGTTGAGTAGTCCATACTCAAGGTGATGGATGATGTGAGCATGATGGAGAGAATGGCAATGGAAATGAATGTGACCCTCCACTACTGTACATGGAAAAATTTATTTTGAAAGAAGGAAAATTAGGATTTTCCATGTACTGGCAAGTCCTGTTCCTTTTATTTCCTAGACTACTGTGCATGGAAGATAAAATTTTGAGAGGATTGTTAAGGATTGTCCATGCACTGGCAACCCTTAATCCTCTGTATTGTTCAAGAGAAAAAATGCTTCAGAAATTTCCCATGTACATGCAATTCCTGATCTTCACCAGCCATATTTTATAGATAGTATGAATCTTTACCTTTCTTTCCAATAACCACAAAAGGTCCCAGCCACAAGGCTTAAAACTTCCCATGCTTTCCCTTCTCCTAGCACCTTGTGTTCCACATCAATACCAAATCACTTTCTCCAAATTTTCTATCATTCACCTTTTTATCAAATAGATACTTCATCTGTGTTTGTAACTTCATGTTTTGGTTTTGGGAAACTCTCCTTATTTCATCAAGTTTAGCTAGTTGCTTGATTCTTTCCTCCATAGGTTTTGGAATATCCAAATCTTCCTGAAGGACAAACTTGTAGACTGGAGACTTTCCAATTGCCTTTTTTACTGTAATCCTATTAGCCCAAACAGCCAGTTTTAATTTTAAATCCCAAGCTTTCTTGTTCTGACCTAACATCCTCCTTATAATCTTTAGAAGACTCTTATTGCTAGACTATGCTTGACCATTAGCCTGTGGATGATAAGGGGCTTCATAAGAAATGGTAATACCATATGTGCTACAAAAGTTTCTAAATTCATCTGATCTGAAACACATCCCATTGTCTGTGATCAACCTCAGTTGTGTACCAAACCTGGTAATGATGTTATCCATTAAGAAACTTGTTACAACTTTACTTGTAGCCTACTTGGTTGGGACTGCTTCTACCCATTTGGTAAAATAATTAGTGAACACCAGTATCCATTTATGTCCTCCACTCGATTTTTCTTTTATCTCTCCAACGAAATCAATTCCCCATTGATGAAAAGGGGCATCATCCTGCAAGGGTCGAAGTGGAAAAGCTCCCTAATACTTCAGTTTTCCAGAGAATTTCTGGCAAGCCTCACATTTTCTTACATATGTAAAAGAGTCATTAAAAACCTTTGGCTAGTAATAACCTGCCTTGAGAATTTTATGCGCAGTTGTCTTTGCTGAGTAATGTCCTCCACAAACTCCTTCATCCATTTCACTTAAGACATGCCTGGCTTGTGATTCATCTAGACATAACAATAGTATACCATCCCTATTCTTCCAAAATAGATCTCCATCCATGAAGACATACTTAGATGCCTGCAACTTTAGAGTTCTTTTCTGGCTGTCACTCAATCCCTTTGGACACTTCATGTATTTAAGGTAATGCATGATATCTACATACCATGGAGTATGCTCAATGCTAGCAATTGCAGTCTCTTCTTCTACATTGCAAATTTGGTTTGCTTCAATATTCGCTTCTGCCATTAACCTAGCCAAGCCCTGACCTCTTACCAGTTTAGTAATTTGTATTTCCATGTCAAACTCTTGGATTTTGTTAATCCATCTGCATGTTTTTCCTGTTAATTCAGACTGTGTTAGAATATCTTTGACAGCTGCATGAGGGACGTAAGCAACCACCTTTACTCCAACAAGATATGGCCTGAAAGCTTTATAGCTTTTACTACTACAAATGCCTATTTTTCCATTATATCATATTTTAATTCAGATCCCTGTAATGACTTACTAAAGAAAGACACAGGATGTTCATAACCATCCTCATTCTTCTGTAACA
The DNA here is from genome assembly GCA_007258455.2 of Sequoia sempervirens. Lineage (NCBI taxonomy): Eukaryota > Viridiplantae > Streptophyta > Pinopsida > Cupressales > Cupressaceae > Sequoia > Sequoia sempervirens. The sequence goes on from VDFB02270651.1 coordinate 710,999,750, forward strand.
TAACAACAACAATAGTGTGCATTGAGGTGAATGAAAATATCTGAAAAGGTTTTGCAAAATCTAGAGACTTAAGGATAGGAGCCTCCTTGATGGCCCCTTTTATGGATATAAAAGCTTCCAAGGCTTCTGCAGTCCACTCTACCTTTTGTCCTTTCTTCAACATCTTTGATATGGTTTTAATGATCTCAACAAATTTAGAAACAAATCTCTTAACAAAATTAATCTGTCCAAAGAATGACTGTATAGCCTTAACAGTTTTAGGGACATGAATTTTATCAATGGCCTCAACCCTCTCAGGATCTATCTTAATCCCCTCTTTTGAAACAATATGTCCCAAGAGCTTACCTTCCATGACTACAAAATGACACTTCTTAGGGTTCAAACTGATACCATATTCTAGGGCTTTAATAAATACCTTCTCTAGATGTTGAACATGATCTTCAACCTTTTTTGAATAAGCAGTCAGGTCATCCTAATACACCACCATGATAACATTGATCAAATTTGCAAATGGCACATCCATAGCTCTTTGGAAGGTTGCTCCCGCATTTGTAAGACCAAATGGCATTCTCATGTATACATATGTCCTCCAAGGAGTTGTAAAAGTCATCTTATATTGCTCATATTCTTTGACCTTGACCTGGTTATACCCTGAAAACCCATCCATCATAGACAACAGTTTGCACCCTGTTACCTTATGTAATATAGCCTCCATATTGGGTAGAGGATAATTATCTTTGAGGGATGCTATGTTTAGATTTTTGAAATCTACACATAGCCTGATATCTCCATTTTTCTTTCTCACAGGGACCAAGTTTGAGACCCACGTTGAATGTCTAATTGGTTTAACGATTCCCCCATCTTTGAGCTTTGCCAATTCTTCTTGCATTTTAGGCTCCAATGTTGGATTTATGGGTCTTTGCTTTTGTTTGAATGGCCTAGCATCTGGCTTCAATGGTATTTCATGCTGAAACAGATCTTCCCTGTATGCTTTTAGATATTCATAAGACCAAGCAAAAACATGTTTATATTTTCTCACCAACTCTATCAGCATTCTTCTAATTGTAGGGCTTATCTTCTTCCCTATGTACACCTTTCTTGGTGTCATCTCAGTCCGCAAGTTAATCTCTTCAATATCCCCCCTATTTACTGGTGCTTGCTTTATGAGGGATCGATCATTTCTGTCATACACCCTCTCCAATGCCACTAAGCCCTTAGGAAGTTTATTTGTTTTAAGTTGTAAGATCTCCTTCTCAAATACTGTTTGCTTCCCATCCACTTCTTCAACAAAAGTGTTGAAATCAATCTCCTGGGCTTCATATTGATCTATACAGTGGAGGAATTTCAAAAGGTGAGTATCATCATTAAAGACCTGCCAACTATATATGTTATCAGGGACTGCAGGTCTTGTCTTGAACTCAATTTTTTATATTCCAACCAATGTAATGTCATCTCTTTTTAGTGCCACATTTGCTAAAAAATCTGCCATTATATTCTTTGACCTCTCAATCCACTCAATTGAGAATGCATCAAACAACTCAATTGTGTCCCATACAACGTTCTTGTATTGTTTCATTCTTTTATGTTTTGCTACATATTTGGATCTAACTTGTGAAACAACCAACTCAGAATCCCCTAGAACAGTCAGTAACTTGATTTTATGTTTCACAGCTATATTCAAACCTGTTATTAAAGCTTCATATTCCGCCACATTGTTTGTACATTCAAATGTTAACAGGAATGAATACTTAAATGTAATACCTTCAGGAAAAACAAACACAATCCCAGCTCCATTACCTTCGTAGCTGCATGCTTCATCAAAATACATTTTCCAAACTTCATTGCAATTTTGTGCCACATGCTTTTCAATTGGATCACTATTGGTTAATTCTGGATGGGATGGTTCTATCTTAAAACTCCCAAGATTGACATCACAAAAACAATTGATTTGATCTTGTGGTACACAGTCAACAACTTGGTTCATCCTTGGCTCTCTGTACAACTTCACTTCCCAACCATTTACTGGAATTGTTGCATAAGATAAATCAAACTGGACATTTCCACCAACTACTACTATCCACTATCTTGATAAAAGCATCCCAAATTGAGGAGGGGTGTCAATTACTGTTATATCAATATTATATGCCACCTGAGGATAAGCAGCTAACTTGACTTCAACATCTTTCATTATACCCACCACAGGAACAAGTCTGTTATCCATTCCATAGCACTTCCCTCCAATGGTATCCACCCACATACCAAGCTGTTTCATAACTCCTACTGGCATAATATTCATGGTAGCACCAGAGTCTATCATGTAGTTCCTCAACAATTTGTTATTTATTAGTAATGTAGTGAAAAAAGGTTCAACTGATGGGGAATTTAATACTGAATTACTAAGGTACACTTCTGGGATATTTACTTTCTCTTGCTTATTTTTAGCAGCCATCTTACTTTCAGAATTTATATGTTTTTCATTTCCATTTGTTATTAATTGAACATCACTATCTCTGTATTCCTTAATTTTCATCATCTCAAGTAGTGGAACAAACATCTTTACCTGAGATAAAGCCTGAGTGAAGTCAAAAGAAGAACCCTTAGCCTTAATCATTTTCTTTTGTTCTCATGTTTCTCCTTTGTTCTCTTATTTTTCCTTTTTACTTGGCTGATCAGTCTTTTGTATTTCTTTATGTAATTCCTTTACTTCCTCCTTTTGGACAGGCTTTTGTTCGCTTTTATCATTTTTTTTGTTTTATGTTTTCTTCGAAGCTCCTTGTGTCACTTTTTGATCCTTCATAAAGATTCCCCTAGGGACACCTTCCTTCTCATTTACTATCCTATTTCTCAACCAGTACTTACTTTTTGCTTCTTCAATTGCAGCAATAGTTAATCTCTCTATCTCCTCTTCAGTGAGTTTCCTCATGTTGTCCCGAGTAGGTGTCTCATCAGAATGTGGTTCTGCATAATCATCCTCAGAGTCAGAAAGAATCTATTGTTCATCCATGTGGACATTGTACTTCTGATTTGAAACATCATACTCATAACCTTCATCCTCTAAAGATGAGTACCTCTCCTCAACATGGTGAAAAGTATTTGAAGTCAAATACACAGTGTGATATTCTCCATCGTTTCCCATCAACATTTCTTCTTCTTGCATTCTTTGGGTTACAACACAATATTCCGGTGAATGTGGCTTATTACAAACTTCACAAAAATAATTGTTATTCACCATATAGGTTCCCTTCTTCCTTAATGGATCAGGAGTCTCTTTGTTTCTAGTCCTTTCTGTTATAGGTTTCCCATCTTTCCAGTTTGTGTTATAGGGCATGTCATGTAACCTAGGCCTTTCATTTCTATATGTGTTCTCCTGTTTGTATTGATAATTATTGGTTTGTTGAGGAGCCCTAGGGTTGTCTCTTTTATTGATTATCCTAGCAGCCTTCCTATTGTTTTCAATTGTTAATGCTATCTTTTGAGCTTCAGCCAAATCTCTTGGGAATCTATTTCTTAATTCATACCCTATTTTAGGATCGAACACATTCAAATAAACACTCAATGCTACAAAGTTTGGCAATTTTGATCTAGGAGGTATTCTATTCTACAATTTATTGAATTTCCGGTTGAAATCATAAATTGAGTCATTCTGATTTTTCTGAATTCACATCAATTCATGAGGAGTAGCATCAAGTGCACTTTGATTCCCATATTGCTTGATGAATTGGTCCTAAAATATTTGGAGAGAATCAATAGAGGTTGTGGTTAGGCTGTTGAACCAATCTCTAGCTTCTTCAATAAGTGACATCATGAATAGCCTTATATGTAAATCTTCATAAGGTACATCCAAATCTTGAATGAAGGCATTCAAACTCCTTAAATGATCCTCGACAGTAATTGCACTACTCCCTATAAACTTAGGCACCAAATTTCTCCAATTTCCATCCATAGGACAAGGGTATAATTGAAACCTTGCCAAATCAAATTGTTTGATCATTATTGTATACTGATGAGGGGGAGGGTTAGGTGGGTACTGATATTGGTACATCAGGTTATTGTATTGTGTGTTATGATGTGGCACATGATGCTAACCATGAGGTGGCTGTATATTTGTATATTGTGTGGGAATATGAGGTGGGTGATTTGGTTGTCTGTATTGATTCCCTATTTGATGGTGAGGGACCCCTGGTGGATTAGAAGGTCCTGCACCATGATTACCCTGCTTATGAGGTGGTACATACTTTGGGGAGAGACCAACTACCTGAGTAATGTTCTAAGCTTTTTTCAATTTGAATTCTCTCATTGCTTGTATCATCTAGGCTTTCTCCTGTTCTTCTCTTTCCTTTCTTTGAGATTCAAACTGTGCTTTTACTTCTTCATAAGTTAAAGATTCATAATCTTCTTGAGGAGTCTCATGATCATTGGACTCATTTTGGTTACCCTCCATTTTTTTATCATATTCGTGTTGACATCTGAGTCGTTCAGCTTCAAATTTAGCATGCCACTTTGCTTGTTTCTAAGGATCATAAAAATGATTTCTTTAATTTCTGGGGTACAAGGTTCTACACTTGAATTATCTCTCCATGTATCAAAACAGTCAAATGTTTCACCATGTGGTATTGATGATTTGTCTTTGTTCATCATGCACATGTCCTCACTTATCCTTTTACCCTTATCAACCCTATCATCCTTTTGTGTCCACTTACTACTGCCAGCAGGGGCTCCAGTATGACCTCCCCTATATTGAGATCTTCTTCCATTCATGTTGCAATGTTTTATCAGAGTCGCCACTCACTTTCTTGAAAGTGAGAAAATATTTTTACTTGTTATTCCCAGTGGAGTCTATATAGAATTTTGACTCTATGATTAATCCCCAATAGAGTTTCCAATTTGTTAGCTCTCAAAAACGCAGGTAAGAATACCTCAAGAGGTTTCCAATCTCTTGGTACATTTTAGGGTAACAGACAAAGACAAATGGTTTAAGCTTTCTACTCTTCAGAGTCTATACAGATTCTGAATTAATCCCTAATAGAGTTGCCAATTTGTTAGCTCTCAAAAACGCAGGTAAGAATACCTCAAGAGGTTTCCAATCTCTTGGTACATTTTAGGGTAACAGACAAAGCCAAATGGTTTAAGCTTTCTACTCTTCAGGTGTTGCTTAACCTAGGTGGGTGTACCTATATGAATTGGGCAGACTTGACTTTTGATCTTCTCTCTTGCAGTGATTTGTCCACAATGGCAGACGGAAGTGGAAAAATAAAATTAAATTTGGTATAAATTGTATAGCAATATTCAAGACTAAATCCTAATATGTTCAGTTAACAGATGAAAAAAATATATGAATGAAACTAAGTAATGAAAGAAAGCAGAGACTAGTGCCTTATTGGGTATACAGAGTCAAATGAAATCTTAAATGAGTGACTTCTTTCTGGAGAACATTCAAATTGTTTGTCATGTGTTTTGTTTATAACTTGTATAAACATGCAAGACTATGATTATTAAGTTCTTCTTATTGATCCAGATGAATTTCCCCGATTACTGGGATTAATTAAAAGGATTTAATCCTTCCTTGAAAGAACCGATCAACCAATCACACAGATACAACAAATGTGTACTAATAAATCAAACATAAACTTGTTATGTCAATTTAAATAACCAAACAACATCAATCTTGGAGACAACTTGAACAATACTTTCAATGGGCACAACAAAACAATTGACACCAGAAATACGCTAGCAAATTAGATGAATCTCATTGATATCTCCATAGTTTCAAAACATGCATCATAGTCTCATATTTGTGAAACATTGTGTTCCACTTTATTCTGCTACCTATTTTTGTCTTCTTCTACAACTGAGAATGAATATTTATACATTTGTGTTTGAAAAGACACATCGCTTCGCATTCCAAATGTCAGCCAATAGTATTCGGGTTTCATTTAACATGCGCCAAACACTCGATGAGACATAGAGTAGTCACACCAAAGGCCAATGTCTTACCGACAGTCACCCCTTTGGTCTTTTATGTTTCGCTGTAACATTCTATTGTCAGGGAGACGTCCCATAGATCATATTTGTCATACCGAAAGTTGTCCCTCCATTTTATGTATCACTGAGACAATTCATAGTCGGGGGGAGGTTCCACAAATCGCTTGTCTCACTAAGATGTGCTCTTTTGTTATGTTTGATTCATTGTGACCCTTTAGAGTCGGGGAGACGTCTCATAGATCACACTGCGTCTTACCGAGATGTACCTCGTGGTAATTTTTTGGTCGCTGAAATGTAACCACCTTTTCGCCGATGAAACCATATCTCGGCATGACCTTCAAGTTTCTCACCGATGAAATTAATCTTACCGATGAAATAAATTTCATCGGCAAGACTATGAATCTTCAAAAAGACTCATACCAATGCCAAATGTCTCGCCGAACCCGTTCCTCCAAATTACTCTATTCGGTGAGACTCTCCCCGAAGTATTCTATCGGTGTGACTTATAGGTCGGCAGGACTACATGACTTCCTCTTGATAGTTCTTTGATATAATCCCTCCGCTGTGTCGGCAAGACCAAACACCTTCGGTAAGACTTTACTCCAATGCACTTTAGTCTTAGCGATATGAATATCCTCATTGCCGGTCGGTAAGACAATTCAAACTTGCCAAGACCTCATCCCTAATACCTTTAGCTTGGCCGATATACTTCCATGTGCGTCGGTCGGTGAGACATAATCTATTCGCTATGACTTCACTCTGACGATGAATCTCATGCCGATGTGTTCTTTCTCATGCACTAGTTGGTGAGACCTCACCCCGATAAAATCATTCTTGCCGATATGAAACTTCCTCTATCGTCGAGACAATGACTAGTGTCCTGCCGAAAGACACCTACAGATGAATTCCAATCGATGTGACATTCCTGAGGTCTTGCCGATAATCTACAACAAATGTATATTAGCAAAAAATGCAATATGGATCAAGGAGACCTTGATTTCTTTGTGCCGATAGGAATTATAATATGGAATATTCAGACCTAGTTGGACTCATGGGATCTCTTGGCTGGATATGGAAAAAATGTTATGAAGAGAGGACCTTGTGCTTATGATGAAAACTCATTTGGAAACTCAAGGGTATGAAAAATTGTGAAATTATCAGATTTTTATAGTTCTAACAGTGCTCATGGTCAGTGACTTTTCTCTTATGTGTTTGGGTTTTTATGTTCTTGGCCAACATGGGGGTTGTAATATATTGCAGATCCTTGGAGATTAAAATTTCAATGTTTGGTGCACTCAAGGATATTGTTTTAAGTCTTCATTATGATGTGGCCGACGGTGTTTGATTCGCATTAGAAATTCACTTGTAAATTTGGGCCGACATTATGTATATGTTTTATATTTTATTTTGGCCGACAAAGTTGATGATGTAATTCATGTTTTGGATATATAAGAGTAGTTGTTTTTGCAAAGTTATGTAGTGAAGAAGTGCCAGAGAAAGAGCAAGTGTGTGAATAGTGACCTAATCATTCGATTGTAGAGTAGAGTGTGAAGAAGTTTGAGCGAAGTGTGAATGAGTGTTTTTGTGCTTAGCCAGAACTGTAATCAGGCTTTTGTAGAAGCTATTTTCTCAATTCATACCCTGCGGATCTAATCTAAATTGCTATAAGATAGTGTGTCTTATTTAGGCAGTAAGCCCTCTTGTATTTGAGTAGTGAGCTCTAGGTAGTGTGCCTGAATGCATCTGCATTCCCATTATTCTTCATTATAATCTTGGTATTCTCTGTGTTTTGAATGTGTTAATTGTTTGTGGTTTATTGTTCATTCATCAGATCTAAGATTAAGTTAAGTTTGAAAAGTTTAAATATTCTATGACAACTGATTCACCCCCCCTCTCAGTTGTTTGTCCTTGTTTTTCCAATATTTTCTATCTTCTTCCATCCTTGGGGTTTTTGCAAAATTTTCGTACATCATCTCATATGGAGAACCTTCAGAACCAACTTGAGGGTGATTTGGTTCATCAATGGGGTGGAACATTCGTGACTGAGCCAATCTCTTTGTCCTCTTAACCCAATATGTTTGATTAACCTAGTTAGGTTATTGTTGATTAATTATGTTAACCTACTCCCCCTGGGAAATTTGTTGAAAAGATAAGTTCTCTTTAATCATTAGGACGACTGGGGTCACAATGCTTGTGAAATCTAGTATGAACCCTCAGACAAGATTATACTTCTCTTGAAAATATCTTATGTTTAATTCTAAGCTTCATATCTTTCGAGATCTATTACTATTCCCTCCTATGGTATTGTAAAGCCGAGAAGCTTTCTTTGGGATGCTCCAAGGAAATATTTTTCTGGATTAAGAAGAATCCCAAATCATTGGTCTTTCAAAGAAAACTCCTTTAGATGGTCAAGATGATCATCTTTGACTGATGAATTACCTAGATATGTGAAAATAATATGGTTGACCCATATTTATAAAGTAATGCCCATTCCTCTTAAAAGAGTTGCACCAACATCAGAGAGTTAGAACAGTGTTTTTGAATATGCATATGTTTCCCACTTGGTGTTAAACATCATCCTATGTCAGTCGGATTCCATTATTTAGACTTGATTATTCCTCGGGGAATCATCTATCAAGGAGGAACTCTCTGATCTGGTTAGATTCTATGGGAATAGCTTCATCAGTAGTAAAGGGTAATGGTCTTTCAACAAAATCCTCCTTGAGTCTTGATAGTCAAGATAAAGTCGGATATCACTATTCCTTTTCCAAACTAGGACTAGATTTAATACCCAGGCAAAAAATTTGATAGGGCATATGACCTTTGATTTTCCCCACTTGATGAGCTCTTGTGCTACTAGAGCTTCAATCTTCAAGTTGACTATCCTTTGTCTCTGTCAGACGGACCTAGGTCTTTTAGCCAGGGCAATTGTATGATGAACTATACTTGGGTTGTAACTTCTGAGATCATATTTGTAGCATAGATCCTTCAGCTTTCTTTTATCCTTGTGAGAGGCTTTCCTGTCGACTATAAGTCTTTTGTTGTTTCTAGCATCAAGCTCTTCACAATCCTTTGAAACTACAGAGAATTTTTGCTTACCCTTTCTTGTATCTTTGAGGAGATCCATCCCTAATGATGGATAGTTGAGAGCAATTCCTGACTTCTGTGCAAAGGAAACAATTTGAATATCGTCGCCCAACATTTTCCAATTCTAACTTTTATCGAAAATTGAGGGTCAGGCAATGATCTACACCACATCTTGCTTTGTCAGGTCAGAAACTGATTCCAACTATGGTTTGATAAGAAACATTTGATCAACAATGTTGTTTTGTGGTTGAGGATTCCCTTATATATCAAAAGCTTCACAACTCTCAATGAGATCCCATACCTTATGTATGTAAGATTTAGCCATATATTTATTACAGTTGCTTGTCCACGGATCTAGCTTACTACTGATTCTAAATTTTTGGAAACTCGTATCTTACTTGTGCCCATCTATTCTACCAGAATCAACCCATGAACCAAAGCTTCATATTTGGTCTTGTCGCTGGAGCATTTAAACTGAAAAATAATAGTCTCTAGGGTTTTTCGATCCTAATGGAAACATCAATTGAACGCTCACTTTGGCACCAAGCTTGCATTCGACATCATCAAATTATAAGGTCCACAAATGGTTATCAAACAAGTCATCAGACTTCTCCTAACTCTTCATCAGTTTCAGAAAAACCTGATCTCCATCAAAAATTACATAGGTGCTTAGCCCCATAGCATGGAAATTTCCAAGTGGATCGAAATTAATGATCTAGTTAAGAAACACTTCTTCTTCCAAAACCTTCTCACTTGTATCTTCTTCCTCTCTGGGAATTTCTACACAATATCTCTCCTATTGAAAAGTAGACGTATGGGAAGCTCCAAAGCATAGATTTGCATCATTTGTAATGTGTTCAAGATGTAAGGATTCAGATAGGATCTTCATCTTTTCCCTGTGTTTGGTTCTCAATATCAGGTGGGACTAGTCAAGTGCCAGGTATCCACCAAGCTTGGTGGTGAAATCTCCTGATAGACACATTCTGAAGATTGGTAGAATGTCTATTACTACCACTTCTTGTGTGACCATTTGGATTGGGTAGGAGAAAAGGGTCAGGGACAAATCCTTTATTTGACCTATATACACCTAAAAATGGTTTGGAGAATATAATTAATTAAATATGATTTATTTGATTAATTACCCTTAATTCCTCTACTATTAAATAAATAGAAATATTTATTTATAATTCATTCTCCTATTCTTCAATTTTAATTAAATATACAACTTCAATAGTTTGTGTTATTTAATTATCACATCATTCAATCTTAATTAAATAAACAAGGTTAAATGATTTGTTGTTTAATTATCATATCTCTTCTATATTTATTTAATAAAAAAATTCTATAGTTTGTTTTATTAAATTATTTATCCCCTTTTACTAATTTGAATAAAATCATAAATTATTCAAATAAAGGCATAAAGGAAAATTTCCTCTATTCACTCACCTACCAAATTAGATATCAAATATCCAATTTAATTCAGCTGGTATTCATAGGAAAGTTGTGGAGAAAAATTTGCAGACAATCCTCTCAATCTCATTCCTCTAATTCTTCCTATCATCTAGCCTGATGTTTTCATGGGGAGAAACCATTCCCATAATCAACTTAAGCTTCTCAATCTCTGACCATTCAATTCTTCAAATTGAATCCAAGCCTTTGTTGTGCTGCCCCGTCACAATGTGATGCCGTGAAATCTATATATACAATCTTCTGAAACAGGAAAAGGATCCTGAATGCCATCTTTGTACAAACTTACTTTGCAGGAAAAGCAATCAAGCAATCAATAAGTTTAGCAATAGAAAAATCATTTAGCAATAGCAATCATAGCATTAGTAGAATCATAATCATAGCTGCATCATAGTTTTACTATAGCTTCTTTCATCATATTCATGTTAGCATAGATTACATTAGCTTCCTTTTATCATTTAGCAATCATCATATAGGATTACATCATTGCATTTTAACAGTCACAATGCTTACCAAATCTGAGAGCCCTGTGACTTAATAAATCTTTAGAGATAGAGAACAATATGATGTTTTCAGTAGATTCTTGGTTTAAATTAGTTTAATTGCTCTTGAATCTTTTGATAAAATGTCTTATTAAGAAGTGTTCTTAGTTTTTTTACTATTTACTTATTCCACACTTACATTTTGGCACCCACCGTGGGGCCCTAACCCCATATTTTAACAATTTTTCTAAAAAGTGTTCGTATAGGATACATGCGTGTTTTCTTTTAGCGTGATCAAGGGATTCTGCAGCGCTTTTACCAAAATTTCTAGTGCTTCTACCTTCTATTTTAGCGCTTTTACCAAAACTTCTAGTGCTTCTGCACTCTGTTTCAGCGCTTCCATCAAAAATCTCTCAGTGTGATATACTATTACAATTCCAACACCTTTTAGCACTTCTGTCAAATTCTATAGCACTTCTACTGAATTCTACAACACTTCTGCCAAATTCTATAGTGCTTCTACCAAAATTTCTAGCACTTTTGCGGTTTGTTTTAGCACTTTTGTAAAGTTCTTGCCTAGATCCAAAGCGATCGCAGCCAGAATTTTATTTTTGATACACTTGAACTAAAAAGAACCAATCCTAGGGTAGTCATTTGGTTTAAAATTTATCAATCCTAGGGTAGTCATTTGGTTTAAAATATATCAATCCTAGGGTAGTCATAATACATTTTCTATATCAGTTAAATTAACATCATGACTTTTTTGAAGCAAAATCTTCACATAGAATAGAAAATTTGTCTTTTGGGTTTTAAAAAAAAAACATTTGATTTATGTGCTTGTGTGGTGATAGGCCTATTCTCTCCCCTTTACTGGGTGATCAAAATTCCAGACTCATCCTTTTATTTCATGCAATTTATGCTTTATTCAATCCTTTAGAAGGCCTGCTAGAGTGGGAAAAAGTACTCACCCTACAAGAACGACCTGAGTGGGAACAACCAAAGCCAGGTTTTCCAACCCACTATAAAATAAAAGTGACCCACATTTTCCAGAAGTGTGCAAGATAACCATCCCCAAAATCTTTTTTCTAAAGATTGGGAGGTCTCCTGAGGGAGTTTATCATTTGCAGCTCTTAATGGAAACCCTATGTAAGAACCATAGTGTAGAATCCAGCTGAGTTAGTAACCAGACATTGTAATATTTGCAGTGCAAGGGGAGGGAAGAATCTACCCCCAAGACACTCACCATATAATTTCCAAGGACCGATTGCTGAAGGGATTGAGAAATCTAACTTTGAGTACGTGCCTGGAAAAGACAAAAACACATGCCCCCTCTAGGGGGTGACACGGCTGTGTGAGTCGACGCAATTTTAAGATGTGGGCTATTGAGTATAACAATGACCTTTTTGACCTTAAGAGTGAGTATTTCTGAAGTGTACTTTTGTTAACAAACCAGTGAAAATAGGACCATGCGTGGTTTGTTGAACATACACTTATTGTTTAGATTCTAGGTTTTAAAAACAACTGTTCTACAATTGTTTGTTGTGTTTTCAAATCATTAATCCAGATAAAGATCATCCAAAATAAAACACAGAGTCAAAAACAAAATCAAAACAGTGAAATTTATGATTAGGGATTGGAAATCCATAAAGTTTTTCAAGAAATCCCTCACAACAAGAGTCAAGAAACCAAAGAAGCAACTTAGTTACAAAAACCTTTTGAAAAGAAGACGCTTCTTGTATCAAAGTAGAAAAATCTTGCTTCAACATAGAACTTTCATCCATAGGTTTCACGATTTTTCTAGGGAATATATTGATGATTATGCTTTAGAGCCTTTGTATTCACAAGCTTATTTGCAAAGAAGATCTCTTTCACAGGAACCTAATCATAGTCAACCTATTCATCAATCTTCCATCCCACAACCAGCAATAGAATACTCCAACATGCCAGATCAATTCTTACAGTAAACAAAACTTGGAAAAATTAGGCTTGTCATCCAAAATCGGAGAGTTGCTGTTGAAATACCAAAAATCCTAAAAAATTACACCAAAAAAGTTATTCTCTTCATAGAGAAGAAAGATAACACTATGCAATCCCAAAGTAGTGCTTACACACTCTATTTAAGAACTTATGCACTATCTTTTAGCACATCCACATCTGAAATAACACTTTTGTAGTTTGTTTTAGCACTTCTACCAGATTCTGCAGCACATCCACCAACGGTAACCAAAATTACCAATCTCAAAATTTACCAGTCTTTTAGCACATCTGCAATCTATTTTAGCACTTCTACCTTGTTTGACAACAATTCTACCATAAATTTTAGCACTTCTGCAATCTGTTTTAGTGCTTATACCCTATGTATTAGCACTTCCATAGAACACAAAAATAGAGAGCTTTCAGAAACATTCGTTAGATTGTTGGCATAAAAAACTTAGGTTTTTATCAGACAGAAACATTTCACAATCTAGATAGTGTCCTAAACCTAAAACAAATAGGTTCTTACAAGTCAAATTATTTTCAACATAAACCTAGATATTGCAAATTACAAAGTGTCGAAGTATCAAAAACACAAGTCTTGATTTTTGAGTTAAGTTTCCTCATCAAGATTTTGACATCCTACCATCATGAAACAAAACAAAATAATCAGATTTTCAACTTAGTCTCATCAATAGAATATATCATTCTATTTGACTTTGTTAAAATCAAATTGACATTAATCCAAAACACAAAAGATCAAAGTTTTGGGAAAACTACCAAAACTTGTATGCCAAACTTGACATGGTTACAAAGACAAAAACTTAAAGAGAAGGAATTAGAAACACCAAACAAAATGGCTGAAGAAAACCCCTTTTCTTGATTTCATCAAAATGATCCCAATGAGATAACCCAAGAGGATATACAAACAGCCCAACAAGATCCAAATTTCCATAAATTCATGGAAAAAGTCTTGGAACAAGATATGGAAAAATACCTCTTGATGTTAGCAAAATTGGATGCAAAACTTCCGAAAGATTTCGACATCAATCGATTAAAGGAAACACCTAGAACAACTGAAACAAAACCACACAACATGCAAGACACAAATCAAGTGGTTGCTCTAAGTGCTCAAAATGCAAACTTTACAACAAATAATTCAAGATATGCAAAAGGGAACCATAAAGAGGTATTCATCATAGGACATTTGTCCTTATCCCTTTCATCTGAGTGTTGACATGATACCCTTCCCTAGGAATTGTGAGTTTCCCAAATATGACAAGTACAATGGCAAAACAGATCCGATTGACCATGTGAGGGAATTCAAAACAATGAGCCTCAAGTTTGCACAAGAGGATACTTACCTAATGAGGTTATTTATTAGGAGTTTAGGAGCACACTATATGGAATGGTTCTCCAAATTTCAACTAAGGATTTGATCCTTTGAAGAACTGGTTAACATATTTATCACACAATTCTCCTTCAACATTCAACATAATGTAACCATAAAAGATATGTACAACATGAAACAAAAGAATGGAGAAACATTCCTATCATTATTACAACATTGGCGAAAGTTGTTCGTTAGATATCCTCGATATATACCTAAAGAGGAAAAGATTGAATTATTTATCGACAACTTAAATGATGACATGAGTTATAGACTAGATTTGCAATGCCCACCGACATTTGAAAAGGTGATTGAGAACATGCTTAAAATTGAAGAAGCCTTATTCAAAAGAGGAGTGATTAAACATTACAATGATAGATCAAACAACACAAATTCCTCAAATCATTATGGAAACAACGATAAGCCTAAATTTTGGCAGAAAAATAGAACTACTAGAAACAATGATGCTATGGCTAGCACACAAAATACAAAACTAGTATTCAATTTGATAGCAACACCTATGAAAAAAATCAGAATGAAAACCAGAACAACAATCAAGGTACCACTCAAAACAATAACCCAAATAATGGAGAATCTCGGCCACCACCATATCAAAGACAATCCAATCGACGAAGATTTACACCATTAGGACAAAATTTGGAATCGGCAATGAGAGAGCTTATTGCAAATAGAATTATTACTCTACCAAGAGCACGAAATTGGGAACCGAAAGTGAAACCATCTTGGTGGAATGATGTTGACTATTACAACTTTCATAAAAATAAAGGATATAAAAAAAATGATTGTATGTAATTAAAACACCTGATACAAGACTTGATTGAAGCAAAGAAGGTGTTTGTCGAAGGACATCAAACAAACAACGATCACAGTGCGTTTACGAATCCTTTACCCAACTATGAAAAAGGAGAATCTTCTTCAAACAATAAAGGAAGAATTGTAAACTATATCTACAACACCACCATTCTTTGCATTTTTGAGGTTGAGAAAAATAATGTCATTGATAATCAAACAAATACTATAAACATCAATGAAACTGTATCCCTAAACGTGATTCCAAACATAAACACATCTGACAACCAAATCAATGTCCTAAAAATTAGGGAAACACAAGACTATCAACCAGTCAATGCAACAACTAGGGGGCAGTCCAAAGTGATACTGAAAGGAGTTTCACCTAAAATCACTACTCCCCCATCACATCAATACAACATTCTAGATCAACTACAAAAGATACCCACACAGATATCCATACTAGAACTTATTAAAATTTCACCATCACATAAAGAGGTTCTAGAATAGGCTCTAGTAGCCACTACGGTACCCAATAATTTAGATGTCTATCAATTTCAAGCTATGGTGGGACATCTGACCACACCTCATTGTCTATCATTCTCTGAACAAGATGATGTGTCACTAAATCACCCACATAATGTGGCCTTACATATAAAGGTTCTAATCCATAAACATTATGTCAAGCATGTCTTAATAGATGGTGGATCTGGATTAAATATTTTAACTTTAAAAATAATTCGTGCACTAGGCTATTCTGACAATTCCATTGATGCCAGAAGAAAGATAACAATAAAAGCATATGATGAAGAGGAAAGGTCTTCCAAGGGGTTGATTGTACTACCAATTCAAGTGGGACTGATTGTCAAAAATATTTTTTGCTAAGTGTTAGATAAGGAGCTCACATATAACATACTCTTGGGAAGTCCATGGATCCATGAAATGTAAGAGGTATGATCGACATATCATCAAAGTTTGAAATTTCCTATCAATGGAAAAGGGGTCACAATTTCAGCTGACAACAATAATCCTCAGACTTGTAACATGATTAAGGAAAATCAAGACACTTCGATACCCTACAATAGAGAAGCTAGCACATCTGCCTCATCTAGTGGTGAAAAGCAACTCAATTTTATATCCAAATGGGTTGAGAAGAAGGACCAGGAAAATGAAACAATTGTTGTTGACTTAATTATATCAAATAATGAAAGACCCCTGAACACTCTATCACAAAAATTTACAGACAAGATCTAGTGAAAGGAAAAAGGCTTGGGAGAGTATTCCCTTGAGCAATCTTTGTGTCTTTCACAATTGCTACCATCCCCAAAATCATATGGACAACCCAAGACAAATACACAATGATCATCACAACCTGTCAGGGTTCTGGGTGAAAGTTTTGTAAAAGTAGGTACCCTAGAAGACGAATCAAAAGACAAAGCCATTCTCAATTGGCTATATAAAGACAAAGAAGCCTCAACATCAGCAAATATTAGCATACAGACAAATCTGTATGGGAAAGGAAAGGCTATCTTAGAGAAAATGGGTTATGAAGGGCAAGGACCAATTGGCAAGATAAAAGATGGTATTATAGAACCTATTCAACCACTAACACTTCAGCCTAAGGACAAAACATGATTAGGCTACATAGGGGAATCAAAAGAAGTAACTCAGAAAGTGGTAGAAAGGATTATGCAAATGAGGGACGACTCTGAAATAGATTCCAATGAATATGAATGGGATCATTTATCTGCAACATCATACACTGACAAACAAATTGATGTCATCAAAGCATATACACCCGTACGAAAGGAGGGACAAAGTTCAGGAACAAGACCACTTGTATTGAGATGACCAAATATCAATGAATCAAGTGAGGATGAACAAACATCGAGTGAGCTAGACAACTCAGAGGAGGGTAATATCATAGACCTCGACCTTCCCACTAACAATTTTTACCACCTGGTTATCGCTCATACAAGTTCTACCCACAACACTCATAACGATAGTTCAAATTAGGAGGGTGCCAAATCTTCCAAAGCATTACCATGAAAAATCATCAATACTAGTAGAACCAACACAATCCATAAATCTTGGAACAATTAAAAAGGAAAAGATTCTACATCTAGTAGTGTCTATGACAAAACAAGAGAAGCCCGCATTCACCAAATTATTTGAAGAGCGACATATCAATTTTGCTTGGTCTTATTCTAACATGCCAGGATTAGATCTAGATCTCCTGATGCATCATCTATCTCTACTAATCGGAATCAAACCAGTCAAGCAAAAATTGAGAAAAATGCATCCCCATATCGCCTTGATGGTAAAATTTGAGTTGAAGAAGTTGTTGGATGCAAGATTTATCGGGTTTATCGATTATGCAGAATGGATTTCAAATATTGTGCCTGTATCTAAACTAGATAACAACATCAAAATATACACAGATTTCAAAGATCTAAATAAAGTGTTCCCAAAGGATGATTTTCCTTTACCAAGTATTGACATCATTGTGGATCTAACGATAGGCCATGCCATGTTGTCATTAATGGATGGTTTCTCAGGGTACAACCAAATAAAGATAGCACCTGAAGATCAAGAAAAGACAACATTCACTTGGCCTTGGGGTACATTCTATTGGAATTTCATGCCCTTCTAGTTGAAAAATGCAAGTGCAACATATCAACGAGCGATGACCACTATTTTTCATGATATGATGCATACATTCATGGAAGATTAAGTGGATGAAATATTAGGAAAATCATACACTAGAGAAGGACATCTGGAGATCCTTGAAAAAATATTTACTAGACTGGAAAAGTTCAATGTCAGATTGAACCCGAAGAAATGTGTGTTTGGAGTAACATCATAAAAAATCCCTGAATACATAGTGCCAAATAAAGGAATTGAAGTGGATCCGGCTAAGGTCAAAGCAATAATGGAGATGCCACCACCTAAAAAATATTAGTCAATTATGGTCCCTACAAGGCAAGCTACAATCCATTAGGAGATTTATCTCCCAATTGGTGAACAAAAGCCACCCATTCAATCATCTACTTCATAAGAATGTCTCATTCAAGTGGGATCATGAATGTGACACAACTTTTAACTAGATAAAGCAATATTTGATGTCGCCTCCAATACTCATGACACCTGCACCAGAGAGACCTTTGTTACTATATATCGCAACAACTGACATTTCTTTAGGAGCTCTCTTAGCACAAGAAGATTCTCAGGGAAAGGAACAAGATATTACATCAGCAGGAATCTCAACAGTAATGAAATAAGTTACACATTCATAGAAAAGGCTTGTTTAGCAGTGGTATTTGCAACCCAGCAATTACGACACTACATGCTGACTCATATAGTCATACTCATAGCTAAAATAGACCCATTAAAATATCTACTCAACAAAGCAGCTCTAACAGGGAGACTAGCAAAGTGGGTCATTATCAAAATAAAGCCATCAAAGGATAGGTGATAATTGATCAATTAGTTGAAGCTCTGTTATAGGATAATCATCCAATGAACATTGAATTTCTGGATGCGGACATTCTCAATATTACCACACAACAATGGAAACTTTATTTTGATGGATCATACACACAAAGAGGGTCTAGTGCGGGAATTCTATTTGTTACACCTCAGGGACACACTATCCCAAGGTCCTATAGAATAATGTTTCCATGTACCAATAATGTGGTTGAGTATGAGGCATTGATTATCGGCATCAAAGTGGCTATTGAATGGAACATCACAAAAATACAAGTGTATGGGGACTCACAACTTGTCATCTATCAAGTAAATGATGAGTATCAGACAAAGGATGAAAAACTAATGCCATATAAGAAAATGATAGACGATCTTAAAAAGTACTTTATGGAGATCAAGTTCAAACAAATGCCAAGGGTAGAGAAAAAATTTGTGAATGCTATGGAGACAATTTATTCCCTCGTGGAATTACTAGAATAGCAAGGTCGTTATGACTTTATGGTAGAACAAGTATCTAACCCTACCTACGATAATCCTAATTCACAAACCATATGCCAAATAGCCGACATTCAAAACTCACTATATGGAGAGATCTATACTTACCTCAAGGATAATATCCTTCCTCTTGATCTTTTTAGAAACCAAAAGCATAACTTCATCTGCCAATCTACTCGACATACATTTATTTTCGATATACTTTACCATCGAGGTCTAGATGGTACTCTTCTTCAGTGTCTAGAACACAATAAATCTGAATCAGCCTTACATGAGGTTCATGAAGGTATTTGTGGAACTCATTCAAGTGGACCAACCCTAGCAAAGAAACTCCTATGTTTGGGGTATTACTGGCTAAACATGGAAAAGGAGTCTTATCAATTTGTTAAGAAATGTTTGAAACATTAGATCCATGGTAATCTAATTCATGCGCCAACAAAAGAATTACACCCATTTACATCAACATGGCCCTTTTTTCAATGGGGACTAGACCTGGTAGGAAAGATAAACCCGTCTTCATCCAATGGACACAAGTTCATAATCACATCAATAAAATACTTTACAAAATGGATAGAAGCAGTTCCTTTAACGACAATCACTAGAAAGAAGATCTTGTCTTTCATACTAAACTACATAATCTGTCAGTATGGCATACCTTAGTCCATTGTTATAGATAATGGAAGACCATTTAAGAACTAGTATGTCCAAGAATTGTGTGAAAATTTTCATATCCAACATCGTTTCTCAACGCCGTATTATCCTCAGGGAAATGGTCAAGCAAAGGCCTCAAACAAGACAATTTTGACAATACTAAAGAAAATGGTTAACGATGTTGGATTTGATTGGCATGTTCAGCTAAATCCTGCATTATGGGCCTACAGAACTAGCATCAGAACACCAACAGGAGCTACACCATATGCCTTGGTATATGGATCGGAGGCCATCCTACCTATTGAGGTAGAAATACCATCACTTTGTGTCTCACTGAAGGGTATCATTACAAATGAGGCTTATAAAATATCTAGACTACAAGAACTAGAATTACTCGATGAACACCATCAACAAGCTATCAATCATTTGAAAGCATACCAACAGAGAATTTCTAGGAGCTACAATCATAGGGTAAAACCTAGAGTCTTTCAGGTTGGTGACTTGGTCCTAAAGGAAAACCCTAGAAATCATCAGGACAGAGAAAAGAAAGGGAAGTTTGAACCTAATTGGATAGGTCCCTTTTTCATCATATCAGTTTATGGATCAGAAGCATACCAATTGTCTATGCCTGAAGGGGATCTGTTTGATGAACCAATCA
Source organism: Sequoia sempervirens (assembly GCA_007258455.2). Classification (NCBI taxonomy): domain Eukaryota; kingdom Viridiplantae; phylum Streptophyta; class Pinopsida; order Cupressales; family Cupressaceae; genus Sequoia; species Sequoia sempervirens. The sequence goes on from VDFB02270651.1 coordinate 711,020,232, forward strand.
ACAGTATCCATCTAAGAAAGTTCTACACCTGAATCACCTAGTGCATGGACTAGTTTATGAAAATGGTTACCTTGATGAAAACCTGGAAAAGAAGTGTCTTGGTAACAAGAAAATCCAAAAAAAAAAGAGAAAAGTATAAAAAAAAGAAGAGAAAAATACAAAAAAAAATTAAAAAAAGACAAAAAGAGAAAAAAGAGAAAAATACAAAAAAATCAAAAAGACTAAAAACGTGCAATAAAAACATGTAGTGAAAACCTAGAAACACGCACTATTTGTGATTTAAACCAACTTTTCCATCTATGTGGATACATGTCATGGTCGTTACTTTCACCATCATTTTCACATCCATTATCATATCATATCAAGTGGTCATGTCTCACCCTAGCTTGGGGGCAACATCTGGACCTCATTGGGGGAAATAAACATCGAACTTAATCAAATGGACAAATAGCAGGAGGACAAAAGTAGTGAAAACAAAGATCAAAACACAACACAACATGGAACAACAATCACCATTGGAAACACATCAAACATCCATATCATATCAGAAAATCCAAAAAAAAAAAAACAAGTCAAAAAGAAAGTATCAAAAAGCAAAAAACATGAGTCTATGTCATTCGAACTACATGGTCTCTGTGTGTATAACATATGCAAGGATAATATTTGATCAACCCCCGAGGCCCCTAGGATAGGTCTTTAGGTTAGGTCTTTGGTCAAAAATCTTGAAACTCACAAAAGCAGCATAAAATCAGGATGGATGATCTAATCTGAATAATGGTAGAAATACTTTAAGCAAAGGTTGGATATGTTGTACTTTGATCATTATTATCATTTCTTTGGAGCAACTTGATGATGTATTGAACTAGAGAAGCTAGGAAGAAGAATGGTATTTTTCTTTATCTATTGTTTGTGAATTAATCATAATTACTATGTGAATTGTCATGGGAAGTTCTCTACAAAGTATCATGGATGACATTCCAATTCACATAGGAAAGTGGTTAATTCTTGTCTGTTTATGCAATAAATGCTTAGGTCATCTCAGTTTAATTATGCCTAGATGCTTGTGTTCACTTGCAATATCAAAAATAATGGAAGTATTACTCAAGTCATCATTGGTCTACATTATACCATTGATGCTTGTACTTTCAACATTTTAAAATCTCTATGATGATACGAAACAAAAGTATTGTTAGAATGCCAATATTTGCATGTGGATTTGCATGATAAAATTAGATTGCATTCATAATATGTTTTACATCTGCAGAGTGTTTGTTACAAAAGCTCATGAAGGGATTCAAATTAATGATTATCTTTTCTCATAATAGATTGAGTATACTTGACATTTACAAAAAACATCATCATTATCATGTAGTTGCATTATCATTTTCATTTCATACATTAGGAAGCATTTAATTATCATTTCATCATTCATGCATCTGAATCAAATAATTTGCATTAATCATATCATATTTCTCATATCATAAAATTGCATAAGAAATACTCAAAAAAAAAAATCTCTATAGTTTCATATCATACATCCATTTATCATATCACATATCATAAATCCATTCAACATATCATATATCATACATCATTTTTATCCACTTATTACATCATGTCTTTACATTTCCATATCACATATCATAAACATTTTCATCTACTTATTACATCACATAAGTGCATTTTCATTCACATATATATTCAACATACCATTATCATACACCATTTTCATCCACTTATTGCATAATATATTTGCATTTACACAAGAATATAAGTGCACGTATTACATCACATATCATATATCATTTAGGACATCATATCCATAATCGTGCATGAAAGGAACATTACCATATACTTTTGAAATACATATCATTATACATTTATTTTATATACATCATGCATCCATACATCATCATTATGCACATCATAAATAGAACATCATAAATCATAGCATATCATCATGAATATAAAACTACATCCATAACATCATAATAAAAGGATCATCACATGACATATAGAATGTAGAAAGTAAATGCATCAATCATAGAATCATATACAATGCATGATAGATTGATAAAAACTACAGCATGTCATATAGATCTCAAAATCATCATAAAAATCAAGTATACAGTGATGTCTGAAATGAAGAGAGATATATCATAAAAAAAATGGTTGTAATCGGAATGTACATGTTCATCTCAAAATAAAATGGAGAAATCACATCATAAGGACTATGTAGTGCTAGCTCCTGATGGTGTAGGAGTATCTAGGCCAGTACCTCCTCCACCACTAGATGTACCGAGATCTCTCGGGTCTTTGCGAAGAGGCTGAGTCACACCTGCACTAACAGTCTAGGAATGAGTCTTGCCTGATCGAGACTACATGTAGCTAACTTGCTGCTCAGAGGGAACTACATCATGATATTTCCCTATCTAGTACTCGAACTCTCGACCAACACGAACAACCTTTTCCATGTAATGTGCTAAAGTGGTACCATCTACTAATATCTGCACTCTCTTGACCTGACCTTGAGCCTGCTTTGCAACTCGTCTGGTAGTGTCCCTCTCAACTGTCAATGCTTTGATCTATGTATGCACTGCATCCAACTACGCCTGTACTAATGCAAGAGCCTAGACATGGGCCTGAGCTTAATCCTGCATTTGTGTCTAGGTTTGTGCCAACAAACCCTGTGCCTAAGTCAGTTGCCCCTGTAGAGTCTGAATCTATACCTACAAACTCGCTATTTGAGTCTTCTCCTGCTGCACATGCTCCTCTGAGGGGTCAACAACTGCTCACCTCTTGCGAGGCATAGAATACTCCTCCAAGGCTAGACCTGACCCACCTACACCTGATCCACCTAGGCTATCTCCATCACTATCTCCACTTCTACTCTCCCCATCTCCATCATCACTACTATCACTCTCATCTTCATTGCCCTCCTCATCACTGCTAGTCTCCACCTCCACCTCCTCCCCACCAATAACCTTCTCCCCACCAGCCTCCTCCTCACCACTAATCTCATCTCTCCTCTGTCAGCATCGGTTTGCAAACACAATCTCCTCCCCAACAAGTAATGGTGCTAGCTCATCAAGAATAGTAATGCAAGGAAATGGATGCAAAATAAGGTACTCTACATAATTTTTTGTAATAGGTGCCTCCACAATATCAGGCTGAATCTCCCAAATATATGGTTGTAAAGCCTGAAACTCCTGGATTTTCACATCATATGATATCCCAGGCCCCCAATCTGTCAAATCCAACAGTCGCTAAGCATAATGTGTGACACCCTGCATAATACCCTGAATAATGTCGTACTGATGGAACACTCTTAGAAGAAATCTCTCCAGAACCCATCATGTACACCCAATCAAAGTAAAATACTGAAAAAAGAATGGCAATTGCACATCATCATCATCCCACTGCTCACAATCCAAGTAGGGGTGCCAGGTAATAGTCTCCATACCATCTAATACTCTGCACCAATGGTCTAACTTACCTAGCTTAGGTTGAGTAAGTCGACTAACATAAATATGTACATATGGACGCCTGGCAGGGCGTTGCCTCACTAACATTGGCCATTTGACATCAATATGCTCCCACACCCACACTTAAAGAAAAGTAACATCATCTGATAAACTCTGACCTCCAAGGCACACAACTAAATGTAAATCATGATAGAGGTGGGAAAGCATGCACATGCCCCAAGCATATCTAGTCCCATGAATGACCATACTCTCCAACACTTGGCCCCAACCAACAGAGAATTCCTTTGATCTGTGATTAGGACAAAGGAATCCTCTAATAAATCTAGCAAGTACTATCAGAAAAGTGGCGTATGCGTCAACCATCTCATGCCACGGAATCCACTCTCCAACAATCTTAGCATCCTGAAATACCCTCTAAAGAACATCAGTACCACCCTAATCTGATGAATCATAAACAACGATATCTCCCACAACTGGTATCTACAAAATCCTCTAAACATCCTCTGGAGTGACTGTGATCTCACTGGTAGCTAGGTGAAAGGTGTTATTCTCGTTGTGCCACCTCTCCATTAATGCTATCAAGAGACCCCAATTAATCCTAATCTAGGGCATATCAAGTAGGGAAAACAATCCACAATGAGTAATGATAGTTTTCTTAGGTTGGGCCAGCTATCATATCAAATCAAAGGTTTGTGAAAATCGCTCTCTACCTTGGAGGTTCGCCAACACCTCCTATCATCATGAAATTTTCAAAGTTAGTACTCTTTTGTCAAATATCATCAAAACAAAAAGTATCCTACCAAACCTAATCAACTCTTGATGAGACTTTTTGAACAAATCTCATGAGAAAACATCATTGAACCTCACCTATCATGAGGTCAATCATCAAACATCATTCAACCTCACCTATCATGAGGTTCATGAATCCAATTAAATTATTCCTCGCCTATCATGAGGATAATTATCATCAAATCAAACATCAAACCTCGACTATCTGAGGTCAAACATCATCTACTTGATTAGGTTCATCAATCATATCAAGCCAATGGCTGACATGATCAAAATCAAAAAAATTCAGGACAAATTTGATAAATTTTAGCAATTTGACTCAAAAGCGTTCAAACAAAGTTTCAAAGCGCTAAAACATCAAAAGCGCTATTTTAATACTCAAAAGCACTAAAACAGAGTTTCAAAGTGCCACTTCATCAGGAAAAAGCACCATAACAAATGGAAAAAGTGTCATTTGATTAGAAGCGCTATTTAATCAAGGCAAAGCACTAAACTAATGGGTAGACGCACTAAAACAAAATGTCAAAACGCTAAATTTTTTATCCTATGCACCACAACATGGGAAGCGCTAAACTATCCTACCTAAGTGCTAAAACCTCAAAAGTGCTAAAACAAAAAGCATAAGTGCTACTGTAGCATGCAGAAGTGCTAAAAGAAACCTAAAATTTTAAAACTGAAAAAAGCGCGAAAAAAATAAATTCACAAAAAATGAGGGAGTTTATGGGTACGTACCAGAGGTTCGTAAGTAGCCAGACGCTGGTGACGTCGCACATGCTTGAACTGGTGAGTGTGATAGGGAATCAACATCCTGCTCCAAATTGTACAGAATTTCTCTCTCACAAAGATTTCAAAACTCAAATGCACAAATGAGTTTGAAAATGACCTTTTTGACCTATTAAAGGTTATTTTTGGTGGGATTTTTATGGGGTTAATTAATTCTTTTTAAGGGGAGAGTAATAAAAATTCATCCAGGGGCAATATTCTACATTCTTTATTGGGAGATAAATTATTTCACCATCAAATCTTCATTGAATCATCATCGAACCATCAAAAAATCATAAAAATTTGAAAAATTCCAAAAATTCAAAAAAATAAAAAATTCATTAATTTATCTCCTAAGGGGGCATATATTCATCATTACTTGAAAATCCATGTCTAGGGCATTCTGAAAAATCTTTTCATCGATACTAGTAGCAGCAACACAAAAATTTCTTTGAAACAATGCGTAAACACATCAATTCAAAGAGGGGAAAAATGTATACACCTAAAAATGGTCTGGAGAATATAATTAATTAAATATGATTTATCTAATTAATTACCCTTAATTCCTCTACTATTAAATAAATAGAAATATTTATTTATAGTTCATTCTCCTATTCTTCAATTTTAATTAAATATACAACTTCAATGGTTTGTGTTATTTAATTATCACATCATTCAATCTTAATTAAATAAACAATGTTAAATGCTTTGTTGTTTAATTATCATATCTCTTCTATATTTATTTAATAAACAAATTCTATAGTTTGTTTTATTAAATTATTTATCCCCTTTTACTAATTTGAATAAAATCATAAATTATTCAAATAAAGGCATAAAGGGAAATTTCCTCTATTCACTCACCTACCAAATTAGATATCAAATATCCAATTTAATTCAGCTGGTATTCACGGGAAAGTTGTGGAGACAAATTTGCAGGCAATCCTCTCAATCTCATTCCTCTAATTCTTCCTATCATCTAGCCTGATGTTTTCATGGGGAGAAACCATTCCCATAATCAGCTCAAGCTTCTCAATCTCTCAATATTCAATTCTTCAGATTGAATCCAAGCCTTTGTTGTGCTGCCCCATCACAATTTGTTGTTGTGAAATCTATATATACAACCTTCTGAAATAGGAAATGGATCCTAAATCCCATCATTGTGCAAACCTACTCTACAGGAAAAGAAATCAAGCAATTAAGCATTTTAGCAATAGCAAAAACATTTAGCAATAGCAATCATAGCTTCAATAGAATCATAATTATAGTTGCATCATAGTTTTACTGTAGCTTCTTGCATCATATTCATGTCAACATAGATTACAGTAGCTTCCTTTTATCATTTAGCAATCATCATATAGGATGACATCATTGCATTTTAGCAGCATCTCATTCTCTAGATTGGCATTTTAATAGTCACAATGTTTACCAAATCTGAGAGCCCCATGGCTTAATAAATCTTTAGAGATAGAGAACAATATGATGCTTTCAATAGATTCTTGGTTTAAATTAGTTTAATTGCTCTTGAATCTTTTGATAAAATGTCTTATTAAGAAGTGTTCTTAGTTGTTTTACTATTTACTTATTCCACACTTACATATCCATGTCTAGGGCATTTTGAAAAATCTTTTCGTCGATACTAGCAGCAACAACACAAATTTTTCTTTGAAGCAATGTGTAAACAAATCACTTCAAAGAGGGGAAAAATGTATACACCTAAAAATGGTCTGGAGAATATAATTAATTAAATATGATTTATCTAATTAATTACCCTTAATTCCTCTACTATTAAATAAATAGAAATATTTATGTATAGTTCATTCTCCTATTCTTCAATTTTAATTAAATATACAACTTCAATAGTTTGTGTTATTTAATTATCACATCAATCAATCTTAATTAAATAAACAAGGTTAAATGCTTTGTTGTTTAATTATCATATCTCTTCTATATTTATTTAATAAACAAATTCTATAGTTTTTTTTATTAAATTATTTACCCCCTTTTACTAATTTGAATAAAACCATAAATTATTCAAATAAAGGCATAAAGGGAAATTTCCTCTATTCACTCACCTACCAAATTAGATATCAAATATCCAATTTAATTCAACTGGTATTCACGGGAAAGTTGTGGAGACAAATTTGCAAGCAATCCTCTCAATCTCATTCCTCTAATTCTTCCTATCATCTGGCCTAATGTTTTCATGGGGAGAAACCATTCCCATAATTAGCTCAAGCTTCTCAATCTCTCACCATTCAATTCTTCATATTGAATCCAAGCCTTTGATGTGCTGCCCCATCACAATGTGCTACTGTGAAATCTATATATACAGCCTTCTGAAACAAGAAATGGATCTTGAATCCCATCTTTGTGCAAAATTACTCGGCAGGAAAAGTAATCAAGCAATCAAGCATTTTATCAATAGAAATCATAGCATCAATAGAATCATAATCATAGCTGCATCATAGTTTTACTATAGCTTCTTTCATCATATTCATGTCAGCATAGATTATAGTAGCTTCCTTTTATCATTTAGCAATCATCATATAGGATTACTTCATTGCATTTTAGCAGCATCTCATTCTCTAGATTGGCATTTTAATAGTCAAAATGCTTACCAAATTTGAGAGTCCCGTGACTTAATAAATCTTTAGAGATAGATAAAAATATGATGCTTTCAGTAGATTCTTGCTTTAAATTAGTTTAATTGCTCTTGAATCTTTTGATAAAATGTCTTATTAAGAAGTGTTCTTAGTTGTTTTACTATTTACTTATTCCACACTTGCATATCCATGTTTGGGCCCGCATTTTGAAAAATCTTTTTGTCAATATTAGCAACAACAACACAAAATTTTCTTTGAAGCAATGTGTAAACACATCACTTCAAAGAGGGTAAAAATGTATACACCTAAAAATGGTTTGGAGAATATAATTAATTAAATATGATTTATTTGATTAATTACCCTTAATTCCTCTACTATTAAATAAATATAAATATTTATTTATAGTTCATTCTCCTATTCTTCAATTTTAATTAAATATACAACTTCAATAGTTTGTGTTATTTAATTATCACATTATTCAATCTTAATTAAATAAACAAGGTTAAATGCTTTGTTGTTTAATTATCATATCTTATTTTTAATAAACAAATTCTATAGTTTGTTTTATTAAATTATTTATCCCCTTTTACTTATTTGAATAAAATCATAAATTATTCAAATAAAGGCATAAAGGGAAATTTCCTCTATTCACTCACATACCAAATTAGATATCAAATATCTAATTTAATTCAATTGGTATTCACGGGAAAGTTGTGGAGATTTGCAGGCAATCCTCTCAATCTCATTCCTCTAATTCTTCCTATCATCTGGCCTAATGTTTTCATCGGGAGAAACCATTCCCATAATCAGCTCAAGCTTCTCAATCTCTCACCATTCAATTCTTCATATTCAATCCAAGCCTTTGTTGTGCTACCATGAAATCTATATATACAACCTTCTAAAAAATGGATCCTGAATCCCATCTTTGTGCAAACTTACTCTACATGAAAAGCAATCAAGCAATCAAGCATTTTAGAAATAGCAAAAACATTTAGCAATAGCAATCATAGCATTAGTATAATCATAATCATATCTGCATCATATATTTACTATAGCTTCTTTCATCATATTCATGTCAACATAGATTACAGTAGCTTCCTTTTATCATTTAGCAATCATCATATAGGATTACATCATTGCATTTTAGCAGCATCTCATTCTCTAGATTAGCATTTTAATAGTCACAATCCTTACCAAATTTGAGAGCCCCATGACTTAATAAATCTTTAAAGATAGAGAACATTATGATGCTTTCAATAGATTCTTGCTTTAATTTAGTTTAATTGCTCTCAAGAATCTTTTGAAAAAATGTCTTATTAAGAAGTGTTCTTAGTTGTTTTAGTATTTACTTATTCCACACTTACATGACCAATAGTCAAAACCTTCTTCCCATCCAGTTGCATAATTCCTTTTTCAAGGGGTTCATACTCTAACTTTAAAGCATCTACCACTTGTTTTGTCATGACAGTGATACTAGCCCCCGAATCAATCATATTATTATGCAACAATTTGTCTCCTACTATAAGTGTTAAAAAGAAAGGCATGGGATTTGTTCCGCTTACCTCTTTATCTTTTGTGTTGCCCATATCATTTGCATAAGCTATTGCTTTTTAGAAACCTAAGGAGAATCTTGGGTATGTCATTCAAACTTTGATTGCATGACTGAGTCACATTCACCTGCAAGCTTTGTTCTTCCACCTTTAATGCTTCTTGAAGCAAGGTTTTTTGCTCGAGAATTGATATGATGTCCCACAATGATATGTTGGCAGGTGCCTTCTTCAACTGCTCCACCACATTAAGCATCCAAACTGTTTGGGCCTTAGGCTTAAACAGTGGTATTTCCTACGTTTTCAGGAGAAAATGTTCCATCGTGACTGGGCTTGGTGTTTTGTTTGTCTCCTTTTCTACTAATGGTATGTTATGTGGCTGCAAAAAAGGTTAGACGATGGATGACAAAGTCTACTTCTCTGGGGGGAACAATTGACACAGTTGCAGACGTGGCAAAGCTTGTTGTACATATTCTCCCATAAGCCTTCTTTTTGATCTTGTGCTATAATCTGACTGCACTTGTGTAATTCTAGTTGTTGGGCCTTCATTTGCAAACACAACATCATCCTCTTCTAACCATGAGAAAAGAGCTTGGTCAGGTGCAATGTCTAATTCTTGCTCTAGGGACATCCCTTGCATTTGTGCTCTCAAACAAGAATTCTCCATTTTAGATGATCCGTACTCGTCCACACTCGGGATCATTCCCTTACTCCTATGTTCTGCCACATTTTGCTACATATTTCCCCTTGGGTGGTTTTAGGGCATATGGCTATCATTGCACAAGAAGCACCAAACATTTTCATCCTCTACTAAATTGTTCTGACCTGGGACTAGCTCTTTATTCGAGGTACTCTTGACTGTCTGTAATGGCATGGTGGTCAAAACTATCTGATTTTTTGATGATGTCTATTGACCTCCCCCTCTGTAGGGTCCTTGATGTGAATTTTGTTGATAAGACAACTTTCCTCCACCATAGACTTGAGTGGTCATTTTCAGAGGTGTCGCTTATTGTTGTTTGATAATTACTAGTTCATTAGCAAAAGTTTGCATAAGATCCTTCATATCAATGATATCCTCCGCCATTGAGGAAAGACCCGATGTGCTTGCTTGATTGGAAGGATACTTTTTTGTAGGCTGCGAGGTGACCAGCTTTAATTGTGTTGTAGGAGTACTTGGATTGGCTTCTTTCCGATGACCATCAAATATTTCTACAAATACTGGCATCGGTGGCCGAGGTGGAAGCTTCTCGATATCAATCAGATTATTCTCTTTGCATACCGCCACTTTGTATGCGTCAGGCAGGACATCCCCTCCTATGGAGGTTATCATGACTGTAATATCCAAGTTAAAGGCCTTCAGATAGAACATGAACGCCATTGCATTCTAGGGTTGAGTAGTCATGGGGATCCTTTGCTAGGTCTTGTGGAACCTAGTGTTGAAGTTTCCCATGGCTTCATGCAGAGCCCTCTTGATGGTGATTAGTTGTTGTAACAATGAAGAATGGTCTCCTTTTTCTGAGAATTGTTCAAACAGGCATTGTCCGAGCTGGTACTAGGAAAGGATGGAACTTGAGGCCAGAGATTGGTACCAATCTTGAGCCTTCCCCTTAAAAGAGGCAGCTACTAGTCTCAACGTGATGTTTTCCTCCAATATGTTATGTACCCTACATACCTCCACTATATCTTGTAGGTTTTCAGAAGGGGTTTTGAAATCTTCTCTAGAGAATCTTGGAATAGCCTTGAGGGCATTAGTAGGTATAGCAAGCCATACATTTGGGGGTGTGGGTGATTCTAGTGGACTACCACTATCCCATGTTACATTTTTTTTAGGAGTAGGGGGAGGTACATGAGCCATAGAGAGAAGATTCCTACGAATCAGATATACAAGTAATCTCATTTGCAAGCCTAAGCCTCCGGGTGGAGTAGATAAGGCTCTAGATACTGGGCTTTGACTTCTCGCTCTATTACTCCTTACAGGTGATATGGAACCTATAAGTATCCTCCTTCTAGGGATTGAGGCAGGTAACTAAGAGTACTAGAAGTGACCTCTCGAGGATGCTCTTGTTTGGACTTTGGGCATGAAACTTCTAGTTTCCTTCCTTAGCCTGATTCAAGAAATATTTCTGCTTCTAATCAAGCATTTGGAAAACTTTGGGTCCCTTCGGGCATGCCAAAAAAAGAACTATTGATCATCAAAGCTTGCGCCTCTCCGACAATCTTATGGGAAATTTAGCGAGTGGGGGACAAATTGCATCTCACTAAATACCTCCAGGTTTTTTATAGAAAGTCGACTCTTCTTTTGGGGTTTTGAGATAAGGGGAGAAGGAAATGTAAACATAAAACATAAAAGGTGATGCACCAAATCTTTTACAACATTTCAAACCCAAATCATTCCTACGATTGATATATATAAACACAGAATGCCACAACCCCTCATTGTTAGAAAGAGAACAAACAACAAAGGCTAACTTCAAGCATAGTGCAGACTTTCAGATCTTTCCGCAGACAATGTTCATTAAGGTCCAATCAAGCATAAAGATTTCTTATGGGTCAAAGAACAGTATTTCAAAATCACATGACCTCTATCTCCCAATACAACATAGCACAACAAAATAACAACTTTCAGAAAAATAGAAAAGTCGAATGACATAGTCCAATTTCCTAAGCCACTATTCTACCATACAAGCATAAAGCATAGAAATCCACTATTTAAACCACCTGGATATAGCTTGCAAGACACAGTTTTTCATTCATAATGACAATATAAAGATAGAAAGCTTGAAAAAGGCCATACATGCACAATCTCAATAAATTATCCCCAATCCGACAATAGTTTAAACCTTAATAGATATACTATGCCATAATAAAGTAGTTTTGTAACTTGTTTCTCAAAATAGTTCTAAAAACCTTTAAGAAAACTAAAGAAACACTTTCTTAACGAAGAAAATATCACTTGGAAAATCTAATAAAAGAAATCTCAAATCTTTATGTGTCGTCGCCCTCCCTTTATAGCTAGAACAAAAGATATACGCCACCTCAGCTCAAAATTAATTGCTGCTAGGTGTTGACAGTTGATAGCACATGATTCGATCATTAATCCTTGGTTAGGCCGCAAAAGATCTTTGCTCATTAATTCTCAGCTACTGCATTAACACCCTTTAGATATTTTAGCAAAGAGAAAAGCTCATACATGATCAAATCCTGAAAACAATAGCCTGGCAAAAGGACCTAGTTGACCAATCACATCACTCCCAGGCACCGTCTCAAAAATTCCATCCCAAAAACTAAGGAAAATAGAAGAAAAGGCCAGCCAACTCTGAAAAACTCCTCAATCATATTACTTTATAGGTGGTGCAAATAACCCGTGGAAAAGATATGATGTGTCAACAAGGTAGAAACTCCCGAGCTTGCAAATATAGCTCCCAAGAAAAATTTTCACAAGTAAACACATGTCCCAAACCTTCTCCCAAAAGGAAGACGACAGATGAAAGTTGCACAACAACCATGTGGCACATTGCGCATCTTTCTGATGATTTTATTTGAGCACGAGTGCACCCGAATCCAAATACATTTAAGCAAACCAAAAAATGAAAATGACTGAGGCGGAAAAAATACTTCACATTTACCATGTTTTACAATATTCTATACACATATATATATATGTGTGTGTGTGTGTGTATTTGAATTTTATTTACATACATGTATATATATGTATATATATTTATATATACTTTCATGTATAATTTGTTTGTTTAGAATGGCTTATAAGTTCCATACATCATTATTTAAAACAAGGAACTTGAATTTTTCATTGCGAGCATTTATATATATATTACACTAACAAAGAAATTTCCTTAACAATACTCTTTTTTTTTCTTCAAACACAAAGTGTAAGTAGAAAAAATTGAATCTACAAGCCATTTATTTTCAAACACTAGAACAGTTCAATTCAGGAAATTACATTCTCTTATATGTGTAATTTAGTTCAAAAGCAAGTCTTCATGTCGTTTGTGGTGTGTGCACCTAGATTCTAACTGGCTTACCGTTCGATCCAGCTAAACAATCCTACTTCAACTGTGTTCTCATTCTTCAACCTGTCACCCTGCAACTGTACACAGTTGCACTTGCAAATAGATCAGTAATGTTCAATTCTTGATGACATATAAAATAATTTTCAAAATTCACAAAGTCAACATCAGCCAACTCCTTTCATTCAATCTTTGAATATTTGAGAATCTCCATTTAATATTTAATTGAATTCCATCAATAATTCAATTTTCCATATTTAAATAAATATGCAATAAAATTGGGTTATGACACTTTGATATGTGTGAGCTCCTCTTTGTGTGTTTATATTTGATGAATGGAATATATATACATACCATATATATATGTCAGTCGATATGACTATGAATATGCGTATTTAAATATAAGGAGTGATATATATGTATATATATAGTATATAAGAATATACATACATATATATATATTAACTTATGAGTATGTATTGATGAAAAGGATACGTCCATACTAGTATGTTAATATACATATGCATATGTATATATATATACATATATACATATAAATGTATATACATATATATACATATATATTATATATATAATCAATATGTATATATGATAATGATAACACTAAATTATTTAACCAGTGCATAGAATTCTAAACATATGTGCACAACATAATAATAAAGGTAATAGCACTATGTAAACAACACTATATATAAGTGCTTAGTTACCAGTGTTTTTCAACATGTAAATTTGGTTGCCAAGAATTTGTCAGAGCAAAACAATAGTAAATGCTCATGCATAGGAAAGTGTTGACCAAGTCAAATAGACAACAACGACCCATGTAAAATGGCGTGAATGACATAATGTGGTGCTAACTAAAAATGACATGATTCAATTAGAATTCTATCTTACAAATATGAATTTATAGAATGTGAAGCATTTTGAGACATGCAAAAATAGTCAAGTACACAATTGTGCCAAGTAAGTTGACCTAGAGGAGGAAATTGCCTTACATTTCTGATCATCATTCTTGCTATCTATTTTAGTATTGACTCATTCACCTAGGTTGTGTATGTGTTTGTTGCACAATGAATTTAGTTTCCACCTGTTATTTTGATTGTTGATTCGAACCTCTTAAGTTGAGAAGTGTCATTCTTGTTGCCCTGTTTCTAGCCCTTAGTTGTTGATCTTTATGTATAAATAGAGGTGCTCTCAACCACAATAGGGATGCATATCTACATTCTTGTTGTGAATTTTCGAGTTATTATATTCTAATTTCCTGAGTTGTGAGAGTTTTTGAGAGATTTGAGAGAGGACTTTGAGAGAGAGTCTTTGGTAAAGTGTGAGAAAGTTATTTGGGAGTTGCTTACTGATTAGGGAAGGTTGTGTTGGAAAAATAGATCAATCAATTGGAGCATTGCATAAATAGGCATTGTTGATTTCTACTCTTTTATACTTTTTATGTTTGGAATGAAAGTGAGTCATTGATTGTTTTGATTAGAGGATTATATCATCTATTTATAGGAAAATATTATTTTTAATCTTAAATGATATGGAAATATTGCTTGTTGTACTTTATGTAAAGATCCATTTCGCTTGAAGTGTTTGTACATATTTCATAATAAGGAATAGGTGGATGTAGTAAGATTAAATACTATATTGGGGATATAGCTTTCATTTAGCTAATTGTTTAAACTAGTTGAGTCTTAGAGTTACTATGATCTACTTAGTAGATGTGTTAGTTAAATGTAAAGGTAATAGATTATTCTTGGGGTTAGGATAATCTAGTGAAGGGGATAGCCTATGCATAGATTATGAATGGTGAATAAAAATTGGGCTAGGAAGGTGGGTGAAGTAAATGACATCCATTCAAAATACTAGGGGATAAATACTTTGGCCAAAGTAGTGTAAGTTGTCACTGTTTACACTATCAATTCACTGTGATCCAGGTTTACATACTAGGTTGAGGAATTTCATGTATGTAGGTTGTAGCCACTATGTGACAGATCTAGATATGTAGGACACAACACCAAGCTTAGAAAAGGTCAATATTTATTATGAGGTTACCAAACCAATCTCTTCATCGAAAGGTAGGGCCATCTATCAGTTTGATAGTTGTGTGGGGGATCACAATTAGTCCAAGGTTGGAAGAAAAGAACTTGAGTGATGCTTCTCCTCATCAGTAGGCAACCAAGATTTGGATGGGGATTTCTAGGACTATTCATACATCTATTACCAATAAGCTCTGTGGAGTCTTGTTTATGTATCTTGTATCCATTATGATGGAGAGATTGTAAAAAGAGAAATGATATCATGTTATCATGTACTATGAAATCATTACTTTGGAAAGTTGTAATACTTTGATATAGTACAATGGAAAAGTTTCAAAAGATATTTATTTCAAATGTGCGTGCTATCTTATAGTTATGAAAAGAAAACTTTAATTGCTCATAATGGTTAGATGCTTAAACTATTTACTTGAGGTTAAATCTTAGGAAAGTTACTGTGTATAACAATGGGTATGTTACACGCGGTATCAAAGCTACCAGGTTCAACTATGGAACCTATGTGCTTGCTATGTTTTCCCTTCCAACATTATAAATTCTAATGTTTGGAAAATTCTTGTGCTAGGATGGTGTGTCTCAAGTTAACTGCAAGGAATTTAGTGATCGGAAATGAGTGCTACCTATGGGCCAAGAAGGAAAAAGAAGCCCTTGTTTATACCATTGAGGGTACCAACTATGACAACACCATTTGGCTAAGTGATACCGATATAATTTGTCACACTCTATCACAAATTAGTCAAGAGAAAAGAAGTATGAGAGATGAAGCCAATTTTAACAAGTTACCATCTGTTTCTCTGGCTAGATCAGATTCATTATCACTTTCCAGGGATATGCCCTTGAAATGTAGTGTCAATCCAATGTTGATATATAGGAACCCTCGAGTAGTACCTTTGGTTGAAGTAATTGTTATAGCCTCTAGTACTAAATCGGAGGGATACATACCCGAAACTATGTATCAAAAGATAAGTCTAAAAGATACTATCCTTTTTGGGATAGAGAAGAGCAAATGAGAGATTAGAAAAAATTTGAGGGGTATATTCGTCGTAGTTATATATCTAAGAGTGAATCCAACAGATACTCTCCTCTTGACTATTTGAATATTAATTCTATGTAAAGGAAGGATATTGAAATCCTTATGAATAAATCAAAGAATATGTTTTTTATCAAAAAATTGTGTATGAGAACCTCAATGAAGTTTTATATGTGAATATATGCTCTTTTGAAATGTTTCCTTTGCATTTAGTAAACCATGATAGGATCTAATTTAAGATGAACCTCTAGGTATAACTATACTTAAGACAATGGTTAGAACAAGAACTAATCTTGGAGGGAGCCAATAGGTTGGACAAGGTCTAGATAATGTTGAAGACAAGTTGGATTGACTTTTACCAATCATGAATGAAACTAATGCAAAGATAGTAAATCTTAAGCAAGAGGTGAGGGGAAAAGAAGGAGAGGAAGAAGAATTCCCACACAATGAATAAAATTAAGAAGTTCCCAACAATGAGGAGGAATTGTGTCAAGTATGATTGTAGGACCTTCCCTATTGCATCAAGGAAGGGGAGTATTCCAAAAACTACACTAAATCTAGAGATCAAGAAAGTGTTAGAACTTAATTATATTTTGATGGAACCAAGATAAATTGTATAGCAATTGAATTATCTAGAGATCTGAGAAAAAATACTCCTAAATATGAAGGAAGCACCAACAGAGAAGAAGCTAAGGCATGGTTAATTCATATGGAGAAGTATATATTTACTCAACCCAATCTGAATGCACAACAAAGGAGGTGGTTGAAGTTGATATCAGATTGTGACTTCAACATCATCTACATTAAAGGAAAAGAGAATCGAGTTGTCGATGCCCTAAGTTGTAGAAGGAATATCACCTCAATGGTGACAATTCAAACTAACATTAAGGGACAAGTATTAAATGAATCCATGGATGATGAATTCTACAAGCAAGTTAAGCAAGCACTCATGGATAATCCACAAGATGCAAGATATGAAGGTTATCAATTTGAACCAAATTGGTTACTAAGGTTTAAAGGAAGAGTATATGTATCTAATTCAGGGGAGTTAAGGAACCTAGTGTGGAAATAAGTTCACAATGTACCATACTCTGGACATCTTGGTGTGACAAAGATGTTGGCAGATGTGAAGCCGCTATATTTTTGGAAGGGTGTGAAGGGGGATGTTGCAATATTCTTTGCAAGATGCTTAGAATGTTAAAGGGTAAAATCAGAACATCATCACCTTGCAGGACTTTTATATCCACATGATATACCTAAAATCAAGTGGCAAGTTATTTAGATAGACTTTGCACAAATTCTACCTATGTCAAGGAATAAGCACAATGCCATTCTAGTGGTGTTGGACAAGTTAACTAAGATGACACATTTTATATCAGGAAATATAACTGATGGAGCTCTTGTCATATCTCAAAAATTTATTCAAGAGGTGTTTAGATTGCAAAGGATTATTGAGAAGATCATTTTGAATAGGGATGCTCATGTGACATCTAGGTTTTGGAAAACCTTGTTTTCTTCACTTGGAAATAAGTTGAATATAAGCTCAACCTATCATCCGAAAATGGGTGGGAAAACTAAGAGAGTTAACAAAGTGCTTTAAGATCTATTAAGGATGTATTGCATGGATAAAAAATGCAAGTGGTAAGATTAAATGTCATTAGTGGAATTTGCAAATAATAATACTTATCATGCAGCAATAAAGATGGCTCCATTTGAAGCATTGTATGGTAGAAAATGTCAAACTCCTATAAGTTGGGATAAGCTAGAGGATAGGATAAGTCTTGGGCTAGAAATGTTATCGAAAATGGAAGAGCAAGTAAGAATTATTAATAAAATTCTAGTTGGAGCCAATGATAGGAAAAAAAGCTACGCAGATTCTAAGCGGGTACCCATGAATTTTTTTAGTAGGGGAAAAGGTATTGTTAAGGGTTAAATCTCATAAGAGTTCCATCAAGTTTGGAAAGTCTTCCAAACTAGCTCCATTCTACATAGGTCCTTTCAAGATTCTTTAGGAAATAAACCCAATTTCTTATCGAATTGTGTTGCCACCAGCTTTTGCTAAGATGCACAATGTCTTTCACATCTCATACCTTAAAAATTATATATTGTTAGGGGATAACCATGTTATTGATTGGAATGATTTACAGGTATAGGAATTAAGAGTGGTAACAATCGAGCCTCTCAAGGTACTTGAAACACATAAACTTCGCTTGCATAACAGAGAGGTTTTGCACTGCAAAGTCTAGTGGGACCAGTATGCAGAAGATTCTGCTACTTGGGAAGACTATGCTAAAATCAAGTGAAAGTTTCCTCATGTTTCACATACTTTTGAGAGTTCTTGAAAAATGTTTTTGATATGTTTTTCTTATAGTTTATGTCTATGTCTACTACTTAAAATTATCGGGGACGATGATTCACAAGGGGGGATATGTTACACCCCATTGTGTTACTACTTATTTAATTTTACCTAGTTGGGCGAAAATTAATTAGATGAGTGTATTTATGCTTTGTGTGTTTTGGAAATATGAAGAATAAATGTTGATTTAATTAATGTTATGGAATGTCTTGATTATGAAAATATATGATGGAAGTGAATGTATAGTTTTTCAGCTAACTACTATTACAAAGTGTAGAGTTGGTTGCAGGAAAAGTATCAAGCCTCCTAAAGAGAGGGGAAGTATCACTCAAGAAGAAGAACTTAGTCTGGTAACCTTTGATAAAAGACCTAAACTGATCTTTCACACACACACTTCTAATTTGGTCAAGTTAGGATAATAGTTGGGAAATAGTAAGTTATCTTTAGTCTTGCTTGTGTTTATCTTTGTGAATGTTCTTGCTTGGGAGTCTAAGTATTGAGTCTCTTTGATATATGTGAGTTCTTCTTTGCATGTTTATATTTGATTGATGGAATATATACATACCATGTATATATGTCAGTTGATATGAATATGAATATGTGTATTTAAATATAATGTGTGATATATATGTATATATATAGTATATAAGAATATACAGATATATAAATAAACTTACGAGTATGTATTGATGAAAAGGATATTTCCATACTAGTATGTTAATATATATACATATATACACACGCTTACATCAATATATGAATGTGTATTCATATATTGAATAATACATTATATAAACTTGTGAATCGAGATATATATACATATATACATATAAACATATATACATATATATATATTATATATATATAATCAACATGTATATATGATAATGATAACACTGAATTATTTAACCAGCACATAGCATTCAAAGCGTAATCTATGCTAAGTAATGTGTGCAACATATTAATAAAGGGAATAGTGCTATGTAAACAGTGTCATAGATAAGCGCTTAGTTACCAATGTTTTTCAACACGTAAATTTGGCTGCCAAGACTTTGTCAAAGAAAAATAATAGTAAATGTTCATGCACAGGAAAGTGTCGACTAAGTCAAATAGCCAACAATGAACCATGTAAAATGGCACAAATGACATAATGTGGCACCAATTGAGAATGACATGATTCAATTAGAAGTCTATCTTACAAATATGAATTTCTAGAATGTGAAGCATTTTGAGACATGTAGAAATAGTCAAACATGCAGTTGTGCCAAGTAAGTCAAACTAGAGGAGGCAATTGCCTTGCATTTTTTATCATCATTCTTGCTGTCTATTTTAGTATCGACTCATTCACCTTGGTTATGTATGTGTTTTTTGTGCAATGAATTTAGTAGCCACCTTTTCTTTTGATTGTTGAGTCGAACCCCTTGAGCTGAGAAGTGCCATTCTTGATGCCCTATTTCTAGCCCTTAGTTGTTTATCTTTGTGTATAAATAGAGGTGCTCTCAACCACAATAGGGACGCATATTTGTATTCTTGTTGTGAATTTTTGAGTTATTATATTATGATTTCCTGAGTTGTGAGAGATTTTTTGAGAGATTTGAGAGAGGATTTTGAGAGAGTCTTTGGTAAAGTGGGAGAAAGTTATTTGGGAGTTGCTTACTGATTAGGGAAGGTTGTTTTGGAAAACCATATCAATCAATTGGAGCATTGCATAAATAGGCATGTTGATTTCTACTCTTTTATACCTTTTATGTTTGGAATGAAATTGAATCATTAATTGTTTTGATTAGAGGATTATATCATCTATTTATAGGAAAAGATTATTTTTAATCTTACATGATATGGAAAGATTGCTTGTTGTACTTTTTGTAAAGATCTATTTTTCTTGAAGTGTTTTTACATATTCCATAATAAAGAATAAGTGGATGTAGAGGGATTAAATACTATATTGGGGATATAGGTTTCATAGCTAATTGTTTAAACTAGTTGATCCTTAAAGTTTATATGATCTACGTAGTAGATGTTTTAGTTAAACATAGACGTAATAGGTTATTCTTGGGTTTAAGATAATCCAATGAAGGAGATAGCCTATACATAGATTATGAATGGTAAATACAAATCGAGCTAGGAAGATGGGTGAAGTAAATGCCATCCACTCGAAATACTGGGGGATAAATACTTTGGCCAAAGTAGTGTAAGTTGTCATTGTTTACACTATCAGTTCACTATGATCCAGGTTTACATACTAGGTTGAGGAATTTCATGTATGTAGGTTGTAGCCATTGTGTGACAAATTAGATATGTAGGACACAACACCAAGCTCAGAAAAGGTCAATATTTATTATGAGATTACCAAACCAATCTCTTTGTCGAAGGGTAGGACCATCTATTAGTTTGATAGTTGTGCAAGGGACCACAATTAGTCCAAGGTTGGCAAAAAAGCACTTAAGTGATGCTTCTCCTCATCAGTAGGTGACCAAGATTTGGATGGGGATTTCGAGGACTATTCATACATATTTTTCTAGTAAGCTCCACGGAGCCTTGCTTATGTAAATTTTGTATCCATTATGATGGATAGATTGTAAAAAGAGAAATGATATCATGTTATCATGTACTATGAAATCATTACTTTGGAAATTTGTAATGCTTTGATATAATGCAATGCAAAAGTTTGGAAATATATTTATTTCAAATGTGCATGCTATCTTATAGTTATGAAAAGAAAAATTTTATTGCTCATAATGGTTAGATGCTTAAACTATTTACTTGAGGTTAAATTTTAGGAAAGTTACTATGTATAACAATGGGCATGTTACATGTCTCTACTTTTGACCATTTGGAGAACCAATTATCCCTAAACCTATTTGTACCTTATATGACAAATAACTCTTTTCACATTTGAATGCCCATCTCTCTTTTATTTTTCCACCTTCTAACACCTTAGACACTATAAACACTTTAAAATGTCCTGAATTGGTATTACACACTCGAATATGATATATTAACATCATTTCATCTTGAACTCCATATTCTTTTCACTTTTTGGATTAAATAAGTCTAGTTATTTAATAAAATGCATCATTTTCATCTATTGATCTAATTAATTTAATTAGGTTAATTCATATCCTCTCACACTAGCATTCCATCCTATTTAAATTAAATAAATCAAATTATTTAATTTAAACCCTAAGTCTTCTTATTTAATTAAATAACTCTAAACTATTTAATTAAATATCATATTGCACCCCCTTTTCATTAAATAAATCAATAATTTAATGAATATCCTCGCATTCTTCATCTTGCACATTAAAATTTAGTTTTAATTACTAAATTTTTAATTTCCCCTCCTATCCACTTGCATAGGGAATATTCCAAAGGAATATTATCCTATTTGGCTCCAAAAAAGGAATAATTGTTTTCAAACAAACTTTGAAAGTTGTTACAAAGTGTGTTTGTTTGAATCATTCTCAACCCTTGATGCTTTCTTTGATCCATGTGATCTTTGATTCTCATCCATTCCTTGATCCATGTTTTACCCTTCATTCATTATTGACCATTGATTGATCAAATCGATCTCAACCATTGATTCTTCATTTTCTCTCCTATAAATACATCACTATTTGGAGAGAAATAGATCCATATTTTGATAGGAAAGTTATGTTGTTGAAATTCATACTCACTTTCCTCCATATTAAGAATTTGTTAAGCATTTTAGATTAACATCCATCCATATTAGCTTAAGAATCCATTAATGGCTTCTATTTTAGCTTAGTTTGTATCCATTTTAGCTTAGTTTGCATCCATTGCGTGCATCTTTGAACTTTTTTTACATTTAACATAGATTACATCCATCTCCATCAAGAATTTTAGCATTTAGCACTTATATTTATCATGTTAAACTAGTTTTGCATCCATATTTTGTTCACTTTGCATCGGTTTTGTCAATTTTATTCAAGGGATTGGGAAAGGGTCACCATTCCACATCAATGTGACACCACTCCCCTAATGGGATAAGATTTGAGGTCTTAGAATAAGTTTTTATTATTCTTTCATGTTGATTTCATGTTAGTTTAATGGTTATTTAGTTTATAGTTGATTTTGAATATCTCATTGGGATCAGGGCTTAGTGGATTAAATATGCCTCAAATATGTATGGATTTGGTGTCCTTAACATATACTATGACTATGGTCACATTTTTACATTAGAAGGAGGGCTATAATAATCGAATCTGATGAATTTCTCTTTAGATTCCTGTGTTCTTGAGTTTGTAGATACATCGACACTTTTGGTGCCTCCAATGATGCATTTGATATACATCGCTATACAACAACACACTTGATTTAAATATAGTGACACATATTTTAATTTCATCAACACATATTTAATATAGTGAAGCTAACATTTTTTTTACTAACATCAAGATTTTAATTATAGCGACACATTCATTTTGGCAATGCACTTTATGTCCTTATTTACTACAGAGCAACACACACGATTTTCACTAGAGCTACACACTTCTAATATAACAACGCTTTTGATAGCTTCAGTAATGCAATTGATTTCAATGACACTTTTTACTGGTAAACAACAAAAAGCTATTTTTCACATGTGTTTTAAATTTTCAAATTCACATGCTCTTTGATATTTTGCTGACATCTAATTTTTGTTTTTGAGGCTAACTGGTTTTGCAGATTTGAAAACATTTGAAGTGAAGGAGCATGCTATCATTCGTCCATATATTATAAAAAGTGTTTTTACACTTATGGGACAATTATAACCCATCATATATGTTGCTTTGCTTTATGTTTTAGGACCAACTAAACTTCCATTGGGTTTAAAATTTACTTTCAAAGTTGGTTAAAATTGGACCCATACATCCTTATTTTGCAATATTTGTTAAAATTGAAAAAATAAAACACATACTTCCATTGGTTCTTAATATGAAGTCATTTTTATATATGGGATTAAAATGAATGAGTTCTTTCTTTTCTTGTGTATACTTGTAGTGTGTATCCACTCCCCTTGTGCTTTGTGTGATCTTGGGTGAAAAGAAACACTCAAGTATACTTTTGTTGATTGTGTATACTTGTAGTTTGTATCCACTCCCCTTGTGCTTCATGCGATCTTGGGTGAAGATAAATACTCAAGTGTGCTTTCATTCTTTGAGTCACCCTTAAGGGATGACTTACTATGAGATACATCCTGCAACGAAAAATTCATAGGAAATTTCTTGAAGCAGGCTTACCAGAAAGCTATATCAAAGGTTGGGAAATTGTGATAAAGTACCTTCAATCTTGAGGCATCAACGTACTGCACATAATCCCATGCCTTAAGTGGCCATCAAAAAGTAGTGAAAAAATAGGTGTTCTTGGTTTTTGATCATTAATAACCTTGTTTAAGTAGTGGCCAGCTTTCTCCTTCCAAAGAGTTCTTTAAAGTGGTGCATTGGAATTTATTTCCAAGAAGCTACTTGCCATGTCCAATTTTGGTTGAAGTGTAGAGATTAAGAGTTCATTCTTAACATACCTTTACACTTTCCCTAAATTTCATGTAAAACTACAAGGTCATGAGGCAAGCCCACCAAGAAGAATGTACCCACTTGAGCTAGGAATGTTATTGCTTGTGAGTTAGTTTGACACATTGTTTTGTTCCAAAACATCTTAAACACACATCAACAAGTTTATCAAATTTCAAACCCTTTGAATTAAGTATGGATACCTTTTGAAGAGTCCTAAATATTGTTGCTTGTCCCTAAGGATTTTATCCTTGGAGGCTTCTAAATATTTTGGCTTATATCTAAATCCACACTTCCCAAAGTTAACATAGGGAACTATGGCCTTAGCCTCATGATTTTCACATAATGGAATTTTTAAAATGAAGGATGCTTTGGCATAGACATCTTTTAGTTTGAATATTAAGTAAGACTTTCTTGATGTGGTAATGAAACAATCTCACTTAAGCAAAGATCAAATCAAATGAACACCTCACATTGTTGTATGTTCAAACATTGACTCCCCAAAACAAGAAAATTGAGACAAGAAAAATATTGTAAAACATTGAGTCCAAAATCATTGAGTTCTATTTTACAAAAATCATTGAGTTATTAGGGTTTTATCACTTTAGAGGTATAGCATGTTTCTCACAACCTTGGTCTTGCAAAACAAAGGTTCATTTTAGGTTACCATTTTGGGTCAAGCATTCCATCCATCTTCACACATTTTACATCCCACTTCACCAAGAAAACTTTAGAAACTTTTGGACACATCAAAACTTTTTAGACTTAGACAATTATCAAACCAATCCCCTAACTTGGCTATGTTGTGTGTGAAATGGATCCTTTTCCATACACTTAGTTGAGTTAGTCAACACATTTTTGGGCTAGTTTACCTTAAAGGTCACAAGTCTACCTTAAATATTTGCAAGTTCGTTAACACCTTTATCCATAACATCAAAACATCAATCCTCTTTGTCTAAAAGTGTTGTCCAAAAGTTTAGAAATTTCATCCATATCATTCACCCTTTTCATCATCCACTCACACCATTGGTCCAATACAACTTAGAGGGTCCCTTTTACCAAAAATTTGAGTCAACTAGAGAATTTCAACACTATAAATCTCAACATACCTCTCCCATAGGTGACCCACAATTTATGGTTACAACAATCTATCACAACACAAGAGAATCATGGAACAAAATAAAAATACATCTACCACAAATGACCCAAACCCACAAGAATTTGATCCAAGGAGACATTCTACCCCCTCAAGAGAAACTTAGGATCCATTAGGACCATATGAGGTAGAAGATGTCACATAAAACCTACTTGAACTTATTAAGGAAGAACCCCTTGAGTATAAACAAGATCAGCAAACCTTACAAAGTGTGGCCCCAAATTTTCTCACACAAAACTTGACATAAGGATTAACCCAATCTATGAATCAACCAACTCCATCCTTTGTGCCAAGTCAAACATTAACTCCTAGTCTTGGAATGAGGATTGCCAATGATTTTGGTCACACTCTCCCTTTAGGAGGTAACACACTTTTGGGTACCCAAAACACCAATCTTCCCAAAGACACAACTTGGACACCAACATTTTGGGCCCCATCTCATTCTTCCACCACTGTTCCTAAGCATCCCATCCATCCATACAAACCACTTACATTCCATAACACCATGACAACATCGACATTTTGAGTGCAACCATCTTCATCCATCATCACAAATACCTTAAGTGTGCCCAACGTTAAACAATGTAATGTGAACCAAGTTCCACAAATGGGACAACAAGGGAAAGTTAACACCCTCATGGAAGGGAAACCCTTAACAAGTGGTCCCAACAACCCCATTGAAACATCGAAACAAGTGGTTACACAAACTATTCAAGTCAATCCACCATCCACATCAATCCCATCTACCATCAATCCAAATCAAAGCAACACATTGATCACAAACCCCATCAACCAAGGTAATGCTTTGGTCCCACATCAAACAAAACAAGGGAACCCTCAACACATCGGTCAAGGGAACCCTACTAATCAATTGATCCAAGGTCAGAATGTGCCATTGACATCACAATACCAAATGGCACCATCATCATCTTTATCATTGGTCCCCCAAATCATGAAAAATAAAATGGGGTACCAAACCTACATTCCTCCCTCCCAATCGACAATATTACAAGGAATGTTAGCACAAAATGACCCACCACTCACTCACACCATGATCAACCAAAACCCATCTCATGTATCACAACAACAAAACACCTCCATGTTGCAAGTGCAACAAGCTCATGCTCTAGCTTTGCAACAAGCACAATAGGCTTATCAAAAAATATTGCAATAGAAAAAATATCAAGCTCAAGCTTTGCAACAACAACAAGCACAACAACAACAATAAGCTCAACAACAAGCCTTAATCACACAACAACAATAGCAATAGCAGCAAGCTCAACACCAAGCCTTAGTCACACAACAACAACAACGAGCACAACGACAAGAATTACTATCACAAAAATATGACCAACAACAACAAGGTTTATACCATAATCCCCAACCAAACATTGTCAATCCAAATATGTTAGGAGCATATACACCTCTACCACCATCACCTTCGCAGTATCAAACTCCACCCTACACACCATACAACACCTCATCATATCAAAATCCCAATTATAACTCATCCACCATCCCACAATACACAACATATGCTCCTCCACCAAATCCACAAGATGATATGTCATCGTAGCTCAAGGTGCTCACGCAATAGATCTAGGGTATTCAAATGGGAAAAAAAAGAAGCTACATACACAACAAAACTTGTGTCCATACCCATTCAATAGGAACATCACAATCATACCTTTCCCACCTAGTTTTGAGGTCCCTATGTTTGATAAATACAAAGGGAGGGGAAATCCTATGGATCACATCAAATAATTCCATGACATGTGTATGGAGGTTGCCTACAATGATTCCTACTTAATGCGCCTCTTCCCACGTAGTTTGGCAGGTCCAAAAATTGACTGGTTCTCACAATTACCTCCAGGTGTCAAAACATTCCAAGAAATATTTGACAGGTTCATAGACCATTTCTCCTTTAATCTTGACATTTATTTCAGCTTAGAAGAGTTGTACACTCTCAAGCAAAACAAAGGAGAATCATTTGCTCATTTCTTAAAAAGGTGGAAGCAATGAGCTAGTAAGAGCAAGTGGCCCATTCCTGAATAACAAGTAGGAATTATCATCGCTAATGTTGAAGGGGAGCTATCCTTCCAATTAAAGATGCAATGTGTTACCACTTATGCCAAGATTATCCCTAGGGCCCTCAACATCAAGAGAGACCTAATCTCACAAGGAAACATATAGGCATATAAAGACAATTTCCCATCTACCAATTCAAATGACAAGCCCCGCATGTGGGCTAAGAAAAAAAATGTGATAAATGATGGAGTTGTTGATGCTAAATTCATCATAAGTGATCCTAAACAAAACAACAAACCACCAACCAACACACAACAAACCACCCCACAACCATGTTGATGGTGTTTTCTGCACAGCAACAACTCAAACAGAAAATGATATTCTATCTCTCTTGAAAGATAATCTTCAACAATAAATTGCTGAAAATCACCCCAAGGTCTCTCGGGTGTCAGGTCTTGACAATGCATAAACAACTCAGATAATATGTGAAAATGCTGGTAATCACAAGGGGCCTTACAAATGAACAATGTTGGAAGTGAATTTTCATCAGATGCAACAATATGGTGATGCTTTCAATCCTAAAACTAACCCAGATTCAAAATAAACAGCAAAAGAGATAAGGGTTTAGAGAGATTCTATTCTATTCTAACTCCTAAGATTAACAATGCAAATGATAAAACACTTGAAATGGACCAATCCCAACGAAACCAATCTCTGCTTGACCAAGATTAATCTGCAATCTTATAGAAACAATGCAATCTTCTAAGGTTTTAAAGATTTTTAGATCATGAACATTCACCCAAGACAACCCAATTGCAGTTGAAATGAATAAATCTCCACAATTGAACCAAGCACAATGAATATAAAGGTCCAGGCTAACTTTGCAAAGCAACTAGCAATCAGCTAGCTGCAGAAAGTATGGACCAAGGATTGTTGCAAACACTTCAAACATTAAATCATAAACATCATTGAATCGGGTTTAAATCTAAATCTAACAACCTTGAGAAATTTGAAAGATAGAATCATAAGAACCATGCAAGATAAGTCAACACAAAAGAGATCACCAGAAAATCACAATGTCTGCAATTGTATTGAATCACCAAATTTCAGCAACAATTCTTGTGTTCTGTTACATCACTTGCTCAGAAATTGACTAACTTCTACCTTTGCTCTACCTCTAAATTCGCTCTCTATCAAATCTTCTCCTAATCTCCCCCTCCTTACAAATGGGTCACAAATGCCATTTATAGAGAACCCCCCAAACATGTCGGCCTAATTAGATTTTACAACAATAACTGGCCTCAAAACAGGTCGGCCTAATTACATTTTACAATAAAAACTGGCCATAAACAAGTCGGCCAAGAAGAAGTTCAAAATGAGACAAGATTTGCAATAAATGCATGAATATTATCCATGTCGGCCAAGGATCTCTAGCAAGGTCAGATTCACATGTCATCCATAAAGTCCTCCAGTTGTAGACAGTTTTGGCACAGATTTTTAGGCAGGTCCCACTTTTAATATATATTTAATCCTAAAAAATAGATATCATCATCAATTCCATTTTTGAAAAAAATAAATAAATAACTATTTTTGGAAAAATTTCCATTCTGGGAAATTTTAGGATTTGGGCCCTTCCGGGGAAATCAGACCAAGGGGAAAATCCAGAAAAATCCTGGCTAGGTGGACTCCAGACTAGAATCTAGGAAAATCCAGGCGGACAGGAATCCAAGAAAATCCAGGCGGACAGGAGTCTGGGAAAATCCAGGCGGATAGGAATCTAGGAAAATCCAAGCGGACAGGAATCCAAGAAAATCTAGGCAGACAGGAATCTAGAAAAATCTAGGTGGAAAGGAATCTGGGAAAATCCAGGCAAACAGGAAAAACCTAGAATGGGGCAAAAGCCCAGATTTTGTTCAAAACTTAGTTTTTCGAAGCACAACTCAAGGGAAGGACTTGGACAAGCAAGATGAACATCTAAGGACCTCTGAAGGAAATGAAATCAATAAAATTAAGGGGCCAAAAGACACCAAAAGCCAGAACAAAAAGAGGGTCCCCACTTTCAGTGGGGCATGTGTGCAAAACTGCACAACAAATGGCGACTCCACTGGGAAAATGCTCTAGAGAATTTTGATGATGAATAAGAATCATGAACCCATAACCTCTGGTTTCAATCTCCTTATCAGGCAAACAAATCAAAATGCAAGGTTAAAGAATCAGAACCAAAGATAGATTGGACCTTCCATAAATTGAAATCCAAGTGTCTGCAAGTGAGTTCATTTCCCTCCTTGAGCTACTGCAAAAACCAAGCTTAGTCAAGTTAGGCTACATAAAGATTCTAGCTCCAAAAGCAACCTAGATAGAGCCTCACTGCTAGTCAGGCATCCATAGCCCCGACGAGGTTATCGCTGTGATTCTTCTGAACATAGCTCTACTGCCAGCCAGGCGTCCATAGCCCTGGTAGAGATATTCAGATTCCCCTGATAAGTTCAAATCTTTCTTCTGAGTCTCAATATTTTCTCTTCTCTTTTTTTCTTTTTTTTTTCTTTTTGATATTTTTTTCTTTTCACTCTTTTCATTTCAACCCGTGAATAGTGAAGTCCACACTTAGGGTTGAGAACCACAATGGCATTGAAGCAGAAATATGATTTTCACCCAACAAGACCCCGCAAGGAACCTATTGCGACCTTTAGATTCTTAAGATGTATGAAGGATATAAGATTTCAGAATACTTCAGGTTCAAGTCAAACCAATGACCCATTCTCTTTAAATCAGACATTCAGACTGCTTGACACCAACAAAAGATCTTTGACCATTAATTCAAGACACATGATTAAAGTCCATCAATGAAACACTTAGAACAATCCCAGATAATAAAGAATTATTGCACAAGAAAGACACTTCCCCAACTAGAAAATAGAAAATCCAAGCCAGAGAAACAAAACAACAACCAAACCCAAACCCAAAGCAAACTAAACTAGCCAAAACAGAAGCAAAAAAAAGTAATCTAAACTAAAGCAATCTATCCTAAACAAAAAAGACAAAAGCAAAAGAAAAGGAGACCAAGCTGCATTTATTCAAATCAACACTATGTACAGAGAGACTCAAAGTGGCTCATGATCAGATAGGATGAACTAAGACTTATCCCCACATGATTAATCAATGCATGGACAAGCAATAAGGTGAAGGTAACAGTCCTCAAAAATGCGAACCTGTCTTTATATTCAGAAAAATAAATCTCTGCATTGTAGCATTCAAACTCCATGTCAAAATTAGGAATAACTAGTAACTTAGGTAACTCATTAGGACCATGATTAACCCATATGCCAGTTGTCTTTCCTAAATCTCCATAATCAAATTGACAAGATTCGAAATTTCTAGCAAAGAAAGAAACAACCTAATTTTGCATTTCTACAGACTGAATGTTGTGTTCATCATCCTACACTTGTGAAGAGTTGGTCATAGTGTCATCAGGGGGTCTCCATTGATGGTGCAATATTCCACTTGCATTTGAAACATGCAAGATAGAATTAGAGGAATCATTACATGATGCAGAGTGAAATTCATATCGAAGACTTTCAGAACTATAGACATGGAACTTTTCACCTGTTTGAGTATTTCCATGAGGGATCAACAATGAAAACACAAAGGCATTATCTTGTACAACAATTTCCTCAGCAGGATGCTCATCTGAAGGTATCACAGATTGATCTTCCAGCACATTCTCACCTGGAGAAGTTGGAGCATGTTCACCAATACTGACTGCAACATTTTTGTTTTCAACATCATTCATATTTTCCTGCACATTAGCATGAACCACATCAGCTACCCCATCAATAATGCATAGAATTTGTGAGTTTTCATTGTGCAGTTCATCAATAAGCTGAGGAAAAATAGAATTAGATAAATGAGAAGACTCCCTGAATTCATCTTTTGTTGGCACTAGCTTGGATTCTTGATCACAATCATCAGGAACGTTGATCACTTCACTGAGTGCTTCCTCATGTTCTTCAAGACATTCATCAGCAATTGGTTGACATTCCTCAATCAAAGACTTGTTTGATGTATCTGTCAGTGTATCATTTGCATGTAAGAGTAGTTGTACTTGTTCCTTCACCTCCTTTATGACTATTTGGCACTGAAAAAAGGTGAATTTTCAATGCTCTTCCTCATGTAACCTGCACCAAGCTGGTAACAACAACTCCTCTAGGTAGACTCCAAAACCTAAGCTTGACCAATCTCTTATAATTCTAGCAACAAACTCTTTGTATCTGGTCTATATCACATCTTCATCTTGGAAAGGAAGAGCTTGAAGGGGAACTTCTTGTTCAGCCTCCACTATGTTTTATGGAACTTGACTAGCCTCCACAGGAGCATCCTCCTTGATCTCCATAGGTGATTCTTCACTTAAATATTCCTCTGTTATCTCTGATGCCTTAGATTCATCTTCATGACACTCAGTTCATTCCAAAGTCACGTCAACATTAGTTGCAATGCCATCCCTGGATTCAGAACTAGTCAGCCCTTCTGTAGTGCATTCTTTGCTTAACTCACCTTTCCACTCCAGGTATTCTCCAACTTTAAAGATAATGTCCCCACACGAATGACAAATGAACTCTGAATGGGCTGCATCATGGACTCTTGCACCATTTAGATGAAAGGAAATCCTGCAAGCACTTACCACTAGCAAACTAACCTTCAACTATCTGTGTAAATGCCTCAACTGCAACATCAATAAACCCTAGATCTGAGGTGGCTAATGGTTCAGACAGGTTTTGCATGAAAAGGTTCCTTTGCAAACCCCTCTCAACTTCACCCAAAAAGGCCAAACATTTGATCTCACTGTGTGTACAAGTGTTGTGGATTCTACACTGATCTGATAATGCATAATGATGTAAACCCTTACCATCCCATAGAACTAACCTCTTGTTCAGAGACTCACAAAGTAGAAAAGAATCAATCCAAAGACTATTTCCATCATGACAAACATGATACTGCTTTTCCATCGACTCAGAACTTGAATTTTCAGATTTTGAGATCGGCCATATCTCAGATTTTCAACATAAAGGCTCATTCAATCTTCCAGCTATGTCACCTTTTTTAGCCCTCCTAGCACCAATTTGTTGATGGTGTTTTCTGCACAACAACAACTCAGACAGAAAATGATATTCTATCTCTCTTGAAAGATAATCTTCAACAATAAATTTCTGAAAATCACCACAAGGTCTCTCGGGTGTCAGGTCTTGACAATGCATAAACAACTCAGATAATATGTGAAAATGCTGGTAATCACAAGGGGCCTTACAAATGAACAATTCTAGAAGTGAATTTTTATCAGATGCAACAATATGGTGATGATTTCAATCCTAAAACTGACCCAGATTCAAAATAAACAGCAAAAGAGATAAGGGTTTAGAGAGATTCTATTCTATTCTAACTCCTAAGATTAACAATGCAAATGATAAAACACTTGAAATGGACCAATCCCAACGAAACCAATCTCTGCTTGACCAAGATTAATCTGCAATCTTATAGAAACAGTGCAATATTCTAAGGTTTTAAAGATTTTTAGATCATAAACATTCACCCAAGACAACCCAATTGCAGTTGAAATGAATAAATCTCCACAATTGAACCAAGCACAATGAATATAAAGGTCCAGGCTAACTTTGCAAAGCAACTAACAATCAGCTAGCTACAAAAAGTATGGACCAGGGATTGCTGCAAACACTTCAAACATTAAATCATAAACATCATTGAATCGGGTTTAAATCTAAATCTAACAACCTTGAGCAATTTGAAAGATAGAATCATAAGAACCATGCAAGATAAGTCAACACAAAAGAGATCACTAAAAAATCACAATGTCTGCAATTGTATTGAATCACCAAATTTCAGCAACAATTCTTGTGTTTTGTTACATCACTTGCTCAGAAATTGACTAACTTCTACCTCTGCTCTACCGCTAAATTCACTCTCTATCAAATCTTCTCCTAATACCCAAGAATGATGAAGGTCCTACATCCTTATCCTCCTTTGTTGACCCATCTTCGCTTGCATCCATCTTAAAGTCCAAAACACACATTGTGCATAATATCCCCCATATCAAGGCAGTTATCAAGGATAATTGTTGTGGTGATTATAACCTAAAGAATGCCACTTTTTTGTTGGGTGAGTTACCTCTTTCCCCCAAATCTCATGGAAAACCAAAAACTATCAACAAACTGATGGAAACATTAAATCTTGCATCTACCACCTTCACCAAGTGGGGAGAATTGAACAAAGAGGATTTCAATTAGGAAGATGTATCTAAATTTCTCTATCAGGACAACCTACCCATGCTCATTCTTCCCATGGAGGATGATAATAAAGGTTTACAACTAATGATGGGATGGGGATACAATAAGAACGAAAAAACTGGGACAAAATGAATGGTTTGCTAGAATCCATCATTCCTAAGAGACATCCAAAGAATCTTGGCTTAGGATGTACTACTAGTAAGACTGACCCTTCTTGGTAAGGGTACTTCTAATAAATGGGTTGAGGCTTCCTCTTGGCTACCAAAATCACGTGACACTACCCTAGACAACCCCCCCTTAAAGACACTGACCTATTTGAGAATAACTCTTTCTTTATAATATCCACTGTTAGTGTAATTAATTAATTATTACACTAACATAAGTTAACTTAGCTCTTGCATTTATTTAATTAAGTCCTAGGTTGCATCATTAGGAAATCATAAATAAGATGGTAATTACCCCTTCCATGTTTGTAGGGGATAAGATTCCTTCTAGAAGATGAGTTGTCCTTCTAGAAATTATCTCAATCTCTTATCATTTCCTAGGTAGGGTTCACATGTCACATATTGTTAGATCATGACACATGACAACATTATATTGAATCTTGCATCTCTCTCATGCCTATGTATTCAGGGAATTTATACATTTGTAATCATCTAATATTCTAGATCAATAATAATCTCTATTTGCAAGCCCTTAGTTGCAACACTTTTTGTGTGGTTGAATTTCTCCTTGGAAAAGGTCCTCTTGAAGGCTGCAGCTTCAGGGACATTGTGCATCCATCATTTCAACATGGTATCAAATATTTTCCATTGAGAGTTCATCCCAAGATCAAGAAAGTTGGGCTAGAGAGATTCATCACAGGCTTGAAGGTTTCCATTGTAGGCTACTTGGCTCCACCCAGGGACCAAGCTGATTTCTGAAGCAGATTGAGTCAGATCTGAGCTCGCCATTGTCTTCAGAAGGCCTTGAAACCCTAGGATTTCCTTTCCAATCATCAAAATCAGATTTGTCAACCCGGGAGCCATCAGAGGTATTTGGGTTTACAAAATCAAGTGGTACAATCCGTACAAATTTGCAGTAAAAAATCCTCCCTCTCAGTTGTCCTCTAAGGCAAAAAAAACTTTAGTTGCAGGCACTTTTTCATTTCAGAAAAATTGGGCTTATTTTCATATTATTTTGGCAAAAAAATATATTGGGTATTTTTCTATAGTTTTAGAAAAATAAATTTGAGCGACCTTAAAATTAATTAGTGGTAAGCTTCATTTATCGACATTTTATTAAAAATTTTGGGGTTATATTTTTTTAGCTTTGGTGGACATTTGTTTCTTGCAGATTATACAATCAGTATTTAAATTAATTTTGAATTGCCGACAAGGCAATATTCAAAAAAAAATTGTTGGCTCATAAGATTGAAAAGTATGCAAAAATTTTGTTTGGTCAGCTGCCTTTATTTCTCTTGCAGGAGGGAGTACTGGTCATCCCATCAATGACCGATCGCTGACCGTGGCATACATCACCATTCCCGTCGATCCACTAAGTTTGCCGACCAATCACCAACTCTGACATTTCACCCGACTGGCTGTTTTGTCGCCAACCACCACCGATGTTTGTCACTGGCATGTTTGAAGCCCCTGCCAGCTAAGACCTCAGTCCTATCAACGACTAAGGGACCCCGTTCATATCCGAGCGGTGCCACCAGCAACCACCACTCTGTCACTCATTTCTACCACCCCGACCAGCTAGTTCTCAGCCCTACTCCCACCTATCTAGTGGTGCTCATTTTGTTTTTTTCCATAGCCCACGCTGAGGTCACATCAATGACCAAGAGCTAGCACCTGGGGGATTGATTTTTTCCCCTCATTAGCCTGCAAAGTGCCAAATATAGGCATTTTTTTCATTTTATCATAATTTTTCACCAGGGTATCAAAAATTAGCAAACGAGATACCGTTGGAAAGAGAATTTCATCTACTTTCCAGTGGTGACATTTTCTCTACAAAATTTTGTATGTAGAAAATTTTGTAGTCAACTGAAGTCAAAACCCTAATTTGGACTCGAAGGGTCATATCTTCTCATTAGATTGTCGCATTTCGGTGATTCCAGAGACATTCAAAGGGTATTTTAAAGCTTTTTTTATCAGTCCATTCACTTTGATCAGTTTCAGCTCTAGGTACTCTTGCATTAGATTTTTTCAATTTGGTGCATTTGTTCAACAACTTGGATGTCCTGAAGCTTGGAAAAAGGTTTTTTGATTTGGGTGGCATCACTTCAGTTGCACATCATATTTGGAAGTCTCTATTTGCTATTGAAGGTCATTGTCATTGAGTTTTTTGGAGAAATTTGATAGCTCATTATGGGGCTTGCATTTGCTCCTTCTCTGACTATGTTGCACAAGGGTAACTATAAAAAATGGTGAGATGGGATCGTCCACCATCTTCGATCACTTGATATATTACCAAATCTATATGGTATGGTTCCCCATCCAAGTGAAAGTATTCATCTACTTTCTTCGAGTTGCAGCAGATTCATTTTCTTGGAGATCATTTTAATGCAAGTTGATTATGATATTTTGAGTTCAATTGATCATTGTGATTGTCCTCACATCCTTTGGACTAAGCTTTGGGAGATATATGGAGGATCAAACACTCCACCCTTCCCCGATGGTCATGATTGAGAATGTCATTCCTCAGATCAGGTATCCCATGATGATATTGTTGAGCAAGAGGTTGATTGCCTTGAATCTTCCAAAGAGGTTGACAAGGTTTCTTCAGATACTTCTTCTCCATCAGAGACAATTGGTATCCCTTCACATTTAGTGATTCCTTGTCCAGATTCATTGATTGAGGCTTCCATCATCATTCATTAGGACACATTCAGCTTTCTAGACTTGACATCATAGGATGGCTTTGTTTCAGGTATCACTGACTTGGCTACTTCTACAGGTTTGGAGAACATTCTTGAGGGGATATCACTCCTGTATTCAGATCCTACTTTGGAGAGTTTTCTTGAGTCTCCTCATCCTTTTGTCTTGACCTTGATTGAGGATCCAGAGACTATCTTCGATGCACTTGTTTTCTCTTCAGAGATTTCATGTATGAGAATTCTTCCCTGTTAGGATTTAAGGTTTCTTTAGCATCTACCATTTGATTGGCTTCAATCTTCTTTCAATGGTTTTGAGGACACTTCATTCAAGGGGGCTATCAATTCTCCATCATATTCATTGCATCACATTCTTTCGATATTGTTCAGCATCAGTTTCCACATCGTCCTGGTTTGTCTCCCTCTTCATTGATTGTGGCATATTCATCTTTAGGCAAGGAGACACATGAGCAGTTTTCAAAGACAACATCATCCACATTCATCCTTTCTTCCTTCAATTCCTATCCGGAATGGGAAGCATCCCTACACTTGCACTTGGTTTTGTTTCTTTCGAAAGGGAGACAAGTTGTTTGTTGACATTGGATCATGTTTTCTCTTCAACCACTTAATATTTTTGTAGGTGATCACATATTTTGGGGGGGGCTATATAGTCTCTCTCTTTCCATCCTATGGGGGGGCTATTGATTATATTGTATCCATGAGATGGATGGTGTCCTTTGGGGGTATTTGGGAGCCCTCCATCCTTCCCATCCTTTCTCTTTTTTCTACATTTTCTTCTCCTTTTTGGAGAGGTATTTTGTTCCCACTGGGTTTTCCCCTTTTTCCAGTTGTGGAATATTTTTTGCATCATCATGTACATGGGTACCTAACATGGTCTCTTAGTTGGGACACATCATCATCTTTGCATAATCATTGCATTTCCTCCCTAAGTTGCACTTATGGGGGGTGTTAGTGTAATTAATTAATTATTACACTAGCATAAGTTAATTTAGGTCTTGCATTTATTTAATTAAGTCCTAGGTTGCATCATTTGGAAATCATAAATAAGGGGGCAATTACCCCTTCCATGTTTGTAGGGGATAAGATTCCTTCTAGAAGATGAGTTGTCCTTCGAGAACTTATCTCAATCTTTTATCATTTCCTAGGTAGGGTTCACATGTTGTCACATGTTAGATCATGACACATGGAAACATCATATTGCATCTTGCATCTCTCTCATGCCTATATATTTAGGGCATTTGTACATTTGTAATCATCTAATATTCTAGATCAATAGCAATCTCTATTTGCAAGCCCTTAGTTGCAACACTTTCTTTGTGGTTGAATTTATCCATGACAAAGGTCCTCTTGAAGTCTGCAGCTTCAGGGACATTGTGCTTCCATCATTTCAACATCCACAACATCTTTACCCAAAATGGCTAAGCCACTGAATTAAGCCTAGTATACCCCCAACTCATTGACTGGGACCAATGAGGACCACCAATTCTAGATATATTTGAAAATGATGGAGCGATCTCAAAATTCATGGGACTTCACGACGACTTGCCATGTGGGGATCATAAAGTAGGATTTGATATAGAGCTATACACAAAAGGCATACTATGGGGAGACAATTGAATCCCTCAGTCGCAAAATTGATGACATGAGAATAACATGTAGATATTTAAGTGAAAACCACACTGTGGCACTTTCAAATCATAAAATAATAAAAAGAAAGGACACATCTAAAGGTGGTACCTCTTTGAGGAACCCAAGGATGAGGGATTCAATCTCTCCCTTAATGCAACGCATCCAGAAAAATTGGCAATACTAGAAGAGAAGGATACTCCACTAAATGTAGGGACAAAAGAGGCACTTAAGATAACCTTTTATATTGAATCCTTATTAGGTGAAGAATAGAAAAACTTAGCAATATTCCTAAAAGAAAGAAGAGAAAACTTCACATGGTCATACACAGATATGTTAGGGCTCGATCCTGAAGTAGTTGTGCATCACTTAGCAATCTATCCTAAAGCCAAACCAATAAAACATAAGTTGAGAAAAATGCATCCTCAAATTGCGTTGTTGGTTAAGCTAGAGCTACAAAAACTTCTTGATGTCATATTTCTCCAACCAATTGACTATCCTAAGTGGGTTTCCAATTTGGTACCAGTCTCCAAACCCACTGGGGGCATCAAAATATGCATAGATTTTAGGGACTTGAACAAAGCATGTCAAAAGGATAATTTCCCTCTTCCCAACATTGACATCATTATCGATTTAATAGCAGGACATGAAATGTTATTGCTCATGGATGGATTTTCAAGTTATAACCAAATCATGATTGCCAAGGAGGATCAACATAAAACTGCATTCACTTGTCCATGGGGAACATATTGTTGGAACATGATGTCATTTGGGCTAAGAATGCTAGAGAAACCTATAAAAAGGTGATGACCCTAGTCTTTCATGATGTGATCCATAAAATAGTTGAATATTATGTGGAAGATATTTTGACCAAAACAAAAACAAGGAAGGAGCACATATAGGTATTGGGACCTATCTTCGACAGGCTCGAAGAATATAAGGTAAGACTTCATGAAGGCCACACCATCTAAAACCCACACAAATCACAACAATAGATACCAACATAGAAGATGTGAGATAGAAAAATAACTCACTTTCAATTATTTTCAGAAAATTAAATTATAGATTCAAAACTTACATGCTACAACCTCATGGGCTTGATTCATTACAATAAAATCAACTCTAAAAACAAAATATATTATTTAGAGCCAAAATCTACACAAATGGAGCCACCTTCTACAACCCTCACTTATCCCTTTTTTATTTTACACAATAACCACCCTAGAATATTCTAGAAAGTGTAATTTTCCCTTTTGTTTTTGTGCCAAAAGTCTTGTCTTTTGATTTCTTACCTAGGAAGATATTTTAATGAAATTCACTTTTTAGAGGGGCAACTTGTGGGGCCATAAATTTTGATCCGGGTGTTCGATTTTCTATTATAACATAATGTTGGAAAACTCTCAAAGAGATCTACAAAGTTGAACCCGCCAAAGGACGATTCATCCACTTTTCAAGTTGTTTTGAGGCCTCTAAAGTTTTCATATCTGAATTTGAAGTTGCATTGAAGAATTTTTTTGAGACAAAAACTTTAATATCTCCCAAACTATGCAGGGTATTGAGACGATTCTTTCATGATCCATAATTGTTTTTTAGTTATGCTCCTTTGGGAAAAAATTTAGGTCCTTACAAGCCCCTTTAGGTTGACATACTAAAAATAGTAAGTGACTATTTCTTTTTCTTTTTCTGACTTTTGTATTACACCCCTTAAGTACCATCATGGAACTCAAAACAACTAAACAAATTAAGGAAAAATAATTTTTTGGGTGATACAAGATTACCCTACACCATTGGATGCTCCTGTATCAGACACCCAAGGTAATTTGAAAAGTGACCCTGTCACTTCTTAGGAGTTAGAGGAAAACCAAGACAATTAACCTTAGCCTCAGATAACCACGATGAATCTTCAATAGGCCTTCCTCTCCACTTCACCAAGTACTCTACATATTGCTTATTTCTTGTGCTTCTACCCACACGACTATCCAAAATTTCTTTTATCTCCTTTTTTGAAGTAGGTGTTGGAATATTCCACTATGTTTCTATTATTTCTTCAAGTCCTCCATGATATTTTTTTAAATCTAAAATGTTAAATATGAGTGAAATATGAATTTCATCAAGCAACTCTACCTCATGCATTTCTCGAATCATGCTTCTTCAAGATCTTGCATGGTCCAAACTTCTTCATCTTTAACTTGTTGTATGCACCAAATGGAAACCTCTCCTTTCACAAATGAACCATGACTTCATCTCCTACCTGGAACTCCTTATACCTCCTTTTTTGATCTTCCTTAGCCTTATATTGTGAGTTCATCTTATTGATATGTTTCTTCACCTCTTCATGCAAATTCTTCAAGTGCTCAACAAAATCTTCATCCTCAACACTACTCTCCTCTCCCTTATCCATCTTTCTCAATTTAGAAGTAGTTCTTGGACTACTCCCATACACAATATGGAATGGTGATTTACTAGTGCTCCTTTTGATAGAATTGTTGTAAGCAAATTCTTCTTGTGGTATAATCATATCCCATCCCTTGGTCTTATCTCCTACTAAGCATCTTAGTAGGTTTCCCAAACTCCTATTCACCACCTTTGTTTTTCCATCAGTTTGTGATGGTGTGCAGAACTAAACTTCAAATATGTCTTCAACTTTTTCCATAGTTTCCTCTAGAAACAACCAACAAATTTGGTATCTCTGTTTGAAACTATACTCTCTGATAGACCATGTAGTCTCACCACCTCTCTGAAAAATAGCTCTACAATATGAACACCATCACTAGTCTTATGACATGGAGTGAAATGTGTCATCTTTGAAAATCTATCCACCACCACAAATATGGAATCATTCCCTCTTTGTGTCCTTGGAAAGCTAAGAACAAAATCCATGCTAATGTCCTCCCATGGCCTCTCAGGTACAAGTAATGGTTGATGCAATCAAATTTTCTAACTTGTTCCTTTCACCATTTGACATACTTTGCAAATTTGTACAAACTTCTTCACATCTTGTTGTAACAATGACCATTAATAATTCTCACTAATGAGAGCAATGGTCTTATCTTGACCGAAAATTGAAATGTCTAGCTAATCCTCCACTATGCTTCTCCT
Source organism: Sequoia sempervirens (assembly GCA_007258455.2). Classification (NCBI taxonomy): domain Eukaryota; kingdom Viridiplantae; phylum Streptophyta; class Pinopsida; order Cupressales; family Cupressaceae; genus Sequoia; species Sequoia sempervirens. Next base: position 711,061,497 of record VDFB02270651.1, read on the forward strand.
TGATTAGATTCTCTTTCATAAAACTCCTTGGAATGCACAATTGGCTCCCTCTAAACAAAATCTTGTCTTGGATTAATAAATCCAACCATCTTGTCATATCCAATGTAATAGGTTCCAAACAAGCCTTCCATGCTTATGTAAAGTTTAGATCTTCAAGATACAAACTCTTGAGTTCATTGAACCCAACAACCTTTATATTTATCTCTATCAACAAATTTTTCCTTCTACTTAAGGTATCTACAACTCTATTTGACCTTCCACTCCTGTGCTTCAAAAAAAAAGTATAACTTTGCCAAAATTCAACCCATTTTAAGTGCCTTTGATTTAACTTTCCTTGACTATTGAGATACTACAAAGCTTTGTGGTCAATATATAAAACAAATTATTTTGGCAAAAAATAATGTCACCATTTCTTCAAAGCCTGAACTATGGCATAAAAACCCTAATCATAGATAGAATGTTTCTTCTTAGATTCATTCAACTTCTCACTAAAATAGGCAACAGGCTTACCTTCTTGACTCAAAATAGCTCCTATGGCAGTGCCACTAGCATCACAATCTACTTGAAAGACCTTATTAAAATATAGAAGTGTCAAAATAGGTTGCTCTATAACATTCTTCTTCAACATATAATTTTTTTTGGTTCTCCTATAGTCCACTTAAACTCTTTTCTATCCCCTCTCATTGCTTCAGTTAGAGGTGTACAAATACTACCACAATTCTTAATAAACTCTTTGTAAAAACTTGATAGACCATGAAATGACCTTAACTCTATAACATTCCTCAAGGTAGGCCATTCAATGATAGCTCTTACCTTCTCTAGATCCATTTTAAGACCCTCTGCTCAGACAAAAAATCCCTGATACACCAACTCCCTCTTCACAAAACTACATTTCTTCAAATTAATCAACTTCTTCTCCCTTAGCTTCTCAAAAACTCTTTAGATATGCATTAGGTGCTCCTCCAATGTCTTACTAAAAATAATAATATCATTGTTCGCAAGAGACACTACAAATATTTTTATTTTTTGTCATTGATGGCAACCCTAGTCAATAAATGGATCCGCACATCATCATTCACTCCTATTGGTAGACAAATTGAGGACAATTTGGAAGAAGAGTGCATCCAACAATTTTGTGATCATTGATTCACTTGCAGATTTTCAGTTATCATTTTGAGATGTGGATCTCATGGAAGGTTTATTAGTGTATTTCTTGTGTTATCTAGAATTCACAGTGCCTCGTACCAAGTTACATGTAAGTTTGGTGATCCGATTGATATCTTTATGTTCATCAGTATTTTGTGGCCGACTCAATTGATATATCATGTTGCAGATATTCAAGGAATGTTTATTTGAATATTTTAGTGTTTTATCTTTTTTTTTGGGTCCAAGCTAAGTTGTGGACGACTGTTGTGGATGCACATTAAATATTATTTATGATCTAAACCGACAGTTGTGAATATTTCTAATTTTTATTGAAGTCAACTTTTTGTGACTAAATCCTTTGTTGTGGATATATGTAAGTGATCAATTACATAATTTTGGTGTGGAAGGTGTGTTGATATGTGTTGTGATCATCAAAATATTTATTGAGCAATTATGCACATTTTCACTTGTGCATTAAATATTTTGTAGTGTGAGTTTGTGCAAAGAAAAGCAGAAGTGCAGAATTAGTCAGAAGGATAGGAGAACAACTACAGAGCTTAACTGAAACTGTAATCAAGCATTTGTAGATGCTAATCTCTTAGTTCATTCTCTTGGATCTAATCCAAATCTTTATAAGGCAGTAAGCCTTTCTATTTTGAGCAGTGTGCCTAAATGCAAGTGCATTCCCATTTTGTAATCTTTCTTTTGGGTATACTCAAATTATATTGTGGATTGGACATCCACTGTGGTTTTTCTCCTAACAAGGTTTTCACGTAAAAATCCTAGTGTTATTGTGTTGTGATTGTTTGCTTTATGTTCATGCATAAATATTTTGTTGACTAATTAAGTGAGTTAAAGATCATAATAATAAATTTATTTTTTTCACAACACTAATTCACCCTCCCTCTCAGTGTTTCTTGTTTCCAACAATTAGTATCAAAGTGAAGTTCCTTGAAAGAAGTCTAACAAGTTGGGGAGATCTTTTAAGGTGTTTTTCAATGGATACAAGCAGTCTTCAACAACAACTTATGGTGGATTTGGATGATCTTAACCAATCAAAGTCTGAGAACTAGGAATTGCAAGAAAATATTGAGAGTGTAGAGAAATTCATTCAGTCATTGAAAGACAAAATCAATGAATCAAGGGAGAAAATTAACGAATTGTGTGATCAGCTTAAGTAGAAGAATAGAAGCATGGAAGATGAACAACTCAGTCATGGCTTGAAAGAGAAAATAGAAGAATGTGAAAAATTTTCTAGATAAAATGTTGCCCTAAAGCGTGAGATGGAATCTATCATGATGAAAATGACCAAGGAGATTGAAGATAGAAAGAAGAATGAAGAAAAGCTTGCACAATCCTTGAAAGAAAAATCTGAACAATGTAGTGAATTGGACAATGAATTGGAGTAGTCTAAAATAAATGAGGAAGAGCTTGAAAAACAACTTGATGATCTTAGAAATAAGCTTACTACTGCAAACAAGTACAAGTAGAAATTCAAAGCAAGCTCTGCCAAACTTGATGAACTAATTAAAGGATAGAGGACTGATGGTGAGAAGCGAGGTCATGGATATGAAGAAGGAGAAAGTTTTGAATTTGGAAAAAAGAAATCCATACAAGGGAGATTCAGGCAAGGAAATCAAATGGAACTAGAAGGAATCCGGTAAGACAACCAAATGCTCAAAGATTCAATGGCTACTATTTTACTTACAACAAATTTGGTCATATGGCTTCTCAGTGTAGGAGCAGGATGAACACAAGCGGACCATCATTCTCAGGTCAGTGCTTTAATTGCTATAAGTATGTTCATAAGTCAAGTGAATGCAGAGTTGTGATGAATAACTTTCTTAGAGATGTCAGATGTTATGCATGCAATAGATTTGGGCATACTACTAACCAATGTAGATCAATACAAAATCAATGGAACAATTGGCCTGGATAGAGGAATGTTGTGTGTTACAACTGCAACAAATTTGGCCACACTATTAGATTATGATGGAACAAAAGAGGTCCAGTAAAACAAAACATGCAACAGGATGCTAAGGGAAAAGGTAAAGTCACTACTGATGTGATCAAAAGGAAAATGTAGAAGAAATGGGTGAATAAGAATCCCCCTATTGAAGTGAATACGCCAACACCAAAATCTGCTTCTGGTAATTCCTCTGAGAATTAGTTTTAGGCCTTTTGCCTAGGGGGAGCTAGTAGGAAAATATTTTAACCCCCTGTCGGCAACTCTTATTGAAATGTGGACAAGTCTAGTAAGTGGATTAATGATTTTCAGATGTTGTTCAACCAAGTGGAGGTAGTATTGTAAGGTTTTAGAGATCCATAGAAGAATCATCTATCTTAGTACATGGAACAAGGTAACCGGATGAGTTAGGGTAAAGGCATTTATTATGGAAAAAAGAGTTAGTTGAGTGAACAATAAAAAGAACATTATCATCCTTCATTTGTTACTTTTCATTTTGGAGGAAAGTAGTTTGGAGAGCTTGGAGTGAACTTTGTTGAATTGTGGAGAGATTCAAGCATGTAGAAGATTCAACGATCAAACTTCGATTCGACAGAAAGGTATTTATCAAAAATCCTATGAATTTGTGAATTTGCAATCATGTCCACTCCTATAGTAGTCAAAGTCAAGGACAAACCCCATCCAAAGTTCAAATGGAGTCCTTATAAATATGTTGAGACCGAGCCCCTAGGTTTGTTTTCATCTGTACCATACGAAGTCTTGCACACTGAAGATATTAGGGCTTATATACATGCCAATATTGAAGAATTAGGAAGCTCTCAAATGATGAATCTATATTCCAATCACATAATTGGAGAGGATTTTATTGTGAAGCCAAAATTTAAAACCCTAGTTGAGAAGAAGTTCACATAGTTTGTAAAATTTCCCATATTTGAGGAAAATGAATGGGTGCGATATATTTTAAGCCATGTTCATTCCAAATTCATGTGGTTGAATGTGCCTTTTCAGATTACAAAAGAGGCTATAAGCACAACCACGGGTCTAAATTCCACTAGTAGACTTCTAGTCTTGAAATCCATGAAGAATGAAAAGGTTACTGAGGCAACAGGTGCTCAATGGGACAGAAGGGGAATGACAATAGAAGATATTGTTGAAGTGGATGTAAGATTTGCATCAATGGTCATTGGCTACAAGATCTACCACTCTAGCTGGGATAATTTAGTATCTGGTATGGTCATCTATGTAGCTTATGAGATGGTAAAACATAATGTAGATTATGACTTGTGTGAGTTTCTCAGAATTCAGTTAATGGAGAACCTAGGGAAGATCAAGAAGGACAAGAAGAACACTTTTAAATATGGTAATCCGCTATTATGTTTGTTCTTCTACTTCATGAATGAGGTTCCGGATGTTGGAAGAGTCCATTGGAAAAATGATTAGCCTGTGGCTATACAAATAAGAGATATATTGTTTGGAAGTGGTGATCATCAGACCAGGAATGTTGCACTCTATGGATACTTCAAAATTTTTCAGAATATGATGCATGCCAAAGAAAGAATTCCCACCTCAATTGTGGAAAAGTACAAAGACACAATCTACTTCATGGTAGACATTGATCAATGCCATATGGAAGTTGTTGATCCTAGAAGAATATAGATCATGCCCATGGGATATGAAGTAGAGGAAAACATTTTGAAGATGTATGTAGAACACTTGTTGAGCATGCCTCTGGATCTGACAAATGAAATGTTTGGAACCTATGCAAAAAAGAGCATGCAAGTCCATGATCAATTACAGAAACCTAAGATAGTCAGAAGAGTAAGGAAAGAAGTAGAAGTCTTCGTAGAAAGCATGGGCTTACCTGTAGAAGCTTTGAAAGAGGCAAGAAGGAAGAGAGATGAGGCTGAAGTAGCAAAAGAGTTGGCAAAAATTGAGTCTTCTAGTTCGGGAGTATCTTCTACCTGCACTAGATCTACCAGGAGTTCCCCATCCCTGTCCACTCCTATAGCCAAGCTAGCTCAAGCCAAGGCTTCTGGTAAAATAAAGAAGAATAAAAGCACAAGAATAGATGAAGCCGCTTTAGAAGATGAGGAAACTGAGTTAGAAGAAGTTGTGAAAGAAATGAAGGTTAACAGAACTCAGGCTGTAAAGTTAACTAAGAGAAAATCTTCAGGTAAAGAAGTAGAGGCTAAGAAGAAAGCCAAATTTTTCAAACCTAGTATGTCAGTTGAGGAAGTTGAGAATGTTGTTGTCAAAGATAGAAATCTCAAGCCCCTCTACGAATGGTATGAAATGTTTGATAAATCCGGTCAAAGAATTCTTGAAGAAGCCACAATTAAACATATGAATATTTTCAATAAAACTCTTATTGAAATTATATCTGGTTTGTTGGAGAGTCTATATGAAGTTTTGGAATCGAGAAGATTAAGTTCTAGAACTATAGAAGAGAATTTGAGACAGAGAATTCTTTTCGGACTTATGTCCATAAATGTCAATTGAGGAGATGAATTCACTCCTAGAAAATGCCAAGAAGGAGTTCAAAAGAAAAACAAGGGTGAACAAACTAATGATCGGTGAAACTGATGCTGTTGTTAATGAAACCAAGAAAATTATGGAAGCATTTCTATCAAAGAATAAGATTAATGTTGAAGAAGTGAATGCAGATGCTAAGGATTTTCATATTCCTCCTGATATGAAAAATATAGAAATACTTATGGAAACTGAAGTTCCTAAGGTGGTGTTAGCTGAGGAGAAGGAGGTGCAAAATGAAGAAGTTGAAGTTCCTAAAGGAAATCCGAAAATAATCTCTAAAGAACCCAAGGTTGAAGAAGAAAAGGTTCAAGTCAAGGAAATCAAAGTGGAGGTAAGAGACACTACTGAGGCAATGAAGAAATCTCTGATGGAACAGGAAGAATTTGATCTTGAATTGTTTGAAGGTTGAATCAATCTATCCACTTTCTCCCCAATTCAGATGATGAAGGTCACATCAATTGCACAAGCTAAGGCCAGTGAGAAGATTCTAGAGTCTCACATAGAGGATAGTGAATTACTAAGTCTTGCATCTAGGGTTCTGCAGAAATTAATGCCTACTCATGTCAAGGATCCGACTAGTTCCTCTTCTGGTGAGCTAAAGAATCTCATAAATTCTGTAAGTACTCACTTTGAATCTTTTGAAAAATAAGCTATCATTAAAGTGTAGATGGAGTTTAAGGAAAATAGATTTGGTGGACTGAAAGAACTGATTGCAAAAGATAAAACTTTGTTAGCCAATTGCATGAGAAATGTTCAAGATGCTTTATCTGAAGGTGGAAAAGTGTATGTCATGTTTAGTTTTATCCAAATTAACTTAAGCCAATGATAACAAGGTGAAAGGTATTGAAAAACAATTGGCCACTATGTCTGATGCTTTTGATATGTTAGCTGGCAATGTTGGTGAGCAAGAAGGTCAGCTAATATCTCTGCTTGACAAAATAAGAAGCTTGAAGCATCAAAATGAAAGTATTGTAGGAAGAGCGTGAGAAATCAGAGGAATAATTGGTCTGAAGATTGAAATAATGGTAAATGCATTAAAAGAGGCCAAAGACGCTATGGTAGCTCGTGATCCAGTAAATTTTGAAACTACTGAAACTCTGTCTTATTTACTTTGTGGTCACATAACAATTCTAGAGAGTTTCAAAAGGGTATGGGACACAAATTTGAGCATGTTGAAGAGAGATTTTGCAGATATTTTCCAATTTATGTAAGTTACTAGATCATGCCTGTATAGTATTTGAATTTTTTTAATCTTTTTGGCTCCCTATTTTTTCCATTGATGTCAAAGGGGGAGAGTTGTATAGTGAAAAATGTGTATTCATCTTAGGGGTAGTTGCATTTTTGAGTTGAGGCTAAAGTTTCTTTTTGGATTTTTGAAGTGGTAGTGTAGTTCTTGGTGGTATTGATCTAACACTTAGTCATTTTTCACTAAGTGTTGTCATCAATGCCAAAGGTGGTGATTATTGGCAAGAGACACTGCAAATATTTTTAGGTGTTGTCATTGATGGAAACCCTAGTCGATAAATGGATCTGCATGTCATCATTCACTCCTACCGGCAGATAGATTGAGGAAAGTACAGAAGAATAGTGCATCTGAAAGTTTTGTGATCGTTCATTCACTTGCAGATTTTTGGTTATCATTTTGAGATGTGGATCTCATGGAAGGTTTATTAGTGTATTTCTTGTGTTATCCGGAAATCCCAGTGCCTCGTACCAAGTTACGTGTAAGTTTGGTGATCCGATTGATATGTTTCTATTCATCAGTATTTTGTGGCTGACTCAGTTGATATATCATGTTATGGATATTCGAGGAATGTTTATTCGAATATTTTAGTGTTTTATCATTTTTTTTTGGGTCCAAGCTAAGTTGTGGATGATCGTTGTGGATGCACATTAAATATTATTTATGATCCAAGATGATAGTTGTGAATATTTCTAAGTTTTATTGAAGTCGACTTGTTGCGACTAAATCCTTTGTTGCGAATATATGTAAGTGATCAATTACATCATTTTGGTGTGGAAGGTGTGTCGATATGTGTTGTGATAATCAAAAGAGCGATTGAGTGATTATGCACAATTTCACTTGTGCATTAAATATTTTGTAGTGTGAGTTTGTGCAAAGTAGAGCAAAAGTGCAGAATCAGTCAGAAGGATAGGAGATCAACTACAAAGCTTAGCCAGAACTGTAATCAAGCATTTGTAGATGCTAATCTCTCAGTTCATTCTCTTGAATCTAATCCAAATCTTTGTAAGGCAGTAAGCCTTTCTATTTTGAGCAGTGAGCTCTAGGCAGTGTGCCTAAATGCAAGTGCATTCCCATTTTGTAATATTTCTTTTGGGTATACTCAAATTATATTATGGATTGGCCATCCACTGTGGTTTTTCCCCTAACAAGGTTTCCATGTAAAATTCCTGATGTTATCATGTTGTGATTGTTTTCTTTTTGTTGATGCATAAATAATTTGTTGAATGCTTAAGTGAGTTAAAGATCAGAATAAATAAATTCAATTTTTGCACAACACTGATTCACCCCCCTCTCAATGTTGCTTGTTTCCAACAATCATCCAAATAAACAATAACAAATTTTCCTAAATTTTTTTTCAATACCTCATTCATAAGCCGCATAAATGTGCTTGGTGCATTCATTAGCCCAAAAGGCATGACTAACCACTTGTGCAAGCCCTCCTTGGTTTTGAAGGTTGTCTTCCATTCATCTCCTTCTCTAATCTGGATTTGGTGATATCCACTCTTCAAATCTATCTTCATGAAATACTCAGCTCCACTCAAAAAAACCATAATGTCATCCATTCTCGACAAGGGAAATCTATACTTGATGGTGATCTTGTTGATGGCTCTAGAATCTGTACACATCCGCCATTCCTCATCCTTCTTTGGTGATAGTACTACAGGTACTACACATGGACTCAAACTCTCTCTGATCAATCCCTTCTACAACAACTCTTGCACTTTTCTGTTCAACTCTTCACTCTCTGGTAGACTCATATGATGAGCTTCCTTATTCAGAAAACTGGCTCCAAGAATTAGGTCCATCTAATGACTAATCTTTCTTACTGGAGGCAAACCTTCAGGTACATTATCAGAAATAATAGCTTGAAACTCATTCAACATTTCTAAAACCTCTACAAGTGCCTCATTAGTATCCTCTTTATCAACTCTAGGGATCAACACAAAACACATATGCTCATGTCTCATACTTTCTAGGAACTTTCTTTCATCAACCAAATAAATTCTTGCATCACTACATACCTTTTCCTCTACTTCTTTCAAGGGCTTCAACTTATGATGAACTCCATCCTTTGTCAAGGAATAGGTGTTGGCATGTCCATCATGTACTGCTCACCGATCAAACTGCCACGATCTACCTAACAACATATGACAAACATCCATACGCATAATATCACACAATACCTCATCATGATAATTTCCAATCTTGAACTTTACCAAAAATTGTTCATTTACCAAAGCCTTATGGTCCTTCTACAACCAAGCAATCTGGTATGGATTCAAATGCCTTCTTCTCTCCAACCACAACTTACTAACCATATCTTCTAAAACAAGGTTATCAGTACTACCTCCATCAATAATAACATTGCAAACTTTACCTTCACACTTACATCTGGTACGAAAAAAATTCTTCCTTTGAGTTGGTTCCTTCTCCTCATTCAGCAAGGATCTTCTAGTAACAAGAAACCCTCCTCTTTTGCATCCTCAGAATGTGAAGACTCAACATCTTCATCTACATGTACAACTCTTGCATTACCCTCAGGTCTTCTACTTTTCCTTCCTTGATGTTGAGGGCACTCATAGGCTCTATGTCCTTCCTCTCCACACTAGAAATAGGTTCCATGAAAGCCTCCTCTTCCTAGTCCTCATCTAGATCTTCCTCTTCCTCTTTGGTCTCCATTATTCTAATCATGAGGATAGTAGGTGTTATCTCCTTTCTGGTTCTGGCTACTACTAGATCCTTCACACTTCTTTTGATCTTCATTTCAACCTCCATATGACCGTCCAGTAGTCTTTCCACCATGACCCCCACCTCTTTGATTGCTTTCAAATCTTCTATTCAACTTTTCTTCTACCTTCAAAGAAAATTGATATGCATCTTCAATGGTATAAATTCTTACTAGATCCAACTCTTCTTGAATACTCTACTTCAACCCATTTATGTAATAGACAACTTTCTCCTTATTGGCCTCAGAATGGCCCGTTCCAATCAAGACATGCTAGAATTATTTTGTATACTCCTTCATGGATTTTCGTGCTTTTTTCAATCCTTGCATCTTCTTCAACAAATCTAGTTCATAATCCATAGGAATGAACTTTCTTTTTAATTTTTCCACCACATTATCCCATCTTGTTATTTTCTCTTTTCCTCTTCAATTTCTTTCTAGTTGTACCTCTTTCCACCAAATATCTGCATGACCCTTTACTTGGTCTTTGCAAATTTGATCCTCTCAGGATCTTCCACCTCCTCATACTCAAAGTATTCCTCCATATCATTAATCCAATCAATCAATTTTGATGGGTTAATATTTCCAAAAAATGTAGAAACTTCAATTTTTGGCCTTTTCCCAATCTTTTAGAGATGGCCTTAAATAATCTGACTTGCTCTGGATCTTCTGCTTCTTGTTCTTCTTTGAACTATTCCTAATTTTTAGCTTCATCTTCACTTTCATCTCATCTTCTTGGTTCAAACCCTTCATGCAGCTCCTCTTGCAGTGCTTGAACTTGTCTCTACAGGGCTCTAAAACCCTCTTCTAGTACAATAACATTCCTTCCACCACCATAGTTTTTTCATGAAGGTATTATAATCCCCTTTTTCAAAAACCCACAACCACAAGTCTTGGTGCAAACTATCTCACATTCGGTGATCTATTTACACACTCAGGAAAACCTTCTCTGATACCACTTGATGAGGATGACACCACCCAAAACCCATACAAGTCACAAAAATTGATACCAACACAAAAGATGTGAGAAAAATAACTCACTTTCAATTATTTTTAGAAAATGAAATTACAGATTCAAAACTTACATGCTACAACCTCATGGGCTTGATTCATTACAACAAAATCAACTCTGAAAACAAAATATATTATTCGGAGCCATAATCTGCACTAATGGTGCCATCTTCTACAACCCCAACTTATCCCTTTTTATTTTACCCAATAATCACCCTAGAATATTCTAGAAAGTGTAACTTTCCCTTTTGTTTTAGCACCAAAAGTCCCACCATTTGATTTCTTGCCTAGGAAGATATTTTAATGAAATTCACTTTTTAGAGGGGCAACTTCATGGGGCCATAACTTTTGATCTGGGTGTCTGATTTGCTATTATAACATATCTTTGGAAAGCTCTCAAAGAGATCTACAACAACAAACCACCAGAGGTCGATTTGTCCACTTTTCAAGTTGTTTTAGGGCATCTAAATTTTTCATATCAGGATTTGAAGTTGTATTAGAGAAATTTCTCATGACAAAAACTTTAATATCTTCCAAACCATGCAGGGTATTGAGATGATTCTTTTGTGACCAAATTTTTTTTTTTTATTTCTGCTCCTTTGGGTAAATTTCCATGTCCTTATGAGCCCATTTAGGCCGACTTACTAAAACTAGTAAGTGACTATTTTTCTCCTTTTCTAACTTATGACTATCTTACACCCTTTAAGTTCCATAATGGAACTCAAAACAACTAAATAAATTAAGGGAAAATAATTTTTTGGGTGATGCAATATTTCCCTACATCATTGGATGCTCCTACATCAAGATTGAGTTCGAAAAAATGTGTCTTTGGGGTTACATCAAGAAAACTTCTTGGTTACAGCCTGTCACAAAGAGGGATAGAGATAGATCCAGCAAAGGTAAGAGAAATCCTAGACATGGAGCCACCACAAACATTGAAATAGATGAGATGGCTGCAAGGAAGGTTACAATCCATTAGGAGGTTCATAGTGTAGTTGTTAGACAAGATCCACCCTTTCCTGCATCTTCTCCATAAAGGAATAACATACAAGTGGGATGAGAGGTGCGATAAATCTTTTCAGTAGATCAAGGACTACTTATTATCATCTCCAGTTCTCATGCCATTGATACCAAAAAAACCATTGATCCTTTACATCTCAACTACATCAACAACACTAGGTGCTCTTCTAGCCCAACATGATGAAATAGGAAAAGAAAGAGCCATCTATTACATCAGCAAGACCTTGGTAGGGTATGAAATTAATTACTCATCCATTAAGAAGGAATGTCTAGCAGTGGTCTTTACTTCACAAAAATTTAGAAATTGCATCCTTTCACAACAAATCAATCTTATTGCTAAGATCGACCCAATAAAGTATTTGTTATCCAAAGTGACTCTCACTCGGTGAATGGCCAAATGGGTAATGATATTGACTAAATTTGACATAGAGTATATGGAGCGCAAGACTATCAAAGGACAAGTAATTGCAGACGAACTAGAAGAAGCACCCATTTATGGCAGAGAATCCTTTGCTTTCTGAATCTCCTTATGAATCAGTCTTCCTTCTTAATATAGAAGATCAAAGGAAAATGTACTTCAATGGATCATATACCCAACATGGATTAGGGGCGGGCATTCTCTTTATCACCCATCAAGGTGACTATATTCCAAATTCATACTGGCTATCCTTTCCATGTACCAATAATATTGTTGAGTATGAAGCTTTAATAATAGGTTTAAGAATAGCAATCCAATGGAAAATACAAGAGTTAAAAGTCTATGGGGACTCACAGTTGATTGTTAACCAAGTCAATGATGACTACCAAACTAAGGATGATAAACTCACTCCTTATAAGAAGATGGTAGAGAGTTTGAGGAATTTTTCATTGATATAACCCTTGAGCAGATGCCCCATATGAACAATCGAGCAACAAATGCCATGGCGACAATTGGGTCTTTGTTAGACATGCCATACAATGTCCTTCAATGTGAATTCTTGGTAGAACAACTTCTTGTACCAGCTTTCAAAATTCCTGAATCTGAATTCATGTATGTAATCGTTGGTCCTGGATCCCCATGGTATCATGATATATTCACCTATCTTAGTAGAGGTATCCTCCCATCTAATATCACCTCCAACATTAAGAAGACCTTCATTAAAAAGACATCTCAATTCATCATCTTAGGTGATACCTTATATCGTAGAAGCATTGAGGGGACATTACTATGATGTCTCAACCAAGAGGAAGCCTTGATCGCCTTAATAGAAGTACACGAAAGAATTTGTGGTTCCCATTCTAGTGGAATAACCTTATCCAAGAAACTATTGAGGATGAGATATTATTGGCCAACCATGGAAAGAGAATCTCATTAGTATATTCAGAAATGTGTCCAATGCCAACAACATGGAGATCTAATCCATGCTCCAGCTCAGGAGTTACAACCATTGGTCACACCTTGTCCTTTCTCATAGTGGGGGCTTGACCTCATAGGAAAGATTACTCCCACCTCATCTAATGGCCATAAATTCATCATCACGACCACTGAATAATTTTCTAAGTGGTTCGAAGCCATTCCTATGACTTACATAATGGGGAAGAAAATCTCCAATTTTATCCTAAATTACCTTATCTATCGTTACAATGTTCTACAGGCCCTTATCTTAGAAAATGGAACTGTTGGAAATAAAAGGGAAAACAATAGAGAGGGGGGGTGAATCAGTTGTCACCGAAATTCAAAACTTATTCAACTTATTAACCTTATTCTCTCATCTAATTATTAACCATGAAAAAATAAATCATCAACACATCAAAAACACACATAACACCAAGATTTTTTACATGGAAACCCTGTTAGGGGAAAAACCATAGTGGAGGTCAGTCTACAAGATTATACCCTATTAAAAGTATAATGAAAATGAAATATGGGGAATGCACATGCATTTGGGTACACTACCTAGAGCTCACTGCTCAATTACAAATGAAGACACACTATCTTATAAAGAGATTTAGATTAAAGCCATCTAGATTTTGAACTGAGAAAATAGCATCTGCTAATGCTTGATTACAATTCCAATTAAGCACATGAACACTTATTCACTCTTCTTCACTCTTCACACTTCACAATTCTTCACAATTTGCTCTACCTTCAAATGATTTAGAACATTATTCGTGCACACACATAGAAGCACACCTTTTTCACACTTAAATTCAAATAAACAATAGCTCTTATATATCCAAAACATGAAATTTCATCACTACAAGTCAAACACAAAGAAATAATAAACTGAATATAAACTGTCGGCCCAAAATAATAAAGATTATCAATGTGAATCAATCAAGGTCGGTCACAACTTAGTGAGGACCCAAATCAACATATCCAATATTAAGACACTTCAATTAATTTCTCCTCAAAGATCCACAACATGCTACAGACACTATGTCAGCCAAGAACAAGAAAAACATGAACACGCAAGAGAAAATCGCCAACCACGATCACAACGATCAATGCAGACATGCAACAAAGATAGAGCGCAACTAGGAAACATCCACAAGAATCATGAATCACAAGAGAAGCATCCACAACAACTGAATTGATTGAAATAGCATCATCTTCAATCAAGAACACCAACTGAAGAAACAAAAAAAATGTCTAAATGGAAATCTTCATAACTCCATCAAATCTTCATGCAGATCTTTGAAACTCGACGTGGATAAACTAGATACACTCAGCAACAAACCCTTTAGTCCACAACCTTTGATCAAAAACATATAGAAATAACCACCATACTGAACTTCACTTCACCACTGACAACCTAGAACTCATTTATTACAATTTTCTCAATATCCTCAACATATACAACTTCAAATACATTTATGCTAACAAAGTTGACATCAATGACAACCACATATCATCAACACAACCACAACATCCAAAAATCTCCCCCTTTGGCATTGATGGCAACACATGATGTGAAAAACATCATCAATGCAACTAACTCTTGCTTAGGTTTTGACTCATCTTCTCCTCAACACTTTCACATAATCTTTCTCCCCATAAGGCTCTTCTCCTCAGATAATCACCAATTTTTCACATGACTCTTCTCCCCCTTTGACATCAATGACAAATTTCTCTAAGCTCTGAACCACATATCTAAATTTTTGAACATCTGACTACTCCCCCTAAGTAGCAACCACCACAACATCAATCTGAGACAAGATCTGACTGTGAAATGCACAAACTAATGCAATGCAATGCATACTTAGTTCTGATTAGGAGGGGAAATCACCCCTAACTTCCCTCAGAGATACTCAAAATAATTCCTAGGAAATGACTTGGTAAAGATGTCTGCAATCTGCTCCTTAGTGATGCAAAGGGGATGGGACTTTAGGAAAAAAAACACAAAGTTTCAAGGTCTACAATGATGCACTCTTAAACTCTCCTCTAGGCACCCCTAAGAAAATAAGGCTTCAATGGTTCACTTATGATTTATATTCTTCCCTTATGTACCCAAACCCTTGGAATGACCTTAAGGAACAAAATTCCACTTGTCTTGAATGATTACAAAGCCCCAAGCCTATGTCTCAGACTCAATCTCTTATCCACCTTGATTAGGCTTCTAGCCAACTAGGTCTCCAACGACTGTTTTATGGACTCTTCTCACAAATTTTCCAAATGACTCCCCAAACCAATGACTAATTCAAATACCCTTTTTTGTGTTATATAACATACTCAAACCCTGATGTCTCTTGTTTTGGACCAATCTCTCCAAAACTTGTTGTTTCCACAGAATTAAGGCCTAATTAGCCCTTTTTCTCAAAGAAACCCTACTCAAATCTTGTCCCCTGATTATGAGACTTTCTACAGTGTCTTGAATTTTTTCCAAACTAAGTATTTTCAAGGTCTTAGACTCCCATGACACCTTTAAGACCCCTATTCACAAAACCCTCAATTAAATCTCTTAAAACTAGGGCTTGTTGGATACTAGCCTTCCAATCACTTCCAGAACCGGTTCTTTGAATTTTCACCATTAAATCAACATTTTTTAACATTTCCAACTCATAAACATGCCCCTTTTTCAGGTAGAACTCCTACTGCTATACCTTAGGCACCATTCCCATGCACCTTGCCTTGTCAAATCATGGTGTACACCTTAGATTCCTTCCTTCCTACACATTTCCCTATTAGTGTTGCATAATACATGTTAGTTATGATCCATTTCATAGGTTACAGTCACATTCTTCCCTGAAATGGATTAATCATACATTGAAACTCCCAAAAAATAGTGAAAATTTGCACTTCCTTTAGACAGTCAGTTATATTATACAAAGAATTGATTGATAGTGCGTATCAGGATGTACAAAGGGTTTAAAAACATGTAAATACAAGTCTCTAAATCATCCAACTGAACAAATCACCAATATCAATCAGAAGTTCATCAAGAAAACTCAAGAAAATGCAAGAAAACTATAGCTTTTTTTTAGCAGTCCGTACAAATTTTGTAACATCAAAACCCCTTCCGTACAAATGACTTCTCTAAGTTTTCAAACTCATCTCCCAACTTCTCCAACTATTTAGGATTGATTTTATTACATTATTATTGCTAAAACATCTAAAAACCACTTACCCGCCCAAACTGAAACTAGCCGTTGGATTTCAAAATTTTAATTTCCAACTTCTCATTTATTGATTTCTACTAACTAAAACCCCTCCAAAACTATTACACTTTTATTATTCAACCTTATTTACATAATTAAACCCTTATATTCTTAACTAGACTCTTAGGACACTATTCGTCCACTTACAATTCATTTTAGTCTTAGGGTCCTTATCAGGACCCTTAAGACTTTTGATCCTTCTATTACATTTATCCACTCCAAAGGCCATTATAGGTTCCAAAATGGCATAGTTGATGCTCTGAAATGTTAGATAGGTCTTCATGACCCCTGCAACCTCCTAACCCTTCAAGTGACCCTTAAGGAGCTTGGGTGCCCCTGCCCCACTTAGTAGGCACATACTCCAATTTGACCTCCTTTTCACTTACCTTCTCCCTCAAAAAGTGAAACTTGATAGATATATGCTTTGTTTTTTAATGCAACACTGAATTCTTGGAAATTTTAATAGCACTTGAGTTATCACAGAATATAGCAATAGGCTCGTCATATATAATGCTGATATCCTTCAACATCTATTTTATCCATAGGACTTGAGTTCAATTATTAGCAACAACAATGTATTCGACCTGTACAGTAGACAAGGAAATGGCATTCTGCTTCTTGCTTAACCATGAAATTAGCTTCTTACCCAAGAAAAATGCTCCACCACTAGTACTTTTTTTTTCATTCACATCTCATGCCCAGTAAGCTTCAGTAAAGGCACTCAAAGTAATATCATCATCTTTAGGATACCATAGGCCAAGATCAACAGTTCCCTTCGAGTATCTAAAAATTTCCTTCACATACTTGGACTGAGATATAAAAATCCCTTTATCTAACTGAGTAATTTGCAATCCCAAAAATAATTTTATCTCACCAATCATAGACATCTCAAATTCATTTTGCATCTCATTAGCAAACTTCATGCACAAAGCAGCATCTCCTCTAAAAATAATATCATCAACAAAGACTTCAACAATCAAATCTTTATCATCATTCTTGAAATACAAATTACTATCAACAAGACCTTTCTTAAATCCAAGCTTCAGCAAATACTTGTCCAATCTTGCATACCATGCTCTAGGGGCTTGCTTGAGTCTATACAATGCTTTCTTCAACTGACACACCATATCTTCTTTATCAATCAACTGGAATCCATCAAGTTGCTCAACATACACTTCTTCTTCCAATTCACCATTTAGAAAAGCTTATTTTACATCCATCTGATAAGCTTTGTAGTTCTTGTGAGCAGCATAGGCAATAAATAATCTTACAGCTTCAATTCTAGCAACAGGGGCAAAGGTCTCTTCAAAATCAATTCCTTCCATTTGTGAATATCCTTTACATACTAGACTTGCTTAATTTCTAACCACTTCACCTTGCCCATTCAATTTATTTCTAAAGAACCATTTGGTTACAATGACATTCTTATCCTTAGGTCTGGGAACAAGAATCCATGTACCATTCTTTTCAATCTCTTTTAACTCTTCTTTCATTGCTTCAATCCAATGCTCATCTTTACATGCTTCATTCACACTAGTAGGATCAGTCTTTGAAATCAAGCAATACTCTTATGTAATCTTTCTCCTAGTTTGGACACCTTTGTTTTTATCTACTGAATGATTCAATCTTACATACCTTAGAGTCTTCTTAGGATTTTCTTCAACTTCAGGCTCCTTTGATCTTTCCTCTACTCTTTCACCAATTTCTCCTTCTTCATTTTCTTGATTTACCAGATTGATTTGCACTTGATTCTTAGTTTGAACTTGCTTTCCTTTTTTTGTACTATCATCCTGATCATCAGAGTCATATCCATGGGTTTTGGATAGTGTACTAAATTCTTCATCAACCTTAACATTTTCACTTTCAACCATTTTCTTCAATCTTTTATTGTAACACTGGTAGGCCTTACTTTTAGTAGCATAACCCAGAAAGATACCTTCATCACTCCTAGCATCAAACTTTCCTATGTCTTCATCTCTCTTAATATAACATCTTCTTCCAAATATATTGAAGTATTTAATAGTAGGCTTTTGACCAGTCCATAGCTCAAAATGGATCTTACTAGTATCACCTTCGACTTATACCCAATTGAGTGTATACACAACAATACTCATAGCTTCTCTCCAATAGATATAAGGAACATTTCCTTCCAGCATCATAGTTCTAGTAGCATCTTCAATTGTTCTATTCTTCCTTTCCACAAATCCATTTTGTTGAGGGGTTTGTGGTGCAGATAATTGTCTCTTTATTCCATGTTCTTCATAAAAAGTATTAAATTCATTGAAAGTGAATTCGCCACCTCTATTTGATCTCAGACATTTAATCTTCAAACCTGTCTTTCTCTCAACCATAGCTTTAAAGATCTTGAACTTTTCCAGTGCTTCAAATTTCTCCCTTAAGAAAGTAACCCATACCATTCTAGAATAATCATCAATGAGTAACATGAAATACCTGTAACCTTGTAAACTTCTGACCTTAGAGGGACCACATAGATCAATATGCTCAAGCTCTAACAATTCATTTGAACAATGCTTTTTTACTCTGCAATGAAATCCTAGTTTACTTTCCCAATTGACATTCCTTGCATATTGCATTGGTAGGTTTCACCAACTTAGGTAGATCTCTCACAGCCTTAGTGGAACTTATCTTGACAATATTATCAAAGTTAACATGACACAACCTCCTATGCCATAACCAGCTTTCATCAACTTGAGGAATCAAACAACTTTTATTAGTAGCACTCAAGTGAAAGATATTACCTTTTGTTTTTGTACCTGATGCAATTTCATTTCTGGAACTCAATATTCTGCGCTTTCCATCCTTGAACTAAAGATTGTATCCCTTATCAACCATTTGACCAACACTCAAAAGATTATGCTTCAAGCCTTCCAAATACAAAATATTATCAGTATTATGCTTACCATCAAGAGAAATGCAACCTCTTCCACAGATCACACTAGCTGTATTATCACCAAATCTCACAACACCGCCATCATACTTTTCCAAGCTTACAAACTTACTTTTGTCTCCTATCATATGATGTGAACATCCACTGGCAATTACCCATTCATCTTTTTCTTCAACTCGAGTAGCCAGGGCTTTCTCCACATTTGTACAACCAGTAGATTCAGTAGATACAAGATTATTTTCCTTGATAGTAATAAATACCCATTCATCATCACTTCTATTTCCTTTATCAGATTCATCATATATCACACCCTCATCAGCAACATAGTAACACTTCTTCTAAAATCTAGGCTTGATATGTCTCAAGTTTAGCAGCTCTTTCTGGACACCTTGATGCAAAATGACCTATCTTATTGCAAGAAAAGCATTTAAGAGGTAATTTTCCTTCATACTTACCTTTTTATCTCAGTACTATTTTGACAATAAGTGCTTCCAACTCTTCTAGCTCTCTTTCTTCTTCTTCAATCTATCTGATTTCATCCTCATACTTGAATGCCTTTCTAGATGAACTCTCACTCAGATCATATCTCTTTCTATATCTTCTAGAAGTAGTCGTCTTAAATGAAAATTCAACCTTAGGAAGGGCATCACCAAATTTGCTCAACTCAAAAGCAGACAACTTACCAACCAATACATGTATCTCTAGTTATATTTGTTACAGTCCAGAGCTCTTCAATAGCACTAGCTTTGACTTTGTAAGAATCGGGCAGGGATCTAAACACTTTAGCAACAATCTCAGATTCATCTATCTTTCCACCAGCACATCTAATACCACACACAAGTTCATTCACTCTTTGCATGAAAGTATTAATGTTCTCATCATCACCCATTCTCAACCTTTCATATTTCCCTTTCAAACTCTGCAACTTAGCAATCTTCACATTAACATCACCTTCATACAAGGTTTCCAATTTTTTCCAGATCTCATAAGCAGTCTTCAGATCCATAACATTTATCATCTCAAAATCAGTCAAAGCACTCAGCAATGCTTCCTTAGTCCAGATGTTACACTCAACATATGCACTATTCGGTGGAATAACATACCTATTACTTGTAATGCTCCAGTATGGTTCACCAATGCATCTCAGATGGAACTCCATTTGAGTCTTCCACAAAGAATAATTTGTTCCATCAAATAGTAGACTATCCTTCTTGTAACTTTCCATCCTGGATCACCTTAAGTTGTTAAACTTCTTCTTAAACTTCTTCCAAGGAACCTACTCTGATACCAATTGTTGGCAATACAAGGGAAGACAACTAAGAGGGGGAAGGGGGTGAATTAGTTGTCACTGAAATTCAAAACTTATTCAACTTATTAACCTTATTCTCTGATCTAATTATTAACCATGAAAACATAAACCATCAAAACATTAGAAACACACATAACACCAATATTTTTTACGTGGAAACCCTGTTAGGGGAAAAACCACGATGGAGGTCAGTCCACAAGATTATACCCTGTTAAAAGTATAATGAAAATGAAATATGGGGAATGCACATGCATTCAAGCACACTGCCTAGAGCTCACTACTCAATTAAAAATGAAGACACACTTTCTTACAAAGAGATTCAGATTAAAGCCATCTAGATTTTGAAATGAGAAAATAACATTTGCTAATGCCTGATTACAGTTCCAATTAAGCACATGAACACTTCTTCACTCTTCTTCACAATTCTTCATAATTATTCACAATCTGCTCTGCCTTCGAATGATTTAGAACATTATTCATGCACACACACAAAAGAACACCTTTTTCACACTTAAATTTGAATAAACAATCACTCTTATATATTCGCAATATGAAATTTCATCACTACAAGTCAGCCACAAAGAAATAATAAAATGAATATAAACTGTCAGCTGAAAACATTAAAGATTATCAATGCGAATCAACCAAGGTCAGTCACAACTTAGTGAGCACCCAAATCAACATCTCCAGAACAAAGAAACTTCAATTAATTTCTCCTCGAAGATCCACAACACGCTACAAACACTATGTCATCCAAGAACAAGAAAAACATGAACATGCAAGAGAAAATCACCAACCACAATCACAACAATCAATGCGAATGTGCAAAAAAGATAGAGCATGATCTAGAAACATCCACAAGCATCATGAATCACAAGAGAAGCATCCACAACAATTGAACTAATTGAAATAGCATATCTTCAATCAGGAACACCAACTGAAGAAATAGAAAACTGTCTAAATGGAAATCTTCATAACTCGATCAAATGTTTATGCGGATCTCTAAAACTCGACGTGGATAAACTAAATACACTCATAAGAAAACCCTTTAGTCCACAACCTTTGATCAACAACGTACATAAATAACCACCATATTGAACTTCACTTCACTACTAACAACCTGAAACTCATTTATTACAATTTTCTCAATATCCTCGACATATACAACTTCAAATACATTTATGCTAATAGTGTTGATATCAATGAAAACCACATATCATCAATACAACCACAACATCCAACAGGAACACCCTTCAAAAATTAGGATGTAAGAGAGCTATGCCAACGATTTAACATCCAACATCGGTTCTCTACCCCTTATTACCCCCAAGGTAATGTCAAGTTGAGGCTACAAACAAGACCATTTTGAAGATCCTAAAGAAAATGATCAATGAAGTTGGTCATGACTAGCATCTACAATTAAACCCTGACCTATGGGCCTATCAAACCAATATTCGTATTCCTACAGGTGCAACCCCCTTCTCCTTGGTCTAAAGATTAGAAGCCATCCTACCTATTGAGCTCAAGCTTCCCTCATTGTGAGTGTCATTGCAAAATATAATCACTAATGAAGAATACAGGTTATCTTAGATGAATGAGTTAGGATTCTTGGATGAGTGTTGACTTGATGCCTTAATCATTTGCAAGCATACCAAAACCAACTAAAATGAAGCTACAACAAGAAGATCAAGAGTCATTCTTTCCAAGTAGGGAATCTTGTCCTCAAGCAGAATCAGAAGAATGTTCCAGATCAAGATAGTAAAGGAAAGTTTGAGCCTAATTGGTTGGACCCATTTGTTGTCACAACGAGCTATGGATTAGGAGCTTACCAATTATCAACACCTGAAGGTGAACCCTTGTAGGAGCCAATCAACATTCTACATCTTAAAAAAATTATGCCTAGGCTTGAAGGGTGTAAATCCAAAAATACAAAAAAATCAAAAAATAACAAAAATCCAAAAAAAAGAAAAAGGATTGAAAAGAGTAAAGAAGAAAATAATCCTCTAGTGAAAACCACTTTGGTGGTGCTTTGGGCAAGTACCTTCATGAAAACCTAGAAAATAGGCGCCTTGTGTAAATAAGCACCTCAATCTATCTTTGGCTCTTTTGTTTATCATGCTCCGCATCGCATTCCATCCATCGCATCACCCATCCTATTTATGCCATAACCCATCCATGTCCATATCATAGCTTGATATTGAAAAGTATCATATTCCCCTTAGTACTACCTGGCATATTCCTAAGGTCAGTTTGTCCTACCTATATCGAGGTATTCTATCAAATCACACTTAGAAGAAATTCATTATGCATTGGATTCAGTTCTTTTATGTCTTAAGGTTATTGGAAATCTCATCGAAAACCCCAAAAACATTCATAAAATCTCATCAAAAATTGAAAAACACTTGCAAAATACAAAAATCCAAAAACACTTCCAAAATAAAAAAATCCAAAAACATCAAAATCCTGTATAGCCAAAAATCCAAAAACATTCAAAAATTGTAAAGTCAAAATCCAAAACATCCAAAACACATCAAAATCCCTAAACAGGTCAAAACATCGAAAATCAAATGAAAAAAATTACCTTATCAAACTACGTTGTCTCTTAGCTTGAACATAGGAAAGGCCATCACTGATGTGCCCCCGAGACACTCTAAGTCAATAATTTAGGAGTCTATCATAATAAATTGACAATCCATCAAGTATTCATATCTCATCAATAAATTGGTCAAATTCATCTGAACTACGTGGTATCTATGTGAATAACGTAGGAAATTCTCATCTTTGATAAGCCTCCGAGGCCCCTAGGATAGTCTTTAATGTTAGATTCTTGGTCAAAACTCGGAAAACCCCAAAACATTTGAAAACTTAGAAAAACACAAAAAACATTTAAAATCTCATAAAACCCAAAACATTAGAAAACTTGAAAAACCCAAACCAACCTCAAATAATCAAAAACCTAAAACATTCACATAAACTTTCAAAAAAACCAAAAACAGCCTCAAAACATTTTCAAAACATCAAAAACATTGAAATATTCTATAAAATCCAAAACCATCCATCTCATTTCGCTTTCACCCACAATAAACTTTCATCCATAATAAATCAATCATCTTCGAACTTTGGTAAAACAAGTGTCGCAAGTCATGAAGTGAGAACCTAAATGTCAAAATCTAAAGTCTAGATCATAAGTGAATGAGTCAGTAGCATTTGTATCAACAACCTATCAAACACCTGGTCTTAGTCAAAACATCTGATAAACATGTCCTAGGATGTATCCTTCCTACAATGGGCATCAACATCATAAATCACCTTAGCTATGTTACGTTGGCAAGAGATATAGATAACATTGACTATTTGTTATTGATCTTAACTTATGATTTATCTTATTGACCCATTCTGAAGACTTCTCGATGATGTCTCAATGATTTAGAGAGAAAGGGATGGGGCATTGATCATTATCTATCATTTGATGTGCTTGTGGGGTATTCTTGTAGAATAATCTTGGTGCATACTTGCTTAGTTGTGTGTAGGGAGGTCATTTGGAGAAGATTGTTGACTATTTCATATGCTTTGGTCTAAAATATTCTAAACTTCTAAACTACATTCCAATGAGGTTTTTGTATGTCAAGGTGTGAAGAAGGATTATCCTATATGTTTGCAGAGTCAAAGTCCATTGCACTAGATACAACACCATCCTGGTTATCGATACCTTGATGCATCGTGTCTATGTGTTATATCAAAAATAAGGAATGATGGAGAATCCCAATCCCATAAAAGAGAAAATCATCAATCTCATCACCATATCTAATAAAGCCTCGAAGAATCATGGACTTGTTGGACTTTTGAATCAATCTCGAAATCAATGGTCAAATCCAATCCATCTTATTCTTCTATATTTACTAACAAATTATATCCAAGTATCGAATCTGTGCGATATATCAAAATATACTACATCATAAAATCTTTCTACATCAAACATCTGAGCTTTCTAGTCCTCTTTGAGCTAAACCTATGTTCAACCTTTGTCGCGACATCAACCCAAAATTTCAAATTTATGTCTGATCTCTCGAGGGGGCAGGGTACCATTGTAATTCCTTCCATTGTGGAAACATTGGGGCATCTAAAAAATTAAATAAAAAAATTTATTTTTTATCTAAGTAGTAGCATTAACCCAAAAGGTGTTAGTCTTTAAACCAATGTAACAGGTAACTCACTTCAAAGAGGGGAAAAATGTAGACACTTAAAAATATCCAAAATGTTATTACACACTCGAATCTGATATATTAACATCGTTTTGTCCTAAAATCCATCTTTTTTTTGCTTGTTTGATTAAATAATCCTAGTTATTTAATTAAATGAATCATTTTCATCTATTGATTTAATTAATCTAATTAGGTCAATTCATATCCTCTCACACTAACATTACATCCTATTTAAACTAAATAAATCAAATTATTTAATTTAAACCCTAAGTCTTCTTATTTAATTAAATAACTCTAAACTATTTAATTAAATATCATATTGCATATGCTTTTCATTAAATAAATCAATAATTTAATAAATATCCTCACATTCTTCATCTTGCACATTCAAATTTAGTTTTAATTACTAAATTGCTAATTTCCCCTCCCATCCACTTACATAGGGTATATTCCAAAGGAATATTCTCCTATTTGGCTCCAAAAAGGGAATGATTGTTTTCAAACAAAATTTGAAAGTTTTTACAAAGTGTTTGTTTGAATCATTCTCAACCCTTGATGCTTTCTTTGATCCATGTGATCTTTTATTCTCATCCATTCCTTGATCCATGTTTCACCCTTTATTCATTATTGACCATTGATTGATCAAATCAATCTCAACTATTGATTCTTTATTTTCTCTCCTATAAATACATCACTATTTGGAGAGAAATGGATCCATCTTTTGATAGCAAAGTTATGTTGTTGAATTTCATACTCACTTGCATCCATATTGAGAATTTGTTAAGAATTTTAGATTAATAATCATCCATATTAACTTAAGGATCCATTAATGGCTTCTATTTTAGCTTAGTTTGTATCCATTTTATCTTAGTTTGCATCCATGGCTTACATCTTTGGAATTTGTTTAAATTTAGCATAGATTACATCCATCTCCATCAAGAATTTTAGCATTTAGCACTCATCTTTATCATGTTAAACTAGTTTTGCATCCATATCTCATTCACTTTGCATCATTTTCATCAATTTTCTTCAATAAAATTGATTGAAACAGCTCATATTATCCAATGGATTGGGAAAGGGTTTTCATTCCACATCAATGCGACACTACTCCCCCAATGGGATAAGATTTGAGGTCTTAGAATAGGTTTTTATTATGCTTTTGTGTTGATTTCATGTTAGTTTAATGATTATTTAGTTTCTTGTTGATTTCAAATATCTCATTGGGATCATGGCTTAGTGGATTAAATATGCCTCAAATTTGTATGGATCTAGTGTATTTAACCTATAATATGACTATGCTCACAGACACCACTACATATAGAATTATGTCTATAATATTTAAAATTTATTTTTTCTTATTCTAACTCCTTTTTCATCTCATTTGCATGTAAAGCATATACCATGCTTGAATGGTCACCAATGCCCAAATTTGAGCTTAATAAAAAGGATTAAAGTAAATTAAAGTATAAGAACTTAGAATAATTATATTAGTAATCACTTAGGCACCTAGCAAAGGCACATAGGTCAAAATCACAAAGAAATGAAAAATAAATAAGGGTTTGTTAGACTCAAGGAACACTGGGGGGGGGTGAATCAATGTTCAACAATATTTAAATTTCAATTTAGATCTTAAACCATTTACAACATTTCAACAAAAGTAAATATGCAAGCACAAGAAGGAAACAATCAAAACATCATAACACCAAGATTTTTACATGAAAACCCTATTAGGGGAAAAACCATGATGGAGATTAATCCACAATTTATACTCTGTTAAAAGTAAGAAAAAAATGGAATGCACATGCATTCAAGCACACTGCCTAGAGCTCACTGCTCCAAATGAGGAAGGCTCACTGCCTTACAAAATGTTTGGATTACAACAAAAGGTTGAACTGAGAAAGTAGCATCTATAAATGCCTAGTATCAGTTCCGGTGAAGCTCAAAGATCAGATTCTAGACCTTCTGTCTTATTTTGCACTTTGCTTTGCTCTACCTTAATTTGCTTCACAAAAATCCTCTTTTGTACAAGCAAAATTCACTCAACTGATCTTTTGATATTCGCACACACATCTGCTCTGCTCTTCACACCAATACACAAATCAAAATGAATTACCTGAACTCACATATATATCCACTACAATATGATCGAACACAAAAATATTTATACAATTACTCCTTATACATCCATGACATGCTACATTCACCAAGTTGGCCACAATGAGCAAATAAACAAAAAAATCATCCTGTTAGATCTCCTAACTCATACACCGATTAATGTGATAGCACAAAACTTAACAATAAGATAAAATAGATTCTCAACAACCTTCCTTGAGATGAACAACCTAAAATGATAATCCGGTGAAGCATACAGATCGACATACTAACCAGATACCATGTTCTTCATATCCTCTTTTGGTAAAACTTCGTTCTTCACTCTACCTTCTGGTAGGAAGAAATTCTAATTTGTGGACCGAAATAATGACTTAGGTTGCCATCAATGAAAACACTAGAAGCCATATGCCAACAATCTCCCCCTTTGGCATTGATGGAAACACTTAGTGAAAAATGACTAAGTTTCGAAACCAATATGATTACGCTGTGAAATTTCAAAATTTTGAAACACAACTCCCCTTTAGAGTGATAAGGAATTTTTCACTACTCTCTCTCCTCCTTTGACATCAATGACAAACATATTTTTCACTGCACTATCTCTCCTTTATAAAAAATTGATCAAAATTTGAAGAAATACAACTACTACTTGAGTCAGAAAATTATCTTGTACTTATCTTTCATTTCCGGAAGAAATTTCCTCCAAGCTTCTACTACAATCCCAATGATTATGATCATGTTGTTCTCTGATGTCCGGTTGATAATCTAGATGAGGGATTCTAGAATTGTGATAGCCTTTTCTAATTTCTCTCATTTTCTCAGAACCTCAATTAACTGCTCCAATCTACATTTGATTAAATCCTTCACTTTCCAAAAAGCGTCCACAACGTTGTTTCTGGTGAACAAAAATTTTGTATGCTCAGATTGCAACACTTGAATCCTTTTCTTGACTGCACCATCCCGATCCTAAAACATGCCCTAACAAATTTTGTTCAGCTCAGATTCAATTTTCTCCAACTTATTTTTGTATCTCCCAACTGCATGAAGCCAACGAAGACTATAGTTGTAGATGTTATTGGTTGTATTTATGCATTTCCTCAACACATTCATTTGTCTTTTTAGTTTTTTCATGACCCTCTTTTTGTTAAAAATTTAAACATATTATAATTTTGTGTGGTAATATTATGTAAGTGGTTTCATACAATTAATTTATGTGTGAAGAAGGTAGAGACTAAATAAAGAACAAAAAAAAATATTAAATACACACTCTTAAAAAGGAACAAATAAAAGTTAATAATATTAATAAATTTATATTTCATTAATAATTTCATCACATGGTATTGGAGAAATGGAAAAAAAAATTGTGAATAAAAATTAATTCATTATGTGACAAGTGTCCCCATCCTATCCTAAGCATTATTAATTAGCACAATCTATCATTATACTTAATTAATAAAATTAGCCACTTTTCTAAGTCAGATTAATTTAATATAATACATCATTTAATCTAATTAATTAGGATTAGGGAGATGTCACTATCCTCCATAATTCATTAATCAATTAATCCTAAATTAATTGATTAATTGATCTTTATTATCATTTTCTCAAATTTAAAAATTCATTATAATCTCCCTCACATGTGACTTGTATGCACAAGTCACTATCACCTTAAAACTCGTCCCCACTCACCCTTGTGTGAGAATTCACACCATGCATGTGACCTTTCCTCTTTGAGTCATTTGGCTTTCCCATGTGTGTCCACACATGTTTGAGCAGGGTCAAACCCCCCTCTCTTACATGTCATTATCAAGCCACCCTCTCTTTTACATGCCATAGACATGTCAATATCTCCTCTACCCAAGGTGTGCTCACAAATCAAAATTTGTAATTTAAAATTAGAATTCTCTTGCATAGGGTTATTTGGGCTTGTTTTATTGACTTTAGGGTAAAAATGAACCCCTAAGGTGAGTACCTATGGGGTGGGAGCTTATTGAAAACATAATATGACTTTTTGGGCAAAGTATGAACCCCTAAAAAGTCACTTAAAGAGGAGTGATGAGTTTTATGGTCTTGGGAAAGGTGTGGGGACTTGTCATATCCACCTCTCCCAAGGTGTACTTACACATGTGTGAGCACCCTTGGCTCCTCTCCCTATGCCATGTGGGCCTATTTTTTTAAAGCCTTCTCCTTGTGACACTTGTCACAAGGTGAGGCTATCAATCCAAACCCCACCTTCTCAAACAATCCTAGACATTGAATCAATCTTCAATTTTGACCCTCAATTTACCTCCCCTCAAGTCTATAATTTGAGGCCATTTCTTCTCTCATCAACAACACATGAATTCTATCTTATGCTATCACTTTGAAGAAGGATTTTAGATAGGATTGAAGGAAGGAGAATCAAGTTGAAGAAGGAACAAGGAGAAGAAGATTTGTTGCAACTCCATAAATATTCAGGTTCCCTTTCTTTTGTTTTTATTTAGAAATCTAATTAAATCTAGAAATTAGTTAGAATCAAGCTATTACTCTATTTCCTATCCTTGCTTTGTGAAAATCAATTTTAAAATAAAGTTAGATTCAATCTATTATTATTATTTTCCCTACCATTTTTTGTTTTTCCAAACCAATTCTAGAATGAAATTAATTTCCCTATTTTTTCCCTCTAAATCAATATATATTTTAAAATGAATAAATAAATAAATTTATTCTCATCTATGTTTATTTACAAAGAAATATTTTTTCCTTTAATTTTGTTAATGTCATTACAAATATAAGTTATTTTTTATAAAATAAAATTTACAAATAAATGAATTATTATTATTGCTAAAATGCATATGTTTTATAATATGGGTTTTTATATTAGAGTGAAATCTTTATAACATTTAATTAATATTCTTTTAATTCAATTAAGTCATAAATAAAATAGTTTTTTTTTAAAATTATTTTATTTTGAAATTAGATTGTCCTTTGAAAATAAATAAATTGATAGAATTTTCAAAAGGGGTATCAATTGGATAGATTAAATTATAATAAACTATTTGGTCTAATTAACAATCAAAGGATGGGGTTATTCGTTAAATGAATTCAAATTATTAAAGAACTTCCATGAACTTCTTAATTTTAATAATGTTACCCTAATTTTTTAAGACAACAAATTAACTAACATCTATGATTGATGAAGATTTGGTCCAAACTATAGTTCTATGAGATAGTATTAATTTCCTTTGAATAAAATGGAAATGATTACTAGTTATTGTTGAATATTGTGTGTGAAATGTGAGAATTGTTAGTAAATAAAAAAACACCAATGAGATGTATTATAGTAAAGAGTTGAATCAAATAAAGTACTCTAAATTGCAACAAACAAATCTTTAAAAGTGTTCCATTTTTCTCTATTCTCAAGGATTTCTTAAACCATATTGACTCTCAGATTTTGTATTCACACTATGGTTGTTAAAATGAAAAATTGAGAAATAAGATGTTCTAAATGCAAGAAATCTAAGTTCCTACATGAAAATATTGTAAGAAAGCTTAGGTGTGGAACAAAATCTCCTAACGTCAAAACCTCAGGGAAGAATGCAGAGGTGACTTTAAATTTTCAATTACAGTCCAATTAAGATACACTTGAAAGGAATAACAAAAAAAATAAATGAACATACACAATTGAACAATAGATTTACGTGGGAAAACCCTTATAGGAGAAAAACCCACCACACCAAGAAAAACCTCTTTGTATTATAGTAAACAAAATTACATAAAGAGTACAGACTTCTCTTCTAATGTCAATTTACAGTAGCAATATTTTCTTGATCAACTTTGTATAGAAATGCTCTCAGAAACATCCAAGTTACAATGCTCTCATAATTGAATTCATACACACTGATCAAATCATGTTCAATCTAACACAACCCTTTCGTTCTCTCAAACTGTTCATCGTCATCTGCCATTGCCAGAGAATAATCATTTTCCTCAGAATTTGTTCATCTCCCTCATAGAAATGGTCACAATAGTCCAATTGCTAGCGGTTCACATTTAGCTTCTCTGATTGGTCAAAAAAAGACCACGTAGGATAGACATTCGGTTAAGGCATTCAAACTGTGTCGCATGTCGGTGAGACACTAGGTTATGTCTTCCTGATGCCACAATGCCTGATCATAGAACCATTGGCATGACCACCGCTATCGGTGAGACATCATACCGAACACAAACCCATCTTGAGTAGATCTATCAGCAAGAATTCCACTATCGCCAAGAGTCTTATCAAGTTCAAACCTGTTGCCCAGAATCATTCTATCGCTGAGACATCACATCGATATCGACTGTAGAACCATTGGATAGACCATCACTATAGCTAAGACTTCACATCAATGTTCAACTCATGTAGTTCTATCGGTAGGACCATCGCTATCAGTGAGAGGTCATACCGATGTTCATACCCACCAGCGAGAGGAACACTATCATCAAGAGGTCATATCGAATGCACTAGCCTATCGGTGAGACCATATCCATTGGCAAGAGTTCTTACCGAATGCAAACCTACCATCCAAGAGTCTTCCCAACAATCACCAGGAGCCAACCTATCACTGAGACTAGCACTATTGAAATGAGTCACTCTGAAGTTCATACCGTCTCCTCGATGAAATCCATCGCTAAAGTGTAAAACCTCAGCGAGACTAACACTGTCAGAACGAGTCATTCTGAAAGTTCACATCTCTCCCCAATGCCACACGTCACCAAGAGTCTCCCTGATATCCAATAGAAACCAAACTGTTGGCAAGAGAAAATCAAAGTCTTGGCTACCCGAGCACTTCAAATGATTAGAATATAGCTGCTAGTCGGTAAGACTTCTAGAGGGTCTCAACGACTTTTCTCTTTCAGGAGTTTACATGCTAGTAAGATTGAGGCACATTTTCCAACAATCTCCCACTTGACGAAGATCTTACTGACACCTCCAGAGCACAACAAAACTACTAAAATTCATGGGCACTAAGGCCCATCGAACTGGCACACCACCTAAATTTTTCTCTGCTCACTGGCTTCGTCAATGCATATGCAACATTTTCTAGAGTATCCACTTTTTCTAAAGAGACCTTTCCATCCTCCACCATATCTCATACAAAATGATACTGCACATCAATATGTTTCGTCCTGCCATGGAAAGTAGGAATTTTTGCCAAACAAATAGCACTCTGACTATCACAGTAAATTGTAATTATCACTGCATCAAACCCAATGTTAGAACACAAATGTTTTAACTAGATTGCTTATTTACAGGCTTGTGTTGTTGCCATGTATTCTACCTCTGTAGTGGAAAAAATGACTACAGCCTTCGCTTACTCATCCAACTAACTACACCACCATTCATCATGAAAATATATCCACTGGTGGATCTTCTGTTGTCAATGTCCCTTGCCCAATCAGAATCCACATAGCCTCGAATGCTGAGAGTCCTCTGTGATTCAACCAAATTTCCATGGTAACACAAAGCATATTCTGAAGTGCCCTTCAGATATCTAAACACTCTTTTCACAACATCCCAATGTGTCCTTCCCGGATTTTCCATAAAATGACTAAGTACTCCCACTGCTTGGTCAATGTCTGGCCTTGTACAGACCATTACATACATTAAACCACCAACTGCACTAGCATAAGGCACTCTGGCCATGTCCTCTATCTCAGTAGGAGATTTTGGACAGTCTTCAATAGATAGCTTTGTTCCCTGCAAAATTGGAACAACTAGCTGCTTGTTTTCAGTCATACAAAATTTCTCCAGAATAGTATTAATATACTTACCCTGATTGAGCCAAAGTTTTCTACTCTTTCTATCCCTAGTTATTTCCATTCCCAGAATATACCTAGCTGCACCAAGATCTTTCATTTCAAACTTTGCAGACAATTAAGATTTTAGATTAGAAATCATTAACTTACTATTGCCTATGAACAACATATCATCAACATAGAGAGCAATAATAAGAACATGATCATTCTCAGCTTTGTAATACACACAATGATCAAATTTCGATCTTACAAATCCCAATGACAAAAAAAACGTGTCAAACTTCTGGTACCACATTCTAGGAGATTGTTTTAATCCATACAGAGATTTTTTCAACTTGCAAACTAGTTTTTCTTTACCTTTTTCCACAAAGTGCTAAGGCTGGGACATATAAATTTCTTCTTCAAGGTCACCATGAAGAAATGATGTCTTCACATCCATCTGTTCAATCTCTAAGTCATACGCTACTACAAGTGACAAAAGAAATCTGATAGATGTCAGCTTAGCTATAAGAGAAAAAATTTATCCATAATCAATTCCCTCTACCTAGGAATAACCCTTCACAACCAGCCTTGCCTTATACTTTTCCACACTACCATCCAGACCTATTTTCTTTTTAAATACCCATTTGCAGCCAACAACTTTTCTTCCTTTAGGCAAGGGCACCAAACTCCAAGTATCATTCTTTTCTAATGATGCCATTTCTTCATTCATGGCTTCCAACCAAGAGTTTGAATCAGACATTCTAAATGCCTTTTTCATAGTCCTAGGCTCATCAGTGCTAGAAATTAAAGCATAAGAACAAGTAGAATCTAACAAAGAAAACCCATACCTATCAGGTTGCTTTCTTTCATGTGTTGACCTCCTCACAGGCTGAGGTTGAGGTTGATCTTCTTCTTCATAACTCTCAGAACTACTTGAGCTCTCCTCAGTTTCAGGTACATTTTGAATTTTCAATTCCTCTTTATCTGGTGTCAGAGGAATTTCAACTACATCCTTTTTATTTTATGATTTAGTCTCTGACTATAGATCCAAAGTAGAAGGCTTCAACTCATGAAAAATAACACTTCTGTTGTATAGAACCTTCTCCTTATCAAGATTCCAAAGCTTGTATCCTTTTATGCCAACACTATAACTAATAAAGATACATTTAACAACCTTGTTTTACAATTTAGATCTTTTTTCATTTGACACATATGCATATGCCTCACAACCAAAGACATGAATGTGTCTCAGAGAGGGCTTCTTTCCAGACCATGCTTCCAAAGGTGTTTTCTCAACAAGAGAAAAATTCAGAGAATAGTTTATTAAATAACATGTTGTTGCAACTGCCTCAGCCCAAAAATTTTCCTCCAAGCCAACATTGCTTAGCATACTTCGTGCTCTTTCCATCAGTGTCCTGTTGAACCTTTCAACAACTCCATTTTGTTGTGGAGTGTAGGGTGTAGTTTTATGTCTTTTAATCCCATGATCTTTACAGTACCTTTCAAACTCATCAGAACAAAATTCACTACCATTGTCAGTCCTTAAACATTTTATTTTTCTTCCAGTTTGATTTTTCACAAGGTTTTTAAATTCCTTAAAATGACTTAACACTTCTGCTTTACTTTTCAAAAAATATACAAATTCCCTTCCTGAATAATCATCAATGAATGATACATAATATCTTGATTTAGACAAAGAAGGAACATTTATTGGACCAAAAACATCAGAATGTATGTAATCAAGTAAATTAGAAGATTTGTGAGGACTGGAGTAAAATGAAACATGGTGTTGTTTACCATATATACAATGTTCACAAAACTCGAATTCAAGGCTACAATCATCAAGCCCTTCAACCAGGTTTTTAAACCTTTTTCACCAATGTGGCCAAGCCTATGATGCCATAACATAGTCTTTTATGTTGGAAGTTTAACTTGCATAGAGTTTGCACTATCAAGAACTTTTTCCTCTTTTTCTCCATGAGTAGCTTTTTGTGACTTTATAGAGACACTACTGCATTGCATAACATGTGCATCCAGCTTATACAAGGTACCAATATGAACACCCTTACCTAGCACCATTGAGCCTCTAGTCATCTTGCAACCATTTCTAGAGAACATGACTTGTACTCCAATATCATTCAACTTACTAACATAAAGTAGATTTTGAGCCAGACTTGGTATATGCATCACATCATTGA
This sequence comes from Sequoia sempervirens, assembly GCA_007258455.2. Lineage (NCBI taxonomy): Eukaryota > Viridiplantae > Streptophyta > Pinopsida > Cupressales > Cupressaceae > Sequoia > Sequoia sempervirens. The sequence goes on from VDFB02270651.1 coordinate 711,096,267, forward strand.
TTCCCTTCACTCTTCCATCAAGAAATTGAATTATGACTCTTCCACGGACAACTATTTCCAAAGATGAATCGCATGCCAAATACACCCTTCCACCATCGTATTTTTCATACTTAGTGAACTAGTCTCTATGAGATGTCATGTGGAAAGATGCTCCAGAATCAATAAGTCAGACATCATCTGATGTCTATATAGCCAAGGCTACATTGAAATCATTTGCATCACTCTAAGAAGAATCATTATTGGAAGAATACTTCTTCTTTTTCTCCTCTTTACAATCCTTTTGGACATGACTAGGTTTCCCACATTTCCAACACTTCACCTTAGACTTTTTGCCAAGAGACTTTGATCTCCCCTCTGATTTGGATTTTGACTTCTTGTCCTTCTTCTTTCCTTTTTCTTTTGATCTGCCTCTAACAGTAAGAGCCTCCTTCGCCATCTCAAAATATTTTCTTCTCATCTCTTCTAATAACAAAGAAGCAACAACATCTTCTATCTTAAAAGTGGATGTTGTAATCCCAATAGCCATCACCAAGTGATCCCATGAATCTGGAAAATAACATAACAGTAGCATACAATGATCTTCTTCAACAATCTTCACACCCATAGATGCTAACTGAGCAATCAACATGTTGAAAGAATTCAAATGATCAGCAACAGATTTGCATTTTCAAAGAGTACAACTTCTTCCTCAAGAACAACTTATTCACCAAGAACTTGCCCTGATAAATAGCTCTCAGTCTTTTCCACAAAGAAGATGCAGTCTTTTCTTCATGAACATTCAAAAGAATAGAGTTTGCTAAACAAAGCCTTATCAACCCCTTTGATTTTTGATCTGCAAGGTCCCAATCCTCTTGCTTCATTCCTGTAGGCTTCATTCCAGACATAGCAAGCCAAAGATCACGATCAACCAACATATTTTCCATTTTAAGTTTCCACAACTCCAAATTGCTGCCATTGAATTTCTCAATTTCAATCTTTCCTGACGTGCTTGCCATCTTAATCTATAATTTGAATTACTAGACTTCTACAAGACTCCCACTGAATAGAATTGACTCAAAAAATCCAACCTACCCACAAGGATAACACAACTAACCAAGCTCTGATACCACTTGTAAGGAAAGCTTAGGTGCATAACAAACTCTCCTAACATCAAAACCTCAGGGAAGAATGCAAACGAGACTTTAAATTTTCAATTACAGTCCAATTAAGATACACTTGAAAGGAATAACAAAACAAATAAATGAACATACACAATTGAACACCAGATTTATGTGGGAAAACAATTATGGGAGAAAAACCCACCACACCAAGAAAAGCCTCTTTGTATTACAGTAAACAAAATTACATATAGAGTACATACTTCTCTTCTGATGTCATTTTACAATAGCATAATTTCCTGATCAACTTTGTACAAAAATGCTCTCAGAATTGAATTCATACACACTGATCAAATCATGTTCAATCTAACAAAACCCTTTCATTCTCTTGAACTGTTCATCATCATCTGCCATTTCTAGAGCATAATCATTTTCCTCACAGTCTATTCATCTCCCTCACAGGAATGATTGTAATACTCCAACTACTAGTAGTTCACATTCAGCTTCTCTGATTGGTCAAAAATAGGCCATGTAGGATAGACATTCAGTCAAGGCATTCAAACTATGTCACATGTTGGTGAGACACTAGGCCGTGTCTCCCCTATGCCACAATGCCCGATCATAGAACCATCAGCATGACCACCGCTATTGGAAATACATCATACCGAACACAAACCCATCTTGAGCAGATCTATCGGCAAGAGTTCCACTATCACCAAGATTCTTATAGAGTTCAAACCTATCACCCAGACTCACTCTATTGCTGAGACATCAAATCGATATCTACTACAGAACCATCGGCCAGACCATCGCTATCGCTAAGACTTCACACCTATGTTCAACTCATGTAGTTCTATTGGTAGGACCATCGCTATCAGTGAGAGGTCATACTAATGTTCATACCCATTGGCAAGAGGAACGTTATCACCAAGAGGTCATATTGAATGCACTAGCCTGTCGGTGAGACCATATCCATCGGCAAGAGTTCTTACCGAATTCAAACCATCTAGCCAAGAGTCTTCCCGACAATCACCAGGAGCCAACCTATCGCTGAGACTAGCGCTATTGGAATGAGTCATTCTGAAGTTCATACCATCTCCCCGATGACATCTGTTGCCAATGTGTAAAACCTTGGCAAGACTAACAGTGTCGTAACGAGTCATTCTGAAAGTTCACATCTCTCCCTAATGCCACTTGTCTCCAAGAGTCTCCCCGATATCCAACATAAACCAAACCGTCGGCAAGACAGAATTAAAGTTTGAGTGACCCGAGCACTTCAAATGATTAGAATACAACTACTAGTTGGTAAGACTTTCAAAGGGTCTCACCAACTTTTCTCTTTTAGGAGTTTACATGCTAGTAAGATTGAGGCACGTTTTCCAACAAATATGTGATGAAAGCTATGATGCTATGATAATGGAGATTTTGATAAATGGATACTATTGCTAACTTATGTGATGAAAATGTTGTGATAAGAAACCAAGATGATTTTGTATGTGCTCAAATAACCATTGATATGATGGATTAAAATGCAACTATAAAGTAAGAAATGGTTTAAAATGCAACTGTAAAGCAAAACATGATTCTAATTCAACATGATGCTAGAATGCAAACTTGTTAAAATGCTAAACAATGCTAACTATAAACTCCAAGTGCTCCAATTCTCTAAAGCTATTCCCGCATAATAACTCTACTCAAATGTAGGATGCAAAATACTATGGAAAAGGGTTGTATTTATAGGCTTTTCCAAGCATCTTGTGATGTGGCAGTGATCGGCGGTCCATATTCGAACAAGAGGGATGAATGGTGGAGATGGAGAGAATCAAGAAAAATGTTCCCTTGACCAAAGACAACATGCCTAATGGATAAAGGAATCCCTTGACGAAAGACAACATGCCAAATAGATGGAGGAATCAACTGTGTGAGAAAAATACCATGTGTTTGAAATTTTGTTGAAGAAGTGTGTGAGAAATAAGCCATGTGTTTGAAAATTTGTTGAAGATAATTATAATTATTTAATTTGATGTGACCTTGGTGAGGTGGCATGAAAAGTTGCAGGCATGTCCTTGAATTCCAAATTTGGGATTAGTGAGAATTAATTAAATAAAACAAACTTTAGAAATTCATTTATTTAATTAAATTAGAGGAATGTGATTTTAGATTTGAAGAATTAGAAAATATGAACTATATACATAAATTGAGAATTTATTTATATGTAGATGAAATACTAATTAAATAACTAGTATTTAGTTAATTAAATGTCTTGACCGATTTTAGGTGTATACATTATTCCCCTCTTTGAAGTAATGTGTTTAGATGTTGCTTCAAAGAAAATTTTGCTGCTGATGCTAAGAAAAAAAAATTGATGCCCCAAATGTTGATTTTCAGGTGATGACAGATATATGCCCCCTTGAGAGATAAATCGGTGAATTTTTGAATTTTTAGGATTTTTTAGAATTTTAAAAAAAATTGATGATTTTTCGATGATTTGATAATGTTCTCAAATTTTTGTGCTTCAAAAATGATTTATCTCCCAAAAAATGATGTTAAAGTCACCTAGTGATGAAATTGATGAATTAAGGCCCCTTTGAAAATAAAATAAAAGAACTCTATAAAATGCCACTTAATTTACCTTAAAATGTGAAAAAGTTTGTTTAGAAGTTCATTTGTGCATTGGTAATTTGAAAAATTGAGAGTGAGAGTGATTTGTACAAATTTGGAGAAAAATGGTGATCCCCTACCACACTCATTGTTTTGAGCGTGTGTGATAGCACAATTTCCCGACAACATACGAACCTTTGGTATGTACCTCTGAAAACTACCTCTTACTTTGTGCAATTTATTTTTCCTGCTTTTTACATGTTTTAAATCGGGTTTTATTAGTTTAGCACATAGGAAGACCGAAATAGCACATAAAACGACTATTCTAGTGCATCCATAAACTTAGCGCATAGGATTAAAATTTTAGCGCATAGGATAAATGCATTAGCGCATAAGTTTGCTAAAGTATCACATTCGATAACTATTATGGCACATAGAGTCCTTTAGCACTTAGGTGGAATGAGGTAGCATATTGAGGCAATGAACTAGTGCATAGGGTGAATCAGTGCATTAGGACCCTATTTTGGCGCATAGATGAAATGAATGGCACATATGATAGTTTGGTGCATAGAACCTTTGTTCTAGTGCATTGATGAATTTTTCTAGCACATAGGGTTTTCTAGTGCATAGAAAGAATATTCTAGCACATTTGTGAATTTTTAGACCAAATTGATGATTTTCTTGATTAGACTCCTTGATTTCAATAATGTTTGATCATGTTAGCATCTGATTTAATGGTGATTGATGATGTTGATAGATTATATGTCCATTGATCTCATGATAGGTGAGATGCAATGATAGCATAATGATAATTGACCTCATGATAGGTGAGGATCAATTATAGGTTGATTGATTAAATGACCTCATGATAGGTGAGATGCATTGATTGATTGATAAACCTCATGATAGGCGAGGTTAAAATGATTAATGAACCTCATGATAGGCAAGGTGCATTGATTGATTGATAAAACTCATGATAGGGGAGTTTGAATGATAGATTGATTCTCATGAAATTTGATCAAAGTCTCACCAGAGCTAATTAGATTGATAGGCTGATTGATTTTGATTGATTGATTTTGATTGATTGATTGACAAATTGATGTCGAATTATTGATTATCTAATTGATTGATTGATTTGATTGGATAATTTGTGATATTTTTTTTATGATAGGAGTCATTGATGAGCTTATAGATTAGAGAGTGCTTCTCAAGGACACAGGAGTGGATTCGATACATGACGCCACCTGAGATAGTTGTTATTACATGATGTGGATTGTCCTCTCTCATAGATATGCCCCAGATTAGGTTTAATAGAGATTTACTAAAAGATTTAGTGGAGAAGTGGCATAGTGAGTATAACACCTTCCATTTTCCCACTGGTGAGATCATAGTGACTCTGGAGGATGTATACCAGATTTTTTGGATACTCGTGGTTGGAGAGCTTGTACTATATCATGCTCGAGAGCAAGGTGGGACTGATTCACTATGCAGGGTGTTTGAGGATGATACCTTATGCAATTATGAGATTCCCTGCAGGGACATGGTTGATGCATATGTCACATTGCCTTCTGGGTTAGCTAGATTCATTGGAGGGTTCCTTTGTCTTGATCGCAAGTCAAAGGGACTATTAGTTGGATGGGGGTGGATCCTGGAGAGGATGATTTCTTGTAGCACTTGATATGCATGGGGTTGTTGTATGCTTGCACACTTGTACCATGATTTGAATTAGGTTGTTTATTTTGGGGGGGGCAGTTTATCAACGAGAGTCACATTGCTTTAGGTTTGGGCCTGGGAGCACATAACAATTGCACTACTAGTGGGAAATAGACAATGGTCAGCCATGAGGCCATATGATGTACATATTTATGTTGGTCAACTTGCTTAGCCTATGCTGGGAAAACTCAAGTACTGGAGGAGGACCTTGGATGATCTTGAGTCTATAGTATGGAGGCCCTATCTGGATTGTGAGAAGTGTCCTGAGGATGACATGGAGATGCCATTTTTGTGTTATTTGATTTATTTGATTGGCCAGACCCGTTTTATTATTGAGAGGCTTTTGCTACTACGGGTACTCAGATAGTATGGCAGAGTGCAGGGAATGCCTTAGGGAGTGGCCCATTATGCATGGTGATGGCAGGATGCTACAAAGTGGGGATTGGTTTTGTCCTATGATACAATAGTTTAACATTTCTAGGGATTACAGGCCATCTCTTGGGATGTTCATCCAGATATTACCGATGCTCTAATATCAAAGAAGTATGTGAAGTACATGTTCATATATCCATTCCAGATGAGCTAGCACCATTTTTAGAGGAGGGAGTAGTAGGTCATGGGTGGAGATGGCAGAGAGAGGAGGCAGAGGAGGAGGAGGAGGAGGATAGCAATGATGGTGGTGATGGTGATGAGAGTGATGGGGGGGGAGATGAGGGTGGTGGAGGACCAGGGCCGAATGTTGGAGAGATGCCAGTGCCTCACAAGAGGTGATCATTAGTTTCCCCTTCTCAATAGCATGTGGAGATCAGGCTACCATCACTATAGTAGTAGACACAGATAGCTTCTTTATAGGTGTAAGTTCAAATGCTATAGGGTCAACTAGAGCAAGTTCAAGCTCTACTTACGTAGGCACAGGGATAGATCTAGATGTTGATAGCTAAGGGAGATGTAGCTAGGTAGTAGATACAGGCCCAACTTGCATAGGTACAGGCCCAAGGACAGACACATGGGAAGATGTAGGGGAAGATTGACACATTGACTGCTGAGAGGGATGCCCTGAGATAGTGGGTGGACTAGGATGAGGGCCTTACTAAGAGATTATAGTAGGGCATAGTAGCTGTCGGGTCTATAGATTATTTTAGGGAGATTCGACATACTACTCAGGAGGTAGAGTTTTATAGGGTCATATATCATGATACAGTTCCTCCAGAGCAGCAAGAGAGCTTTGCACAGTCTCAGTCAAGGAGGTCTTAGTCTTGTACCATTAGCATGGGTGTTATTAAACCACTTCTTGGTAATCAAAGAGATCTTGGTGTGGTTCCATCGGGTGCAGGGGGAGGTATTGGTCCTATGAGGCCAACACCGTCTTAGGGGAGCACAACATAGCTCTAGTTTATGATTTTTTGATGTACTTTGGACATGATGTATACACTAATGTATATGAGACATTGATGATGTTCCTCTTGTTTTCAGACTTTACAATACATTCCCATTTTTGATATTGATGTATCTCTTTATACCTTTGGATATCCTTGTACACTTTGACATTATGATTTTGAGGTTATATGATATGCAGCGATGATTATGATCTATGTGTCTATATGATTTCATGATGGATGCCTATGATGGATGAATTTTATTTCTATGTTATGATGATGATCATGATGATATGATATGCTATGGATGCAAATGATGATGCAACTAATGTGTTATGGTTCTATGATGCTTTATGGATGATGCCAATATGATGTATGTGATGGATCCTATTATGCCAATGAAATGTGATTCAGTTTATGTTTTTTTACTTTTCTTATGCAAATTGATGATGCTATGAATGGATGAATGTATGATAATGTGATGATACCTAGTTCTTATGTGTTTATGATGTTTATATGATGATGTGCATGTGATGATGATTATTTTAATGCATGCAATGATGATATGATTAATGATGATGTATGCTTTATGGATTTATGCCTATGCTATGTAAGATGGATTTTGATTATGTAAATGATTTGTGATGATATGTGATGTTTATACTAATTATGTATGGATGTAATGATGATGGGATGATTTTTTGTAAGATGAATTATGATTATGTGATGCAAATGATTATGCTTAACTGAGTTTGCAAGACATTAAAACCTGTAGGATCTTAAGCTTAAATGAGTGAATCTATCCAACTTCCAAGAGTTGTGGGAAGGTTGCCATTAGTTGATTATTTGTTAAGTTAAGCTTTAAAAAACCTGACATATTTCCCAACTTTCTTGGAAAACTGAAGAGACTCACTCAGTTAAGCTTAGTGGACCACTTTCTTAATGCAACTATGTGAAATGATTTTGATTATGTAAATGAGATGTGATGCATGTCTTTTTTGTGTTTTCTGATGCAAATATTATGATGTGATGCATGGATGGATGAATGATGTGATAATGTTTTCTAATGTATGCAAGTAATGATGAGATTGATGTGTTTTCTATATGAGAATGATGTGGTTTTGGTAATGGCAAGTGTACTCAATCCATTAGTGTCAGAGAAAACATCGTTGTGAAATTTTTGTGGCTTTGGAAACCCTATAGATACAAATGAAAGCTAAAATAGATGCAATCTAATTTAACCATGCAGATCTAATATTGTAACACCCCGCCACGCAACCCCAAAGGAATTAAGTAAAAATGCAACAAATTTTTTTTTAAGAACAAAGGAGTGAACATTAATTAACACAATGTAACTATTATTCAAATTTGCATAACTTAATCCTTTGAGGTACACGAGGACATTACTTAAGAACTAATCCTTAACAACATGAATATTTATCTAACCATTATATGAAACATACATTCAATCATCCATAAATATGATTACATCAGTAACAACAATAGAAAAACAAGATAGAATAATATCCAAAGTTATAACATCATTATGAAATCTTCTCATAACTAGGTTTACAATAAAAGTACAATACATCAACAAAAGATTACATTACAATAGCACCATGTGCAATAATATACAAAACTTTCCCAACTAGGTGGAACTGATACATCGATATAAGAATCACATAAGTACATAAATCTGGAACCCACGAGCAAAGAATCAACTGATACTGCAACTCAGCACTGAAAGATGAACCTGCATAAAAGAAAGAATCCCAACGGGTGTGAAACACGATCCACCCAACCACCCCCGTGCTAGGAGTTGCTAAGGAAGGGTTCCCGACCAAGACCGTCAAGACAAAGACTCACAACCAACTAATGAAAATCATACAACACATGAGACCACTCAATTCCAAACAACAACAAAAATAACCAATACAAGACAAGTGAACAATTCCAGAGGATTTCCAAAAGACAACATAAATAAGAATGTTAGAGGAGAGTGTCATCGCATGGCTTAACATGGATTCTCCAGACTACCTATTGCAAGGTGCTGCCTCCATCTACTGATGGATTATCTAGACAACCAAGCGCTAGGAGCCGCCTCCATCTATGGTTATCCAAGCTACCTATCTCAAGCAACCACCCCATAGGGTTGCTCATGTGGAACTGCTACCTTTTGCGAAGGTAAGGAAACGATCATGCCAACCACGACCTTCTCAATCCCCTTTAGTCTATGGTAGCACTAAAAGGTGGATGAGGCAACAATTATCTTTTTAGTGTGTTACTACCCATCCCCTAGTTAATTATTTAAATTATCACTTATTAAATCCACTCTAACGAGGGCTATCCAGGTGCCCCTTTGTGTGTCGACCACCCAATTAGAGCCACTCCCTCTAAACACTCAACCACAAAACAATAACATCAAGGATTGTACCACAGAAAGAACTGAATCAAATGACAATCAAAAGTGAGGCATGACCATCTCACTAACCACAAGGAAACACAACCACAATCTGGTACAACCCAAATGTATAACATCACAAATATAAATTCAAATCAAAATCAAGAGTAACCACATTACCCCACCTCTGGAATTCACTTAGGTTCCTAAACAAGATTGTTAAACTCTAGGGTTCCCTTGCAGAGCATAAACCCCCAAATAAAGAAAATCCATAATACATGAAATGATATAACTCAAAGAATCATTAACAATAATACCAAAGAAACACATCTTAAAACATGGAAAAATTCTTATCAAAATGTATTCTAATAACGTTGATAACATCCAAATGATCTCTACTTCTCATTATTACACTTATCTTCATAAAACACCACATTCAACGAATCTTCTAAATAGCATAAATAAATGAAAACTTACCTCTTTATCTTACTAACAATTTACTAACAATTTACTAACAATTAACCTATTGATTATTACAACCAATATACATACACACACACACACATATCTATATATATATTAATATTAACATTAATAATACTATTAATATTAACATTGATCTATATATATATATGTGTATATATATATATACATAGTTATATATAAATATGGACCTATTGAAATGTGAAAAGTTTGACTCAAAACCTATTAACTATAACATAAAGTGAATTCCCAAATTACACATAAAGAACGAATTCGAAATACTATGAACTAACCATAATACGCATAACATAGCAGTTAAATGCGAAATCAGAACAACTTAAATAAGCCGTATTCTTATATATATATATTTTATTTTTATTTTTATTTTTTGAAATGAATGAATACCTAAAGGTACCTGTAACTAAGGGATGAGGAGTAAACCAGCTGTCAAATCTAAATGAACACCCCCAGAATCTAAGGATATAACACATATAAAAGAATTTGTAAAGGATACAAAGTATAGTGACCATAATGAACGGACTGGCAAATGGATGAGCGGCGACCACGGTGCAGATTAATAGAACATAGGAGTCAGGTGAACCAAGTTATACATAATGTGAAAACAAGGCATCTAAAAATGGAGATTTTACTCCATCCCAAAGACTGTTCGACATACATTTTTATCACTGCACCATAGTAAATGCAACGCACTATCCTTGGGGTCAGGGTGATGTGACTGCCGCCGACCACACCCTTCACACACACTCAAAAATCTAATACAAGGTAAAGCATAGGGGCGCGAGAAACCAAGACCATGCAGTGTTTAAAATAACTATTACGGTTTTCAATATTATAATTACTATGTGAATTTCTGTATAATCACATGATTCAGACAATTCCACTACGGACTCCTATATGCACTCATTATGGAGGACAAAGAATAGAATATATATCAAGTATAGTGTAAACTATGCTGGCATATGGCACAATATTCAAAAAATGACATAACCAAAGTTCAAGAATGGAAAATTTTGTGAATTACGCAACAATACATTATCTTTCACTAAATACAAAAGAACGAATCAAATACAAAAGCCCAATATTGATCTATATAAATATAAATATTTATTCAATATAAATGAATTTCGTATAATAAAAATAAACAATAAAATTCACGGTATTGCAATCCAGCCAATCGTACACAGGGTAAAAATAAACCCTCTTTTGTTTGAAATGAAAACTACCCAATCTCACAAATTTTAAAACACTTTCCAGTAAATTAAGAGAGAATTATATCTAGATATGTATATATATATATAACCAGTAAATCTGTATTTATAGAAATAAATAGAAATGCCACATTAATTCTAGTTATCAGACATTAATCAAATATTTGTTCTGAACAAACAAATTTCAAGATCTGGGCTGAAACCCAAACAATAATGTTTTTAATAATTCTTTTGTTAATTACGATTTTCTTACAAACAAATTGTATTGAACATTTTCCCTAGGTTTTATGGAAAAATTTGCAAGAGTTATACAGACAAAAATTTTCAATCATAAAATTCAACACAGCCAGAGATTCAACTCAACAAACAGTACAGCCAAGAACTTATAACATGAACAAAAGCATGACCAAATAGAACAAAATTTTGAAAGAAACCTGGTGTCCTACTGCTGTAGAAGAAATCCCCACAGATGCTTTTCTCCTGCTTCGTACACTGGCCCTTTTTTGCAACTTCTTTTTCCTCCAAAACAAAATCTGAGACAATCCTCCAGAAAATTCCCCTACATACCTCTTTCCTCTTCTTTTTAAAAGAATACCAAATCCCATTTCAACATCCCCTATCTCTTCCTCTTCCTCTCCCATCAAAGAAAATTTTGAATTAATTAATTTTATTCTCCAAATAACCTGCAGAAGAATATCCAACTTTAATTATTTATTATTGTTATTATTTATTTAATTTTAAACAATAATTTCTTTTGTTTTAAATTACTACCACTTAATTCTAAATTTTAATTAAAACAAACTTTTATAGATAATTAAATTTTAATTAGAATATAATTAAACTTCAATACTTACTAACTCATAATTAATAAAAATAACTTTAATTCATCTTATAACTCTAAAATAATTAAATTAACTATCACCAAACCATAAATAAATTAGTTAAATCATTTAACTCAAAAATCAAAATATCAAGACAAAACTAGGTCAACACAAAACTCAACAACCTCATAACGAAATGACGGACTTGGGTCGGGAATTCTTCCTTAACAACTCCTTTTAACAACATCGTACCCGTTGGGTTTATTTTGTGCTTGCCTTGTCCTGCCGAAGTAGGTGGAATCGAGACTTTTAACCCTGTAATTCCTGCAAACAGATAAATGTCAAGTAACATATAACATCCACTGAAAAACACACTGTGAAAGGTAATAGCGGGTTAGCAGGGCACTCGCGAGTGAGTGGTACTACTCCGTCCTTTCACCAAATACACTAATCATGTTATCATTAAAACATAATATCATGGAAATACATTATCGCATATAAATTTAAAGAACACCATTGCATAACAAATCAAATCATCAATGTATAATATATCACCATTTGTCACACATAATGTAAAGAGCAGTAAGCAAATTAACTAAGAACCACACATGATCAAATATAAATTCACCACAAAGAGTATCATAGAGTAACCAAAATATCAAAGAGTACCAAGAGCATCTAATGAATCAGCAAACATGGGGGTATTACAAATGCAGATGTTGTCATTTGTAACAACTGATTTGTCATGATTTTTATCATCATTGAGCCTTTAAAATGTTGAAAGTGAGTACAAACATCGATCGTATATTTAGACCATGATGACCTAAGTACTACTTCCATGATTATTGATATCACAAGTTAACACAAGCATCTAGGTATAATTAAACCAAGATGACCTAAGTATTTCTTGCATAAATAGACAAGAGTTAACCATTTTCCTATTCAAATTTGGAATGTCATTAGTGATACTTTGTAGAGCACACCCCACAACAATTTACACAGTAATAATGATCAACTTATAGATAACAGACAAAGAAAAATCGTACTCCTTCCTAGCTCCTCTAGTTCAACACCTCATCAAGGTGCTCTAGAGATATGATAACAATAATCAAAGTACAACAATTGAACATTTATGTTACATGTGACAAACCCATGATTTAGAAGGAACATCATCCATTTGAAGTTGGCTTTTGGTTTGATTGATTTGTTTGTTTGATTTGGATGGTTGATGTGTTCATGTTTGCGTGATTGATGTTCAATGTTTTGTTACACTATGATCATTGTTATGGGTTGTGTTGTACTACTGTTATTCATTTGTTGGTTCAAGCTCAAAGTTTATTTCCCCCAGTGAGTTCAGGATTTTTCCCCTAGTCTAGGGTGAGAAATAACCGCGATTCTAGGATATGTACATGAAGCTTTCTAATGATAGGTAGAGTGATGGAGAAATTGAATCATCGACATGCTCAAATAGATGGAAAAGATAACCTATCACAAATAATGCCTATTGCCAGGTTTTCACTACTTGTTTTTAATGCACTTTTTTAGATTTTATGATTTTTTATTTTTTTTTTCACTTTTTCTGTATTTTTCTCTTTTTTTAATTTTTTAATTTTTTAATTTTTGATCTTTTCCTGATTTTTTTGTTGTTACCAAGATGCTCATTTTTCAGGTTTTCATCAAGGCAACCATTGTTTAGGACATTTTCTTATGTTTTTGTATTTTTTTAGGACTCTTCTTATGCACTGGATGATTTAGGTGTAGAACCTTTTGAGATGGAAGTTGTTGAGGGTTTCATCAAACAAATCCCCTTCTGGTGTGGACAACTATTATGCTCCTGATCTAAAGATTGACATAATGACAAAGGAATCTAGCTAGTCAGGTTCAAATTTCGTTTTCTTCTCTCTATATTGTTGGTTACGAGGATTCTCTTTCAAGACTAAATCACCCACCTAAAATGTTTTAGGCTTTACTCTGTGATTATAACTTTTGAATATCCTCTATTGATAGGCTTCTAGGTGATCCACTACATGTTGACGATGCTCATCCAACAGTTCCAATTCATGTAACCTAGACACTTTGTAATCCTCATCCGAAATGATACCCTTTAATGACACTCAGAGTGATGGTATATCAACCTCAATAGGTACAATGGCCTTTGATCCATAGACTAGGGAATATGGTGTTTCTCCTATCAGGGTGTGGATACCGGTTCTATAAGCCCATAAAGTAGGGTTCAGTTGTACGTTCCACTCACGTCCAGCCTCATTGACGATTTTCTTCAAGATTTTTAGGATAGTCTTGCTTGAGGCCTCTTCTTGGTAATTTCCTTGGGGATAGTATGGTGTAGAAAACTGATGATGTATATGGAACCTCTCACAGAGTTCGTGGAAATCCTAATTTTTGAATGGTCTTCTATTGTTCATGATACTGGATTGACGGATGCCATACTGACAAATGATATAATTCAAGATGAATGATGAGATTTTCTTTCCTATGATGGTGGTTAGGGGAATTGCCTCAATCCACTTTGTGAAGTATTATGTGGTTGTGATGATAAACTTGTGTCTGTTGGTTGAAGATGGATGAATCTTTCCCATGAGGTCCAATCCCCACTAACAAAAAGGCCATGTTGATGTGAAAGGTTGCAACAATTGTGCTGGTGCATGTATCAAGTTTCCATGGATTTGACATTTAGTGCATCTTTTGACATATTGAAATGACTCCTCCATATTTGGCCAATAATACCCCAAAAACAAGAGTTTCTTAGCTAAAGTTAGGCCAATTGAATGTGTGCCACAAATACCATCATGGACCTCACGTAAAGTTTTTTCAGCTTCATTACATTCTAGACACCGAAGGAGAGTATCATCAAGACCTCATCAATAAAGCACATTAGCTATTAGGATGTGACGAGCTACTTGTTGGATGGAATTTCATTTTTGCTTCCGGGATAAATAGGGTGGGAGGGTATTGTCTTTGAGATATGTGTAGGTTTTCTCGTAGGTAGAGGCGTCAACCTCGGCTAGATGATAGATGACTTGGGATTCTAGGTTATCATAGGATGGGTTGAATAGTTGTTCCACCATGAACTCATAATAGGCTCGTTTCTTAGGAACTTTTAAGAGAGAAGCAATGGTAGCCATTGCATCAACAACTTTGTTGTTGCCTAGAGGAATTTGCTTGAATTTTATCTCCACAAAGTACTTTTTGAATTCATCAACCATTCTTCTATATGGCATTAATTTTTCATATTTTGTTTGGTAATCATCGTTCACCTATTTAATGACTAGCTAAGAATCACCATAGACATGCAACTCTGTGATCTTCCATTCAACTGCTACTTTGATTCCAATGATCAATGTTTTGTATTCGACTATGTTATTGGTGCAAGGAAACATCAATCTATAGGATTTGGGAATGGTATGTCCTTGTGGTAAGATGAAAAAATTCCTATGCCCGATCCATATTATGTATAAGAGCCATCAAAATACAACATCCACTATTGTGTAGATACTGTAAGGACATCAACATCTAGAAATTCAATGTTCATTGGATGATTGTATTGTAATGGTGCTTCAGCTAGTTGATTAGTTATAGCTTGACCCTTGATGGATTTTTTGTCCATGTACTGGATTTTCAAACTCACTCAATATCATGACCCATTTAGCTAGTCTTCCTATTAGGGAAAATTTTCTGAGTAGATACTTTAATGGATCAATTTTAGTGATGAGTTTGATGGTGTGAGTCAACATGTAATGTTTGAGTTGTTGGGTAGTAAATACTACTACAAGACAAGCTTTCTAAATGAAGGTGTAATTGATCTCATAACTATTCAAGGTCCTGCTAATATAATAGATTTCCATTTCCTTTCCTATAGAATCTCCCTATGCCAATAAAGCTCCCAAAGATATCTCAATTGTTGCAATGTAGAGTATTAATGGCTTTCCTTCGGTTGGTGGTACTAGTATTGGTGGTGACATTAGATATTGCTTGAGTTGATTAAAGGTTGCTTCACATCTCTCATCCTACTTGAAAGACACATTCTTGTGTAGTAAATGGTTGAAAGGGTGAGTTTTGTCAGCCAGTTGCGCGATGAACCTCCTGATGGATTGAAATCTTCCTTGTAATGATCTGAGTTGATTAATTTTTTTAGGAGGCATCTCCATGATGGCTTTGACCTTTGTAGGATCCACCTCAATACCTTTGGCTAACACAATGTATCCCAAAAGTTTAGCTGATGTTACGCCGAACACACATTTCTTGGGATTTAGTCTTACATTGAACTTCTCCAATCTAGTGAATATTTTTTCTAGAATTTCTAGGTGTCCTTTAGTGTAGGATTTTTCCAACATATCATCTACATAGTCCTCCATAAAAGTGTGCATCATGTCATGGAAGATGGTAGTCATTTCTCTATAATATGTGGCTCCAACATTTTTCAACCCAAAAGGCATTACATTCTAGTAGAAAGTGTCCCAAGGACATGTGAAGGCTATTTTATCTTGATCTTTGGGTGTTATATTTATCTAATTATTCGCTAAAAATCCATCCATAAGTGATAACATTTTGTGTCCAGCAGTCAAGTCTATGATGATGTCAATATTAGGTAGAGGAAAATCATCTTTTGGGAAAGCTTTTTTAAGATCCCTTAAGTTGGTACATATCCTAATGTTTTTGTCTAGTTTTGAGACTAGCACAATATTTGATATCCACTTCACATAGTCAATAGGTCTAATAAATCCCACATCTAGTAGCTTCTTTAATTCGAATTTTACTGAGAGGGCAATATGAGGGTGCAATTTTATCAAATTTTTCTTTACTAGATTTATGCCAAGGGATAGTGATAAATGATGCATGATGAGTTTTGGATCTATGCTTGGCATGTCAGCATAGGACCAAGCAAATTTGTTCTGCCTCTCATCAAAGAATTTAGTGAAAATGGATTTTTCCTCCTCTTTCATGGATGTCACGAGGTGCAGGTTCTTCATTATTTCATTTGTGCCAACATTGATAGACTATGTAGGCTCAATCAACACTAACAATCTCTCCTGATAGTGCTTGGGGAGAGTTTCAAATCTTCCATGTCTTGATGCCTTAGAGATGTTTTCACCTTGAGATATGCTCTTTGTTTTTACTTTTTTTGGATCTAATAGTGCCACTAAATGGTTTTCACCATTAGATCTGCTTTTGGTATTCATTTTTCAGTTGGAAGAGTTGGTACTCCCCTTGTTTGAAGTTTTGTTATAAGATTCAATGATGGAAAATGTTTTAGGGTTATTAGAACAAAGGAAGTTAACAATGGCGTCATCATTCAGAAAGGTGTGTAGATCAAACAACTCAAATTGGTCCCATTCAATCAATTCGGGGTGTACTAATGGCATGGAATCATTACATTTGTTGAGGTTAGAAGGGGTAAGCATCATGATGGCAATCTCATCAAAATATCCAATGGCAATATTGAGGTCTAAGATGTTACTCTCTTCTGAAGTATCTATCTCGCTAGAAAAATGATGTTCACTTGAGTCATTGATATTCAATGATCCAATTTCAAGTGGTCGATAACTTGAGCTCTATCCATCTATATGTGTTGGTGTA
Source organism: Sequoia sempervirens (assembly GCA_007258455.2). Classification (NCBI taxonomy): domain Eukaryota; kingdom Viridiplantae; phylum Streptophyta; class Pinopsida; order Cupressales; family Cupressaceae; genus Sequoia; species Sequoia sempervirens. Next base: position 711,113,583 of record VDFB02270651.1, read on the forward strand.
TACTTTTGTACCACATCAATATCCTTATCATGACAAGACTCTTCAGAGAGGGAATCCCATTCATATTCATTGGAGTCTATTTCAGAATTATCTCTCAATTGAAGGATTCTCTTGACAACTTTCTATCTAGTTTCTTCTTTTGCTTCTTCCCTATATCCTAGTCTTGTCTTGTCCTTATAATTCATTGTGATGGGTTTTATCAGTTCTATGATTCCTTCCTTACTTTTACCAATAGGACCTTTTCCCTCATATCCCATTTTTTCCAAGATTGTCTTGTCTTTCCCATACTGCTCTATCAGTACATTTGAGGTGGATGCTTTTGATTGTTCTTCATCCTTGTACAACCAATTCAAAACCTCCTTGTCTTCTAATTCATCCACTGAGGTTCCTGCTCTTACAAATTTTCCATCAAAGAGCATGGTTGGTTGTGATGATTGTCCATATGACTTAGGAGAAGATGAGAGTTGTGATAAACACAAGGATTTTTCAAATGAGTATTCCCCCATGCCTTTATCTTTCAATTGGATCTTTTCAACCTATTTTGATAAGGCATTGAGTTGACTTTTGTGATTTGATGGAGTAGACTCACTAATACCCTTATCTTTTGATTGATCCTTTTTCTCCACCCACTTTGACAAAGCATTTAGTTGTTTTTCACTATTGGAGAAACCAAGAGTTGTAGCTTCCCTATCGTGTGGAACAAAAGTGTCCTAGGTTGTTCTGAGTGTGTTGTAGTATTGGGGGTTATTGGAATCAACAACAATAGTGATCTCTTGTCCGTTAAAAGGAAATTTCAAACACTAGTGATATGTAGATGGTAAAACTTGCATCTCATGAATCCATGGACATTCCAAGAGTATGGTGTATGTCAATTATTTGTCCAACACTTGGCATAATATATCTTTGACAACTGGTCCTACTTGAATTGGTAGGACAATCAATCCTTGGGAGGATCTTTCTTCATCATCATATGCTTTTATTGTGGTTTTCCTTCTAGGATTGATAGCATTTCTTAGAATATCTGAGTGCATGGACAAGTTTTAAAGTATAGATATTTAAGCCAGCTCCTCCATCTATTAAAACACGTTTTACATGGTGTTTATGGATTAAGACCTGGGTGTGGAGAGTAGCATTATGCGGATGGGTGATGGATGCATCATCGTGTTCAAAAAATGATAGGTAGTGTGGTATAGTCAATGTCCCACCATAGTCTGAAATTGGAAAACTTCTAGGTTCTTTGGTACTGTGGTGGCGACTAGAGCTTGTTCCAAGATTTCCTTGTGCACTGGTGAAATCTTAAGAAGCTCTAAAATGGATATTTGAGTGGGTATCATCTACAACTGATCAACAATGCTATATTGAGTTGTAGGGACAAAATTAGTTGCTTTGGACATGGAAGGGGTAGCTCCTTTCAATGTTACCTTGGCTTGTCCTCTTGTGATTGCATTGATTAGTGAATTTTCTTATTTCTCTTTGATTTTGATGACATTTATTTGATTTTCATTTTCAACGATATTGGTGATCAGATCTATTGGCACAAGGTCATTGATTTGATGTGAGGTGGTGTTGATATCATGGTGATGATTTTTAGTTGCAATGATGTTTTGTTCATGCTCAATGATGTTGTCATTTATTGGGTCATCAATTGTACTAAGATTTGGTTTGTCATGGGTTTGATCATCAACCACCTCAATATTGAGAATGGTGGTATCATAAACATAGTTCATGTTTTTTCCTTTGGTGTTCGATGTCGATGACCCCCTTTTTCATAGTTTGGTAGAGGTTTCTTGAATGCTCCATGATCATTGTTTGTTTGGAGTCCTTCCACAAATATGTTTTTCTTGTCAATCAAGTCTTGTATCAATTGTTTCAATTGCATGTAGTCATTGGCTTTGTGCCCTTTTTTTTGATGAAAGTCACAGAAATGTGCATCATTCCACCATGGAGGCTTAACTTTTGGTTCCCAATTCCTTGCCTTCGGTAATGTTATGACTTTTGCTTCAAGAAGTTCCTTTAGTGTTGATTCTGATGATTATCCCAAAGGTGTGAACCTTCTTTGATTTGAGAATGTGTGATATGATGGCGTTCTTGATCTAGCATTGCCTTGATTGTTGCTTTGGTTGACATTTTGGTTGTTGTTTTGGTTGTTGGATGTATTATTGTTCTTATTAGTTTTGGTGGCTGCTACTGTCAAGTTGAATACAATTTTTGTATTTTGGTTTTCAACTGTGCCATCATTATTACTCATGTTCTCGTTTTGTTGCCAAAACTTGGGTTTGTCACCATTGTTGTATTTGTTAGGAGTTTGATGTATTGTTGTCATTGTAAAGTTTTATGACTCCTCTTTTGACCAAAGCTTCTTCAATTTTAATCCCATTTTCAATCAATTTTTTGAATGTGGGTGGACATTGCAATTCCAATCTATAGCTCATATCATCATTTAGGTTATCAATAAATATTTTCATCATTTAATTTTTAGGTACAGGACTAGAATATCTTGTGAATAACCTTATCCATTTTTGCAGAAACACAAGGAACAATTCACCCTTTTTCTATTTCAAGTTGTAAAGGTCCTTCATTGTTATGTCATGTTGAATGTTATAAGAATATTGAGTGATGAATTTTCTGACCAATTCTTCAAAGGTTTTAATTAGTGGCGTGGGTTTGGAAAACCAGTCAAGGCATTGTCCACCTAGAATTCTTGGGAATAACCTCATCAAATAAGTTGCTTCATGAGAAAATTCAAGACTCATGGTTCTAAATTCCCTCACATGATCAATTGGATTAGTTTTCCTTTTGTATTTGTCATATTTTTGGAATTCACAATGTTTGGGAAAAGGGATTATATGGATATCTTGATCAAAAGGATATGGACAAATTTCTTATCAAGTATTGTTTTGAGGTTCCCCTTTGCATGTCAAGAATTTGTTGTTGAAGGTTCTTTTGATGAGTTAGGGAAACCAATTGTTTTGTTTCTTTTTTTGGTTGTTTGGGAGGTGCTTTCAAATGATTAACATCAAATTCCTTAGGCAATTTGACCCCTTGTTTAGCCAACATTAGGAGGTATTTTTCCCCATTTCTTTTGAAAATTATTTCTAAGCATTTTTGGAAATTTGGATCTTGTTCAACATGTTAGATATCTTCCTTAGTTATTTCTTCCCCTTCATTGTTGTGGATTCCATGGAAAGGATTTTCTTTAGCTTTAGCCATGGTGTTTTACGTTTCACTATTTTTAGTTTCGGTGTTTTGAGTCTTGATGTTTGGATTTTCAATGCTTTATATTTCCAGTTCTTTTTCCTTGAGTTTCTGCTTTTGCAACCTTGTTTGAATGGGCATACGAGTGTTTTACTTCTACTAAACTTTGATCTTGGTTTGGAATAGTTCCAAGGATTACAACTAAATCAAATAGAGTGGAAAATTCTATTGATAAGACTAAGTTTGATTTGATTATATAGCTTCTTTTTGTGATGAGAGGATGATAAATCCAGATGATGAAACTAGAATTAACAATCAGAGATGTGATAGGTTTGATGATTTAGGCACTTTGAGATGTTTAGATCTAGGTTTATTTTGGAGAATTCCACTTGTAGAGGTCAATTTTGATAAGTTTAGACTCTGTGGTATTTGAGGAAGGATTTTGGATTGAAAAAGATTCTAAATTTTGGCTCAAACTGTGAAACAAGGAATGAACTTAACTCTTGAGTTTTACATTTAATGGATGTGCTAAAATAAAGCCCAAATGCACTAAGAGATTTGATAGACACACTATAATAGAGGATGGATGCATAAGAAAATTACACAAATGTGCTATAAGATTGCCTAGATGTGCTAAAGTAGAGGGTTGATGCGCTAAAATATGCAGTGGATGCACTATAACAAAGAGTGAATGTGTTGGTAAAATGCTTAGATGTGCTATAAAAATTCCTTCATGCACTAGAATAGAATATGGATGTGTTATAAGATTGGTCAAATGCACTATAATATTGAATGCATGCATTAAAACAAAGGGTCGATGTGCTAAAAGACTACATAAAAGTGCTATAAAACTGATTGGATGCATTGGAAGAGAGGAAAAATGTGCCAGTCTAGAAAATTTCAATGTTTTGGTAGTCTATCTTACTTTTACTCCTTGAATTTGAAATTTACCCAGGTGAAATTTGTCAAACAATGGATTTTGCTTGGTTTCTAGCTTGTAAGTTCAAATGGATGATTTTTGAATCAAGGTTTTCACTCCCATTATAATTTTTTTTAAAACACATTCATAAAACACATCAAACATGTACAACCTAAGGCTGTGAAGGATAATATTCACTGGATTCCCACTTGGATTTTACTCTAGCTACACCTACTTTTAGCAGATGATTGACCCCATTGGCTCCCCTCCATGGTACTCACTTCTCAGGGCAGCCAAGCATCAATACCCATGAATCTCCCATAGCATACTTCTCATCTCTACTAAAAGCCACAAAAATGTGGGCTTTAGAATGAATATTCTTGTGCTAACAAATTGAATAAGGAATTTGGCCTTGCTACAACAAATGGCTCTATTAAGGCATTTAGTTCATGGGGGATCATCCATATAGAAAGAGACCATTACTTCCCTTCTTGTCAGAACAGTCCTCATGATACTCAAACTTTCCTCAAGTACCCACATTTATATCTCGATTGGAAGTCGCTTAGCTTTAGCATGTTACCGGTTGGGTCATTCCCTTGGGTGATTACTTTTTCCCATAAGGCAAACCCTCTATGGATAATAAAAAATAAAAGTGAATGGGTCTGACTTTTTGGTCACCCAGTTAAGGGGAGAGCATATGCCTACCATTCATCAAGCACAAAATACATGGTGTTCTTTAACCTTCTAATTAAGCTAGATACCTATCTTAATCAAAAGAAAGCATTAAATAACTTCAACCCCTACATAAATCATCGATAGTTTGATAAGATTGTCTTTGACAAGCGTATAAAAGTACCTGCAAGTAGAAAACACCAATTAGTTCTTGAATTTTTAAAATTTTGTAATTTTAACCAGATGCACTAAAACAGTCATCCAATGTGCTAAAATATCATTCCAATGTACTAAAATATCATTCCAATGTACTAAAATAGCTACTCTATGTGCTAAAATAACTCATGTATGCACTACAATAATTGATGAATGCGCTAAAAGAAGTGATGAATGTGCTAAAAGAAGTGATGAATGCGTTGAAAGACTCTCTGTAAGCACTAAAACAGTTGATGTATGCACCAAAAGATTAATCATATGCACTATAACAGACACTAGATGCACTAAAAGATTGGTCAGATGCACCGAAATAGAAGTCATATGCGCCGAAAGATTTGTTGGATGTATTGAAAGAATTCACGATTGTGCTAAAATGTCATATCCAACCTGTTTAAATGATTTTTTCTTGAAATTTGTTAGAAATGGGATCTAGCCCTATAGTGGGTGCTAATTTATGTGTGTGTGAAATGTGGGAATTGTTAGTAAATCAACACAAACACCAATGAGATGTATTATAGTAAAGATTTGAATCAAATAAACTACTCTAAATTATAACAAACAAATCTTTAAAAGCATTCCATTGTTATCTATTCTCAAGGATTTAATAAACCATATTGGCTCTTAGATTTTTTATATGCACTATGGTTGTTAAAATGACAACTTGAGAAATGAGATGTTATAAATGCAAGAAATCTAAGTTCCTACATGAAACTATGTGATGAAAGCCATGATGCTATGATAATGGAGATTTTGATAAATGGATACTATTGCTAACTTATGTGATGCAAATGATGTGATAAGAACCCAAGATGATTTTTCATATGATCAAATAACCATTGATATGATGAATTAAAATGCAACTATAAAGCAAGACATGGTTTAAAATGCAACTATAAAGAAAAACATAATTCTAAGTCAACATGATGCTACAATGCAAACTTGTTAAAATGCTAAACAATGCTAACTATAAACTCCAAATGCTCCAATGCTATTCTTGAATAATAACTCTACTCAAATGTGGGATGCAAAATACTATGGAAAAGGGTTGTATTTATAGGTTTTTCCAAGCATCTTGTGATGTGGCAGCGATCAACGATCTATATTCGAACAAGAGGGATGAATGGTGGAGATGGAGAGAATCAAGAATAACGTTCCCTTGACCAAAGACAACATGCCAAATGGATGAAGGAATCCCCTGATTGAAGACAACATGCCAAATGGATGGAGGAATCAAGTGTGTGAGAAAAAGACCATGTGTTTGAAAATTTGTTGAAGTGTGTAAGAAATAAGTCATGTGTTTGAAAATTTGTTGAAGATAATTCTAATTAAAAATTAGAATTATCTAATTTCATTTGACCTTGGTGAGGTGGCATGAAAAGTTGTAGACATGTGCATGAATTCCAAAATTGGGATTAGTGAGAATTAATTAAATAATACAAACTTTAGAAATTCGTTTATTTATTTAAATTAGAGGAATGTGATTTTAGATTTGGAGAATTAGAAAATATGAACAATATAAATAAATTGAGAATTTCTTTATGCGTAGATGAAATATTAATTAAATATCTTGACCGATTTTACGTGTATACAAATATAATTAATGAACTTAGAATACACCTCTCTTCTTCATAAAATGATGATAAACTATGAGTATGGACCTAGTTATAGAAGATTCTAAAAAAGAGGAATGACAACATTTATATCTTATGACAACACTATAACTTTATGACAATAATTACAATTCTATGATAACAATAATGACTATTAGACATTAAATTTTAAGCTTAAAATTGCATTTCATTAAATTAGAAGTTCCTTGTTTTACTGAATGGTAAGTCGTAAAATAAAATCCATGCAAACAAAATACCATCTAACTTAAGGAATTAATAATATCCCTTTAATAAAATTGATTTCTTGTTATGCTACAAACTTAACTCTTAGATTTATTGTTATTCTTCAAATAAACTTTCTCTCCATGGAATAAATTTATTTCCTTGGGATTCAAGGTTTATAACACAACATCATAGTTATCATTTAATAAATTTGCAATAAACTTAGTCCTTCAACATCATGGTTATTCTTTAAATTAATTTTCTCCCTTAATATGCAAGTAGATTCAATTCTTTTTAAAACAAGGTTGATTCATTTAATTACAACAAGGGAATAGTGTATAAATCATTAGAATATTATCAAGAATAAACTTATGAAAATTCATGCAAACCTACTTTAGATAGATCATCAATCTTGAGGCATTAGTAGGATAACTTATACAATTAAAATCAAGGCTCTTATTGGATTAAGACATTGCATTGGTTTATCTATCTTAAGACATTAGTGAAATAAATTATGCAATTAAAATCAAGTCTTCTTTAGTTGGGTTATTTATTCATGCAATTCAATCAAAATTAATAAACCTTTTGTCTTGAAACAATAGATTATGCCATGAAGTCTCCTTGAGTTGGAATTATTTATGCTTTCTTAGATGGATATTTATCTTGAAAATATTAGTGTTATGCAATTTAAATCAGAAATACTTTAATTATATTACTCTATCACATAGATTATGCAAATAGATTCAAGTTTATTTCTTGGAAATACTAACATTGCAATACAATTAGATTCATACCATCTCTAAATTGGATCACCCATCTTGAATAATTTAACATTATGTATAAGTGTTTTTATTTCACAAATGGAATTGACTATTTTCATGATTCAATTCATTGTTACAAAAAGTTTCACTTTCATAGGATGTAAGCAGATGCAATACTTCTTTCTAGCAAATGTACTTTGAATAAATAGTTTTTCTTGTTAGTAAGTTCATTTAATTTTACTTCCTTAGAAAGAAGGTATAAATTTTTTATATTACCATTTAGTTTATGTGCACAAGCTACTTTTCTTATTGTTGATATTGCATTTAATTTCCTTCTTAGATAGAAAACTTAAATAAGAGGAGGAAAACAAAAAAAGTAGCAATGTTCGGTATTAACAATGCCTCTGACTCACGTTTCAGGTAATATCATCGTGTTTGAGTTACTACACTTATAGCCTAATAAAGCTGCAACAACAACGTATGTGGCATCATCCCTATAAATCGTCAGGGAGTAATAAGGAACATTTTTGGAGTTAAAATCCAAGGGGTGGGAAATCCCTCTTGGATCGATAATCTAAAAGGATAATACTATAATGGACAAGTTACATCCGCTAGTGGAAATTTTAGAAAACTCCAATAGGGTTTGGGCATGTGAATTGACTTTTTAATTCTTTTATCTTTGATGATTTTTTATTAAATAGGAAAGGGCGATGGGACTTATAGGAATTTAGGACATAATGAATTAGGAAACAAGAAAAAGATCACCATGAATCTTTATGCTTTATATGCTCCCTTATGTGGGTAGCAAGCGAAGAGAAATTGTCCAGGGAAATGGCCCTAGAAAGGTTCGAGTACCCACAAAATAGTTTACATCAAACAATAGATTAGAAAATAGAACTACATATTATACGCCTTGATCCCATGCTGAAATAGTGTATGTAGGAAGTCTAGGGACAAAGTTGTCCCTAGTACACAGGCACTCAAGATGGGGATTTAGAATGGTTAAGGGTGTTTTCCTTGTTGTTCTTGCTAAGATACCGTGAGTTAAAGAAAGCTAAATAAATATTAAAATTGAAGTTGGAAATTACTTGTATACTAAGAAGGAATCCCAGATGGATTCGCTTGATTCCTTGAGGCTTTAGGAATTTTTTTGAGGTGGGACTCAAGATTTTATTATTATCTCACATACTTTTAAGGACATCAACCTTGGTACACTCCTAGTAGGGGAGTGTAGTCTTTAGAGAGTGACTCAGGACTCAGATGGTCTCGATGAGTCTAAGTCTCTGGCCAAAGCATTTTCTAACCCATATGGTTAGATGTCTACCTTATTTGGATAGATAAATCTTGGTCTCGTATGGACATTAACCTAACCCAAACGGATAGATGAGTCTTGGTCTCATATGGACATTAACGTAACCCATATGGTTAGATTCCTATCTCTGATGGATAGATGCCTATACTATATGGATAGAAGCTCTTGAGTATACAACTAATTGAGCAAGAAATTAATATATTTACTTTGTTAAAAAAAAATAGTGAAATTTTGGATTAAGGAAGTGTGGATCTATTATAGAGCGAGTATGTGTTTTTTAGACAAACAACCTACATCTGATCCACATCATGTTGGAAAAATAGTCGAAGATTGATCCGATTCTTTTTATTTCACCTTTTCTCTTCTTCATCTTTGGCATTGTATGCTTGTGCCTTGTGGTTCTTGATATTATTTTCATGTTTGTTCCTTTGTCCTTATGTTGCTTTTTTCATGGGATCCTGATCCTAGGGCTTGAACACCCCTCTTGATCATTGCTGTACCATCTTGCTAGCATCGGTACATTTGAACACCTCTTGATGTGTTTTGATTTAGTGAGTTTGAAGCAGGTTCATCCTCTCACTAAAGTGGGGGCTAAATATGGTCACTGAAAAAAGTAACCCTTCTACTTTTTCTAACTTATTTAGGCCCTCTTTGTGATTTTGGTTTAATATTTCCTTGATTTAATGTTATAATCTGGGTAACCATTCACATTAGGTCTTAGGACCTTGTGAGCTAAAGGGATTCAAATGGTACCTTACTTAAGAGTTGTAAAGTGTTGTGACACACTTTCAAACTTTTCTAGGGTCTTGTTAATAAAATAACCTCTTTTCATCATTTACCAAGCTTTATTTCAAAGTTTTGTAATTTTTTGTGACAAAATTTCACACTTTTCTAAATTTTCCATTAATATTTAGGCTTTCTTATGCTTTAATTGGCCCCATTTTGCATGCATAGGCCTTGTTTATATGTATTTTTGAGAATAATCTTGAGAAATATCATTTAAAATATCAAAATCTTGAAACTCACCTTAAATTCCTAAGGTGGGACTCATTCACTATTATGGGAAAATTAGTCCCATTAGGTGGGACCCATTCTCCTAAGGTGGCGATTGAGTCCCCTTTAATAAAAATTCAAATTTAATTCAAAATTTTGGTGGGTTTTTATTGTACAAGATCTAAGGTCGGCCTATAGTGTTGTAATTTTGGGAATTATTTCATAATTGAGTATAAATATAAGGTTCTTTATCAAATTTCATCATACCTAATCAAGCAATCAAGCATTCATGCATATAGTTCACAAGAGCATTTGAGCATTCATAAGATCATTCAAGGGTAGATTATCAAGCAATCAAGAGCATTCTTCAAGTGTCATTCATCATGTCTGTAACTGAGGATTTCTTTTAGGTATCGTGATTAGGTGTGTTAAGCAATAAATCAATGAAGACAATAAAAACCCAAAGACCTATCGAGTACAAAGGAAATTAAATAATAAAATAGTTATACCTGTTTCCCAAAACTTCCATGATTACCTCCATAGTACCTTCTTACTTGCTGGATGATGCTTTGCCCTCAGATTCGTTGTGCGAGCAATCTGCAAATGTCTAAGTCCTACACCAAGCTTTGAAGGATTTTAGATATGCCTAATTCCCATGCCTATGACTATGATTGCCAATGCCTAAACATACTAAGACTTGATTAAATAAAGACAATAATTGCAATGAGAAGCCTAAGTGTGCAAGTGAGTAAGTATGCAATGCTTATAATATGTCTACTTATAAAATGCATGTGTGTGTATGTAATTGAAAAGTGAGAGGAAAATGGCATTTTGAATGGACAGGTGAGATTGCATTCTCACCAAAACCTAAAACCAGAGGTCCAGATTAAATCTAGGAATCCCTAATTAGGGTTAGGGAAAATTCATTAATTGAACGGTCGAGATATTATCTCAGAGAATTAGATCGACGGTGGAGAATAAATGAAGAAATATTTTTGAAAATAAAGATTTTTGAAAATGAATAAGATAAAGACCAGACTGAAGATCAATTTTGGAAGGGTCGAGAACCTGCCCGATTACTTGACTCTTGGCAGAAAGTTACCGATTTGGAATTAAATTAATTCCAAATGTGAATTTTGAGAAATAGTAAATAATCAGTTTTTGAATTATTTACCATAATGAGCTGACCGTTAAGAGTGAGATGACATTTTAAATATTTTAATTTATTTAAAATGAGAAGAACTTCAAATTTGGAAATTAAATAATTAAATTTAATTATTTAATTTAGGAGATAAGACTAATAATTAAATAAATTAATTAATTCATTTAATTATGTCAATTACTAGCATATTAAATAAATAATAGAAACTTATTTATTTAATAATCAAGAAGATATAAAGTGAATAGAAGGTAATTAAATAAATTAAGAAATTTATTTAATTAAGGGAAGATTTAGACAATTAATGACATATTTAATAAATAAATAAGATTTATTTATTTAATAATCATGAAGAATAAAGAACATGAATTAATTAAATAATTTATTTAATCAATAGTCGAATGTGGACCAAGGACATAATTAAATGTCTTAATTATGCTAAAAGTGGTAAAAATGAAGCTTGTAGGCCTAGGTCATTTTTAGGTGTCTACATTTTCCCCTCTTTGTCATAATGTCGCTTCTCGCATTGTGACAAAGAAAACAAGTCAAAGCCATGCCCTAGTGAAGGTACGAAGTATCATTGCCCCCTCGGGAAATTTTTTAAATTTTGGGTCGGCGGTCGAAAAATTTGTAAAGGGTCCCAATAAATCAATTCCATGACTAGAAAAACAAAGGCGCAGTCGGTTTTGAATTCTGACATGTTTAAGGTAGCCAATGAGGTGGTCAAACTTGGTCAAATGACCCTCCAGTAATAACCCAATTGACAAATGCCATTTTGACTTTATAAATAGGTTAAAGTCAATTCACTTTTACTATTCACTTTGCAAATTTTGAGAGTTCATAGTGAAAAGGAGTGTAGTGACAATGGTGATTCTAGTGATAGAGCATCACGGTGAGATCATGCAGACATTCAGGCAGCTAGAGGGCTCGGAGCCAGTGGTATGTACCCCTATCCCACTTTGTAATTTTTTTGTTTTGTGTGTCATAACTAGGTTTCTAGGGTGAGTAACGAATGCGCCACGATGAATTCACCTTCACATTTGATGCATATGATTTGTCACGACACAAGTGCAACAAAGAACTAGGGTAGAGCAGTGGTTTGCGGCGCAATTGTCAAAACCTGTGATGCATTCACTTTTTCGAGTCGCATTTGAATGTTTCAATGCCACAATCGTCGATTTGCAACGCATTTTTCTGTTTGATTGACGCAGTTGTGATTATGTGACACATTCGATATTCCAAGACGCAAGTGTCAAATTTTGTGACACAAACGTGAAAATGCGACGCATTTGACATAGCAAACGATGCATTTGTCATTTTGCACCACATTTGATGTACAGAACAACACAATAGACGTTTTGAGACGCAATTGCCTTAGTGCGACGCATTTGCCTTTGACTCTGACTAGAGCTATTTTTGATATTTGTGTAACCTTAGATGCTTGTGATAATATTGACAATTTTCTCAAAAGGTACTGATGACTTGTTTGGCTTTTTGCAGAGGTAGCTTGCCCCAATTTACACATGCGAGAGCAGACCGATGACATTTCAGTTTGCTGACCAGTTGAGCCCGTGAGAGTGGCGTCGGTTGATGAAACTGGGATTATTCTATGTTGCTTACATGCCCACCATTTGGGCAAACATGGGATTACTGACTGCGCTATGTGAGCATTGGCATTCAGAGACCTGCTCCTTCCACCTATCGACAAGTGAGGCCACTATTACTTTGGAGGACGTCTACCAGATTTTGCGAGTACTGATATGAGGGGAGCGGATCATCTATGACCCTCACCATGGTGAGCAGACCTTCCAAGTGTACTACCGAGATTAGGGTGCAGGACTGGGCATCTAGGGATATGAGATCATATGGGAGTTCATAGCGGATCACTATGGTTACTTTGATGCATTTCTTGTGACTTTGATTGGGGGTATCTTGATTCCTGACCATTGGGGACATGGATTCCCTATTGGCTGGGGAGACGTCTTGGTTGGCATGAGATGCGACATGATAGTTTATGCTTGGGGTCCTTGTTTACTGGGGACACTTTACCATCAGTTGCACGATGTTTCCTATAGGAGGGCAGAGAGTATCTCCTACGGGACTACTCTGATGATGATCTAGGCTTGGGAGCACATTGTCATATTTCGTCCTCCCATTCAAAGACCACAGTTGGCCGAGGGGATGCCCTATGCTTATTATTACATAGGTGCTTTAAAGCAGACCCGGATGGGCGAGCAGGTTAGTGGCGGCATAGGACTGACATGATGGTGTCCTTTATCTGGAGGCCGTACAAAGACTACAAGCAGTGGGACGATGAGGATGACCATCTGAGCCTTTGCAGACAGTACAAATATTTGATTGGGAGGACCGTGCAGACCTCACTGATTATCAAGATGTATTTGCTATAACACATCCTTAGACAGTTCAGAGAGCAGCAGGGTGTACCTGCAGGGACAACCGAGTATGCCTGGTCATCCAGAGAGTACGCTTGGGGACCAACCATCCCAATGGCCTTCGCGGAGTAGCAGATTGATGGGCTAGGAGCCCAGGCATGGGGATGGAGGGGTGGAGCAACCGATCTCGGGACTATAGTAGATTATGACCTATGGTGGAAGGCACATAGACCAGTGTCATTGACAGATCTGGATGGGCCAACACCAGTGGACAGACGGTTAGTGATACCTCATGTGTCGAGGGTTAGGTGAGGTGGCAGGGGCAAAGGCAGAGGGAGAGATGGAGGCTAGGGTAGAGGCAGGGATGGAGGTAGAGACAGAGCTGGGGGGAGATGGCCGTTGGAGGAGGAGAGATGGTCAGAGATAGGGTCGCAGGGTGCGACAGCATGTGGTGAGGGTAGCATTAGATGCTATCCCTGAAGTGGGAGAGGAGGGGGAGAGAGATGAGCAGCCCGGATAGGAGGGAGAGGGTGAGGATAGATAGGAGGAGGAGGTGGAGGTGGGGAGATAGGAGGAGGAGGTGGCCGAGGAGGAGAGACAGGAGGAGGATGTGGTGGATGATGATGATGAGGATGATGCCATGGATGAGGCTGAGAGACTCCTCAGATGGAAGATGGTGGAGGGAGAGGAGGAGATACCATCCTCCTCGGGATTTCCCCAGGATGCCACGACAGATCAGAGGGTGGCCAATTTATAGTAGAGACTAGATGATAGCATGGCCCAGGTCAGATCATTACAGTCTAAGTTAGAGGTAGCCCAGGTAGAGCAGGATCAGGTAGTGATCCGCCAGCAAGACTCGGCTCAGTGGTGTACACAGTTTCCAACATTATGTATAGGGCCTATAGGGGATATGGCTCACGAGTTGGCTAGGGTGAGCATGAGATTGGGACAGTACAGGACATTGTATGAGCAGGCAGTGTCACCAGAGTGACAAGATCCTACCTTATCACGGTCACAGTTGAGGAGAGGTAGTGGCCATAGATCAAGCAGTGCCAGTGGTAGCAGGAGTCATACAAGTGCCAGAGGGTCTACCTTGACAAGGCACACATCAGGGAACAGGTCACATCACTCACACCGGCACACCCTGAGTCACCATTCAGGTCACAGTCATGAGTCGACTAGTTTAGTGCGGAGGTCAGTACAGGGACAACCACCAGTGGTCGATCCATCTACCTCTCAGAGTTAGGTAGCATTAACATCACAAGTGTCCATTACTGTAGAGATGATGCCTTCATTCTCAATTCCATTAGTGGCACAGGTAGAGGTTGCCACAGGTCCGCCTATTGTTTCAGTGCCAGTTTCAGAGTTGTAGCTGCCACATTCTTCACCTCGAGGGGATGATGAGAGTCTACCCTAAGGGAATTTTTGTTATTATGACACACTATGTATATATCATTGAGCTTGTGAGCTCCATTTTTGGGATATCTCTTGACTTTATCCTGTGACATTGTACCTTTTTGAGATGATATTATATGATGATGCAGTTTTGATGCGACCTACATGTGTGTTATGTGATGTTCCTTGATTTAATGCATTATGATATATGTGATGTATGATGTTGATTTATGATGTATCATGTATGTCCTATGATGCTTATTTATAATTTTGATGCCATGATGATGCAATGCTTACTTATATGAGATGATGAGGATAATGATGTGCATAATGTATTTAGTAAATAGATGCATTGTTGATGATAATGTTAATGCAATGTTTGTGATTATGAATATGATTTAATGTTATGGATGATGTATGTATGGACCTAATGCCATGTTTATATGATCATGGATGCACTTATGTTTTTGGATGTCACAGGATATCATCGTGAGATGGACAAGAGAAGATGACCAGACTAAAGAAGAGAAGATGACCAAACTAAAGAAAAGAAGATGACCACACTGAAGAAGATGCATGCTAGCTCCTAGACTTTGATCAAATCCTTCAAAGATTTACCGTAGGACTTTAATATTTATTGCTCTTAATCATCATTGTTCAGACTATTGTAATGACCAACAAACACCATGATATGACATAGATCAAGGTGTGCAGGGTTGTACCATCACGTAAGACAAGCAGTCGCAGACAAGGATGATCATGACTCATACTAAGAGTGTGATTTCCCTAGTCTTTTTGTCATAATCAACCATAAGAAAAAAAAGACAAGGACAATTCATGAAATGTCGTTGCTTCTCTAAATCTTGTTTCTAGGACATCCTTGAGAAACTAGCAGCATGATTGTCAAAATACAAAAATAGAGCCCTTACCATGATATGTCATTGTTTTTCTAAATCCCAGAATCAGGACCTCGCTGAGAAACTAGTAGTCATGCGTGTTAATAGTCATGATACGTTGCTGCTTCTCTAAATCCTATTTAGTGGGATCTCACTGAAAAACTAATAACATGATAAAAAACCAAAAGACAATTGTCAAGTGTTTTCCAAGTGCGTCTAGATATCCATTGTTCTGATGTCAAGATGTCAGGTTTGATGATGATGAGATGCCAGAGTGTTAAAGCTTTGATGAAGCTCAAATCACAAATGTCAAAAATTTCCAAATTCAGGAAGGACACATCCTGAATAATGTTAATGCCAAGAGGATTGATCTCTAAATGTCTTGTGACGGTGATGATGATGATGCCTAGGAAGGACGCATCCTGAGGCATGAATGACACAGTTGGTTCTTTAGAAGGACACATCTAAAAAATACTAATGTCGAGAGTGATCCTTAGATGTCGAGAGGATCCCTCAAAATGTCGAATGACAATGACGATGCCTAGGAAGGACACATCCTAAGGCATGAATGACAGAGGTTATCTTTTAGAAGGACACATTTGAAGGTTAACCTAAAGTTGACAGTTTGACAGGTTATGATGATTTGACTTTTTTTGACCGAGTTTGACTTGTGTTTGACTATATGCCAGTATTGTCATGATGATATGATTGACTTGTTGATGAGATTTTCATGCTGCAGTAACTGATTGCCATAATTTACTTTATGAGTTTTATGAGTTTAGGAATGACTTGCTTTGTCTTGAAGACTTTTTGACGTGTGTGCCAATGTAATGCCATGAACCCTAATGGACTGACCTAGTGCGGCCTCGGGGGCTCATCAACAGATGGCCTTGTCTATGTCATACACTCAGAGACCTCGTAGTTCAACATGACCAATGACTTTGTATCAATGAACAAAGATTGTGCCATGATTTTATTTTGACAAACCTAAATGGACTGACCTAATGTCTCGGGGACTCAAATGTGAGTCTTGCCTACGTAGCAAGTGCGCAGAGACAACGTAGTTCGAATAAATGACAGACTGATTGAGATGATTGACTTTGACAAGAGATGAACTTGTGTTTGCATTTTTCGAGTAGTCTGATGTTTTGTTATGGTTTTCTTCAGGACGTTTTATGGTTTTTAGGTCTTTTTTCAGGACATTTTATGATGTGTTTGGTCTTTTTTCAGGAAATTTTATGATGTTTTTGGTCTTTTTTTAGGACATTTTATAATGTTTTTGGTCTTTTTTAGGACATTTTACCAATTTCCAAGATCATGTGTGACATCCACTGCATTTACATGATAATTTTTTTTCCCCAGTCAGGTCCAAGACTTAGCCATTTTTAAGGGACATGTAAGGGATGCTGCTGGTGTACCAGATGGACAGTCGTCAAGACTTGATGTCAATCATTTATCCACTATGACAGGTAGGGTGGTATGGTGGTGATATGCATGATAATGATGAAAATACCTTTCATCCTAGGCCAAGGCAGACAAAGTGACAGTGGATGGCAGAGCAATGATTGATTACGCATGGCCCTTGTTTACCAGGTTTTCACTATTGGACGAAATTTTTCTCTTTACTATTTTCTTGACTTTTTGATTTTTTTTGTGTCACCAAGATGCCTGTTTGCCAGGTTTTCATCAAGGCAACAATTTTTTTATCATTTTTTCAATTTTTTTGTATTTTATAGTTTTCAGCTCAATCCCTCGATGCTATGTGTAGAACCTTCAGAGATGTAAACTATTGATGGGCTCTATCAATTGTTCTCCATCTGGCGTGGCCAGCTGATAAGCTCCAGAACTAAAAGAAGATATGATAATGTAGGGACCCAACCAATTTGGTTCAAACTTTCCTGGCTTTTCTTTGTCAGTTTGGTTCTTAGGGTTCTGCATGAGAACTAGGTCACCAATGTCAAACTTCCTGACCATAACCTTCTTATTGTAGCTACGACAAAGATGGTTCTGATATGCTTGAAGATGGTTCAGTGAATTTTGCCTTCTTTCTTCTAGCATTTTTAGCTTGTGCAAGCGTGATTGTCTATACTCTTCTTCATCAGTTAAACCCTTTAGGGAAACTCGTAATGAAGGAATCTCAACCTCAATGGGCAAGATGGCCTCAGTGCCAAAGACTAGGGAAAATGGAGTGGCTCTTGTAGGTGTACGAATGCTAGTTTGGTAAGCCCACAGAGTAGGGTTGAGTTGTATGTGCCAGTCACGACCAGCATCATTGACAGTCTTTTTGAGGATTTTGACAATGGTTTTATTTGACGCCTCAGCTTGACTGTTTCCTTGTGGGTAGTATGGAGATGAAAAATGGTGTTGGATGTAAAATCGCTCACATAACTCACATATGTCTTGGTTTTTAAACGGACGTCCATTGTCAGTGATGATAGATTGCAGAAGGCCATACCGATAAATGATGTAGTTAAGAATGAACTTGGATATTTGCTTGCCAGTTATGTATGTCAAAGGTATGGCTTCGATCCACTTCATACAATACTTAGTGGTGGTGATGATAAATTTTTGGCCGTTGGACGAGGTCGGATGAATCTTACCCATGAGGTTGAGTCCCCATTGAGCGAAGGGCCAAGGAGAAGTGATCGGCCGAAGTTCCTGTGCTGGAGCATGGGTCAAATCACTATGAATATGACATTTGTGACAAGTCCTAACATATTCTATTGCATCCTTTTCAATAGTTAGCCAATAATACCCAAGTCTCGTTACTTTCTTGTCTAGAGTAGGACCACTCGAATGAGATCCGCATATACTATTGTGTACTTCGCATAAGGTCGCATGTGCTTCGTTGGTGTTGAGACATCTAAGGAGGGTGTCATCAAAGCTATGGCAGTAAAGGGTGTCACTGACGATGGCATACCTTGCGGATTTTCAGATGAAGGACTTCCTTTGGTTATTGGACAAGTTTGGTGGAAGGGTTTGGGATTTCAGGTAGTCATAAATATCCCGATACCAGGGAGAGTTGGGACCAACAAGTTCACAAACCATCTCTAACTCTGGAATGTCATAGATAGGGACCAATAATTTCTCTATTAGGAATTCCAATTGAGGAAAATTGCTTGGTATGTCAAGGAGAGAGCCTATTGTAGCCATAGCATTGGCTGCTTTGTTCTGGGCTCTTGGAACTTGTTCAAAAGTTACCATATGAAAGTATGTGTGGAAACTGTCAACCATCCATTTGTAAGGCATCAAATTCTCATCCTTTGTGTCATAGTCATCATTAATCTGGTTGATGACAAGCTAAGAATCCCCATAGACATGTAGTGCTCTAATCTTCCATTTTATCGCCATTCTTAGTCCTGTAACTAATGCCTCATATTCTGCCACATTGTTTGTGCATGGGAAGGTGATGTGGAAAGACTTAGGAATGGAGTCTCCTTGCAGGGTGATGAACAGGATTCCTACCCCCGAGCCATGGTTTGTGTCGCCAAGCTACCTTAGGTTCTGTGTGGAATATCAACTCATCTGGAAAATCTGCCACTAACGGGTGATCACTCTACAAAGGTGCATCTTCCAGTTGGTCCGCTATGGATTGTCCTTTAATAGCCTTTCTTTTGACATAATGAATGTCATATTCACTCAGAATCATGACCCATTTTTCCAAACGTCCTGTTAATGCTACCCGACTTAGAAAATATTTCAGTGGGTCAATCTTTGCAACTAGTTGTGTCTGATGACTCAACATGTAATGTCTTAGCTTTTGTGCTACAAAGACCACAACTAGGAAAGATCGTTCAATTGGTGTGTAGTTCAGTTCATACCCGACCAATGTCCGATTGATGTAATATATAGCTCTTTTTTTTCTTCTTAGTCATTTTGTGCTAGTAATGCCCCCATTGCTGAACTAGTTGTCGAGATGTATAGGATCAATGGCTTTCCATGAATGGGAGGCATGAGGACTGGTGTTGACAGTAGGTAATCTTTGATTTGTTGAAAGGCTTCTTGACATTTATATGTCCATACAAAGGGGATACCCTTGCGCAACAGATATTGGAATGGGTGACACTTATCTACCAATTGGGCTATGAAACGCTGAATAGATTGTACCCTACCTTGTAGAGTTCTAAGTTCACTGATTCCTATGGGTGGAGGCATGTCTATGATGGCTTTGACCTTTGCTGGATTGACCTCTATTCCTCTTTAGGAAACTATGTATCCCTTACCTGATGTGACCCCGAAAACACACTTCTTAGGATTTAGCCGGACTTTGTACTCTTCAAGTCTCTTGAAAATTGTGTCGAGTACCTTCAAATGATCTTTCCTAGTTACTAATTTGGCCAATAGGTCATCTACATAATATTCCATTATTTTGTGCATCATGTCATGGAAGATCGTGGTCATAGCCCTTTGGTATGTGGCACCTGCATTTTTGAGACCGAATGGCATGACATTCCAACAATATGTACCCCATGGACAAGTAAATGCCATTTTGTGCTAGTCTTTAGGAGCAATGCGAATTTGATTATAGCTGGAGAAACCATCCATGAGGGATAGCATCTCATATCCTACCATGAGGTCAACTATAATGTCAATGTTTGGCAAAGGAAAGTCATCCTTTGGGCATGCTTTATTTAGGTCTCAAAAATCTGTATAGATGCGGATCAGCCCATTTGGCTTTGTTACTGGCACCAGGTTAGATATCCATTTGGCATAGTCAATAGACCGTATGAATCCAGTGTCTAGCAATTTCTTTAACTCAGCCTTGACCAATAGAGCAACTTGAGGGTGCATTTTGTGTAACTTCTGCTTGACTAGTTTGGCATTAGGTAGTAGTGGCAGATGGTGTAGAACCAGTTCTGGGTCCAATTCCGGCATGTCCGCATAGGACCATGTGAAGTTGATTTTTTGTTCTGCAAAGAATTTATGAAATTTTGATCTCTCTTCTTCAGTCAATGATGCAGCAAAGAGGACCATCTTGGGATCTTCTGTAGTTGATATGTTATCCTCTATTGTGTCTTCGATAAGCATAGCTGATTTCTCCTATTGCATAGGGAGAAAGTCCAGTCCTCCATCTTTGGGCACCTCAAAGATGTTTTCACCCACAGATACGTCCTCTATTTTTACTATTTTATCATTAAAAGGTTCCTTTTGGTTTTCACCTAGAGACGTTTCATTTTTTATTTTATTTTTATTTTTACTTTTGTGACTAGAGGACAGAGCAGTCTCGCCGAAGTATGTCGTGTAGTCTAAATCAATGGTGAATCCTGACTTGTAGTCCCCACTGGGTATGCCTTTATGTAATCCCATAAATTCAACAATTGCCTCATCATTCTGAAATGTGTCTAGGACTGGCGGTCCTTGTTGGTCCCAATCGACTAGCTTAGGGTAAACTAAGGAAATGCCATCGTCAATGTTGGTGAATTGAGGTGAGGATACAAACAGCATGCAGATGGATTCAGTGATGTTGTAGATGAGATTATCATCATCCAACTCTACATCAGAATCTATCCAATATTCCCCTTCACTAGTGTCATATTCGTTGTCAAAATAAGGGGTGAAAGCTTTAGAGCCTTGGTTGTCAGTGTCATCTGATACTTCCAATGGATTGGACTGAAGGGGTTCATATGATGGGTGTTGTATGTCATGGGAAGTGGTAATGGTACTTTGAATATTTGGTGCCTATTCAATTTTGAATGTTTGCCAAAATCGTTGTTTAGAGGTCAGTTACCCTGGTTTGACAAACAAATCATGAAGACAATAGTCACTTAGGGATCGTTTTGAGTCAAATTCCCATTCTTGGGAGTAAGTTTCGGTGAGGGTTTCCTTAGTGGTCTCGACACTTTTTGAAGCATGTACTCACTCAATCAAAAGTCCAATGGTATGTCGATCATCATTGTCAGGCGATCCAAACCCTAATCCAAGATACTTTGGAATTTGGAAAGGTTCTATGGGTTCCCTTCAGCCGGTTTTATTTCTTCCTAGGCCACTAGTACCATCGTAGCCTTTAGCCTTCATGATGTCATAACCTTTGCCATATTTTTGAACTAGTAATGGGGGTAGTGCAATAGTATCCTTATAGATCCATCCTATGATGTCAGCAAGGTCTTCATTACTCATGTCTCCCCATTTGATGAAAACTATTTTTGATGGAACTTTGAAAGTTTCTCTGGGTTCCATTCTGAAACATGGTTGACCATATATCTTTGGAGACTTGGGTATTGTTGTTATGCTATATGCTGTATGTAGTTTGAACTCTCCACAGCTGAGGTCTTGGATTTTGATAGTGGATTCAGCCTTAGGGTTTGTTGGAGGTGGTGGTGTGGTGGAAGACGTGGATGGAGCGGATGTGGAAGATGATGTGAGAGTGGATGGGCCAATGTATTTGGATGACGAGGATCCAGGTGCTTCTCAGTTAATAAGCACTCAGTTTTCAGAAATATCCCTTAGGTTGGTACAATATTGGAAGGGGTCGGGGTCTCTATATATGGTTATTTCTATGCCGTCAAATGGAAACTTTAGGCATTGGTGATATGTGGATGGAACGGCTTTTAAGGCATGAATCCATGGACGGCCGAGCAAGATGTTATATGGTAGTTCCAAATCCAGGACCTGGCAGGTTGTGTCCACAATGACCGGTCCTACTCTAAGAGGGAGAGAGATAACACCACGTGAAGAGCATTCTTCATCATCGTATGCTTTGATCACTATACTCTTTGTTAGGTCTACACAGCATCAGAGAACCCTAGAGCCTTAACCAGTTTGAGGGAGCATATGTTCAATCTTGCTCCGCCATCTACTAAAACCTGTCTAACTTTGTGCTTGTGGACAAAATTTTCTATGTGCAATGCATCATTATGGTTGGTTTTAGGTGATGAGTAGTCTTGATTCGAGAAGGTGACGTGGTGAGGTGTAGTGAGGTATCCCACCATGGTTTCAAATTTATTGACATCAATGTCCTTGGGGACTGACGACTCTTGCAGAGTTTTATCTAGGATATCTTTGTGTGCAGGAGATAAACGAAGCAGCTCAAGTATAGAGATTTGCACGAGGGTCTTGCCTAGCTGGTCAATAAGGTTGAACTGAATTTTGGGTTGCCACTACTTTGTGGTTGAGACAGGTTTTGACTGTTTAGCAGATGGGCCAGGTATGGTGATTTTAGCTTGTCTAGCAGGAGGTGGACCAGCTATAGTGACCTTGCCACTTCGAGTAG
Organism: Sequoia sempervirens; assembly: GCA_007258455.2. Classification (NCBI taxonomy): domain Eukaryota; kingdom Viridiplantae; phylum Streptophyta; class Pinopsida; order Cupressales; family Cupressaceae; genus Sequoia; species Sequoia sempervirens. The sequence continues at coordinate 711,136,536 of VDFB02270651.1, forward strand.
TAGCATTACATTGGGGTGCTCTCTTGACGGTAATGGTATTGACGTATTCGTCATCAGTTCATACATTATTTATAATTAGTCCACCAGAATAATCATACTTGGCTCAGGCGAAGTTAGCTTGATTATTGTTCATCTATGGACCTGAAGTGGAGGCCTTATGAGAACCATGGTCCTGCAGTGGATTCTTATGGATAGTATGATCTAAATTGGAAGTGAATTGTGATCCACCTACTTCAATGACGCGACTTTCAATAAGATCTTGTATTAGATTTTTCAACTGTCGACAGTTAGAGGTTGTATATCCTTTTGCTCGATGGTACTTGCAAAATGCATTATCATTCCACCATGCTGGTTTGAATTATCTTGGGTCATACGGTTTTGGTTCTTGAAGTATGATGACCCCATTTTGGAGACATTTCTTAAGGAATTCTTCAATGGGTTCTCCCAAAGAAGTGTATGTGTGACCCCTAGGAAATTGTCTTATTTGATGGTATTGTCCCTGATTATTTTGACCATTCTGATTGTTTGAAGGGACATTAGTGGGGGGTGTCGATGTTGTTGGTTTATTCTATTGTTGAATCCCTTTTAGGGCCAGTACCAAACCCACAATGTTTATAGTCTTGGCGTCAACAACACCGTCATTTGTAACGTGTTTATTTTTTACCCAGTATTTATTCTTGTCAGTGGTTGGGTTGACATTTGTGTTTTTGGGACCATATCTTAGTTCTCCCTTTGCAATAAGGGCTTTCTCAATCTGGACCCCTTTTTCAACTAAGTCTATGAAGTTTATGCAGCAATGTACTTGCAATGCATACTTTAGAGGCCCCAGAAGTGTTTGGACAAACATGTCGACTTTCTCCCTTTCGGGGATGTCAATGTGACACCGACTAGCAAGGCTTCTCCATTTTTGAAAGAATGGGATAAACGTCTCCCCAGCATCCTCTTGCGTGAGAGTGCACAAGCTAGTGATAGAGGTATCCATGTCGATGTTGTACGCATAATTTTTTATGAATTTTTGTTTAAGCTCATCCCATGTCTGGATATCCTTTTGTGTGGAAAACCATTCAAGGGCATGACCCGCAAAACTTTTAGAAAAAAGTCTCATCAAGTATGTTTGTTCATAGGCAATGTCCATACAATTGGTTGCAAATTCGCGAACATGTTCAATGGGGTTTGTCTTGTCTTTGTATTTTGTGAAATTGGGTGACACATATCCTGGAGGAAATGGAGGCATGTATAAGGTCATGTCGAATGGGTATACATTTAGATCATATAACATTTTTGATTTCTTCCCTGAACTGTATATGTTTTGGATAGTTTTTTCTAAACCCATCAATCTTGTTTGGAAGGCATCCATAACAGGGTCATTTGTGTTTCCGTACATTGTATTGCTTGGTACACCATAGGTTCCTGTTTGTTGTGCATGATTATTGGTGTACTGTGGCAGTATGGATTGTTGTGACATGTATGATATGTGTGGATTGGCATGTTGCTGGTACTGGAAGTTATGGTTTGGTGTATGTTGGTGAGTATGAACGTGAGATGAGTATGTTGGGATGTGTCCCCCAGCCATGTGTGTCATTACCTGAGGAATATGATGACCATGGACATTATGATGTGTTAGTGATGCCATGGGTTGTGTTATTTGGCCACCTTGTGCAAATTGTTGGGTTTGCACAAGGGGAACGTTTCTATTTGTACCTTGGGAGGCAATGACATGTGATTGTGTTGTCGTGTTAACGTTTTGTTGTTGTCCTTGGATAAAGAAACATCCTTTGCCTCCTCCCAAAGGATTTTGTGAGATACCACTGAGCAGATATGTCAAAGGTGTGCTTGTGGTAGTAGATGTAGCTATCAAGGGGGGATTGTTGTGACTTGATGATGCCCCCATCATATTTACTGTTGTGGTATTTAGAGGGTTTGAATAATTTACCCTCATTGCCAAGGAGCCAAAGGTGGTTCTAGTCGATTGTGATTGTGTCATGGATGTGGTGGATATTGTAGCCAATTGTGATCCTCCAATGGATGTAGTATTTATTGTTTTGGAGGTGGCATGCACTACCGTTGTGGTGTCAAAGAAAGTATTGCTTGTAGTGTTTGGAGGCTGACCATTGTTTGAACTGTTATGTGCGTTGTGGATATTAGGGTCGGGAGGTGTTGGTTTTAACGTGTCAATGTCGAATCCTTGTGGTAACTTAGCTCCTTGACTTAGGAGTATAGCTAAGTATCTGTCTCTATCATATAGGACCATTTGTTTGAAAAATTGAGATGCCTCAGGATCTTGTGCCGCTATCTCTAGGTTTTCCTCAAGTATGTGACCATATTCATCTTTTCACAAGAATGGTTCAAATGGGCTGTTTGATGAGGGTAGTATCATCGTGAGAGATTGATTGTTTGTATTGCCAAATGGATCATCGAAAGTCCAATTTGGGTCGTATGTGGGATTGTTAATAGTGGAAGTGAGGTCTTTTCAAAAGTTTTCCATTTGTCGTTGTTGTTTTTGGAGTCTAGTTTCCACCATAAATGAGATTGCTCAAATGAAAATGACAACTAAATGCAATGATGACACTATGCAAGGTCTAAGTTCAAAATGACGACTAGGATGACGAATGTTTTTGGATTTTTGGGAATAGAATATGCAATGTCTAGACTTATAATGCAATTTAAGACAAGGGTACCTAAGCACTTCTAAGCTCAATCTTTGTTTTTGATTTCGGTTACTAGAGGACTTAGTTGAAAATGGCAAGATGACAAGGTCTAAATGACTAGTGAGTTTTCCTAACTAGACTTTTGAGTTGGAAAAAAAATTCTCACAAAAGGGGACAATTAAAAAAAAGGATTTGATAACTTAGTCCAAGAGAGCCTAATTTTGAAAGCAATGACATTGCAAATTGTGCTAAGATTTTCCTAATCCTAAGTATGCAAAATGTGAACCTAGGGACAACCTAATGCCGAATGTATGCAACTAAAAATAATGAAGGATGAAACCTATGGTGATGAATGAAAACTAATGGTCGAAACTTTAAGCAATTTCAAAATTGGTTTCTAACAAAGTCTCCTTGGAAACACTTTTTGACAAGTGATTGACAAGATGAAGACTTCAGTTTTGACTTTGTATGAAGTTTTTAATTGTGATAGGCGAATGTGTCATTTGAGGTTTCAATTGCATCACAGTTTTGCGAATGAGGCTCAGGTTGAGCGAATGTGACTCGGGAACTAACAAATGCAACTCAGTTTAGCAGATGCAGCTCTGTGACAGTCAGTTACGTCATGACGTATGCACATGCGGTGTTTGAAATCTTGAATGTGGTTTAGCAGAGCGATTGCAACTCAGAAACGCGAATGCGGTTTATCGAATGCAACACAGTTTGTGAAAAATGAGTTTATTGTTGTTTTGATGGAAAATTTGTTCTATTTGATATTGATTGTTTTGTTTAGAACTATAAATGTGATGATTCCAGAAAGCACTTGACAAACACAGTGTTTTGAATGTAACCAATCACACATCAGATAAGTACAATCCTAGGTTAGGCCAAGACAATATTCACTAGATTCCACGCAGGTTTCCCCAACTGCATATTTGTAGCGTGTGAATTTAGAAGCTTGGCTACACGGGCTCCCCCTTATAGTGCACTCTCTTCTTAGGCCAACCAAGCTTCCAACCCCCATGAAACTCCCATGGCAGGTTGATCACCTCTACTACAAACTGCGAAAGTGTGGATGCCTTCACACTGACCGGTGTTGCACTAGCTAATAGAAGGTTTTTGGCTTACTACACAAAGGTGTTTAGTTCGGGACCTCCGTTTGAGTTGCCATACATGGGGCAAGAGATTAATCACCAATTAGGTGGCACTCCAGCTTGAAGAGGTTAAGCTCAACAGGGTTTAAGGGAGTACTACTCTGTCCGTATGACACATCCGCACTCATAATCTTAGGTTTTCCCTTAAGATTCACATTTATATACTGATCAGGGGTAGCTTGGCTTTAGCTCCATTACCGGTTTGAGTCACATTGGGGTGATGAAATCCCTAGCCAGGCCCAATTTCTAGAGTTGGTAACCATTTCTCTTACACCCAAGATCGTACGAATGCACAAGGGGAGAGGATACTCCGATATACCAAATCATTAGGTAAAAATAGATAAAAACGGGTCTGGTTTTCTAATCACCAAGTTTTCACAAGGTGAGAGCATACTCACCTACCATTTTGCAAACACATTCAAGCATGATCAAAAAGAGGTTCATTTTAATTGCACCAAAATAAAATGTGTGTTACACTACTAAAAATGTAGGCACATTGTTTGGATGTTTGGTCTTTGACAGTTGAACCTACAAGACAATCCGTTAGTAGTTTTAGTGTTTTTCTTCAACCCACGAAAAGTAACTGCCAATAAGCTGCAAATCGTGATTAGTAACAGAAAACCTATGCTAGGCAGAATGCAGGAAATAATTATGATAAAAGAAACACAGAAAATAGCAAAAAACTGAATGTAAAATAAAAGAAAATCTTACTAGTCGAATGCGTCACTACAGAGTGATTGCATTTCTCTGTGTATCAGATGTGTCTCGATATTTCAAATGTGGCTTTCCTGAGCACAATTGTGGCACGGTAGAGCGATTGCAACATTTATGATGTCGAATGCGTTGAGACGCATCAGATGCATCGTGTTTTAAAAAAATCAGTTGCGTCACTCCATACCTGTACCTGCAAAACAACAGAAAACACAAAAAAATGTATAGAAATAACAAGAAAACAAAGTCAGGTTCACTAATGTAACTGAGGATTTCTTTTAGGTATCGTGATTAGGTGTGTTAAGCAATAAATCAATGAAGACAATAGAAACCCAAAGACCTATCGAGTACAAAGGAAATTAAATAGTAAAACAGTTAAACCTGTTTCCCGAAACTTCCATGATTACCTCCATAGTACCTTCTTACTTGCTGGATGATGCTTTGCCCTCAGATTTGTTGTGCGAGCAATCTGCAAATGTCTAAGTCCTACACCAAGCTTTGAAGGATTTTAGATATGCCTAATGCCTATGCCTATGACTATGATTGCCAATGCCTAAGCATACTAAGACCTGATTAAATAAAGACAATAATTGCAATGAGAAGCCTAAGTGTGCAAGTGAGTAAGTATGCAATGCCTATAATACGTCTACTTATAAAATGCATGTGTGTGTATGTAATCAAAAAGTGAGAGGAAAATGGCATTTTGAATGGACAAGTGAGATTGCATTCTCACCAAAACCTAAAACCAGAGGTCCAGATTAAATCTAGGAATCCCTAATTAGGGTTAGGGAAAATTCATTAATTGAACGGTCAAGATATTATCTCAGAGAATCGGATCGACGGTGGAGAATAAATGAAGAAATATTTTTGAAAATAAAGATTTTTGAAAATGAATAAGATAAAGACCGGACTGAAGATCAATTTTGGAAGGGTCGAGAACCTGCCCGATTACTCGACTCTTGGTGGAAAGTTACCGATTTGGAATTAAATTAATTCCAAATGTGAATTTTGAGAAATAGTAAATAATCAGTTTTTGAATTATTTACCATAATGAGCTGACCGTTAAGAGTGAGATGACATTTTGAATATTTTAATTTATTTAAAATGAGAACTTCAATTTTGGAAATTAAATAATTAAATTTAATTATTTAATTTAGGAGATAAGACTGATAATTAAATAAATTAATTAATTCATTTAATTATGACAATTAGTGACATATTAAATAAATAATAGAAACTTATTTATTTAATAACCAAGAAGAAATAAAGTGAATAGAAGGTAATTAAATAAATTAAGAAATTTATTTAATTAAGGGAAGATTTAGACAATTAATGACATATTTAATAAATAAATAAGATTTATTTATTTAATAATCATGAAGAATAAAGAACATGAATTAATTAAATAATTATGAATTATTTAATCAATAGTCGAATGTGGACCAAGGACATAATTAAATGTCTTAATTATGCTAGGATGAAAGTGGTAAAAATGAAGCTTGCAAGCCTAGGTCATTTTTAGGTGTCTACAATGTCAAAGATTTTTTGCATCATGTTATTTTAGAGCTAACATTTGTGATGTAGGATTTGTGTTTCAAGCAAGAATTGCATCAACATCAAGTAAGATTTCAAGTCTACATCCATTGGATCCATCACTTACATGTTTTCAACATCATTATTTGTTCATTCATCATTCTCTATTCTATTTCATTTCATTTCAAGGGTTTTATTACCAACAAGGGGTTTGACCAAGGAAAACCCCTATTCACTAACCCCACAACATTTTTTCCTATCTTTGCATGTGATTTGCAGGTATAGGTTACAAATTTGTCAAAGATCAAGGTTGTAAAAATTGTCATCAAGTTTTCAAAGCAATTCAAAGTTGTCAAAGTTGCAAACAAGCCTTGGAGAAGGACTATAGACTGAATTTTGTAGTTTCAGACCTAGATCTGTATTAGGAGCAATGAAGCAAAACGAGAGCTACAAAATCCACTTTAGAAATTCTAGAAAATTAGAAGTGGACTGGTTTTCCACTATTGGAGAATGAGTCCCACCGCGTAGGCCTAAATAGGGTTTTTGCAGATCTAAGAACCCTTTTGGTTGAAACCTATTTTGACACTTTTTTCCTGAAACTGGATTAATTCACCTAGCCTGGTGTATGAGTCCCAGTCAGCTTCAACATTAGAATTTTAAGTGATCCAGACCTCCATTCTACCTTCTTTAGTTTCCCAAGTGCACATTTCTAGTTTCACAACTTTTTGTTACATTTTACTAGCATTCTTTGGTCATTTAGTATTAGTTTGCATATCACACTGTGTTTTAAAAAAAATGTATTTTCCAAGTTTACACTTGGTGGTGAACCCATTTGTTGTCTTCATCATCTCTGAGGATTCCTTACAATAAAATCTCTCACATCCCTCATTGGGTTGAGATCTCTAAGGTGTCCTTGAGTGTGAATATCATGAAATTGGATCCCTTTCCTTGTATCCCACATTTTGTGTGGACAAGGAAGTGCAACATCCATTTCCAGTGTCCACAAAAACCTTGAATATGAATTCTACATCAAACATCCTAAGGGGTTTCAATTATCAAAAGGATAAGACTATGTTTATGGATTGAGAAAAGCATTGTATGGTCTAAAATAAGCACATATAGTTTGGTATTCAAGACTGGACTAGTATCTACAAGGATTCAAGAAAGGATGTGTAGACAACAATTTGTACTTAAAATATGAAGGTGAGCACCTCATTATTGTTGTTGTATATGTCTATGAAATCATATTAGGTGGTATCAATAACAAAATGTGTATAGTTTTTGCTACTCATATGCAAGATGAATTTGAGATGTCAATGTTAGGAGAGATATCATTTTTCCTTGGTTTACAAATTGTACAAACTAATGATGGGATATTTATATCTCAAATTAAGTATGGTAAGGAAATTCTTAGAAAATTTGGAATGAAAGATAGTAAACTAATTAGCACTCCCATGATAACTGGTTGTAAGTTGAGTAAGTCAGATGAGTCACCGAATGCAAATCAGACAATGTATAGGTCAATGATTGGAAGCTTGTTGTATTTAAATACATCAAGGCTAGATATTATGCAGGTAGAATGTATGGTGGCAAGATTTTAGGCTAATCCAAAAGAGTCTCATGTCAATGTAGTGAAGAGAATTTTTAGATGCATTAAAAGCATACTGTTGACTATGGACTATGGTATCCCAAGAGCAAAGACTTCACATTAACTATATACACAGATGTTGATTGGGCTGGTAGTGTAGATGATAGAAGAAGCACAAGTGGTGGTACATTTTTCTTGGGTAACAAAATTGTGTCTTAGATGAACAAAAAGAAAGAGTTAGTCACTTTATCTATAGAAGAAGTAGAGTATGTAGTAGTAGCTACATGTTGTACTCAGGTATTATGGATGAAATAGACTCTAAAGGACATTAAGGTTGAGTACAATAACCCTATCTCTATTCTTTGTGATAATTCAAGTGCAATAAACATCTCAAAGAATCTAGTGATGCACTCTAGGAAAAGGCACATATCAATCAAGTATCACTTCATTAGAGAGAAGGTTGCATACAAGGAAGTCAACATGGAATATTTTCCCTCAAAAGAAAAATTTGTTGACATATTTACCAAGCCTCTTGCCAAGGACCAATTTGAATATCTGAGGAAGAAATTGGGAGTAATTTCTCCCACATCATATCACTAAATTCTGGTGATAAGGAATTTATCTAGGGGGAGCTTCATTTTTATTCCATTCATCCCAGGATATGAAAGAAAAATCAAGTTAGGTAAACCTAGTTTTACAAAATTTTAGTGACTTGATGGTTGCAGATTTATGAATCTTTTCTTTATCTTTAGATCGCTTGCCAAAGGGAGAGTAAATATGTACATCTTGTGGTTCTCTTTTCCATTGATTTCAAAGGGGGAGAAAGTGTAAAAATGCTCAATAATTGAGCATAGGGGGAGAAAGTTGAAATGCTTTCACGAAGAGACTATGAAAATGATCAGGTAATTGGTAATTGTGCAAAGGGGGAGATACTTTGTATGTGAATAATATGCTCTATTTTAATTGGTAATAGAGAAATGAAATGGTTCAGTTGGGACATAGCATAAATTGGAATATCTATCAATTGGTATTAGACCCTTGTTGGTTGATAGGGTTGTTTAAGCATTTAGTTTTTCCATCAATGACAAAGGGGGAGATTTTTGGTAATTTGGTTGTCATTGATGTCAGGGTTGTGATCAGAGAAGTAGTGGAATAGGTCATGGAAGTTTGGTGATGATTGGTGGTGAGATGAGCATGGTTTGGAAGTTGTGGCAAAGTTTCTCAAAAAGTTACAATATTATCATGAAATGGTGTCACAATATTGCAAAGGTTTCGTTTAGAAATCTAAGGTTTATAGTCATAGTGATCATCAAAGATTCTATTTCTAATTTGACTATTTATATGCAGTTACATGTTTCTTAAAGTTTCACTTAAGCCATCGAGTTCGTTAGGTGACTAGCCCCCTTTCCTAGCATTACTGGTCTAGAAAATATTCAACGACTATAATTGTTGTTCCCATAACACACACGCCCCATTTGGAACGGGGCCCTTCTTTCTTTTTGTTTCACCAGGTCACTTTTTTTGTGGCCTCCTTTTGCATTCCCCCTATTTTTGTCTCCAACTGGTTAGTGAGTCTTAGAGGAATATCTTGTGTTGACCATATTTTGCTACCCTCAAATTTTCAAGGCTTTAGGCCTTTGCAGAACTTCCTTAGCTATTTTCCTTCATTCTTTAGTGCTAGCATCCTTGGAGAAGTGTGGGTCTACCCCTACGGGACACTCCATGCAAGTTTCCTTAGTTTCCTAGCCATTCCAAATGGCCTTCGTCCAGTGTCCTACGCTACGGGATCCACATCCTTGATTGCTATTTTTATTGCCAACCACCTGAACGGTTAACTCCTGACTGTTGTCCGCTCACTGAACTCTGCCACTCCCACCATCATTTTTGAAATGACTACTTATCTACCCTAGGTTCCACCATACAAGCATTAATGAAGGGAATTAAATTCATCAAATTCTATAAATAGCCCATCTTGAGCTATCATTTTCACTTTTTAGGAGCCCAAAAATGAGTCATATCCTCCTGCCAACATTGTTGTTGTGCTCAAAAAGCTTCATCGCCACTTCAAGATCTTCATTACCTATTTGTGCATCCACATTCATTGGGTCTCAAAGGTTAGTTCTTTGTCACATGCCCTATTTCAAGTTTTTGTTGAATTCTATATAACATTATTAAATTTTGGAAAGGAACTAAGAAATCAACTAGAGAAAACACTTGCAAACAAAACCCATAAATCAAAATTGTTATAAACCTTAGAAATCACCCAGGGGTCACTTGCGAGACTTGAGGTCTGCATGGTCATTCTTCAACTAGGGCATCCATGCTCTGTGGGTCTGCACCTTGGATGTCACCATCACCTTCCTTTGAAATGTTTTAGAACTTTAAACTATGAACACCTTCATTGGGCTCACCCTCGTGGGAGGACCCTTCAACTTGGCTAATGTAGACTTAGCTCAAACTCACGAAGCCCAAACAGAGAGATCTTTTGACCTATTTGGGTCTGCAAGTGTGGGTCTCTACCCCCGTGATGTTGTTGGCATTGTGTTGTTTCAAATAGTTATCTAGCACCTTCTTTCTAATGCATAAACCCCGCCCCAATCATCATCATTCAAGCCCAAAATTCCTAAGTCTAGGCCTATCATGGGTTCCTCCCTATGGACATCCACCTATGGGTTTTCGCTCCAACTTTGTCATTCCAAATGACTTTCATACCCTGTCTCTCCATCCATTGGGTTCCCCCATCCAAGCCCAAACCAAGCTAATATCCTCTTTCAGGCCATCCTTCATAGGGTGTTGGTCTCCTTTTGTCACCTCATTAAAGACCCTTCCAAACAACAAAGAACTAAGATCCTATTGGTGATCGGGTCCTGACTCTACCTTTGCCATTTGTCCTCCCCTGTGCTTTAAACAATTAAGTGTTGCCCCTTTTTGCAGATCCTGCACTGTGGACCTCTAGCCGCAGGTTGCCATGACTTGACCACTATTCCAAATGACCTTTAGATGCCAACCTTCCACATTGTGAGTCCCAAACCTACCACATTTGTCTGAACTCAAAAGTGAAAAATAATTAAGTGATAAACCCTAGCCTGACCACCTCTTGCGGGTGGCCAGTCACGGACTCCTTTCTTGCTCCCATCATTCTAAAACATCCATGAACCTCTGTTGGCTTGCTACGCAGAGCTCGACCTTGTCATTGCCTCTTGACTAATCAATGATAAACAAGTAAATTTCAAAGCCCTCTGCAAACTTGATAATTCATGTCTCCTTTGTTGGACCTCTATCCAACCTTCATCATTCCAAATAATCATGACCCAACATCTCCCCAAACCGTCTGACTCGCAGTAACTTGAGCTCCAAATGAATAGTGATGTCGTCTATTGAAGCTACAGGTCCTGGATGGTAGAATTCCCCCTACAAGGTGTTATCTTCCCAATGTCATTTCAATGGTAGAGCTTCAAACAACTAGGATACCCTCTATTTCCACATGTTGAAAAGATGAATTTAACACCTCCAAATCTTCAAAGTGATTTCAACCCAAATGTTAGAATGGATTGACCTCCTCGGTGGACCCTATTTCATGACCAAATCTCAATGCAGGTTGGAACATGTGGGCTTCCATGACTTGATTGTCATCCCCTCTATAGCTGCCTTTAGAATGGCCACCAACCCACGGAAGTCTTTACCCTTGGGCCCACATTGTTACAACTCCCTCCAGTGAAAGCCTAATGCTGATCTAAAAGAGATGTTAGGATTTTTAAGTGATGAATTATTAGATTTAGCATCATTATGTTGGATTTTGGCTAACTTTCAACTTGTTTTCATGCTTGAATTTGCTTACTACTCTCTCGTCCATAGGATATATGGAATCAGGTGTAGGACCTTTGAAGGAAGCCATGGAGAAATAAAAGGGAAAGAAGCTATCCAAAGCACCCTAAGGAAAAGAGGATAGAGACCAAATGAAGTACAAGTTCCAGGGGGAACCCTCAACTCCAAGGTCACCATAGATTGGAGGGAGATCTCAGATACAAATCTAGGACATATAGATATTTTTGAGTTCAAGAAAAGTGTCTGGATCAACACTACCACAGAGAATTATAGAAGAATTAGAAGCAGTGGGTTGGCCAAGGCTGTCAGTTTCCCACTCGCTCTCATTGCTCCTGAGCTTGTGATGGCCTGTAGGGAGGCATATCAAGAAGATTCTAGAAGAATTGTAGACAAAGATGGGAACGTATTGGCTGATTTATTTGCTAAATCAATAGGGAAAACTTTCCATATCCCTACCTTCAGTGAGATGGAGGAAACATCCAAAGAATATGCCAAGGAGATGTGGGATACTGATCCCCTCAAATGCAAGAAACTTATCAATCAGTACTGGCTAAAGGATAAGAGGGGCAATGCAAACAAAGTGCCCTGAGAACTCTTCAGAAGTGACTTTTATGAGGATTACCATGAGTTGGTAACCTTGGTAAGCAGAGTTATGGGCCTTCCAACTACAGTCTTCTTTCAGGAGTGGATGATATACTTCGTCGAAGAAATTCTCCAGGGCGAAGCACAATTTTACTAGGAAGGGATGATTAGTAATTGCTTGCATGAATAGTTCGTGGTGGTAAAGAGGACTTCATAGTTCTACATGAAAACATACCTGGTCTATCTATTGGCCGACCAAATGCAATACAGAGGTCTATTTGTAGCTCCAAGCCAGACCCCAGGGAAGGTACTAAGGGATTACTGTTGGGTCAATGACACCTTCATAGGCCATATTATCATGTTGCTTGGAGGCAACTTTGAAAGAAGGGTTTCACATAGTGCTAATGCTTTCATCTGCCAATTCGGCTTTTTGTTCATACAATTTCCAAACTTTACCTACATTCGAGCTAAGGGTTTCTCAGAAAAACCATATAAGCTACCCGGATACCCAAATGATCGACTGATACTACTTGAAATCTCTTAATAGCTATAGTGAGCATATGCCCTCCTAAGTGACAAGCACAGGGTGAGGATTCCCTATCCCCTCTCCTTCAGCCAAGGAATGTATGAACTCCACACATCCCAATGTGTAAAATATTCTAACAAAGAGCTTGTGGAATAAAACCTAGAGCTCCACACTGCCTAGCCATGAATCGATCCATATGACAAGCTCAAGAAGATGGTCGGGATTGAGTATGCCCATCTACATAATGTTGATAACTTTTGGGCCAACTATAGGGATGACAAAGAGGTACGCATGAGGAACTACATGTGTATGACGACCTATTTTGTCAAAATAGTGAACTTGTTTCCAATACCATATTAGATAGTTGAAGAGAAAAACACAGTGGTAGATCCAAGATATGATGTTGTTGCTAAACTGTCACTACCATTAATTGACTGGAATGAAGAAGAGGTTAATGACCTCGACATTCTTATGAAGCCCATTGAGGTAAGGACCAAAGAATGGATCAATGGAAAAATTTCCCAATTGAAGATGTAGGGAGTCACCCTAACATATGGTGAGCTTGAAGAACCACTTGGAGGTGAGACTGATAGTACCTTGTTGTTGTTGCTCTGACGGGAGAAACTTCAAAATTTCCTCTAGCTACCAAGTCAAGGAAGAGAAAAGAGATGGTTGAAAAACAACCTAAGCATATGGTGTACTCAAGAAAAGCATTAGAAGGTGAACCTTATAAAAAACCAAAAATATCAGGTAGTTTTATGAAAATTCCTACCATCTAGGAGGACCCGCTCCATGAAGGAGAAGAACAAGAGGCTGAGTAGCCAAAGTCCCCACCTGCTGCCTCCACTCTCGTAGTCAGTGTTGTTGTCATTACCACTATTGATGCCCCTTCGCCTACTTCTCAGGTGATGGTTGCCACTTCTTCACCCATAGTGGATATCTTAGTCCACCTTGCTTCCACCCCACCTACTATGTAGGTAATGGTGATAGATTCTTCCTCTACCACCACCTATCCACTTTCTTCTTCATCCATGTCTCCTTCCACCTTTCTTCCACTTACCACTACAATGACAATTACAATACCTACCCTATTGCTTCTAGAAGCCTTTGCTAGGCACATGCAAAAAATGCCAATGAAGCTATTTGGGGTATTCATGAACCCTATTGTGCAAGCTTCCCTAGCACAAGTTGTTGTTGGCCTTCCTATCCCCATGACTCCAACCAAACCACCAAAAATGAAAGAAAAAATGTAGATATTAGAAGAATTGGAGAGGAAAGAGAGAATTTCCAAAGAAATGGAAGAAGAAGCAGATGACTACCATGAGCACCCTAAATATCAACATCTAATGATTGATAAAGTGGTGTGTGAAGGAGAGGAGGAAGAGACACAATCATCTGAGGACACTGAGGATCCTGACACAAAATATATTGTGGAAAATTTTGACCTGAAGCTCGAGGAGGAGTTGGCTTAGACACTCAAGAACGTCATGAAAGAAGTAGAAAAATAGCCCTCTGATGAAGAGAAGAATACAAATTAGAAAATGGAGGAATACATTGAGCCTTCGACTAGGGAATGAGATGAAAGCCCCAAATGTGATAAAGAGATGCCTCTTTCATAGGGGAAAGAAGAAAATGAAAAGGAAGAGCAAGAAGAAGACAAGCTTGAAGAAGAGGTTGAAGCCATGAAGAAAATCCCAAAGACAGAACATCAAGAAGAACATGGGCACAACCAAGAGGAAGAAGAGAAAACCACTGAAGGGGAGGATAGCCCCAAGGAGCATGCAACCACCAAATCTCTAGAAAAGGAAACTATATTCATTCGAGATTCTGATAAGGAGGAAGAAGAAAAGATAGAGCAAGAAGCTCTGGGTTACAAAGCAATGGAAATCTAGTGCACCCATAAAGAAGAAGAAGGTGATCACGAATCACCAAAAGAGGAATCTCAGATGCCTGAGTGGCTTGAGAAACAATTGGAGAAGAAAATCCCAACCTCGATGGATTCAAAGGCAATGTTGGAGGCCATATTGGCTAGAGCCCAAATAATTACAAAGAAAGAGAAGAATTCCAAGGTCATATCTCATCTGAAAATGGATGCATCAAGATCTAGAACTGTACAAATAGCCACTCTAGTTATTGGAGAAGAGGGGGTAAGCTATAATATTTCTACTCTTGATTTAGAAACATCAACAAGAGAGTAGAAAATAAACCATCTCGAGGGATCCGTCACCACCATCATGCACCAAATGAATAAGGATAAGACCTCCAAAGAGGAGTTAAAATCACAAGTGGCGGATCTAACAACTTACATTCAACAATGGTCGTTAGCCAAGGAACTTACCACTACGTCATCAATGCCACCGCAATTGTTGTCTAAGGACCACATTGATAAGTTGGAGAGAAGAAAGAATTGGACAAAGGCCATGGAGGATTGGTTCTAGTAGGTCCTCTACAATGGAAACATGGGAATAGGCCGTACTATCAAGACAACAAACAAGTTCTTGGAGGTACAAAAGACACTCGAGGGAATAAAGAAATTCTACATCGACTTCCCAGAGTTATATAGGATCACATATCCCAAGTTTGAGGCTATCCTCAAGATACCTGAGAGATCATGGGTGAAGGAGTTTTCTTTGGTAAAGGATGACCATTGGCTTGTGGAGACTTGGAGGCTAAGCTTAGACCACAAGAGGGAAGTATTGGAACAAGTGCTCCATGAGGTGGAGCTCAATATTGATTGGGCCAAAGAAATTAGGACTACCTATGAAGAATATCTAAGGCTAATGATAGATTTTGATATGCCCATCATTGAACTAGACGCAAAGAAGATAAGTCCATACATCCATAAAATGATGGAGAACGGTACCACATATGCACTAATGCCAAATTTTATGGGTTTTGCTACACGAGATTTCGTCCAATCCAAACAGGTGATAAAGAATGCACAAAAGTATGATAGGGACTGGGATGAGCTTACAAGAAAATCTAGGAAATTGAACTTCCAAGTGCTTAAATCAGACATATTGGAGTGGAACAAGCTCTAGGAATTGATCAGAAAGTTTGTGGAATATGCCACTACAAAGAAGAATGAAGGAAATCCCAAGATTGATGATGATTTCCTCACCTAGTAGCTGATCAAAAGGAAATCAGCTGGAAGACAAAAGAGCTATAGTGTTGCCACATGACGAAAAAATAGACTAAATGAAAAAATGTAATTTTAAATTGTAATATATTTGTGGGTAGGTGAAACCCTAATTTGTAGTGAATCTTGGCCACACAATGAGATTAAATCTTGGCCATTCATTTTGTTCTTTGGACACCATAAATAGGGGGTCTCGTCTCATTTTCAAGAGCGAGTTGAGTTGTTGTAAAGAGATGTTGCTAGAATGTTAATAAAAATTCATTGATTTGGTGGATTCTTGAGTTCCAACTTCATGTTGCATGATTCTTCTTCTCATAGTTAGTGAATTTGAATAGATTTACTTTGTTGTTCATGAGTTTTGGAAGTTATTAGTAAGTTAGTTAATGTTGTGCATTGATATTGAAGAATTTTTTTGTGTGTTGGCAACCTTCCTTGTCCATACTTTTCGTTGTTTCTTGATGGTAAATAGCTATGTAAAGCTATTTTAGGCATAAATTGAACGTTGCACTAAATTTCTATCTTTCATTCATGCTAATGGTGAATGAATGGTTTAGAAGATTGCACTAGTTTCATGAGACTGTGAAATAATCTAGTTAAGTGGAACTTGGTTTTAGGAAGGTTGTTTGAGGTAGGGTCCTCCATTATCATTGTTCAATGCTAGTTTCAGGTCTAGGAACTTCTCCCTTCCCCTTTTTTCTTTTTTTAAATAGTGACTTTGAACAAGGTTCATTGTACATTGTAAAGCCAAATCTGAAGCTGAAATAGGAGTTTTAGACTGTTGTTCGAACCTACAACAATCATGCAATAAATTTCTTATCTCAAGAACTCCATTGGAAGAACCCATTCTCCTCCAACTTAACTTACATAATTCTACCCTGTGATTACCAATAAGATCACATCAAAACAATTGAGACACTCCAAGCAAGTCATGACCTGACACCCGAGATACCTTGGGGTAATTTTCAGCAACTTATTGTTGGAGATTTCCTTTCAAGAGAGGTGATGCACCTATGCATTACCTATGTTGAGAAGTGCATAAAAAACACGTCAACAATAATTTTTCCTAAGTCATGTACAAAATATTTTCTTTCAGCTTGATCAACAACTATGATCAAGTGTTGAAGATCAACGACCTCCTTGCCATCCTGTTGAGATGTGGTGGGTCCCCATCTAAGCCTAGTGGTATAGTGGGATTGTGACATGTGTCAGGTGGGATCAGATAAATTGTGAGGTGATGGAAGTGGATGATGACATGTGAAGATAGGTGGTGATGAAAAATTACTCAATATGTCAATTCACATCAATGTTGTGAATTGCATGACATTGACAAAGATGGCAGATGGCACTAACCCACCAACTCGGTGACAATTAGTGGTATTGTGTCTTTGGATCGTGGGATAGTGGTCTTGTGATGCATATCATGGTGGATGCCATGCTAAGATTGTTGTATATGATGGAGATCAACAAAAAATATTAAATGGATCTTTAATTTGATGGTCGCATTTTAAAGTTGGTTAGTGAATGAGGATCAATGGATCATGGAACAAAAATAGTAGATCAATGACTCAAGTTTAAAATTAAGAGTCCTCAATGGATATGATATTGTGAATGAGGGTTTCAACTAAAAACCAAATCTATGAATGAATTCAATTGGTCCAACCACTCTAGCTACCAATTTTCATTGGTGATGGGTTGATTAAATTGATGACATGGATATGTAGGAAACAAAAAATTAGAGTTTGATCTGATAGAGAGGATAAGTATTAAATGAAACTAAAATCCTAGATTTTTAGTATGCTAAAAATAGAAAAGGATCTAAATTTTGACAAGTGAATGTGTCACTCAATGGATTGGTGGCTTGCAAAAGAAGATAAGTAGAAAACCCTAGTAGAATATCTATATGGTGTGCAAATCTCAAGGTAGCTGGTACAGGTCGATGATGTACACAAAAATGAAAATAAAAATTTGGCCACTAGTAGTAGTAGTAGAGAATTGAGGTGGACAGAGAATACACTAAAAGGAAAGGGAAGAAAAAACTATAGATTATGTGCATTGTCTCTTGAGTCGGGCATATAATGCACTAATAGAAAAGGTGCAACAAAACTAAGTAGTGTATCTATGATATTTTTGAGGAAGAAAGAGAATGCACTAAAATAAAAAGGGAAAGTGCATTGGTGTTTTGGATGAGTGGAACCCAAAGAAAAGGTAGCAAACCTTAATTAGGGTTTATATCTAGGTGTAGAACAAAGGAGGTGCATATCACAGAACTAAGTTGTAGAGGCTACAACAATGAATTGAGTAGTTGTAAATTGTATTGAAACATTGAGCTATGTTCAGTAGAACAAATTGGAATAACTTACATTGTAAATCTGATGGGTGGGTGACATCAGATATCTGGGTAGGTGCTCAAAGTAAGGAGTTGGTGCTTCCTTGGAGTAGGTTCTCCTAAAATCAGGGGATTGGTGTCTCCTTAGGGTTGGTTCCCTTAAACTTTATATTCAAAAGATTTGATTGTGAGGCTGGATTAGGATAATAGCTCCTAGTAGTGTTTCTCATCATGGTTTCTCCCATTTTTGGTTTTCCACATATATCTTGTGTTATGTGCTATTGTATGTGTAGTTTTATATCTCTACTTGTGTTGGTGTAATCTACACTAAAATAGTTAAAAAGGAAACAATTTTTTAAACCCTTTTAGGGCTAGATTTTAAATGATCTATTCATTCACCCCTCTCTTAGTAGATTATTGTGTTCCAATAGTGGAGGTGTGTTGTATGCTACTTGTGCATTTTGGTTCAATATGTTTTTTTGTCTACTTATGTATGGTTGTTGGGTTTGTAGTACAATCCTTTTTGTTGCTACTATTTTTGTTGTGCAAGCACTTATTGTTGTTGAGCATAATTTTGTGCTTGTAATTGGGCTTGTTTTTTTGCTTACAATTTTTGGGCTTGTATTTGTGCTTGTTGTTGGGCTTGTTTTTGAGTTTGTTTTTGTTTCACTTGAAATTAATCTTGTTGTTGGACTTATAATTGAGCCTATTTTTGTTGTGATAGCAATTGAGCTTGTTGATGTTGTGCTAGCAATTGAGCTTGTTGTTGTTGTTGATTCACAATAGGCTAGTAAAATCCAATGCATTTTGTCCTTTTGATAATGGGGTGATGTTTTGGTTTGGGAAAAAATTATTTGCTTAAATGTATTTGTTTGAGATGTTTTGATTTTGTGGAATGAGTGGCATATTTTTTGGAACCATGGTGTGAGTGATTTGTGGATTGAGTTTATTTTGGGATGGTTGGTGTGTGATCAAATTTAGATGGTTAGAAATTTTATTTTGATTTAGTACATTTTTCCCTTGATTTTTTGCTATCATTCCTTGTAAAATTTGAGATTGGGGTGGAGGAATGTAAGATTGAGGTCCCATTTGATTTTTCATTACTTGAGGGACCAAAGGTTGAGATGGTGCCACTTGGTGTTGTGATCTTAATGGCATACTTTGATTTTGGATCAATGGATTGGAAGGATTTCCTTTATTGATTGGGTGTTGAGGGACCAATGGATTGGATGCATTTCCTTGATGTGTTTGATTTGGGACCAATGAGTTTCCTTGATTGATAGGATTTGTGACCAATAGGTTTGATGTGTTTCCTCGGTTGATTTGAGGGTCAATTGGATGGTTTGATGAAGATGGACCTTACTATGTTGATAATTGACCTTAAACTATGGTGTTCACTTGTCCTTATTGATCCACTTGAAGTGTTTGAATCACTTGACTTTTATGAACAATAGGAATATTTTGGGTACTTGTTGTAGTGGAAGCATATGGTTGGGCATGAAATGTTGGTGTCCAATTTGTGTTTAAGGGGATATTTGTGTCTTGTGTACCTAAAGTTGTGTTGTTTCCTAGATTGGGAGTGAGACCAAGTTAGGTTCCAAGTTGAGTTGCAAGGCTATTAGTCAAAGGTTTACTTGGAACATGTGATGAAGATGGTTGAGTGATAGATTTAATCACACCTTGGACCAAGGGTTGTGTGAAAGATGTTTGAGAAATAGATTCCACATTTCCCAAAGGTTGCTACATAATCATGTCCAAATCAAATGACGAAGGGAGTTTTGCTCCTTCCTTTTCTAAGGCTAGCATGTGTTGTGTTGGGTTCAATTTCATCAATGTGTTGATGAGATGGTGAGTTTTGGGATCTTGTTGTGCTTCAAGTAGTTCCTCTATAGTGGGCTCATTTAGGTTATTCATGACATCTTCTAATTCATATCCCATTTCTAATGAAGTTTGAGGTGGATTTTGTGATGGGGTTGAGTAACTTCTAGGATAAAATTCTTGTTGTTTAGGATCACTCATGGTAGATGAATTTTTGTTTTGCTCCATGTCTTTCTTGTATTATGATCATGTTGTTACCATAAATTTTGGATCAACTTTGGGAGTAGTGTGTTGGGATTTGTATTGTTGGAACTCTTGAGTTGATTCAAATTTAGGTAGAAGTGAACCACTAAGGTGTTTAGGACCAATTATGTGAATGGATGATGAAAGGGGTGAGTGATGTGGAAGATGAACTTCTGATTTTGGATAACATGACTTAAAGTTTGATGTTTGTTGTTTTCATAAGGATGCTAATTAAATTATGAATCCTAAAAATAGACTTGTGACTTTAGGATAAACTTGTTCAAAAGGATGTTGGCTAATATAAGTAAATGTATGAAAAAGGATTTGTTTCCAAACATATAGCTAAACTAGGGGATTGATTGATGATAGCCTAATTCTAGGAGGTTGTTGTGTCCAAAATTTAAAGTTGTTTGTGAGATGAGATGTCAAATGATTTGATATGAATTTGATGATTGATACTAATGTTTGAAACTATTGAGGTACTTTGTTTACAAGATCAAGGTGTTGAAAGACATGATTTTCCATTGGAGTGATTAAACCTAAGAAACTAATGTTTGTTTTGTTGGCCTTGTCATTACACCAAAAGGTCAATCTGTCAATGTCTGATACAAGCATCAATTAAGATCCATAAGAGGCGGTTAGACCATGTCACAAATCCAAGCACTGTGCTAGACAAGGAAGACCAAGGGACACACCATCTTGCAACAATCTCCCTTAGCACAAGCAAGGGGTTTGTGACATGGTCTAACTGCCTCCTATGGATCTTAATTGATGCTTGTATCAGGCATTGACAAGTTCACCTTTTAGTGCAACGACCAGGCCAACATATTTGATGATAGAACCTTGGTTTAATTTTTGGTATGCATTTCCTTGTTTTCTCTTTGTTGTTTGGAAGTCAAGATGTTTGAAAATGAAACCAATGTGTACTTGTTTTGTGGGTTCAATTGATTTGATCTTTGATTAATCATATTTCTTTTACCACATCAAATATCTTGATTAAGTTTCAACTAAGAATGTCTATGACAAGGCAAAAAGTTTTCCACAAAAGCTTGAAATTATGGAACTCAAAGAGCTAAGCCATAGTTCCCTAGGTTAACTTTGATATAAGTGAGTAGAGATATGGTCAAATATATTGGGAAACCACTAATATTTTTTTTGAAAAAAAAAAGATATATTTAGGGGTATGTAGCAATATATTGTCCTTGAAGTGCACTCACATATAAAAAAATGGTTTGAAGTTTTTGACCATGTTGATGTTTCTTTGAGTTGTTTGAATGCCAAGAAATGTGTATAACTAACTCAATGGGTATGAGAGATATTTCACAAGTCTTCTTCCATAAGAATTACTAGTTTCGCTCAACAAAATTAGTCAATGCAATCTAGAGGAATAAAGCTACATCACTTCTTAGTAGAATTATCTCACCCTCGAAGGAATGATTTTAAATTCAAAACTATAGAGGGTTCAAATAGGACATATCAAGAAAATATAATGTCTTGATATGCCTAGCTATGTAGAAGAGAATGAGCTCTTAATATTTATGCCTCAACTATAAATCGGACATGGTAAGTAACTTTTGGGAGTGGTGCACCTCCCATGCACTACTTCAAAGGATGTTTCAAAAAACTTGGTTGACCTCTAGATAAAAAAAAATTTAGTGACACCGTGAACATGATAGGTATACTTTAGATGGGAGACACTAAAGTATCTAGCTTCCCCTAAGCAACCCATTTTTTCACATGAGAGTAGGCCCACAAGGTATAACATCTGTAGATTTGTGCTCCTTTGGTTTTCACACACTTTATATAGCCCACTGGTAAATTTGATTCAAGGTCACCATGAGTTATCTATTATGGGATGTATCTCAATGGTAGGCCCTCTCTAATAAAAGAAAATTAATTCTATTTATCTTCACCCAAGATCACATGAAGCATAAGGGGAGAGAATATGTAGCAAGCCTTTGGGTGACTCAATTTTTTTTTTAAACTTAGAGTGTTTCTCTTCACCCAAGATTGCACAAAGCACAAGGGGAGAGGATACACACTAAAAGGTTACAAAATCATGGAAATAAAAGAGGAAAATGATTCATTTTAATGGACCAAAAGTAGATGTTATGTTAATTATAATAGCACCAAAACTGAATGTGAGTTTGTTTTCTTCAATTTTAAACCAAATTGTAATGTGAGAATGTTTGGGTTCAATTTTAAGACAACTTTGAAAAAATCATAGCATCATAAGTATTAAATCCCAAGTTTAAGGATTCATAGCATTGTGAGTTTTAAAGCCTAAATTGAAAGATTCATAACATTATGAGTTTCAAAGGCCAAGTTGAAAGATTATGGGTTCAATTTTAAGCCAAATTTGAAAAATTCATAGCATTATAAGTTTTAAATCCCAAATTCAAAGATTAAATGATGTCATGACAAGTGTTAATGAATAGTTTGCTCCTTCACTTAAAATCTACAAAATAGTTAGCCTTACACAAATAAACTGGAATTCATTAAGTGATTAGAGAGTAGATAAATTTGGAAATTTAAAGTAAACATGAAGATTTAACTCTCTATTTTTTACCTAACAATTGTGACACCATTTAGACAAATACATCGCTCTGGTTTGGACAATTGCATCATTGTTCCACAACTATGTCATTCTAGTTCACATGAAGCACAAAAAAAATAAAAATGTCAATTGCATCAAAGAAACAAATGTGTCACTATGGTTAAATAACATTGCAATGCAAATAATAGTGTCGTCATTTTGCAATTGTGTCATAATATATGATTGCGTCACTCTGGCCAAATGACAATAGCACACCAATGCAAAATATAGCATCACAATTTTTAATTGTGTTTCCCTACTCTAGACAATTGCCTTGACTAGTCTTGCAAGCTATAAAACACAAAAAACTCAAGAAAAAACATCAAATCTAGTTAGTAAGTTCCTCCTAATGCTAGAATGTGAGCATGATCATAACCTAAGCTAAACATGGTTGATCCAAAAGAAATTAACCAAGATCTAACTAGTCAAGTCAAGATCCCAATGAAATTCTTAAAAATATTAAACAAAGAAGTCATTAAACATGAAACAAACAAGAAATGTATAATGTAAAGTAATATAATGCCTCAAACCTCATTCCATTGGGGGATTGGTGCTACATTGATGTGGAATGTCAATCCTTTACCAATACCTTTGTTGAAACAAGCTTTTAAATGGATGCCATTGATGAAAATGGATGAATGATAAGCTAAAATGGATGCAAAGCTTAACTAAAATGGATGCTAAATGATAAATTACTTGTGAGGAATGCTCTAAGATTTACTATAGTGTAGTTACTCTAAATGAAAGTGGATCCCTTTCTCATATAAATGAGGACTATTTATAGGAAAAATAGTTGAATTAATGGTCAAGATTGATTTGATCAATCAATGGATAAAAATCAATAAGAGGAGATGACATGGATCAAGGATTCTAATCAATGGATGAGATTGCAAGTTGACAAGGATCAATGATTTTAATCAAGGGCTCTCATTGATTTGAAGAAGCACACTTCTTAAAAAAATAAGGAAATTGTTACAGGATTTTTTCATTGGAGATGGAGGAATATTTTTGTTGCAAGAATGGAAGTTGTAAGGATGTTCTTAGCATTTGCTACTCATAAAGACTTTAAGGTCTAGCAGATGGATGTCAAGTCAACATTTTTGAATTGTTAGCTAGAAGAAGAGGTCAATATAGAACAACCGAAAGGATTTCAATTGTTAGAGCAACCAGATATGGTGTGGAGATTGAAGAAAGCTTTATATGGATTGAAACAAGCTCTTAGACCTTCGTATGCAAGGTTGGATAGGTATTTGATTTAGCAAGGTTTCAACAAAGGTATGGTGGATAGTAATCTATATTTTAAGATTGAAAATGACAAAGTCTTGATTGTAGTTGTATATGTTGATAACATTATATTTGGAGGAAATGAAAATATGTGCAAGATGTTTGCTGAAGAGATGGAAAAAGAATTTGAAATGTCTATGTTTCAAGAGATGAATTTATTTCTTCGGTTATAGATCAATCAAACAGAGAAAGGAATTTTTATTTCACAATCTAAGTACGTGAAAGAGATGTTGAAGAAGTTTGGGATGGATGGTTCCAAACTGGTATGTACTCCTATGGTGACTGGCTGCAAATTAGGTAAAGATGATGATTCACCTAAGGCTAATAAGAGAAAGTATAGAGCTATGATTGGTAGACTATTGTATTTGACTGCTACTAAACTGGATGTTATGCATTTTTTCTATCTTGTAGCTATATTTCAAGAAGATCCTAAGGAAAAACATGTTGCTACTGTTAAAAGAATAATCAAATATTTGAATGGCACTCTGTATTATGGATTGTGGTATCCTAGAGATATTAATTTTACTCTAAGTGCTTATACAGATGCAGATTGGGCTAGATGTGTAGATGACAGAAAGAGTGCAAGTGGTGGTGCATTCTTTCTTAGTTGCATATTGGTGGCATGGTTTAGCTAAAAGCAAGATTCAATCTCCTTGTTTGCTACTGAAGCTGAGAATATTATGGTTGCATCTTGTTGTAACAAGTTCTATGGATGAAATAGACATTGAAATATATCACAGTGGTGTATGATGATCCTATTTCTATCTTTTGTAATAATATAACTACAATTAACATTTCAAAGAATCTTGTGATGCACTTGAGGATGAAGAATATATCTATCAAATATCATTTCTTGAGAGAGAATTTCATGGAGAATGAAGTAAATATTTAGTATGTTTCGGTGAAGGATCAGGTGGCTAATATATTTATGAAGGCTCTTCCTAAAGATACTTTTGAGTATCTCTAGGAGAAGTTAGGGGTCATTTCCCCTCCTTTCTTAAACTAGATGCATATGGAGATGCATCAGTTTGGTGGATCTATGGATCTATCTTTCTTCTAGAATGATATTTTGGTGGCTACCTCTCAGGGGAGCAGGTAGTGCCAGGTGTTATCATTGTGAGTATTATGTTTTCTATGTCAAAGGGGAAATCAGTGTAAAATATATTTTTCCTTTTCCATTGATGTCAAAGGGGGAGAGGAAGCATGCGAAAAAGAAGAGGAATTATGTGAAGAAGAAGAGGAAGAATATAAAAGACTATCTTCTAAGGGGGAGAAACAAAAAGGAATAGAAATAAAAATATTGAGAAGCATATTCAAAGCTAGTATGGTGTCTTTGATGGTTTTTTACATCATGTGTTGCCATCAATGACAAAGGGGGATATTTTTGCAATAATGGAAAGATTGAAGGTGTTGTCATTGATATCAACTGGTCAATTGGTTATCAACTAATTCCTCTTGTCATTAGTTTCATGGATACAAGTTATTGGTTGTATATGTTGAGGATATTGAGAAAATTGTAATGAAGATATGTTGCAAGTGTTCAGTGGTTGCTCCAAGTTTTTCTATGGATTTGATCCTATATTTGTATGGCTCAGATATGTTTATCATGCTTGTTGGAAGCAACTATATCTATTTTTTTGGCTATTGATTCATTGTACAGTGCGAGTTATGTTCACCAGTTGTGAAATGTGTTTTTTGTGTTTTTGGTTGAGGTCTGGTAAGAAATATTGTTGGTCAAGATCTCTCTTTTATGAAGTCTTATGAATTGCAATTCTAGAGCTCAGTTGTTTTGATTGTATTGAAGATAATTTTGGTATCTAGAAAGTTTGTGCTTAATTGTTCTATGTGTTTTACACTAGTTTCACTGACCTTGTGTGAAATACTACTTTCGGAGTTAGTGAAGTGTGTTGGATCTATTTGGGTCCTTATGAAGTGTGTGTTTGGGTCACCCTCATTATAATTCCACCCTAGAATGTTTTGGCACTGACCTAATTTGAATTTGAATTTGGATGGCTGATTTTGGATATGTTTCATGTTGAAGATGGTATAAATGGAGAATGAGTTAGGGAAGAAGTGAAGAGAACAAAGGAAATAGAGACAAGAGTTCAAAGAGAATAGAGACAAGTGTGAATTAGTGTGTGTGTATGATGTGAGTATGGTAGATCAATGTGAAGCCTAAATGTTGAGTTTTTAGAAGTAGTGAGCTGAAGATGCACTCTATTATTTGTGCATGTCTGTAAGTGGATTGAGTGAATTATGGTGGAATCCTCTATTGCATTTATATTTTCTTTTCTCTCTAACAACTCTTCTTTATCTTCTTTGTATCTTTGTGGCAGTGAGGCCTTCGAGTTGCTAGCCCTATTGAATAGTGAGTCCTTGTTTTTACAGTGAGCATTGTTAAACAGGTAGTGAGCCTCTTATAATTAGTTTTGATATTCTCTATAGTGTGTGTTAATCCTCACTGTGGTTTTTCCCTTATTGGGCTTCCACATAAATTTGGTGTTATTGTGTTTATGTGATGGTTTTCAGTTTTTGTACTAGTATATGATGTTTAATCATTTATGTTGTGTTAAGGATTAGTTCCTATGAATGAATTAAAGTTTAAATTTGTAACAACTGATTCACCCCCCCTCTTAGTTGATTTATTCAACAATTTCATGGGAATATTCCCTTACAAGTGGGAGGGTGAGAGAAAATAGCTTAATTAAATAATTTAAGAAATTATTTAATTGTGCATGATGGAGTAAATTAGGTGTTTCATTAAACATTTAACATATTTAATAAAATGGGATTAATGAGATTCATTTAAATAATTAAGATTATTTAATTAAATGAGAGGACTTAAGAAATTTATTAAAATAATTCACATTACCTCATTAAATAGGATGAAAATTAGTATGAAAGGGGAGGAATTAACATAATAAATTGATTATCCGACTAATAGAGGAAAATGAAGATATTTAATTAAACAATTAAGATTATTCAATTAAATGCTCAAAAAGAGGTGATTCAAGATGAAAATGGTGTTAGTAATCAAATTTAGATGTGCAATAGCGATCAGGACAATTTTAAGTGTCCATAAGTTTTGAGTTGATGTTGTCTCAAATGATTCTTTGATTAGTTGCATTATGTTGTCATTGGTAAGCTTCTAGTGTCATCCTCTAGTGTTTATTTGATAAGATTTTTTCTAGTGATGTATGGTTGAGTTACTATGTTGTAGTTGGCTTGGTGTTGATGAGGAAGTGCTGAAGATGTGTCTTTGGTGCTTGGTTTCTAAGTGTTTTTGAGAAAATTTAAATAAAAAGAGAAAATAGTGTGTTGCAATTGTGTTTTATGTTGTAGAGTAGCATTTTGGTTTGGCTTTGCATTTCTTCTATGTTGAATATTTTATTTTGTGGTTTGGATATGTTGATCAGATATGTTCAGAGGTGTTACATTCAAAATTTGGTGTGCTGAATCATTTCATAAAGACAGGTTTGTTAACTAGTGTGTGAATTATGTATTGCAGATGTGTTTGAAATATTTCTTTTGCTCCACATTTCACCGCAGAGTGGTTTCAGGTCTTATGGATTTGGAATGGTTATCATAGTGTATTTATCTTTCTTCAATTGTAGTTATTTGAGGTTTGGTGCTTCAAAAGTCAATTTCTCAAGTTATAGTATATGATAGAATCATTTGAGTGTACTCAATGTGTACATTCTTGAAGTGTAAGTAGTTGTGAAGGAATTTGTTAGATTTCAAGGTGTTTGTGGAATATTTTAGATTGTGTTCAAGTGTTATGAGGTGTATGTGAGTTGTCTTTTGGATTTGAGGAAGGGTGTACTTAATTTTTTATGGTGTTAACACAGGTTCAGTTGAACTTGGTTTTTACACTAATTGTGGAGTTTCTTTGGTGTTTGTGGAAGTATGGCATGGCATGTATGAGTGGATTTAGGTCCTCTCTAGGATTTTTTGTGGTCCAATTTCATTTATTTACACTGTGGGAATATTTTGGTGTTGACCTAATTTAAATTTACATGCTTGAGGTGCATAGCTAACCTTGGAGAATGTTTTCAAGGTTGAAAATGGTATAAATATGAGTTTAGATATTAAGGGATGCAAATATATATGTGTTTTAGGTGAATGATGTGAATTACAGAGTTGTGAGGTGTAAACTTGAGCAGTGCAGTGTGAGCTTTCATGTGTTATATTACTGGATTTAGTGAGCAAAAGGTGTCTACAACTTTAGTAAGACTGTGAAGTAGTTTGTGATGCTATGGTGGACTTTTCTATTACATTGAGATGGATTTCTCACTATAATAATGATGTAGATCATCTACCAAAAACCTCAAACCAACAAGGGTACTTTAGACCCTAAACACAAATCATGAGAAGATCCATTAGCCTTTGCCAAATTCACCTCAATTTCACTAGTTTCCACATTACTACAAGACTTGAAAACAACATGTCATTACTTCAAATTCACTAAGTTAGGCACCAACTCAACTACCAAACCATTGATCATCATCATATTGACTGAAATCAAGCAAAATACAAATTAGAAAACCCTGGATTCATCTATTTCTCCATCATGCACCAATTCACTCTTTAATGAAACTCATTTCCAAACAAGGAAAAAAGAAAACCTTCACTCAATCTAGCTTCTAATCATTTATCTAACACCGAATCACTTTTATCATCATCAAAATAATTGATACAAAGAAATTAAATTAAGAGCAACCTCTAAAGCACTTAAATTGTTCATCATGCATACTCAAACCATCAATTTTCACCATGATTTCACATAGTTCAAATCACCAGGACAACAAATTTGTTTCAGAACCTTTTCCAAACCAACAATACACCTTTAATGTCATAAATTTAGCAATTACAACACCAAGACAATCATTTATACCTTTGTTTACACAAAATTGCTCTTTTTTGCAGTCAAACACCATTTTGCACCTTTTGGATCATATTGCTCAAAACATCTAATTTTCAAGTTTTCTTTCTAAACCTTTCCCCAGACATTTGGACACCTTTGATAACATCAATTAGGTAGTTTCAATGCAAAATAAATCACTTACATCTTTGATTATATATATTTCCACTTTCTTTGTGTAGACATCCAAATTTGACCACTGTCGTATGGTCAAATTTGTCACCTTTATTTGTCTATTTCATATTCCCCATCAATATTAATTAATTATTTATTTAATTAATATTCCCTCTTTTTCCTAAGTTTTCTAAGGTATTTAATTTAATAATTAAATACTTTACCTTTCATCCCTTCCTCTCTAAATTAAATAAATCTATCAATTTATTTAATTTAGTTATTTAGCCTTTTGAATTTAAATTAATTTTAAATTCCCTCTTTTCTCTCTCCTTGTCACATCCTCCATAATCCCCCTTTAATCTAGATTAGTTTAATTAATCCATGATTAAGATGTGCACACCTTTAATCAGGATTAATGTCAGATTCCATATCTTGCAACTTGCTACTAATCCTTCATTAGCCTCCTTAATCATCTGTTTGCACAACCTTAATCTAATATTCATGCCATTTATGCCACACCTCCAAGTCAACCATCATAAATGATTTCTTCATTTAGCCAAGACAACCTCTTCCCCATGTGAATTAAAAAAAACACATTTATTGCTCCAAGGCTCTCCTCTTCCCCATGTAGGTTGTTGAGGAATTCTAAAATTCCTCATGTGTCACATCTCCCACATGGGGAGGACCTCCTTTATGAGGAGACCTTGTCTTATCCCCAAGGTACTTCCAAGTACCTTCTCATCATGTGAATTAAAAATTCACATTTATTGCTCCAAGGCTTCTCTCTTTCCCATGAGGATTATTGAGGAATTCTAAAATTCCTCATGTGTCACATCCTTTCCACATGGGGACAAGAAATTTCTTTTTGAGGAAATATTCTCCCAATCCCAAGGTACTTTCAAGTACCTCCACATCACACTCCCCCTTTACACCTCATTGCCACATGGAAAGATGTGAAGGCTTGTGAGTCCTCAAATCACCATAGCCCTTCATCTTGTACATGGTGGCTAAATCCTAGACCTCCATTTCTCTAGAGGATTTTCCCCTAAAATAAAGGATTTTGGCCTCATTTTCATTCATTCATTCAAGCATTCACTCACTCTAGTTTTGAAGCATTCAACATCCAAGCACTCTACTTTGCATCCAAAATTGTTGCAATCTTCAAGCTCATCTTGCATTCATTTTAGGCACTTAATCAAATACCCACCTTCACCATTGTATCCTTCATTACATCTACATCATTTTGCATATAGTTTTAGGTGATTTTCCATCAAAGGAGCACACAAGCAATCAAATCCAAATGGTAAACCAACCAACCGACTTGGGAAAGGTAAAATCATTGTTTTCATCTTTTTTTTGTTTAAGTCTAACTAGGATAATCTTGAGGTGTTGCTTTGTGTTGTTCTTCCATTTTCATTTCATTTATTTTGCATCATTTAAGGTTAGAAAACACACTACACACATTTCTAGCATGCCTGATGGGACCCACAAATGAGTCTATTCTTTCACATGCTCTATTGTTTTAAATTTTGCAGGTTCAGGTTACACACAATGGAAAATTTTCTATTGAACAGGAAAATATGTAGCAACAAGGGTGAATTTTCTACTAAAATAGGAAATCCTACCTTAAATAGAGGCAAATCTACATCTTGCAGATTCGCTCATCCGTCAAAAAGGGGAAAATCTGCTCCCTGTTACTCAAACAGGCGAGCTTGCTCCTAGTTTAGGCAAACCTACTCTCTACAAATAGGTGAATTTTCTGCTAATAGGGGTGAATCTGCTCTCTAGAATAGGTGATTTTTCCTCAAACAGAGGAAAATCTAAGGCAAGATAAAGACTTGAACTTTTCATTTTCGACTTTGTTTTGGTTTTGTTTCCAAGTACTGACCCGCTAACCTATTTGTTTGTGAGTGTGCTTCATTTTGCTAATGTTTGTGCAATTTTTTCTCATTTTTCCAAGGCCAGAGGTTCCAACTAATAACGTTTTCTTGCAGAATGATCAATCCTAGCACATTTAGTTTAGTTTGCTTGTTGTTTTTCATACTAGTTAGGCACACATAGAACTAATTAGAGGATCAAATTTACTTGTTTTCTCTATTTTTGAGTGGGATGTTGATGTATCCAATCCCCTTGCACCATTTGGTGATCCTGGGTGATGAGAAATCACAACTCACTCTAGTCCATTTGTGTCACCTAGGGGCTACTAGTATTTCTAGGTTCTCCCCTTGCGCAACGTGTGAGCCTGGGGACTAGCCTAAAACATCTAATATCTTCTTTTAGTAGGACCTACTTGGGGATTTAATCACCCCAAGGGATGATCCCAACCATGTGTATTGGAAGGGTATATAAAGGGGGTAGAGCCAAATTTGTACCCTAATCCAGTCATATTGTGTTTGGTGGAGTGTCGAAGCTAGGGTGATACCTAGATAAGACGTGAAGAGTTGGTTTGAGTTTCTAGTACCTTGCTAGGGCTCCCAACTCATGCTTATGATGGGTTGGTGTTCACGCTTGTGCCTCATGTACCGTGTATATATTGAGGACTCCCTAGATTACCTTGTTTAGCCTGGATTGAGGATGTGTTTTCCATACCCTTCTCACTAATTTTAGAATTGTGCTGCTTGAAATGTCTTATTTGTACAAAACTAGTGCATTTCTTTTTGGTTGAGTTGGCCTTACCTTCTATCTATTTCTTTCTATGATTTTTTCCTTTGCCACAGTTAGTTGTTTTTTAACTAGTCCAATCCAAGTTTGTCGTTTGGGTGAATTTTCCTTTGTTAGGGGTGAATTTGCTTCTATTTAGGGTGAACCTACTATCCACAAGGGAAATCCTATATTTTTTCTGAGTTGTTTCTCAGTTGTTTCTCAGTGAATTCTCCCATTCTCCACAAAATAGGTGAACCTGCACCTTGTTTGGGTGAGTCTGCTACTATTTTGGGTGAACTTGATCCTTAAAGGGGTGATTTGGCTTGATGTCTAAATCATTCTATTAGTCAAACATCCTATCACATTCACCTATTTCTTCAAAAGGGTTGAACTTGCTTCATTTCTAGGTGAATTCACTTGTTGTTTCAGTCCCCTGTCAGTCCCTTGAGCCATCATATTTTCCCATTCCCTAGAAACAAGTGAACTTGCTGCATATTTGGGAAAAAAATTTCTCTACATAGCCAAACCTATCTTCCATTGGAGTCTCTATTTTTCCATTTCCTTGTTCGTCGAGTCCACTTTTCCATTCGGAGAGTCTATTTCCCCATTAGGTGAATCCATTTGTTCATTCGTCGAGTCTGTTTCCCTGTATGAATTTTCGGAGGGTCTATTTCCCCATTAGGATAATTTGTTTATTTGTTCGGAGAGTCTGTTTCCTCATTAGGAGAATCCATTTTCCCATTAGGAGAATCCATTTGTCTGATCGTCTAGTCCATTTTCTCGTTAGAGTTGTCTTTTTCCCCATTTGTCGATGTTGTTTGACCATTTTTAGATTTAGACAAGTCTAGGTGGTCCCGTTTTTGTGTGAAACCATAATGTTTAGGAAATAGGTGAACCTGCTAGCTATTTAGAAAAAATTGAAAGTTGTTTGGGTGAGCCTACTAGTTGTTTGGGTGAACCTAACCTCTATTTGGGTGAGCCTATCACCTATTTAGGTGAATATTCCTTCTGTGTGGTTGAACTTAACCTCTATTTGGGTGAGCCTATCACCTATTTAGGAAAACTTGATCTCTATTTGGGTGAACCTACACCCTATTTGGATGACCCTACACTCTGTTTGGGTGAGTCTGCTCACTATTTGGGTGATTATGTGACCTATTCAAGCGAAGTTACTATACATAGAGGCATATCTGTTTCTCATACAAAATCTAGAGAGTTAATCTATTGAGCCCCTAAAATATTTTTTTCCTCATCATTTTTGTTATGATCAAAGAATTTTATCACCTTTCGTTCACCTGTAATCTTCACCTCAATCCATCTGCATTTTCCAAAGGTCATTCGTTCATCATCCAGATCATATGGGAACACCTTAAAACATCTCTAGGTTACATATCCATCATCATTTTCTCAATCCAAATCCCTTGAACTTCCTTTTAGAGATTATTATCCAATTGGCCTAGGTGTCTAAATTCAATTGTCATCCTACACATCTGCTTAGGATTTTCATCCATCCTAAGTCAATTATCATCCCCGGCCCAATCAATCCACTTCCATATTGAGGTGGATTTGGTGTCAAAATCATCCATCTATCCTTTAATCTGATTAATTAGTACCTTAAGTCACTTAGGGTGTTTTTTGAACTTGGTTTAGAATCACTTTCATCACCTTATCTAATCCATTATCTAATCTTATCAAGCATTTCATCTTGCCAATCGATCTAATCCTATCCAATCATATCTCTATCAAATCATCCAATCTACTGATTCCTCATCTAACCCAAATAATCCTTTAATCATCACTCAGGTCATCTTTGCAATACATCTTAGAGTCTAGCCTCATTTTAGTTCACTTGTTAGTTTCGTACTTTCATGCCTGTTCAAACCTGATTGAAAGTAAAGAAGAAAATGAGAGAGAAACAAGCCCAGGGTTCCCAGCCAAATATCCCTCAAGATCCCAACAACGGTGCCTCATAACATTCCAATAATGATGTTCAAAACACTTCACCACCTAGTGACGAGAACATGGTCAATTAGCCTGAAGTCATAATTGACGAATACCTTAGCAATCCTATCAATATTCAGATGATGGATCACCTCCTTGATGAGAATGGAGATAAGATTCTCACCACTTTATTCATGAAAGGAAGCAAACCTCCACCCAATTTTGATATGTCACAATATACTAACACCCAGTCTCTTCTTGCACATCAAGATACACAAACTTACCAGAATGCTCCAGGAAACTCATATGTCCCCAAAGGTGTACCTATAGAGAATTGGTATCAAACCAAAATTAGAAATGTTGTGATGTACCAAGTCGTAAGCTACCCTTGCATCCTAGCCTCAGCCTTAGGAGCACAACTTAATCCAAATGATCCCTATGCCTATGGTATGTCACATAATATCCCATCTACTCCACCACTCCCGCCTCAACATCTTGGTCAACCGCCTGTCAAAACTGGGGGCAATCTTGTCCTTGCATTGATGCCACCTCTAGGACCTGCACCCACGGGAAATTTTCTGCCACCACCTCAAGGTAACATCACTACATTCCAACAACCTCTCGTTAATCCTCAGCAATCCACTGCTTCTCAAGCACTGCCGCAACACACTACTATCCCCTTCAAGTGCCACCACAACATACTACTACCACTGCTATCTCATCTCAACCGCCTCATCAGCAACCTCCACAACAAAACATCCCAATACCACAAAAAAATGTTCCACAACAAAATGTTCTAGTCCTACAGCAACATAATTTTGTTCCTACACAACCCCCTCATCGGGTAACATAGGATAGATCGCAACCTCAACAACCGCCCCATGGTGCCTCAATGGTGACTCCCCAGTAGCAACACATTTCTTCTTGCTCACCTTATTGAAAAACACCATAACATAAACAACCACCCTAGCACATGCAAGTTCCCATGCAAATGCAACGTAATCCCCTCACACAATATCTCTACCATCCGTTAAGCACATATACCGTCCATACCGCTCCATCCAATCCCAATCCAAATCTCAATTTTATTCCTTAGGATCCACCATGATCTTAACCACCACTTTACACCAACCCTCTGCAATCACACTTAAATCCTTACCATCAAATGTCTAATCCACAACCACCTCCATATACCACACAATAGCCAAATGTTGCATAAAATTACCAATCTAATCTATACTGCACTCAGCAACAACCATCCTATCAACAAGGTACTCCATCCACTTCCTACTATCAACAATTGTCATCATACTAACGAGGTGCTTCCACATCATCATACTACCAAGCTCCTATGCAATATTAGCAAGGCACTCCATCCACTTCATACTATCAACAACAACCACCCTACCTACAAGCAACTTCCACCTCTTGCTATCAAAAATTTTCATCCTCCTATCCACCTTACGTCAATTCCCAACCATAATTCACATATACTAATTAATATGAGCAAACACCTCTGTATACACCTCCACCTACTTACAATCAAACTGCTTTCATCTCATCCCCATCATACAAACAATATCCTCCCTATAATCAACCTAATATGTCTATGTGTGGTTGATTTTGTGAGTGTTAAATATGTAAAAATGAAATGAATCAAACACACCAATAAGACATTATATCAAAGAAATTTTTTAAAGTAATAAAGATTGCAAACTCAATATCTTGTTATTGATGTCATCCTATCATCCTCTATCTTCAATATTTTCATTGATTCCAGTTGGCTCTCAGATTGTATACTAGGCTCAATGAACAGTCCTCCTAAATAACGAGATTGAATATGAAATGCACGTAATACTTATGCTAAGACATGATTTGCTGAAAATGAAAGACTATTGATGATGCTCTGAATAATAAAACTAGAATGCAATTAATCTCTAATTACTCTGATATGTGTTGTGTAACCTTTGCTTGGATTGGCTGTGCTATTTATAGAGTTTTTCAAAAGCTTCTGATTGGTTGATATGATCAACGATTGTGAAAATTCCTGGCAGATCGAACATTTGAGGATGGATAAAACTAAAAAAAATAGAAGAAAGCAGAAAGCAAGATTTGTTTTCTTTTTCTGTAAAAGAGGTAAGATAAGATGATGAAGATGATTTGTTAAAAATCATCTTTTTGTGAGATTATGGGAAGATTTTGAAGAAGATAAATAATGAATTATTGAATTCAATTATTTATTTATGGGTGGCATAAAGATTCTTCTTAAAATAGAATATTTACCCTAGATTTGAAGAATAATGGAAGATTTCATAATTAAATAGAATATTTAATCATGATTTTGAGAAGACATGGAAGATATTCAATTAAATATAGAAATTTAATTAAACCTTTAAGAAATGGTATGCAAAATGACATTAATT
Source organism: Sequoia sempervirens (assembly GCA_007258455.2). Lineage (NCBI taxonomy): Eukaryota > Viridiplantae > Streptophyta > Pinopsida > Cupressales > Cupressaceae > Sequoia > Sequoia sempervirens. The sequence goes on from VDFB02270651.1 coordinate 711,172,548, forward strand.
AAATGAGATATTTAATTAACCAGAAGAAGAAATTGAAAAGGAATATTTAAATTTAATTAAATCAAAAAGACTTAATTAAATTCAAAAAGTGATAATTAATTAAAATAAATAAAATGTATTTATTTAATTAATCAAGTTAACATTTGAATGTGAAATAATTAAATAAAAATTGATTCATTTAATTAACATAGAAGAATAAATTGAATGAACAATATAATTAAATTAATTAAATTTAATCATATGTAGAAGACTTGAGAGAAATTAATTAAATAATAAATATTTAATTAAATGCCAGGATTAATCAGATATGATGAATTTTATGCATCTACATTTTTCCCCTCTTTGAAGTGATGTGTGAAATGCATTTCTTGAAAGAAAATATTCCTACTTTCAAAATTTTGTTGTGTTTGACTTTGCCCCTTTTCTGAAAAATATGCCCCTGACCTAATTCTGATATGTTTCCAATTAAAAGATGTTGTTGGTGTTAATGATGCCCCCTCAGGAGGTAAATCACTGATGATTATGAGGTTTGAAAATTTTTAAGTTGATGATGAGATTTTGATGTTGATGTGAAGTCAGTGATTTAGTTCACGAAAAATGATGTATATGGATGCCCCAGTGTGAAAAATAAAGTCAAAATTAGATAAAAAGATAAAAATGTCATAAAACTCACCTTTAGTTGACCTTTAAAAGGTAAAAAGGGAGAAAAGGACAAATCATTTGCACTTTTTGACTTTGAGAATCTTATAGCTCTGATAGTGACCTAGTGAAATGGAGATTCCATATCATCATCATAGATTCAAGCGGTCTCGCCGATACCAAAGGCCAACTACATATGGACCACCGGTGAGTCAATCCAACTTCATATGCTTTCAAATTTTTCCATTTGGAGTTGAATTTTACTGTTTTTCTGTGGATTTAGGTTTAAAAATTCTGTTTTAGCGCATTTAGAAAAAATTTAGCACTTTCAATAACTGTTTGAGTGCTTTCGATGAAAATAGTAGCACATATAGGATAGATTTAGCATAGGTAGCATAGAAACCAGTTCAACGCATTTCATAAAAAGTGGAGCACATAGAGGATGCCATAGAAAAAGTAGGATTTTAGCACATCTAGGAAAAATAGTAGCGCATATAGGGTTATTGCACATCCAAGAAATGGAGTGGCACTTAGGTTTAGAGTTGTAGCGCTTAGAGGGAAATAGTGCATAGAGGAAACTTGTGAGTGCATCCAGGGAAAAGAACGTCGCATTTGGGTTTGAGCGCATCCAGGGTACATAATAGTGCATATGAGTTTTAGCGCATAGAGACCATAAATTGGCGCATTTGGTAAAAAGAGACAGAATGTGTGATTTGATGAAATTAATGTAAAAATGATGATGTATATTGCTTCCTTGGTCAATAGATAGAGAAATTATCTTTTCATCATGTTGATATATAATAAATAATTGATAACTTTGTTTCCAAAATAGAAAGCAAAGAGTAGATAGCTGATAACTCTATTTCCCCTGTACAAAAAACAAAGAGTAGATGATTGATAGGACTACTGATAAATTTGCTTTTTGCGATAGAAAACAAATAGTAGATGATTGATTGCTTTCTGATAAATTTACTTTCTGTGATAGAAAACAAATAGTAGATGATTGATTGCTTTCGGATAAATTTTCTTTCTACGATAGAAAAAAAGTAGTAGATGATTTATTAGAAACATATTTGCATTTGTGATTGAAATACAAATACGATGATATTTTGATTATTGATAAATTTGCATTCTTGAAAAAGAAAACAAATAGTAATGGATGATATGATATTCAGATAGATAGATTGTGCTTTGATATTGGTCACAGATAGATGTGAGTTAGATTGATCTTGTTTGATTGAGATTGAATCATTGATATGATGTTGATTGACTATTTTTTATGATAACGAAAAATAGGAGGTTTTCAAAAACCTCTAGATTAAGGAGCATCACTCGGTTGGGTGGGATAAGATAGCCAAGCTGACACAAGATGAGGTAGCATTGATAGGGACATGCAGATTGAGATCCCTATTGGCCATGCCACCAATTTAGGTCAATAGGGAACTATTGACTGCACTGGCAGAGAGGTGGCATTCATAGCACAACACCTTTCATTTTCCGACTGGTGAGGTGACTGTGAATCTAGAGGATGTGTATAGGGTTCTTAGTATTCCCGTGGTTGGCACCCTTGTGTTCTATGATCACAAGGAGCTCGGTGGTATAGATGCTCTGAGGAGAGTGTTTAGGGATGTACAGATAGTGGGGAACTGGGTGGCATGGGCGGACTTCAGAGGATACCTAGCCTTGTCGACAGTTTTAGGTGCATTCATTGGAGGTCTCCTTTGTCCAGATCACTGGTCAAAGGGACTATTAGTGGGATGGGGGAGTATCCTAGAGTAGATGTTACTACAACCATGAAAATATACATGGGGGAGCTATATGTTAGCTCACCTATATCATGATTTACATCAGGTCATATACAGGGGTGCATCTAGTTTGTTGTGCGGCGTGACACTACTACAAATCTGGGCATGGGAGCATCTTGCTATTACAAGACCAGCGTGCCCTAGAGTGAGGCCACTAGGCAGGCCTTATGTATATGCATATTCAATGTTCCTTTTCTAGCCTAAGCTAGGCAAGGTGGATTACTGGAGACGGTGCCTGGATGATCTTGATGCAGTGATATGGCGACCATACCTAGATTGCGAGCCATGGGATATAGATCACCTGGAGATGCCATTCGTAGGTATTCTACAGTTTTTGATAGGATGTACTCCATTTATCATTGAGAGGTTTTTGGCCATGCGAGTACAGCGACAGTTTGGATTCACCCAGGGTATGCCTCAGGGAGTTGCTCACTATGCGCGGAGCAAGGATGAGGTACGATGGAGACCTGGTATTTCATACCAGATTGCTTATATATAGAGTATATGGCTCTAGCGCCCAAGGGATGGGATGACATGCAAGATATTGTTGATGTTGGCATGTCTGATGAGTACTTAGTCTATTATCATACACATCCATTTCCACAATTTACCATTCCTAATGATCCAACACCCATTTTGGTGGTACCATAGCTAGGGGTAGGGAGACAGGAGGATGTGGCAAGTGGGGAGTAGGAAGCGGTTGGGGGAGATGATGAGGAGAGTGGAGAGGAGGATGAGAGCTCAAATGGGGATGATGGGGATGATGATGGAGATGAGACGCATGTGTCAAGGAGGCCGAGGCCAGATATTTTGCATGGTATCTAGATCATGTGGAGGCTGAGGACTAGAATTGGATGGAGGACAGTGATCAGGGTTGGTTCCTTGTCGGAGCAGGGACAAATAGATACCCTATAGGCCCAGGTATAGACATTGTTGGGACAACAGGTGCAGTTGCAAAGTTAGTTGGTGCAGGCATAGGGATTGGTCGCATAGCTACAAGCACAGTTGGCATAGTCACAGGCACAGGCACAAGCACATCCTCCTACCCCAGATCCACAGTTAGCCCAGGTGATGATAGAGAGAGATGCATTGAGATGGAGGGCAGTAGAGGCCGAGGGTGTTGCATAGAGGCTGATGGGCACCATATAGAGTGCATTTTTGTGAGAGGCCATTACAAAGGGCTTCGAGATGGCTCGAGAGGCTAAGTATTACCGAGTCAGATACGAGGAGTTATGTCCGCTTGAGTGCAAAGAGCCTTTCCCACAGTCCCATACTAGGACCAGGAGCAGGACACAGATAGCTACCCAGAGCATGGGGGTTACAGGGCCCCAACGGGATCCAGATGCAAGGACTAATGGGAGGCCACCATCCTTGAGACCAGCTCCCTCAGGGGGTTCCACCAGCCAACCTTGATGTATGTAGGATTTTATGTGTTGTATCCCATATTCTTTGGAGCATGTATATTGATTTTTTATCATATCTTATGTATCTTTCTAGACATTTCAGTATCATTTGACTATTGTACATTTGTATGTGTTTCTAATGAGTGATGATATGTAGTGGCGATGAGTTTTGATGATGTATTGCATGTGACATGATGATATGAGATGGATATGCATGTATTTCCTTCTTTATGGGATATGGATTTTATATATGATCTACTGACTAACATGATTTGTAGGATGATGTGATATGATTATGATATGATGATGTGTGATATGATGTGTACTAATGATCTTATGTAGGTGGATGATGATGGTAAAAATTCCATGTATCTAGATGATATGATATGATATGAATTATGAATGATGTGGAAATGTAATGTTTGTATGAAAATATTGTGTTTTTGAATTTCTAAAATGTTATAAATGATAATGATGTGATGTGATGATGCTGCCATATGATATGTAATATGAATCAAATGTTGTATAAATGGTATTTGAAAATGAGAAAAGATGTGAATGATAAATGATGAAATGTATGCTATGAAAAGGATTGATGAGATGATAAAATGAGATGTGAAGATATGAAATTTAATGAAAATGAGATGATATGGAAAATGTAAAAATGAAAATGAGATGAAAATGAAATGTAATGATATATAAAAAATGTAATGTAATAATATGAAATAAAATGTAATGGAAGAAAAATAGAAGTAAATGTAATGGTAAAATAAAATGAATTATGAAGTGACCTGAGATGATAAAATGATATGAGCCGTTGCGATGATAAATGATAAATGATAATCATATGAATAATAAGGATATGATAATGATGAGAAAATGATGAAATAATGATAGGATATAAAATGCAATGTAATGACATGAAAGGATGAAATGACATTGAATGACATGATATGCAATGTAATGTAATAAAATGGGATGATAACATGCAATGAAAAATTGAATGATATGCTATGCAATATAATGTAATGAAAAGATATGGGATGAAAGGAATGAAATGATATGATATGTGATGATGTAATGTAATGAATTTAAATGAGATGATGTGAAAATGGTATTAAAGTATGAAATGTAAAATGAAAATGATGGATAGGATAAGAATGAAAAATAAATGAATGATGAGAATGAAATCAAGATGATAAAATTGAGAATGTCCAATGATATGCAATGAAATGATACAAAATATGAAATGATAATGCATCATGAGGGATGCATACATGGGAAAGGATCCCAATGATGGATGTTTAAACTATATGATATGCACAAAACCGAGATGAAATGATAATGAAATGAGGATGAAACAAATTTCCAAATGTTCTCCACATATAATCTAAAGAGACATGACAACCGTTGATTTATCTGTTCAGCTTTGTTTGAAACTCTGATGCAAATCCAATATGCAAAATATTGATCTAAATGAAATACAACTAAATAAAACCAACTATTCATTGAGCCTTCGAGTAGCTTTCTTTGAATCATCATAGAGCCTTATAAAATGTTGGAAGTATATACAAGCATCAGAGAGGAGATTAGCACCAATGATGACCTGAGTACCACTTTCATGATTTTTGATATAGTAATCAAACACAAGCATAGAGCTATAATTTAACTAAGATGACCTAAGCATTTCTTGCATAAACAAACAAAGACTAACCACCTTCAGATGCAAATTTGGAACTATCGTTAATGATATGCTTTGGAAATCATGTTTCACGACATATTTGCATCGAACCAATAGTTAACCTCAAGACAACAGACAAAGAAAAAACATCCTCCTTCCTTGCCACTCTAGTTCAGTACATCATTGAGTGTGCTCCAGAGAGATGATATCAAAAAATCAAACAATCATTGTTCAAAATGTAAAACTAATACTCCAATCATTATTCAGATTTTAGATCATCCAGATATGAGTCATGATATGGTATTATGCTGAAAATCCGTTGTGATATGGATCAATGATTAGATATATGTTCATGTGTTGTGAATGTTTGTTTACATGACTAAGTTCTATAGTGTTGTTGAGCTTCTTTGGTAGATCTTGAAAGTTGGTTGCTCCAGAGTATGTCAATTTTTTCCCCCAGTATTTAAGACAACTTGCTAAAATGGATATGTCCAATAATCAAGCCATGGTAAGATGTTATCACTCTAGGAAAATGATGGTGATATGATGCTGGGATGACCCTAAGATGAAGGAAAGACTCATGAAGTGAAAGCCTAGTGCAAAACATGAACTAATAGATGGAAAGCTACAAATAGTGTATGTTTGCTAGATTTTCACTATTTGTTTTTATTGCATTTTTCTATATTTTTTTTTTTTCATTACCTAGATGCCTGTTTGCCAGTTTTTCACTGGGGTAACCTTTTTTTAGGACTTTTTCTGATTGTTTTGGATTTCTTTAGGACTTTTTCTGATATTTTTGGATTTCTTCAGGACTTTTTCTAATTTTTTTGATTTCTTTAGGACATTTTCTAATGTTTTTTAATTTCTTTAGGACTTTTTCTAATGTTTTTGGATTTCCTCAGCACTTTTTCTGATATTTTTGGATTTCTTTAGGACCTTTTCTGAATGATGATAATTGCTTTAGACATAATACTTTTTCAGGTGCATGTTGTTGATGGTTTCATCAAACAGGTCCCCTTCTGGTGTTGACAGCTTGTATGCTCCTGAACCATATACTGCTATGACTACATACAGACCAAGCCAATTAGGTTCAAAATTTCCTTTCTTCTCTCTATCTTGTTGATTGTGTGGGTTATCTTTTAGAACAAGATCACCAACCGGAAAGGTACGCAGTTTGAATATGTGATTATAGTTGTGAGACATCATTTGTTGATAGGCTTTCAAATGATCAGCTACTCGTTGTCCCTTTTCATCAAGAAGTTCCAATTCTTGAAGTCGGGAAACTCTGTATTCATCATCTATGATTAGACCTTTCAGAGATACTCTGAGTAATGGAATCTCAACTTCTAAAGGTAGGATGGTTTTTGCTCCATAAACAAGAGAAAATGGCGTGGCTCCTATTGGTGTTTGGATACTAGTGTGGTAAGCCCATAATGTGGGATTGAGTTGAACATGCCAATCTTTCCCTACATCATTCACAGTCTTTTTCAAAATTTTCAAAATTGTTTTATTTGAGGCCTCTGCTTGGCCATTCCCTTATGGATAATAAGGTGTTGAGTATCTGTGTTGAATATGGAATCTCTCAAAAATTTTGTCAACATCCTGATTCTTGAATGGTTGTCCATTATTTGTAATGATGGAGTTGGGAATGCCATACCAAAAAATGAGATAATTGAGTATGAATGATGAGATTTTTTTGCCAGTGACCTTAGTAAGAAGTACTACCTCAATCCACTTGGAAAAATAATCGGTTGCTATGATGATGAACTTGTGCCCATTCAAAGATGAAGGATGAATCTTGCCCACTAAATCCAAGCCCCATTGAGAGAATGGCCAGGTTGGTACAAATGGTTGTAGTTCTTGTGTTGGTGCATGAATGAGATTTCCATGTATCTAACATTTAGAGCACTTTGTTACAAAAGTGAATGATTCCCTCTCCATTGCAGGCCAGTAGTATCCCATTCTAATCAATTTTTTGGATAAGGTTATTCCACTTGAATGAGTACCACAAATGCCACCATAAGCTTCTTGTAAAGCCTTATCTGATTTGTCACATTCAAGATATCGAAGTAAAGTACCAACAAGACCGCAATGATAGAGAGTGTCAACGATAAGGGTATAGCAAGAGGATTGGCAGATAAAATTGTGCTTTTGGTTATGGGATAAGTCAAGTGGTAAGATTTCATCTTTTAGGCAGGCATAAATCTTGCCATACCAAGGTGAATTGGATCCTACTAAGTGGAAAATGATTTGGCTTTCAGGTGTGTCATAAGTAGGTGTAAATGATTGTTCCACCAGAAATTCGTAGCAAGCCTGAGTTTCTGGGAGTTGTAACAATGAAGTGATTGTGGCCATGGCGTCAACTGCCTTGGAATTTGAATGAACTTGATGTATACAAAGTATTTCTTGAAATTGTCAACCATTTTCTTATATGGCAACAATTTGTCATCTTTGGTTTGATAGTCATCATTAATTTGGTTAATGATTAACTATGAGTCACCGTAGACTTGTAACTCTATGATTCTCTATTCCAGTGCTATTTTGAGTCCAATGATTAAAGCTTCATATTTGGCTATGTTATTAGTGCATGGAAACATTAGCCGATATGACTAAGGAATGGTATTTCCTTGAGGGGTGACAAAGAGTATGCCTGCCCCCAATCTGTGTTAAGTAAATGAGCCATCAAAATATAATGACCAAGGTTGCTTTGACTCTTTCGTGAAGACACCAGCATTTGGAAATTCATTATGCATGGGATGTTCTTCTTGTAGGGGTGCTTCAGCCAGTTGGTCAGCAATAGCTTGTCCTTTGATTCCTTTATGATCAATATAATGAATATCAAACTCGCTTAAGATCATGACCCATTTTTCTAACCTTCATGTCAACGTTTCCTTGCTTAACAAATATTTGAGTGGATCGATCTTTGCAACCAGATTGATTGTATGAGTTAACATGTAGTGGCAAAAATTCTATGAGGCAAAGAATACATCTAGACAAGCCTTCTCAATGAAAGTGTAGTTGAGTTCATGACCTGTTAATGTATGACTGATCTAATAGATTGCATGTTCTCTTCCTATAGAGTCTTCTTGTGCTAACAATGCCCCCAAGGATGTCTATGTGGCAGCAATGTATAAGATGAGTGGTTTGTCTGGATTTGGTGGTATCAAGACTGGTGGGTTCATTAAGTACTTCTTGATTTGTTGAAAGGCCATTTCACACTTATCATCCCATTTGAATGGAACATTCTTGTGTAGTAGATGTGTGAAGGTAGACATTTATCTGCTAGTTGTGCAATGAATCTTCGTATAGATTGAAGTCATCCCTGTAGTGATCTCAACTGACTAATATTCCTTGGTGGAGGCATTTCCATGATTGATTGTACCTTGGCAGGATCTACTTCAATTCCTTTTGTTGAAACTATATATCCCAAGATTTTTCTAGATGTGACTCCGAAAACACATTTCTTAGGGTTGAGGCATACTTTGAACTTTTCCAACCTTGCAAATATTTTGGATAATATCTCGAGATGTCCTTCTCTTGTGTATGATTTTTCCAGTATGTCATTGACATAATCTTTCATGAATGTGTGCATCATGTCATGAAAAATTGTAGTCATAGCTCTTTGGTATGTAGCCCCAACATTCTTTAAACCGAAAGGCGTGACGTTCCAACAGTTTGTCCCCCAGGGCCATGTGAAAGTTGTTTTGTCCTGGTCTTCAGGTGCAATCTTGATTTGGTTATAACCAGAAAAACCATCCATTAGTGAATACATGGAATGGCTAGCTGTTAGATCAACTATAGTATCAATGCTTGGAAGAGGAAAATCATCCTTAGGACATGCCTTATTAAGATCTCTAAAATCTGTGCACACTCAAACACTTTTGTCAGGCTTGGATATAGGAACAATGTTGGAGATCCATTCTACATAGTCAATTGATCTTATAAATCCCACATAGAGGAGTTTCTTAAGTTCTTCTTTAACTAGTAGTGCCACATGAGGATGTATCTTTCTAAGTTTTGGTTTCACAGGCTTTACTCTTGGTTTAATGGACAAGTGATGCATTATAAGATCAAGAACAAGACTTGGCATGTCTGCATAAGACCAAGAGAACTTGACTTGATTTTCTCTGAGAAATTCCATGAACTCGAGTACTTCTTTATCTGTCAGTGATGCAGCTAACTGTAGAATCCTTGGTTTTTCTGTAGTTTCAAGATTAACTGCTTTTGTAGGCTCAATCAAAATAGGTGATCGCTCATGATAGTGCTTCAGAAGATTGTCAAGCATCCCATCATCTGGTGCCTTAAAAAGGTTTTCACTATCTGATACGCTCTTTATTTTATCTTTTATTTGATCTAATACTGCCAGATTCTAGTTTTCACCATTAGATCTTTCTGTTTTATTTTTACTTTTGCAGCTATGAAACTTGGCACTCTCTTGACTAAGGATCTCATGTGAAAATTTTCCAATGGAACAATCATTTACATCATCTACAGAAAGGAAGTTTATGATAGATTCATCAGTTGGAAACATAGGTATATCAGGAGGTTCAGATAGATCCTAGTCAATGAGATCGTGATGTATTAGTGGTAGCAGGTCATTAGGTTGCATGAAATAAGCTATGGTTATGATTATAATGGAGGTATCAATAGGATCTGAGGTATGAGGTAGATCAATGATAGTATTGTCCTCACGATAGTCTTGTTTGATTAAATCTAACTCGGTATCATTAGAATCATAGTTGTGTTGTGGTTCAAATTCATGTGGTTGGGTCTCTGAACCTCCTCCTTTGATTAGAGTAGGTGTATACTTGTGTATCACATCAATATGTTTATCCCTCTTGAATTCATCATTATGGATGGTATCCCATTCGTATTCTCCAGAGTCTGTGTCATAGTTATTATCGACGAAATTCTGAATTGCTGTTAAGCATGCTTCCTTTGGATCATATCCTTCTTGTAATGTGAGCACAATATTATTCAATTGTTTGGATGTTGTTTCCTTTGAGCTAGAATCATAGCCTAGCCCTGTTTTATCTTTTGCAGTAAGTCCTGGAGGATCAATAGGCTCAACTACTCCTTTTCTTTTTCTGATAGGACCATTACCCTCATATCCCATCTTTTGCATGATTGAATATCTCTTACCACATTTATCAGTTGGTAACTTGATATTAAGGACTATTTCATCTTCATCCTCATCTCTATAGAGCCATTTGAGCATTTCGCTATCCTTAGGATCCTCCATCGGGAATTTCTCCTTGATAAATTGTCCATTGAATTTTGTGATTGGTTTTGCCACTGATTGTGTTGATGTTGACACTGCAGATATCTGATGGTGTATGATAGAAAGTTTTCCATGTGACTGAGGTGACTTGGGAAGATTAGCCAGACATAGAGAATATTCTCCTATGCCATTATCCTTGAACCATAATTTTGTGTCAAAGGTTTTGGTTAGTTGACTGATTTGTGTATCAACTTTTGGAGAAGTGCTAGTAGTTGCTTCTCGATTGTTAGGAACCAGAGTGTCTTGACTAGCTTTGATGATAGCACAAGTTTGACTATGAGAATTAGCAGCCAATATCATGATCTCCTGTCCGTCATAAGGAAACTTAAGACACTGATGATATGTAGACAGTACATCTTGCATGTTGTGGATCCAAGGATGACCCAACAGGATGTATGCGAGATCAAGGTCTAATACTTGACAAAAAGTATTTTTGATAACGGTTCCCACTCTGATTGGTAGCATGATTAAACCCTTGGATGCTCTTTCTTCATCATCATAGGCTTTAATGGTAATATTTCTTCTGGGATCAATGGAATCCTCAGAAAATCCTAAAGCTCAAATTAATTTCATGGTACATATGTTTAAACCAACACCTCCATCTATTAGAACTCGTTTGACACGAAATTTATGGATCATGACTTCTAAGTATAATGATGAATTATGGGGATGTCTCATGGAAACATCATCTTTTTCAAAAAATGAAATGCATGTGGGTGAGGACAAATGTCCTACCATGGCTTGAAATTGATCCACATTCAGATCATCTGATACAGTTGTTTCAATGAGGGCTTTGTTTAGAATTTCTTTATGTGCTGGGGAAATCTTTAGAAGTTCCATGATAGAGATCTAGGTAGAAGTTTTTCTAAGTTGATTGATTAAATCATATTGATGTGATGGCGGTGGCACAATGGATTTTGAAGGAGCACCTTTTAGGAGAACTTTAGCTTTTTCCCTTGTTGTTACATTAACTTCTCGATACTCCATTTTCTCTTTGACTTTTATAACATTAACCCGCTTGTCATCAGTGTAGATATGATTGATTATATGCTTGTCGACATGATTCACATTCTTTCCAGAAGACTCACCCTTTTGATAGTTGGGAAAAGGATTTCAAAATGCTTGGTGGTCTTCGTTTGATTGTTGGTTCCCTTCTATTGTAACAATGTCTTTTTCAATTAAATCTTGAATAATATTCTTCAAAGCTTGGAAATTATTCATACGATGGCCTTTACATCTATGATATTCACAATAGTATGCATCATTCCATGATGGTGGTTTCACACTAGGTTCAAAGTTTCAGTGAGGTGGTAGGGTAATGACATTCTTTGCCATCAAGTCTTTAAGGGCAGATTCCAAAGATTGTCCCAATGAAGTAAAACTTCTTCTATTCGAGAAAAATGAAGATCATTGTGGATTTGTGTTTGGTGTATTTCCTAAGGTGTTACTATTGTTGTTTCCACGATACCCTTGATTGTTGGTATTATTCTGATTCAGAACAAAAGTTGAATTTTGGTTATTTCTTAGGGGAGGAGCGGAGTTGTTTCCCTAATTTGTAACCGAGTTGACATTATTGTAGTTGTTGTTGTGAGGAACACTAAGAACAACTAGTTTAGCTGAGACATGATGTGCATCCACAACACCATCATTCACCACATTCTTGTTGTGAGTCCAAAACTTTGATTTGTCATTGTGGTGATTTGATGTGCTAGGATTGTCTCTATCAAGTTTGATTATTCCCCTATGGACTAATGCATTTTCAATTGTGATTGCATTTTCAATCATTTTCTGAAAAGAGGGATGACAATAAAGATTTAGATGATAGATCATCTCCTGATCCAAGCTATTTATGAATGTAGTCATCTTTTCCTTTTCAAGAACATGACATGGATATTTGGCAAACAATCTTCTCCATCTCTGAAGAAATGCAATAAACGATTCACCAGGTTTTTGCTTAGCCTTGCATAGATCAATCATTGTGATTTGGTGTTGTATGTTATATGAATATTGAGAGATGCACTCGTTGATCAATTCCTCAAATGTTTTGATAGGCGGTGTAATTTTTGATAACCTTTCCATAGATTGGCCTCCAAGATTTTGTGGGAATAAATGCATTATGTATCCTCATGAGAAAATTCTAAATTCATGTTTTGAAAGTCTCTAATATGGTCAATGGGATCCGATTTTCCGTTATAATTATCAAACTTTGGAATTTCACAATGCTTAGGAAATAGAATCATGTTGAGACGTCGATCAAAAGGATATGGACAAATATCTTCAAGAGCATATGTCTTTGTTGTGGCTCCCCCTTCTAGAACTTTAATTTTCCCTTCTAGTGTTTTAACATATTGAGTCAGGCACTAAGACCAGATAAGGGTGTTTCATCAGGATTACTCTTTATGTTCTCAGTATTAAATTCATGAGGTAGTTTAGCTCCTTTATTGGCCAGAAATAGGAAATATTTTTGTTTTTCAGGTGCTATGAGCTTTTCTACCGCTCTAAGAAATTTAGGATCTTGTTTGGCTTCTTTTAGGTGGTGTTCTTCTTGTTCATCCTAACTATGCTCAGGGGTTTTTCTCATATCTTTGTCGGAAGTAAACGGATTCTTTACTCCTTCAGTCATGTTGTCCTCAAAGAGGGGATTTCGACTCACACTATAAAGGGGATCACTATCTTCACCTTCCTTTTTTGTTGTTGAGATATGATCTTCTTGTTGGATATCTTCCTTCAGTTTATTGTATTGTGATCATGTAAAAATAGGCATATGATTTCAAGATGTTCTCCTAAACCTAGATCATAGTTTGATGAGTGCAATCAATTATGGTGTTTTAATATGATAAGATGAAAATCTTATAATATGATCAAAACTATGCTTTCCTAATTCGTGGTTGTGGCTTCCAATGATAAAGGATGTCAGAATCCTATTGGGAGAAGTTGAACCAAGAATTTAGAAGTTTGTGATGGAAAGTGCACTTGTAGGATTTGATCTTTGTTTTCAAATAATAATCAATATATCAAATAGCCTATTTCAACTCACTGAAGTATTTGACTAGGATGCATCAAATATTTGATAGAAGGTTGTGGTATGTATTTGAAATCAAGAGGCTGATTGTGATTATTTCATTGAGAGAGGGCTCTTCTTTGAAAATAGGCTCGTGAATCTAGAGGGTCCACAGCGTATTCGTCAGTAAATCCTTTGAAAAAATCTTGGTATCTATGGAGAAACTTGTGATAATGGAGCAAGATGTTTCGACTCTTGTATAAAAACTTCCTTCGTTGTAAGATTTTCTTGTAGCCTAGAGGTTTCTTGGGTTTCCTGATCTTATTGGTAATCGACTTCTTAACAAACTTAGTAGATTTCCACTCCCTAAGCATGAGAGAAAATGTGCTACTGGATCAGGAATGCTATAAACTCAGATCTGTCAGAAACAATGATTTGGGAAAAAATGGTAGATGCTTTTTTCTATTGCTTATATGCGCTAGAGAAATGGTCAAATGCACTTCAATATGTCCCAGATGCACTACTCTATATCTTATATGTGCTTCATAAAATATTTTGACAGTGACTAAAAAAATGTTTGCAGGATACTCAGCCTATGTGCTAAAACAGACTCCAAATGCGCTGAAACAGACCCTAAAAGCACTGATTTAACTAGTGAATGCGTTAAAAAAAAACTTATATGCACTAGAATATACCCTAGATGCGCTAAAACAGTTTTTTCCAAGGAATTTTTCTAAACAATTGAGAATAGTTTTCAGCTAAATTTTGACATGTTCATTTTGGATGATCTTTTATTTGAATTAGTGTAATTAAAAACACAACAAACACCTTGAAAACAATTTTTTTTAAGTCCTATACTAAAATAAAGTGTATGATCAAAAAAAAATTCAATTTTTTTTTTCACAGGTTTTACACATGACAGATAGTTCAAGCAGACTCACTCTTAGTACTCAAATAGGTCATCATAATAATCAACAACCCACATCTTAGAACTGTGTTGACTCACATAGCCATGTCACCCCCGAAGGGGCACTCATGTTTTTGTCTTTTCCAGACGCGTACTCAGAGTGATAGAAGTGGATACTGGATCCCCTGAGCAAATGGTCCTTTGCAGTTATATGGTGAGTATCTCGGGGGTAGATTCTTCCCTCCCCTACATTGTGATTATTATGATGTTCCAAAACTAACTTTGGCTGGATACTACACTAGATTCATAGTAAGGGTTTCCATTCGGTGCGGCAATAATAAACTCCCTCAGGAGACCTCCCAACCTTTAGAACAAAGGCTTTGGGGATGGTTATCTTGCACACTACCGACAAAAGAGGATTTATCCTGATTTGCTTTAAATTTTATAGTGGGACGGAATAGCCTGGCTTTGGCTTGAACCCACTTGAGTCATTCCTCTTGGGTGAGTAATTTTTCCCACAAGAGTAGGCCCTCTATAGGATGTAATAAAGTAGTAAAATTACATGAATGAAAAAGGAAAGTTTGGTATTCTGGTCACCCAGTTAAGGGGAGAGCATAGACCTATTGCCACAAACACAGTAGACACTGTTCTTTTTAAAAGCCCAAATCACAATGATCTAAACTATGTGAAGATGTTGTTGCATAGAAAACATGGGATTCATTTTAACCACAAAATAAGTGTGTGGTGACTATCCTAGATTGCCTTATTTTAAATCCATGTCTATCCTAGGGTTGCTTCATTTTAAAACCAGTTGTGACTATCCTAGATTGGTTCTTTTTAAGCCAGAAAAAGGTTCTATTTGTGGAAGGTGTCAGACTTAGAAACCTATTTAGTTACAACCTGTATGCACTGAAAGATCACCTGTATGCGCCACAAAAACAAGTAAATGCACTAAAATAGATAGTAAATGTAACGCCCTGCCGTGTGAACCCCAAAGGACAACTAAACAATAATTATTGTACAATTTTTTTTTAAGTAAACAGAACATACATGTAAAACACATTAAGTCATAACATGAATTTCATTTAAGTAGATTCACTAGCACATACATCCCTTGGGGTACACAAGGAGTCATTACGAGACTGAGATCCACACAACAACATAAAGAATAAAATCCAAAGATATAATCCATAACAAAATAAACATTAACAAATATAACACATACATCATAATCATTGATAGAAACCATCTGAGTACATAAATACAACATATGCATAAATAACTTAACACATGGAATAATAATTTCCATGGCCAATAATCACACCGAGTTAACATTACATTACAGTACAATCCTTAAGAGGTACAATGATACAAGAGTGTTTCCAATATGCACATAAACCATACAACAAGAATCATGATACAAATGAATAGATGAAAACTGGCTCCATGACGGATACAACTCTGGAGTTGCTGCAACAACACCAATCCGCACCTCTCGATCCTCGACTGGGGACCCAATGGGGTGCTTAGCACGTTCCACCCGACCATGCGAGTCCGAAGACCCACCCCCCGTGCTAGGAGCTAACAAGAAAGAGACCACAACCAAGAACATCCAAACATGGAACCACAAGACTCAACATCATATGAAAGTATCATAAAACTCAAGAATTATAAAGACATAATCAACAACATCCAAGAGTCAGTAAAATAACTTAAAATCATAAATCTCATCACATAAATCAAAGCAATGACCAATAAACAAGTAACCAAAGAATGATCATGAAACACTTCCAAATCAAACTGAATTAATAAACATAATACAATTCAAATTGCAATTAAATAATATAATAACATCAGAGCACAGTACCAAAAGAGTACAAGGTCATAAATCAAATATCATTGAGATCATACAAGACCACAAAGTACACCAAAGATGTATCAAGGCAATACTCCATTTAAATCAATACAACAACAATCTAAACCAACTCCCACAACCTACTTCCAGAGGAACACAATAAAGAAAAACACATGGGCAACTAGGGGAGAGTGTCATCGCATAGTCCTACATGGGTTATCCTGTGCTCTTCCTCCCAACCGGAGGCGTCAGCCCCCATCTATGGCTGTCCTGTGCTCTTCCTCCCAACTAGAGGCGCCGGTCCATAGGGTGACTCATGCGGAGCCGTAGACCTCTCGTGAAGATGAGGTCACGACCTTGCCAACCACGACCTTCTCAGTCTTCCATTAGTCTGCGGAAGCACTAATGAAGACGAGGCATCCATTTTTAAAATCTTGTAATGACATTACTACCCAACCCACCTAAGTTAATTATTAGATTTTCACTTGTTTACTAACTCACTCGTGGGTTATCCTGTGCCCTTCCCCTTAAATGGGGTGTTGGCCCCCACGAGGAGCCACTCTCCCTAGAGACCCAACCACATCAAACTAAAACCAAGAAACCAAGGGTTGTACAACATAACAAGAATATTAGATCACAACTGAGAAGCATGCGAGGCATTACCCATCTCGCTACAATACATAATCAAAGTCTCAACAATTCTCGTACAACCCTTTTAAAGTCATTTAACCAAAACACTTGCCACATCAAGGGCACATAAAGAGAGAGAACATCAATTATCAATCATCTCAAGCCTCTGGAAGCCAAAAGAATGAAAACCCACAAACAAGGGTAAAATGAAGCAACACAAGTTTTTTTCCTTAATAATTCCAACACAAGGATAAAATTTCCTCAAATATGATAGTAACTCAGAAAAGCCATAAAAAGGAAAGATTCATCAAGACCCATCCACAAATCAACAATGGTGTAACCTCAAATAGGGAAACGCAAAAGAAAATCAACCTTTACTTCAACGAAATCACTTAATAAAACCAAAAGCCACCAACTAGGCATTCCATGGGAGACCTCAATTTTCTCCTCACAAGAACCCCCTTATAGTGGTATGCAAATCACCTTCATAAAATCAACAACATAGCAATGACAACAATAATTGCAAGGCCACAAGAACTATTTTCAATTCAAATAAGATGAGTGAATACATTAAAATAAGATCAACAACTCCATCCTGACTACATAATCAACTTAGATACAAAATAAATCAGAAATTCAAGAAGATCAACTAACCACAACTCATAAACCAAAACACAAGTTCCCAGTTACATTGCAACACAAATTAAATGACAAAGGATTCCTTGAATCAAAATTGAGCTCCAAAGGCATTCACACCAATACGAAAACATCCAAAAACAATCCTTCAATAACAGAGATAAAAGCATGCTACCAGGCATCCAAGGGACCAAATTAAAGAACACCTTAAATACTCAACCACTCACAACTCCACAAAAACGCTTGCATAACAACCAAAAATTCAAATGAGAACAATATTTATTAGCCAATCAATTAACGACTAGAACTAAATAACTTTACAACTTACCCATCAGAATTACTCAATTAACTACAACAATTCATGATAACCATCACAAGTATTCTAAAAGACTTATTCATAAAGAGCACTTACAAATCAACCATTAAATGAATATAAAGGAAGTCAATTTTCAAAAGATTAAAATCCCATTTCACCAATAACTTATCCAATTCGAGAATACCCTACTCAATCTCTAACCATGCCCATACATTTAAATTTCCCTTTGCATTTATCAACATAATTGAAAACTTCTTAATAATTGGGTATTTAACTCATTATCATTTCATAACTACTTATGTCCAAAACATTATTTCCATTTCCTTTCATCATACTAACTTAACACTCAATTCCAATATTTGAAGTAATTGCGCAAACCACTTAAGACCATTTGTTATACTTTGAAATGATAATAATGGCAATACTCTAAATACTTAAACTACATATTAGAACTTACCACCTTAAAATCTTAAATCTATCTAAATAAATCTACACACATAAATACCTTTTAAAACCACTACATATTTATACATTTTAATTCTTTTTGAGGAGGAAATGTAAAAAGAGAATATATCTGTTCTAAGAATCCAACACGTCTACAAGACTCAATTTCAAGAATAAAAATAAAAAGATAACTTATTTAATTCCATAATAAATTCCATTCTCAAAATATTCACACTAAAACAAGAATAAAATAATCAATGTTGTCATATATTCATAAATTGTCTTTTTACTACATTATACTATCAAAGTTCATAATTTAACAAATTAATAAATAATTCCTTTCTATTTTCGCGTTTCCACTATAATAAAATTTTATTTTGATCATACAATAACTAATTTGATTACAGACAAAAATAATTGATAAAATTAACAGTTAAATTAATGAACTCTAATTAAATGAATTAATTAATATATATAAATATAAATATATATATATATATATATACATATATATACATAAATAAATAAATATATATATATATATATTCAAAACAATTTATACGCGCATTAAAAATTATATAAAATTTTTGTTTTAAAAAAAACAATTAACATATATATATTTTAAATGGGGATTAAATCCCATAAAAATGCCCGGACAAAGTACTCGGCCGCGCACAGTCTGCGGACTGTCACAACAGTTCGACAGACTACCATGGAGAGTCTACAGACTGTACACAGTAGTCCGAAGGACTGTTTGCGGATAGTCCTTAGACTGCCGCGCGAGCCTCGGATGGCCGAATGGTGGGTACGACCGAGGCTGAACCACCATTCGGTCGGCCCAAATAAAAACAACATAAATTTTTTTATTTTTTTATTTTTTTTATATGCAAGCCGTGGGAACACGGACGAACACAGATTCTTTGAATTTTCATAAATAAACATGTATAAATATAATTACATTTATATATGTATATAATATATAATTCAAATACAGAGCCTGATATATAAACAGGACAACAATATACAGATACAGAATTTATTTTTAAGAAAATTATTTCTTTTCCCAATAAAAAGATTATTCTTAAGTTGATTAATTAAATTTTCCAGACAAAACTACAATACTACTGGTTCTTTTTCCAGAATTCTCATCTTAGATATATTATAATAAACAATAGTACAATCCAACAATTAATTTCATTTAAATGAACAACAATCCCGAACTCCCATAAAATTTCAGTTTAATAATTGATAGTCCAGAACTTAACTAAATTTCATTTTCACAACAGAAATCCCAATCCCCAGATGAAAATTTCATGCACAACGAAACAAATCCAATCAATTGCTATTTTATTTAATGCTACAGCAAATAAATAAGAAAGGAACTTGGCGTCCTACATTTGAAGAAGATCTGTAGAAGCTCTATCCCTTCACCAATCCAATCCTCCGCCAATGAGTGTTTCCAGCAGCAACTCCAATATCTTCCACTCAACTCCAATCTTATGCCTTAATGAATTTACATAATACTAAAAGAATGCACACTATAACAGAAAATTAACTGCCAAATTTCTCCCAAAATCTGTTGAAAAGAGAATGCAACCCCCTTCCAATACCCAAAATCCTCTAAATAAAATCTCACACAAAGTCTCTTCCATTTCCTCTTCCAGCAAATACCAAAAGTCACATCTCAAGAAATAAATCAAGATAATATTTAATCCTTAATTCCTTTTGTTGCCTTTTTTTTTCATGCATATGATTAAAATTAAATAAATTTAAATCCTCAAAATTGAACTTTTATTTGAATATATATTCATTATCTCCACAATACATTATTAATTAATTACTTCCACATTAGAATAATTAAAAATCAACCATTTACAAGATTCTAAATAAGCATCCATTAAATTTCTTATGATAATAATTATCTTTTCAAGATTATTTGTTCATAACAATTTAAATCAATTTATCTAATAATATCACTTTTACTTTTAACGAATTAATTTGATTGATCATTTGTTCTAAATCATTTGATTTAATTTAATTGATTATTACTTTAATTTCTAATCATATTTAAATAACCTTGCAAATCACTTATGATTTAATTAATTATTTAAACATTATTACTAACATATTATATTTTCCACATAATCAAATAACACAGTAATCAGTGAAGCACACACAAAAACTCACACACAAGTCCAAAACAACTGACACGGAGGGGTATTACAGTAAATGCACTACAGAAAGTCCTAAATGTGCTAAAACAGAATGCAGCTAATTTTTTTTTTTTTTTTTCAAAAATTTTAATAAATTAATTTGAGCATATGTGCCCTTTTGTTATGTAGATGCACCAAAACAGTTCTTGGATGCACTATAACAATCCCTCGATGTACTGAAGTACCTACAAAAGCGTTGAAAGAAGCCAAGAATGCACTTTGAAAACCTACGGATGCCCTTCAGAAATCATCATATGTAGTAAAACAGAAATTTTTGTCAAAAATCTGAATTCCCGAATGTGAGATCCTGTCAGAAAACCTACAAGTAGATGTTAAAAATGGGGCAAGGACCCATGGTGGGCACCAATAATGTGTGTGGTCGATTTTGTGAGCGTTAAATATGTAAAAACGAAATGAATCAAACACACCAATAAGACATTATATCAAAATAGAATATTAAAGTAATAAAGATTGCAAACTTAGTATCATGCTATTGATGACATCCTATCATCCTCTATCTTCAATATTTTCATTGATTCTAGTTGGCTCTTAGATTGTATGCTAGGCTCAATGAACAATCCTCCTAAAGAATGAGATTGAATATGAAATGCACGTAATACTTATGCTAAGACATGATTTGCTGAAAATGAAAGACTATTGATGATGCTCTAAATAATAAAACTAGAATGATATAATGCTAGAATGCAATTAATCTCTAATTACTCTTATATGTGTTGTGTAACCTTTGCTTGGATTGGTTGTGCTATTTATAGAGTTTTTCAAAAGCTTATGATTGGTTGATATGATCAATGATTGTGAAAATTCCTAGTAGATCGAACAGTTGAGGATGGATAAGACTAAAAAGAAAAACAAAAGAAAGCAGAAAGCAAGATTTGTTTTCTTTTTCTGTAAAAGAGGTAAGATAAGATGATGAAGATGATTTGTTAAAATTCATCTTTTTGTGAGATTATGGGAAGATTTTGAAGAAGATAAATAATGAATTATTGAATTCAATTATTTATTTATGGGTGACATATATTCTTCTTAAAATAGAATATTTACCCTAGATTTGAAGAATAATGAAAGATTTCATAATTAAATAGAATATTTAATCATGATTCTGAGAAGATGTGGAATATATTCAATTAAATAAAGATATTTAATTAAACCTTTAAGAAATGGTATGTAAAATGACATTAATTAAATGAGATATTTAATTAAGAAGAAATTGAAAAGGAATATTTAAATTTAATTAAATCAAAAAGAGTTAATTAAATTTAAAAAGTGATAATTAATTAAAATAAATAAAATGTATTTATTTAATTAATCAAGTTGACATTTGAAGGTGAAATAATTAAATAAAAATTGATTCATTTAATTAACATAGAAGAATAAATTGAATGAACAATATAATTAAATTAATTAAATTTAATCATATGTAGAAGACTTTAGAGAAATTAATTAAATAATAAATATTTAATTAAATGCCAGGATTAATCAAATATGACCAATTTTATGCATCTACACTGTCCAATCCAACTCCCCGAGTGCCTATCAATAAAGATTTGCAAGAAGTTAAAGATGCATTAAAGGACTTGCAAGCAGGGACCAATAAACAATTGTTTAAGTTTGAATACATTTGTCCCTATCCGTTTGATCCCTCAATCTTATTGATTCCTTTCCTGAAGCATTTTGAAATGCCAAAATTTGATAAGTATAAAGGAATAAAAGACCCCAAGGCTCATATTTAGGAGTTTTATGCCTATTGTCAAGAAGTCATGCATAATGAAAATTACCTCATGTGATTATTTCCCAGGATTTTACAAGGGATAACTCTTGAATAGTTTATGGGTCTCGAGAAGGGATTTGTCAAGTCCTTTGCAGAGCTTTCAAAACAGTTTCTCTCCCACTTCTCCTTTAATTTGGAGAAGGATATCAATATGTTGGACCTCTTGAAAGAAAAATAGCATGAGGGAGAAACTTTTGCAAGATATCTTTAAAGATAGCGAGCTTTATCCAGTCAGATGAAATCCCCGCTAAGGGAAAAAGACATGGTCACCCTGTTTATCAAAAATTATCATTCAGATATGGCCCACAATTTTAGACCTCACTATGTCACAACCTTTGTAGAGATAGTGGAGAAATGTCCTATCCTCGAGAGAGCACTTATTTCCAAAGGGTTAGTCAAAATTTTTTAACTTTGAAAAAGAAAAATCATCTAAGGATAAATCGTGCTACTAGAACAAGAACAAAAACACTATCAATGATGGTGTCACCAACACCAAACACATCCAAGTAGCCAAAGCTTCCTAGAAGTAAAAATATCCCCCTCCTAATTATTTAATACCTAATGCCATATTAGTGCCACAAGGGGCACCTCATCCTCCACAACAATCCAATCAAAACAATCAAGGGAGTAAAAAACGTCAATTCACTCAACTAGGAGAACCCTTGAGCACTATGTTCAATAGGCTTTTGTATGCCAATTACCCAATCACATATCTTGTGACCAAGCCTCTTGACGAATCCAAGCCCAAACTAGTCTGGTACAAAGAAAATGAGTATTGTGAGTTCCATAAGATTTAAGGGCATACATTAAATAAATGTCAAGGTTTGAAAACATGCATCCAGGACCTCATAGATTAGGGTGATGTACATGTGGATGCCAACATGAAACCCTCATCCAATGCTCAACTACAAATATATCAAAACACTTTCCCTAAGCATAATCAAGGTCCTACCACATCAAACTCAAACCTTGGGTCTAGTAACAATAACAATCAAGGTAATAGCACAAACAACATCAGTTACAAAAATGTGCCATTTAATTATGAAGGTATTGTCATGCATATTGAACAGGTAGAACCACATGTGTCTATGATACACGTAAAAGGAAAAGACCAACAATGTGCTATCACAACCTGTCACACTTGTATCACAGTCTCTGGAGCCTCTACATCCACCCAGCCACCACCTGTGGGTTCCCAATAGAACATTCTTAATCATCTAGGAAAGACTCCAACCCAGATATCCATTCTAGATTTGCTTAAGTCTTCTCCCATACACCAATAAATCCTAACTAAGGCCTTACAAGATACCCATGTCCCCAATGACATAGATCCTATGCAATTCCAAGCATTGGTAGGACATCTCTCTACCACATATCAACTAGGTTTTAGTCAGAATGACATGCCTTGTATTGATTCCAATCATAACCGCCCCCTCCATCTTGAGGTCCTTATAAACTGTCACAAAGTAAAGAGGGTCGGTCTTGGTAGATAATGGCTCTGCCTTGAATATTTGCACGTTAAAGTTCATAAAAGTAGTGGGATATACTCATACTGACTTAAATAATCAAGTCATCTATATCAAGGCATATGATAATGCAGAGTGTGATTCCGAGGGGACAATTTATCTTCCAATCTAGGTTGGGCCTATTGTGAATTACACTACTTGTCATGTCCTTGATCTGGAACTCCCCTACAATCTCCTCCTTGGTCATCCATGGATTCATGCCATGCAAGCCATTCCATCCGCGTACCACCAATGTCTAAAATTCCCATTTAAAGGGATGGAAGTCACCCTACATGCGGACCCTCAACCATTTGAATATTACCACACACTAGAAGCTTATTTTCCCCATTCTCATTACTACCCAAGGGTAGAAATGAGACCACCTCAGCACCATCATCTCATTTAGCTACCAATGCACTAGCCACCACTTCATCCACTCCATCATCCACATTTGATTCCACCCTTACCAAAGTCCAAATCATTGAAAAGGGGTGTGGTGAATACAAAATGTGCACAACTCTGAACATGGCAACTATGCCACCCTCACCACATACATATGACCAACCTTCTTAGTCTACACTGAAGGAAGAAGAGAATATGATCACCTTGAGCTCTAAGAATGTGGGATCCAACACCTTTCGCTCCCCTGGGTTAAGGTAGGACACACCAGAAGATGACATCAGTCAATGGGTATATCATGTGGAACTTGAACCCTCTCCCCCTTTGAATGAATATTTCCAAGAGACCTATCCTTGGCCCTCTAGGTTTGTGGAGAAACACAATTATCGAGGGGATGACTTGGTGTGAAAGAGCAAGGAACACAAAAACTAATAAACACTTCTATGCATCCAAGAAATTTGGGCTTGGGCTATGACACCAAACAAAAGGGTTCTATGCCATCAACTAGTGCCTCTAACAATGTTAGTGTGAACAACAATCTCCTCAAAGACATACCAAAAGAAGAATCCATCATACACACATATGATGATGTATATCACATAGACCTTTCTTCCATGTTTGAATGCCTATCTATTAGCACCATAACCCTATCCCTTCATCATCTCGAACTCATAGACTAGGACCTACATAGTAGCACACTTATCGACACCTTTCCCTCACTAGATATGTGTGTACATCTTATGGGATTGGGGGAGGATGAACACCCTAACTACAAAAATAAAAAAAGAAGAAAAATAAAAAAGGGTCACCAAGAGAAAACCTCTTCAAGGAACTTCTTGAATTAGAAAAAGTAAAAACAAAGGGTGTATCTAACAGTGAAAACCTCGACAAGGTACTGGAAGATGGGGACATTCATCTTCCCCTTGTGGGAACTCAACTATCTAAATGATCATATTCTGATTGAGGAAATGAAAGAAGTAAATTTGGGAACTGAAGAAGATCCCAAAATCACATATGTTACCAAATCACTATCAGAAGAAGAGTACTCTACTAGCAACTAGCTTCTCAAAGAAGGCATCATCAACTTTGTGTTGGCTTATTCAGATATGTTGGGTCTTGATCCTGCTCTAGTAGTACATCACTTGGACATACATTGTGATACAAAACCCATCAAGAAAAAACTTAGGAAAATGCATCCTCAAGTAGCTCTACTGGTCAAGAAAGAGATAGAAAAGCTATTGGAAGTTGGATTCATAAGACCCGTCAACTACTCTAACTAGATCTCCAATATAGTGCCAGTTGCCAAACAAAATAGGAATATCGGTATTTGCACAAATTTTTGGGACCTTAAGAAAGCCTATCCAAAAGATGATTTCCCTTTACCAAACATCAACATGTTGGTTGATTTAACTATAGGACATGAGATGCTCTCCCTCATGGTTGGATTCTCCGGGTATAACCAGATCAGGATTGTGTTCGAGGATCAACATAAAACAACCTTCACCACACCTTGGGGCACATTCTATTATAATGTCATGCCTTTTGGCCTCAAGAATGCCAAGGAAACCTACCAACATGCCATGATAGTCATCTTCCATGACCTCATTCGCATCATAATGGAGGACTTTGTTGATGATCTATTAGGGAAATCAAGAACAAGAGAGGAGCACCCGATAATCCTCAAGAAGATTTTTGAGTGTCTAAAGTACTATAAGCTACATTTAAATCCTAAGAAATGTGTCTTTGGGGTCACATCAAGAAAATTATTGGGTTTCATTGTCTCAAGAAGAGGCTTAGAGGTCAACCTAGAAAATTTAGGGCAATCATGGATATGTCTCAACCATGCAATCTAAAATAGTTAAGGAGCCTTCAAGGTAAGCTATAGTCCATCCAATGGTTTATCACTCAATTAGTCGATAAATGCCAATAATTCACTCATCTCCTGAAAAAGGATAATGCCTTCAAATGGGATCAATAGTGTCAAATTGGTTTCAATAAGATCAAGGAGTATTTGGTTCACCCACCCATCCTTATGCCACCAATTTTAGGTAAACCACTCCTGTTGTATATTTCCGCTACTTTAGTTGCATTGGGGGAATTATTGGAACAAAATGATGATTCATCAAAAGGACGAGCAATCTACTACATCAGTCAGACTCTAGTAGGCTATGAGCTCAATTATTCTCTGATGGAAAAGGCTTGCCTAGTTATGGTCTTCAACTCATAAAAGCTTCAACACTATATGCTCAATCACCTAGTGAAGCTAATCTCCAAGGTCGATCCAATCAAATATTTGTCATTCAAGACAACTCTAACTAGTTTCCTAGCTAAGTGGGTCATGTTATTGAGTGAATTTGATATAGAATATGTGGATCAAAAGGCTATGAAAGGGCAAGTGATATTGGATCAACTGGAAGATGCTCCCTTGGTAGATGCCTATCCTTTGATAACAAAATTTCTTGATGAAGGGGTCTTCACAATAATAGAAGTGGCCACATGGACACTCTACTTTGATGGGTCGTACATGCACAAGGGAGTGGGGGTAGGAATCTTGTTCGTCACCCCCCAATGTGATTATATCCCGAAGTCATTCAGGTTGTCTTTTTCGTACACAAACAACATTGTAGAATATGAAGATCTCCTTACTATCCTTAGAATTGTAATCCAATGGAACATAACTCACTTAAGAGTCTTTGGTGATTCCTAGTTGATCATCAAATAGGTTAATGATGAGTTCCTGACAAAAGATGATAAGTTGTTTCCCTGTAAGCACATTGTGGATGACTTCAAAAAGTACTTCACCTTTATCTAGTTGGACCAGATCCTGAGAGTGTAGAATAAAGCAGTGGATGCCATGGCTACAATTAGCTCCTTAATTGACATGCCAAAAGATCGAATAGAGTGTGAGTTCCTATTCGAACAACTCTTAATCACAGCTTACAACATCCCTAAAAGTGAAATGGTGTATGACATTGTAGGTCCTATGTCACCATGGTACCATGACATTTATACCTACCTACATGATAACATCTTACCTCCTGATCTTACATGCAACGAATGAAAATCTTTCATCTAGTACACCTCCTATTACATTATCATAGGTGATACATTTTATCATCATGGGTATTATGGAACCCTTCCCAGGTGTCTAAATGAGACTGAAGCTCACACTGCATTAATAGAGGTACATAGTGGTGTTTGTGGGGCCCATTCCAATGGCATGGCACTAGCTAAGAGAATTCTCCAAGCATGATACTATTGGCCTACACTGGAGCATGATTCTTGTGAGTTTTTTAAGAAGTTCCTACCTTGCCAACAACACACGGATTTGATACATGCCCCTACTCAGGATCTATAGCCTCTCATAGCACATGGCCCTTCTCTCAGTGGGGATTTGAATTAATCGACAAGATACACCCTCCATCCTTTGATGGTCATACCTTCATCATCACTGCTAATGAGTACTTCACCAAGCGGGTGGAAGCAATGCCACTCTCTCAAATCACAGGTACTCAAATATCCAAATTTATCCTTTTCCATATTCTCTGTAGATATGGAATCCCATCCACCATCATCACAAATAATGGAAAGCCATTCAAGAACTAGGCCATGAGACACATGTTTGAGACCTTCCACATCCAACACCATTGGTTTATGTCCTATTCCCCCAAGGTAATGGTTAAGCAGAGGCTATGAACAAAACTTTGATCAATATCCTTTAAAAGGTGGTTAACAATACTGGTCAAGATTGGCACCTTCATATCCATCCCACCCTTTGGGCCTACCGCACTTCCATCTACACCACTATTGGCACCACTCCATATTCTCTCATTTATGGTTCCAATGCCATCTTGCCGATTGAGGTCAAGATCCCCTCAATAAGAATATATTTAAAGAATTTCATCAACGATGAAGATTCTCGACTTGCATGACTCAGTCAGCTAGAACTCCTAGATGAAAAATGGATCAAAGCATATAATCATCTAAAAATAAGCTACAACAAGAAGGTTTGTCCTTTCCAATTCAATGTTGGTGATTTAGTTCTTAAGGAGAATAAATGTACCTAGCAGGATCGAGATAAGAAAGGGAAGTTTGAAGAAAATTGGCTAGGTCCTTATGTCATCACAACAAAATATGGATCTGGGGCATGTAGACTTTCCACACCTGAAGGAGAGCCCCTAGAGGAGCCCATTAACATTATGCACCTGAAAAATGTTTTACACTTAAGTCAGTTAGGTTATCCTATCCTGTAAAAACACCAAAAAAAAGTAAAAAATTCAAAAAAAATTGAAAAATAAAAAAATTCAAGAATAGTAAAGAGAAATAATTTTTCCTATGGTGAAAACCACCCTTGGTGGCACCTTGGATAAGTACATTTGGTAAAAAACTAGTCACAGGCACCATTCGTATAGGGCTTAATCATTATCTACCTTGTGTCCTAGTTACCTTGTGCTTCTGCCCATCTTGATCTCATATCCTATCAATCCCATCTTTCCATCTGCATCATTCATCCTGTCGCTTGGTATATTTTTGTTGAGCATTGGATGATCTTCATTTTCTATCTGTCATCCTAAACTTTTATCCTAATTTGAGCTTGCATCATCAATCCTTTTTTTCATGTCAGTCCTTTGCTTTGATCTAGGTTCCTTCATCGTGTTGGTCTTCATTTAGATCCCATCCTTTCTTGTCAGTCTAGTGGTCTTATTTTTTGTTGTCATTCTTTTTCAAACTACATTGCCCCTACACTTTCACCTAGGAAAGTTTGATCATTTGATCCACCCTCAGGGATTTTTGTCCATCCAGTCGTCATTTTCCATCGTTTGTCTCCATCGTCCTCTTTTCACTTTTATCCATGGTCTTTTCTTGAACTACAAGGGCTCTGCACTTTCACGTAGGCAAGGCTAATCTTTGATCAGCCCTCGATCCCCTAGGTTGTTAGGGTATGTCAGTCTTGTGTCTTATGTCTTGTGTTTTGCTTTGTGTCATCAAGTATGTCCTTATCTAGTTAGTTCTTCATAAATGAGATCCACTTGTATTATGATAGTCAGTTGGTTTTGGAGTCTCATGCATCATATTGATCTTTTAGTTTAGTATCCACCTTTGGTCTTAATAGGATGTATCCTTCCTAACAAACCTCATCAATCCCATCCACCCTCCTGATCCCATGGAAAATGACATTTGAAATTGATTGTGATATTTTGATATTTTTGGATTTGTTTATCATTTAAGCTTCCTATCATAAATTTTCAAGGCCGCCATGGTCTATCATATCATGGTGTGTTTTGACTAATCAACATAGGAGTGTATCTTGATCTTTCTATTTGTTGTTGTCTACTTGGTTGTCCCATGTAGTACCCACCAAGAACCTTGTGGTCTTGTGTTACATTGGGGCATCCTTTGGTGCTTGTGGTTATCCCAACTCCTGGTCCAACCAAGGTCTTCATGACTTTGGGGTGTTGGGATTTCCTTCTTATCTATTGTGTTTCTTTTATGCATTAGACACTAATCTGCCTTGGTTTCACATACCCTACCACCTAGTGTCTTATGCTATAGAAAAAATCAGTGCTCCAAAAATGGAAAATAGCAGTAGGATTGCATTTCATTTTTCCATTCTGTTGCATTACATATATACCTGACCTATGATCTATGATTTTGGTTGTGCAAATATTCATCCCCCCATCTCTCGTTCTTCTCAGGATTCCTATGATTCTTGAAAAGTGTAGTTTCACACACATCCTCCCTTAATTTTGTAATAATTATAGGGAAAGTACTTGCCAATTAACTAAAGCAAGTATGATACACCTACCATTGGCCCTCCTCACCATGCAAGCCCTCATTTACACTCATTTCCATGTTACATTCCATTTCACATTAGTCCATCTCACTCATATACCACATACCTTTATTTTATAAGCTAAAGCAAGCATGATTCACAAATAAAATTAGCCTACCACACGTTGCCATCAATAGACAGGTCATACCATGTGTATTGTCATCTCATATTTATTTTAAATTGTTTAGATTAATAGGAATTGGTTATTCTAAGCATCTTAGATTCATTTTATTATCAATTCATTTCCATGTTAGTCCATCTCATTAAAACATTACATACATCGCCACCTGCATCACAAATTGTTAGATCCATATCCATAGCATATAATGTCATAAATCATTCATCACATTCTACATCATAAACATTAGGTCATCATACATATCATCCATGCTATCCACATAGGCATAAACATAAATCATCATCAACATTATCCCTAATGAAATAATTCATATACACATACATATACATCATCATATACACATACATATATCATGTCATCATGTTCATCCATAATAAAATCATAAACATACACATAAGCATCAATAAATCATCCATCACATGAACACAACATAGTGTCAATAAGGGTTGTCACATATCATATAAATATAAAAATATAATGTCCATCACATGATCCATAATAATGTCCATCATATCATTAGAATACATATCCATCATATACATCGGTAATCATCGAATAAAATACAAGTACAAGGCTCTAAATCAAATGTAATCTCTACCACTCTATACTGACCCTCCACCCTGCACCTGTCAAAAACCTCTCTTGTCATCTATCTCCTATCCTCTCTACTATGAGTTACCCACATCTAACCTCTATGGTGAGTCTAGTACTAGCCCTCTATGTAGAGGAGTCTCTCGATAGCTACTATACCCTCAGGTGTGTGTCTATTCTGAGTAGGATGACACTAACATCTGTAGTACTGCTCAGACATAAGTTGGTACCCATTGCACAGTATCTGACGCTGTTGTGAAGTAGGCTACCATATAGTAGTTAGCCTCCCTCATGTACTCATCTCTCTTTACTACCTGATACCTAGCTAAATCTCGCTCTGCCCTATACCTGTCCCAAAATTTGGATAGGGGTCTCCTCTCCCACACCCATGCATCTTTTTCCAACCACAACTAATCAATCTCTACTCGCATCTAGGATATTTTCTCTATCACTCTATCCCTCTCCTCCTGCATGACTTGTACCTATTCTTGTGTTGCATCCCTCTCCCTCTACAATGTCTGCACCTGTATCCCTGTCACACCCCCCTTAGCTTGCGCTACCTGCACCTATGTCTATGCTACATCTCTCTCTCTCTCTCTCCACTACCTATACCCATGCCTCTGCCACATCCTTGTCACCTATAGAGTATGCACCTGTGCATATGTTGCATATCTCTCTCTACATGGCCTATAACTGGACCCTCATTGCCTCCTCTCTCTCCAACACTAACTTGGTTGCCCCAACTATCTGCTTTATTGCCTCTACTCTATCACGAAACTCATCTCGCTACTATCTTAGATCCATCCTCTCCCTCAATAGATATGTCACCTATCTCCTCAAATCCCCCTGATCTCTCTCCGCCTCCTCTAGGACCTATACCGATATGTGGTCTGCTAACCCTCCATGGTCTCTATGTCCCCTTATAGTTTGGTGACCTCAACTTATAATTTTTCCCTCTCCACTTGTACCTCCTCTACACGCAATGCTACCTCATCGGCTAGGGTCTCGTAGTCCCTCTATCCCTCTACCTACACCTTGTCTACCTCTATATGTAGCCTGCTCACCCCAACCACCAGTTTGCTCCTCTCAACCTCTGAATCCTTGAGTCTCTCGTCTAAAATCCATAGCCTCACTAGGGCCCCTCTTAGTAGTATGGTTGGGTCCTCTAGTGGTAGTGGTATGTATGGTACTATGGCTAATGGATCAACCTCAGGAGTGTCTACCTCCATTGCCTCCTCTTGTGGATCATCTCTTTCCTCCTCTACCTTGGACTCCTCCTAGCCTCTCCTTGGATATCCTCCCCTCCTCACTCTCCTTTGTAATTCCTCTCTATCCTCACCAGCCTCAGCTTCCTCCCCTTCCTCTTTCTAGCTAGTCTCATATCATCCTCTGGACCAAAGCCATGTGCCTCTACAATCGAGTCCACTGTTGTAATCCATGATGGTCGGTGACAAGCCCACCATACAGAGAACCTCACTATCATCCCTGCATCTGCTCTTTCTCCTCTCTTGCCTAGGTAAGGTAACTCCTGAAGCTACTCCCACTATTTTCTTGTGAACTCTGTTACAATCAAATGCCCCCATAGTTGCTCTCGAGTGATCTATTTGAATCTTTGTGGTCCTAAAGGGATGTCATGCTAAACTCTGAACTGTCTTAGCACTCAATCTGCCCTATGTATCTCCACTATGTAAGGCTCTCTCCCGTTCAAATATGATATTGTGTAGAAGTATCTTCTATGTCTCTCCTCATCCTCCCTCCATCTAGAGAACCACCACATCATGTATGGCCTCCATACTATCTGATCCTCCCATAAATCATCTAGCGTCCTCCATCTATTTAGATCGTCGGTGCCCTGATAATGAAATTTCTAGTTGTATTTAGTCCCATACCAGTATGCTAATGGTAATGTAGGATCCTGCTCCCCTCCTATCACAACTCCTAGCCTGGCCACACTGATGTGCTCCCAGGTCCATACCTGTAATAGTGTCACATGTGTAACATTGACTGTCCCCTAACAACACACCACATGCATGTCCCTGTATAACTATGTCAATATGCATGGACCCGTGTGAACTCCCCCTCCCTTTGCTCTATAATATGCCTAAAAACCTCCATCACCTTGAGGCTACAAAAATTTCCACTCATGTCTAGCAAAAAAATCTCGCTAATCAAACCACAAAGGTATAATGGTAATGCAGGTACTCACATCCCTAAGCATCTATCCAGATCCAAAACCATCCCCTGAATTGATAAGTCATCTCACCCAAAGAGGACCCATTGGGTCTGATCCAACTCCTAATCCTCTGACCTCGTCCAAGTCATGAGATGGCCCATTATTGGCAACCATAAGATCCTCCACATGTCCTCTAAGGTGACAGTCATCTCCCTTGTTAGGAGATGGAATGTAGACGTCTCTGAGCTCCATCACTCCATCAGTGCAATTAGCAGTGTCGGATGTGCTTTGATGGTGGGATATCTGAGCATGTGTAGCAACCCTACTCATCTTAGCGCTACGTGGTCCTCCCTATTCATCATCGTAATCATTTCCTCCAAAACCTTCGAATGCCTCTCCTGCGTCTACAAGCTCTCAAACTGCTGCAATCACACCACACCACATGTCAATCATTTAAACAATATCCTCATATTTCCTTCTCTTTCGCCTTCTTTCTTCCCTACCCTAGGTTGTCTTCTCAACATTTCCACCCTTAAGGAAAATTTTCCCAATTTTCCTATTTAACCTCCTTTTTTCCTTCACCTTTTGGGTGAATTCTCCCAACACAGAAGAATTTTCCCCTTTTTCCTTCATTCCTTCCCATCTCATGGGCGGATTCGCCCATCTTATGGGTGAGGTTTCCCATTTAAATAACCCAACCCCCCATTTTAGGCAGATTTTCCCAATTCATGGGAAAGTTCGCCCCTTTATGCAACCATCTCATTTTTTAGGTGAATTTTCCCATTAAATAGGTGAATTTGCCCCCCTTCCCCTCTACCTCTAAAAAGGAAAATTTTCCTACAAATTGGGAAAAATTGAAATTTTGCCAACTACCCATTTTACTAACATAACCGAACTCCCAAACCCATGTTTTCAAAATGCAAGAAAATTCAAAAACAAAACAAAATTTTCTTAAAATCACAAAGAAAATTTTGGGGCTAACCTAGCATGGTACCACATGCTCATTGTAGAACCATCGTACCTCATCCCCCCAGTGGATAATATTGTCATCATACTCCTCGGCCATCCTCATCACCTTTTTCTTCTCCTCTCTCTCTCACTCAACTACCAAGTGTGCAAATGAGGAATAGTAATTCTCAAAATTACTATATGTAGCTTTTCCCTCCTTTTTTTAACCTCTTTTAAGTTTAGGGTATTTTTACCCTTTATTTAACCACTTTTTCATTTAAGTAATCCTCTAACTTCCGCGGGCCGCCATTTGGACACCATGTGTCCATTTGACTCCATTCAAAATCCAATATTCATGGTTTTTTAAGCTCTATCCAATGGTACCCTCTATTTCCTCGTATCAATAAGTCATCTGGGGCCCCCTTTTCTTCCCCAACCATCCTCTTGAGGGTGCATACCTTACCATTAACCTACGTTCCTCCATCACAACCACTTTCTTGTGAGAAAAGAATCTCCCTTCATTTCCCACCATCTAGGTAGCTTACGCAACTTCTCCCATCCTGGGGCATCATTTTCTAGTCATTTCCTCTATAGAGTCATCTGCATTTTATTTTTCTTTGAAACACTATTATTCTAATAGTATTTCAAAGAGGGGATAAATGTAGACATCCAAATTTGACCACTCTCATATGGTCAAATTCATCACCTTTATTCATCTATTTCATATTCCCCGTCAATATTAATTAAATGATTTATTTAATTAATCCATGATTAAGATGTGCACACCTTTAATCAGGATTAATGTCACATCCTCCATATCTTGCAACTTGCTACTAATCCTTCATTAGCCTCCTTAAACATTTGTTTGCACAACCTTATTCTAATCATCATCTCATTTATGGCATACCTCCAAGTCAACCATAATAAATGATTTCTTCATTTAGCCAAGACAACCTCTTCCCCATGTGAATTAAAAATTCACATTTAATACTCCAAGGCTCTCCTCTCCCCCATGTAGGTTGTTGAGGAATTCTAAAATTCCTCATGTGTCACATCTCCCACATGGGGAAAAGGACCTCCTTTATTAGGAGACCTTGACTTATCCCCAAGGTACTTCCAAGTACCTTCTCATCACGTGAATTAAAAATTCACATTTATTGCTCCAAGGCTTCTCTCTTTCCCATGAGGATTATTGAGAAATTCTAAAATTCCTCATGTGTCACATCCTTCCCACATGGGGACAGTAAATTCTTTTTTGAAGAAATCTTCTCCCAATCCCAAGGTACTTTCAAGTACCTCCACATCACACTACCCCTTTACACCTCATTGCCACATGGAAAGATGTGAGGGCTTGTGAGTACTCAACTCACCATAGCCCTTTATCTTGTACATGGTGGCTAAATCCTATCCCTCCATTTCTCTAGAGGATTTTCCCCTAAAATAGAGGATTTTGGCCTCATTTTCATTCATTCATTCAAGCATTCAACATCCAAGCACTCTACTATGCATCCACCATTGTTGCAATCTTCAAGCTCATTTTGTATTCATTTTATGCACTTAATCAAAAACCCACCTTCACCATTGCATCCTTCATTACATCTACATCATTTTCCATATAGTTTTAGGTGATTTGTCATCAAAGGAGCACACAAGAAATCAAATCCAAAGGGCCAACCAACGAATCAACTTGGGAAAGGTAAAATCATTGTTTTCATTTTTTTTTTGTTCAAGTCTAATTGGGCTAATCTTGAGGTGTTGCTTTGTGTTGTTCTTCCATTTGCATTTTATTTATTTTGCATCATTTAAGGTTAGAAAACATGCTGCACACACTTTTCATTCAACCACACAAACCCTAGTAGCATAGCAACTTGACTAAATCAGGTGCATCATTCAATCCATTTTGAACCAACACAAACTATTAGCATATCCTATGACCCATTTTGATATACAATCACATATCTTAATATTAGATGAATTTTTTTTGAAGTAAACCTTAGAAAAATTAACTTTATGCTAGAAATGAGCCTTAATTAGACCAAAATTACAAAGGAGCCACCAATGAATCATCATGAAACTACCAATTTTCAAGGACTGGGAAACTCAATTTTGCATCATATCATAAAACCCTCATTCTAGTCAATCTTAACCAAGCAAAACAGGGGTTTAATGAAAGTATAACCTTGAAACCTTAGAAAAACTTGTATATGCTTCCAAAACCTTTGGATATTCCTGCACAAACTATGAAAACCATCTTCCAACCTTCATTCCTTCCTTTCCATCAAATACCACCATGGAGCCATACTCTTTGTGAGGAAATCTGAGTATTTTTGTAGGGACAACAACATCCAATCTACAATCTCACCTTCCCCTACACATTTCAGCATACACACACCTCAAAAAATTCTAACCTAACCTACTCCACCAACCTATAGGGCCTAATTTAGTGGAATAGCCATTACAACTTATTAGACTGTCAAAACCCCAAGATTAAGGGTTTCAAGATGAGTTAAGGAAAACCAATTCAAACAAATGAAATACTCAATGGATTCCCCTCAAAAATGATGTAAATGAAAGAAAATTCCCTATGCTACTTGAAACAAAAAGATTTAAGGCCTGATATTACTGTGCAGACTATACAACTAAAAATCAACTAGAAGAAATTTTGAATTTACTAAAGCAGGGTACTTTTATTGACAAAAATTCTTCAAGATTGCAATGAATGATAATTTTCTCACCTTCTACAAGCTTTATAAAGAGGTTCCCAATCAATTTTTGTAACTTCCCCTTCAACTTCATCGACCAAACTTTCTATTTTCCCACTTGACCCTTCATATTCTTTCCTTTTTTTGAATTTTTACACTTTCCCCAATTTGACAACTTTGCAAATTTTGTAAGTTTTACATTTTTCATTACTTTGACCACCTAGAGACATATTAATGACTCAATTACCTTGAAAATGACCTTCACATGACCTTACCACTTTATTTTACATTTGGAAATTCAAAATTTACAAATTTTCCTTTTGAAGGCATTTAGTAAACAAGGTGCACCTGCACCAAATTTTCTTCTCTATCTTCTTTTCTATTCTAGTAGTGAGCCTTTGGAATTGAGCCTTTCTTTATTTTGGGTAGTGATCCCTTTGGTAGTGAGATATTTGTATTCATTGTTGATATTACTTTATATTATGAGCTAATCCTCACTGTAGTTTTTCCCATCTTGGGTTTTCCACGTAAATCTAGTGTTTCTTTGTGTATGGTGTTGATGTAGTTCTATTTCTATTTTTTATTTCATGATTGATCATTCTAATAGATTAATCATAAATTGAATTAATATAGATCTGAATGTTTGTGATAGTTTTTAAGTTTTAAGGTATAAGTGATTCACTCCCCCTCTTAGTTGTCTTGTGCATTTAACAATTGTTATCAGAGCAAGGTTCCTTGGAAGAAAATCTTAATCACTTGAGGTAGATCTGGGATGGTGCACAAAAAAGATGTTCCTTTGTTTGATGGATCAAATTATGCTTTTTGGAAGACAAGGATAAAAGGCTTTCTAGTTTCTCTTAGATTTGAAATCTATAAGTCTGTTGAGACTAGATATACTATACCTACAAATGGTCCAAATATTGATGATGAGATCAAGGCCTATGAATAAAATGGTAAAGAAAGGAATGCTCTCTTAAGCGGTCTTGCTAATTCTAAATTGGTGAAAGTTATGAGTTTGAAAATTGCTAGAGAAATTTGGGTAAAGTTACAAAGCATTTATGAAGTAGATGATAATGTCAAGCAAGCTAAGATGTAAAACTTGAAGATCATGTTTGAGACCCTACAAATTTCTGAAGATGAAAACATCATAAGCTACTTGTAGAAGGTGGATGAAGTTTTCAATGGCATTAGAGGTCTTGGTCGAGAACTAAAAGAAGAATTGGTAAAGAAGGTACTCATAACCCTTCCTAAATCTTATAGTCATAAATTTTATAATATTGAGGAATTACAAAATTTGAATCAATATACTAGAGATTAGTTGTATGATTATTTAAGTACTTTTGAAATGAGAGAATTTGGTACAAGTAATGCAAAATTTGAGACTATTTTTTAAGGCTAGAAAATCAGAGAAGACTATGGAATTAGATCAAGAGGACCTTGATGATGTGGAAGCTAACTTTGTGACAAGAATGAAAAAGGGTACTAGAAAGTATAGAGGTAAGTTTCCTTTCAAATGTTTCAGTTGTGAAAAGATAGGTCAATATGCTTCAAAATGTCCAAACAACACTTTGAATGAAAAAAATAGGGATAATAATGGTAAGATGATTAAGAAAAATTATTATGTTAAAGAAGATGCAAGTATATCTAATGATGAATCTGATTATGGAGATGATGCAGATGGTGAATGCTTTTTCATGGATTTAAATTTTGAAACTAATTCTACTAACTTTGAGAGATGTGTGAAGGAAAAGGCTCCAGAAGAAAGTGTTAATACTAAAGGCACTTTGGTTTTTGATTTTTATGCTAGGCATGAGAAGAATTATTGGATAATTCATAGTGGATTCTCTAATCAAATGACTGGTGATAAGAGTGAGTTTTTTAAATTTGAAAAATATGAAGGATGACTTGTTAGGTTTGGTGATGATACATCTGCTAAGATATTTGGAAAAGGTTCAATCAGTTTTGATGGAAAGCATAATATTGATAATGTTCTCTATGTTAATAGTTTAATACATAACCTCTTGAGCACATTGGAAAAATGTGTAGAAAAGGATACATTCTTATGTTTCAGGATAATGGTTGTGAGATCAATAAAGGATTCAAAATTGTGATTGTTTCTAGAAGAAGGATAGATGGAGATGTCTATCAGCTCAAAGGTGTTGATGTTTATTGTTTCATGACTCAAATCAATGAGAGTTGGCTATGGCATAAAAGAATATTTCAAATAAATTTTGATATCCTATTAAGAATAAGTTCAATTCAAGCTATGAGAGATCTACCAAATATTACAAATCCTTTCAATTTTGTCTATAAGGAATATCAAGTTGGAAAGCAAGCAATAAGAAGTTTCAAAGTCAAAGAATAATCTTCTACAAGACTATTGGAATTGATTCATACAAATATTTGTGGTCCTACCAGAGTAAGAAGTCTTCAAGGTGATAGGTATTTCTTGTTATTGTTTGATAATTATTCTAGAATGACATGGGTTACTTTTATCAAAGAAAAATTAGAAGCCCTAGAAAAATTTAAAGCATTCAAAGTTATGGTTGAGAATGAAATGGACATGAAAATCAAATGCTTGAGGTCTGACAGAGGTGGAGAGTTCACCTCTAATGAGTTCGGTATCTTTTATGAGAATCATGGAATAAAGAGATATTTATCTGCCCATAGGAATTGTTAGTAGAATGGAGTGATTGAAAGAAAGAATAGGACTATTCAAGAAGCTACAAGGACAATGATGAAAGAAGCAAGTATATTGGAAGTCTATTGGAGAGAAGCAATTCATACTACTGTTTACATACTTAACAAAGTGCAAGCAAGATAAAACAACACAAAGACTCCCTATGAGCTATGGTATGGAAGGATTCCTACTGTCAAATACTTCATAGTGTTTGCAAGAAAATGCTATATTAGAAGAGATAAATAAAACTTAGGAAAGTTTGATGCAAGGTCTGATGAAGGTATCTTCCTTGGATATTCTACTAAAAGTAAAGGGTATGTGCAGGATCATCATGAAAAAAATAGGCCCTTAAGTGACAAAAAATTCATAAAAATTAGAGTTAGGCAACTTGACGTAAAGATTTGAATAAGTTATCTATATTATTTTAAAAATATGTAAGAATAGAATCTGTAGAAAATTGAATGTAATTTCTAAACTACTAGGTTTGTTTAAAACAAAAAAAAACTCTATTTGGTGAAAATTTGAAATTTCAATGTAGTAGTACTTAAATTTTAGGGAAAAAATAAGAAGTAGGTGTCTATTTGACCACCCTAATCACAATAAAATGATAAAAAAAAAATTTATAAGATTTTAGATATAAGTAGAGGACTCATGTCCCGATGTGATGCATATTTTTTGTAATTTTTTCTAAGTAAATAATTAATTATGAATTATTTATTACAAATTTTAAAAAATATAAAACTCATATGTCCACCTTAACTTGGTCAAAACTTCATGAAATTCAAATTTTCTTTTTTAATCCTATAGTAAGCATAGAATGTGCATGTTTTGGATTCAAAAAATGTGATATGTTTGAAAGCTATAGATGTTTTTCAATAAGCCTATCAATCAGGACTTTAGTCATAATTCAAATAGAAAATGAATAATAATTACTTATTAAATTCAAAGTAAAACATAATTTATATTGGTGGAAAGCTGAGAATCTCCTTTAAAAACCCTTTTCGTTTCATCAATTTTGGGTAAAAAAAATTCGTCAGCCACATACCCATCATATTGCCACTTTTTGGCCCATCATGATCCTGCACATACCCTAAAGCTTACCGATGCTACAACAAGAGGCTAAGAAATATTGTTGAGAGTGCAAGTGTCAAGTTTGATGAAGATTTGTAAAAGAATTTAGTGGTCATAGATGGATATAAATCAGATGAGTCTACTTGAAGATAAGAAGAAAAATATAAAGAAAAAGAAGTGCAGATTGGATAGGAAGAAGCTCTAGAAAGGATTCCTAAAACTCCTAAGTATGTGTAGAAGAATCCTTTTGAAGAAAAAATCATTGGTGATAAGAGAAAATGTGTATTGAAAAGAAGTAAATTTCTTGAAGAACGGGTAAATCCATGTTTACTTTCTGAAGTTGAACCTAAAACAGTGATTGAAGCATGCAAGGATGAGTATTGGATCAAGGAAATAGAAGAAAAACTAATGCAAATTGAAAAGAATCAGACTTGGGAACTTGTCCCAAGATTGGTAAATAAGAATGTGATTGGAACTAAGTGGTATTCAGGAACAAACTGAATGAGAGTGGACAAATGATAAGAAACAATGCAAGGCTTGTGTGTAAAGGCTACTCACAAGTAGAAGGAATAAACTTTGAGGAGACATTTTCTCTGGTTTAAAGAATGTAAGATATCATGATGTTTTTGGATTTTACAACACATAAGGATTTCAAGGTATATCAAATGGATGTGAATTCTTCTTTCTTGAATGGAGAATTCCAAGAAGTATACATAGAACAACTGGAAGGATTTCAATTATCAAATAAATCGGATATGGTTTGCAAATTGAAGAAGGCATTATATGGGTTGAAGCAAGCTCCCAGAGCTTGGTATGCAAGGTTAGATAGGTACTTTACAACAAGGATTAAATAAAGGTACCATAGATAATAGTATTTACTTCAAAGTTGAAAAAGATAAAATCTTGATTGTGGTTGTGTATGTTAATGACAACTTCTAGAGGAAATGAAGCTATGTGTAAGAAATTTGCAGAGGAGATGTAGAAAAAATTTGAAGGGTATGTGCAGGATCATGATGGGCTAAAAAGTGGTGATATGATGGGTATGTGTAGGGTATGTGGTTGACAACTTTCTTTTTTACACAAAATTGATGAAATGAAAAAGGGTTTTTATAGGAGATTTTCAACTTTCCACCAATATAAATGATTCTTTACTTTGAATTTAATAAATAATTATTATTCATTTTCTATTTGAATTATGACTAAAGTCCTAATTGATAGGTTTATTGAAAAACATCTATAGCTTTCAAACGATATCACACTTTTTGAATCCAAAACATGTGTCGCATTCTATGCTTCACATACTATAGGATTAAAAAAAAAAATTGAATTTCATGAAGTTTCGACCAAGTTAAGGTGGTTAGACATACGAGTTTTTATAATTTTTAAAAGTTGTAATAAAAAATTCATAATTAATTATTTACTTGGAAAAAAATTACAAAAAAATATGCATCACATCGGGACATGAGTCCTCTACTTATATCTAAAATATTATATAAAAATATTATCATTTTATTGTGGTTAGGGTGGTCAAAGACACTTCTTTTTTTTCCCTGAAATTTAAGTACTACTACATTGAAATTTCAAATTTTCACCAAATAGGATTTTCGTTTTTTTAACCTAGTAGTTTAGAAACTACATTTAATTTTCTACAGAATCTATTCTTACATATTTTTGAAATAATATAGATAAATTATTCAAATATTTATGTTAAGTTGCCTAACTCTGATTTTTCTAAATTTTTCGCCAATTAAGGGCTTTTTTTTCCATGATGATCCTGCACATACCCTAAAATGTCAATATTTGGGGAGATGAAATTCTTCCTTGGGATACACATTAATCAAATAGATAAAGGTATTTTCATTTCAAAATCAAAGTATGTCAAGGAAATGTTGAAGAAGTTTGGAATGGAAGATTCTAAACTGGTATGTACCCCTATGGTTACTAGTTGCTAGCTGAGAAAGAATGTTGAATCTCCTAAGGTTGACTAGAGAAAGTAAAGATCAATGATTGGAGGACTGTTATATCTTACTACTACTAGATTGGACATCATCCATGCAGTTTGTGTTGTGGCTAGATATCAAGAAAAACATAGAGTCACATGTTGCAGTAGTGAAGAGGATATTTCAATAATTGAAGGGAACTTCCAATCATGATTTATGGTATCAAAAGGATATTGACCTTACTATGAGTGCTTACACAAATACAGATTGGGCTAGTTGTGTATGTGAAAAGAAAAGTACAACTGGTGGTGCATTCTTTCTTGGATGCATATTGGTGTCTTCATTAAGCAAGAAACAAGATCCAATGTCTTTATCTATTGTATAGGAAAAATATATTGCAGCAACATCTTGATGCACATAAGTTCTATGGATGAGGAAAACATTAAAGGATATCAGAGTGATATATAATGAACTAATCTTTAGCTTCTATAATAATACAAGTGCTAGATCAATATATCAAAGAATTCAATAATACATTCAAGGAAAAAGCATATCTCAATATAGTATCACTTTTTGAGAAAGAAGGTTGTAGAGAATGAAGTGAAGCTTGAATATGTGCCTATGAAGGATCAGGTTGTTGACATATTCACTAAGGCTCTTCCTAAGGATACTTTTGAGTATCTTCAAGAGAAGTTGGGAGTTATTGCCCCTCCTTTGAATTAGATGTATAAGGAGATGCATCAGTCCAGTGGATCTCAAGATTCATTCTTTGGTTTGGATTGATGTTGGTGGCTACATCTCAAGGGGAGTAGGTAGGGGAATTTTTATTTGTAGTAAGGATCAATGAGTATTATCATTATGTAGTGGTTGTTGATTGATGTAGTTTGGTGTGTACTCCTAAGGAGGAGTATGCAATGCAGTAAAGGAAAGGAAGTTTCAAGGCAATGGTGAATAATATGATTGATGTCAAAGGGAGAAAGAGATGAAAATATTTTTCCCTTTTCCATTGATGTCAAAGGGGGAGAGAGTCATGTGAAAAATGTTCAATTGATAAAGAGAAAGGGGGAGAGAATAGTGTAGGTAAGAGATATTAATATAAAAAAGGAGAGTATGTTGTATGGGGAAGAAAGAAAGGGAAAGATTTAGTATAAAGCAAGTGTATATTGAAGATAAAAATTTTGTTTGTTGTTGATGGTTTTTCACATCAGATGTTGCCATAAATGACAAAGGGGGAGATTGTTGCAAGTATGTGTAGTTGGTGTTGTCATTGATGTCAACAATATTTGGTGTTGTCATTGGTGTAAATTGTATGAGTAAGAGTTTTTTGTAAGGATGAGAAGTTGGTATTGAGTTGATGTCTTTGATGATGCTTTGATTAGTTGCATTATGTTGTCATTAGTAATCTATTGGTGTCAACCTCTAGTGTTTCTTTGATAAGCTTTTATTTATGGATGTATGGTTAGTTACTATTTTGAAATTGGCTTGGTGGTGATGAGGAAGTGCTAAAGATGTTAAAGATATGTCTCTACAGTGCTTGATTTCCAAGTTCTTTTGAGAAAATTTGTATAAAAAGAGGAAACAATGTGTTACAGTGGTGTTTTGTGTTGTGGAGTGGCATTCTAGTTTGGTTCTAATTTTCTTCTATCTTGAAGATATACTTGTGTGTTTTGGATATGTTGATTAGATATGTTCAAAGGTGTTGTATTCAGAATTTGTGTGTTGGATCGTTATGTAGAGAAAGGTGTGTTCACTAGTGTATGAATTGTGC
Organism: Sequoia sempervirens; assembly: GCA_007258455.2. Taxonomy (NCBI): domain Eukaryota; kingdom Viridiplantae; phylum Streptophyta; class Pinopsida; order Cupressales; family Cupressaceae; genus Sequoia; species Sequoia sempervirens. The sequence continues at coordinate 711,216,897 of VDFB02270651.1, forward strand.
ATTATAGAGGTGTTTTGGAGAAATGTTTTTTCTCTGCATTTCTTTGTAGAGTGGTTTTAGGTCTTGCAAATCTAGAAGGGTGATGATGGTGGAAGTAAGTGAAGGTAGACCACACCAAGGGTTAATGAGGACCCAAATCTACATTGACACACTACACAATGCTTCCACAAGCCATGAAGGACATCCACAAATAGAACTAACATGCCAAATTGGCCAAACCAACATTAATACTACCAAGCAACCACCTACACACTTCACTAGGTCGAGAAAAATCCTGTGGACCACATAGCAATACTACACAAAATTCTAGAATATTCCTATGCCAACAAAGTATTCAAACACACTGGTACAAACACATACAAAATTGAGAATAATATCATCTTGTGCAACCAATCAAACTACCACTGAGACAAAACTCATGAACCAAGATTGTGAAATAGTTGAACACCAAACCATCTACAAGATAAGAAACTTCAGTGTAGAGAAATGTAAAGCAATTCAATTTCTCCTTGATATCCTTTTTCACAAGCCAAGCAGTGTCAAACACATATTCTAATACCGCATAACCCAGAACCTAAAACTCTAGAATAAAACCTTCAAAGAATACTAATCATCATATCCAAACCACACAATCACATCTTCAAGCATGAAGAAATGTGGAGCACAATACATAACACATCCCTATCGCCTTGTACAATCTATACATTTTTTTCTCAAAAGCACTTGGAAACCAAGTGACCATGCTACATTTGCAACACCTTCTCATCATGACCACACTAGAGTTGACATCAATGAAGAAAATAATGACAACATAGTGCAACAATTTTGTGGGTTATGAGTTGTGTGACTTCAACTTCTATTTCTATGCTAGTTAATGGATCCCCCTCTCCTACCTTTATTTCTTCTCTGGGACTTAGGAAAGGAGACCCTATTTCTTTGCATCTCTTTATTTTGATAGTTGCAGTTCTTGGTTGACTATTGAAGTAGTATAAGGAAATGGGCCTTGTACATGGTTGGAGTTGGGATCATCGCTTAGTTTCTTAGAGCCACCTCAAATTTTTGGATGTCACAGCTCTGATGGTCATGCTAGAATAGATGAGGAAGTTAATCTCAAGAAAGCTTTGGATATATATGGTTGCATCTGGCTAATTGATTAATGAGGATAAATATAACATTATTTCTGTCATCACTCCTAGGCTGATCTAGAATAGAATTATTAATATTCTTTTTTCCAGATTGGTAGTCTTCCTATAGAATATTTGTGTATTCCACTAGGTGTTCATACACTAAACAAGAGACATCGGTAGAACATCCTATAAATTTTTTTCTCAAAGGTTAATCATTGGACTTTTTTATGGATATCCTTTGTAAGAATATTGACTCTTTTAACATCTATCCTTTAGGCTATTCCTTTGTAGAGCTTTATGGTGTTATCAACCCCTAAGAATTTCCTTAAGGAGTATGATGCCCTTTCCAAAAAAAAATTATGCACTATAAATTTTGATAAACATGAAGGGTGTTTGGTAAGGATCAAGTGTGTAAACAAAAATAGAAAGTTAGTCTATGTCTTCAACAGTTAGACCTCAATAGTTAAGCTTTTATTGCTAAATTATATTAGAGATGGTGAACTTCTCTAGAATAGCCCTAGGCATGTATTCTCAACTACAAATATTTGGAAGGTGTTATTAAAGAGGATATCCCACAAATGGAGGATACAAGAATGAGGTCTTTAATCTTGAGTACAATGAAAGGGGAGTTCCCCTCATTAAAAATGGTCTCTTTAAGATCATCCATAAAGGTGATAGCACCCTCTTCTAGTTTGATTCTTGGGATGGAAATCTACCTATCCTTTCCTCTCATCCTCATCTTCAAGATTTAAATGAAATATTTTATCATTGTAGGGTGGTCCGTTGTGGATCATTTTAAATGCACTACATCATTAGGTAGCTTTTCAATTTATTAATGGTGAATTCCAACCTATTGGCCCAAAGGTGGATCCCAAAAGGGGAAAAATTATTTAGATTCTATTCTTGCTAAGAGGAACTATAGTTCTTTGTAGGATAGGTAATTGCTTGCTTAGGGAAATCAGTCTAAAGGGAAGTATTTGGTGGCTCAGTGGGATGCTACTTTGGAGAGTCAACAAGCGAATTAGAGATTGTTTCCTTGGTGGAATTTTTTTTTGAACAAAATCAGCTAGCCTAAGTGTGATATGTTCATGTGGCTATTATGTCAAAAAAATGTCTCACTTGGGATAATATTAGGAAAATAGGTTTATGTGGCTAGTCACTTTTCTTTATTTATGGGCATATTGAATAAAGTTCTAGTAATTCTTTCAGTGTTCCTTCTTGGGAGATATTTGGATACTTTGGTTGAGGCTTTGGAGGAGACACTTTATGAAAACTTCATCTCTACATGACCTTTGGGAGAATTTGGGACCTCCTCTAGCCTCTACTTCCTTTTCAATAGCAGATTGGGAGTTGATCCCCTCCCTCATAATTTGGTAGATTTGGAAAGAGAGAAATTGATGCATCTTCAATGAATGTTGGTTGGGGTTCCTTCAAATCTTGTATAAAGTAAAGAGTATGCTTAAAGAAACTGTTGATGCTAAGTTTGATTTGGGGGATACTCTATCCTCAATAGATGTATATGCTACTATCCTCCTGAAGCTCTCTTTTCCCAATGCTTCTCTTGCTCATTTGAAGTCAAGTTAGATGCCTTCGAAGAAGGTGAATTGGCCAGGTAAGTAGAGTCCTTTGATTGGATTCCTCAAAATTAACATTGATGGCTATACTCGTGGTAACCCAGGGGCTACTAGGATTGGTGGAGTGGGACATGACAATAGAGTCTCTTCTTAAATTTTCTTCTCCATTTTCATGGGGGTCCACTCCAATAAGAAAATGGAAGCTTGGGATATTCTTAAGGCTTTAGAGAAATATTATGAACTGGGCTAGAACAAGGTGGAAAATTGAAACTAAATCTATGGTTTTAGTTTATTTTCTTAATAAGAGGGTTTTTTATAACTCTTCTTGGAGATTGTTGTGATAGATAAAAAAATTCTCAATCTTTCCTTAAACTTTAATACTATTTCCTTTTTTCATATTCCTAGGGAATGGTACAAAGTGGCTGATTATCTAGCAAAATGGGCCTTTGAGGTAATGAGGGAGTGGTATGTTTTGGATTGGAGTCAATTAGGTCAACAAAAAAATCATTTGTTGAATCAAGCACTTCATGAGGATCACAATGTCTAGTGGCAAGTGGTTAGATTTGTCAAGTGTTTTTAGTAGCCTTTAGTTCTATTAGCATGTCTATGTGTTGGGTTAATTTGTATCTTTCTCTTTAGGATCTAAATCTGGGATTATTCTGATGGTTTAGAGTGTATGTCTTTCTTTATGTATTTTTTATCATTATTTGATTAAAATTTTCACCCTGTTTTCTTAATATATATATAATATCTAACATAATATTATATATTGTAGAATATCTAATACAATATATATAATATTAATTTATAAATAATGTATATATAGTATGTTATTTATATATTATTTAATCCAAATATAAATATAATAAATAGTGTAATATTATATATAAAATATAATTCTCCAAGTTTTAATTTTTCTCCTTGCCCTTGAAATGTTTTTTACTACATGGAGTTGTAAATATTGAAACATGATGTTCCACATGGGTAATTTCTTGGATTTTTCTTAAATACTTATGTATCTGATATTTTCTTATCTATCTATGGCTACAAAGATTCCACTGAGAATCATAACCTATGAACATGAAATATATATACAAGGAAAAAATGCGAATAAAAAATTGATGTTTCATAGTTTACATGGTGAAACTTCTGGCATGGAGTTAAAGAACATACGAATACACGAGGCAACACATAACTACAACTAATGAAAAATAATGAAATAGATGGACGTGATTTATTTGTTCATCTTGCATTGATATGAATGTCATATAACTATAGATCTGAAAAAATAGCTCTCCTTGGTTCATATAAGGAACCCCTTTGGTGTAATTAAAGATACGTTTAACCCCCACCACTTGAAAGACATAAAAAATGAGGAAAAAGGCCACCAACCAATATCAACCCAAATGCTAGAAAATAATTTTAAATTGGATATAATAATCTATCCTCATTTAAAAATAGGTCCTTGACATAGCTAAATGTTAGCATGGGAATAAGAGAAGAACATTGGGTAAGGTCTATGGCATTGGAGAGAAAAATTGACACTACTTACAAAGGATAAATTTCTATGTATTGATATTGGAGAAGGGTTTCCCCAATAACAACACAAATCACCTCTTCCACCTCACCATTGTAAAGATTAAAAATATTAGACATTAAATAATTCTTAATGATACCAATAATGTGTAGCTCCCACCTCTGGATCAGAAGAAACACTTTATGATTTAGCACAACAAGAACCATAACAAGAAATAGGGGAGACTAGACATAAATAACCCACCCACATTAGGAGATGTTTCTATAGGATTATTAATGTGCTCAAAGGACTTGGATGCCCAAAATTTAAAGAGAGATATCACCACAAATGATTTCATATATTTATGAATGTAAAAATTAAATGGGACAAGATGGACAATTACCCATATATAAGCATTCAACCTTCACATGATTATAAGGGGATGGTATCTTGCATTGGCATAAATTTATTATTTTCTATTATTCCTTCACACAAGAGAAATCCATTGCATCTTCTAGCCTTCTTTTTTGATGATTTCCACTAGGATGACCAATAAAAATTGTTATTGTCACCAAATAATTCTTGGTTTTCTATTTTATCAATAGTCATGTTTTCTAAGAAAAATATGAATAGGTATATTACCTTTTTTATAAAAATATAGGTACTCAAGACTATAGAAATGATCAAGGAGTGACCATAACTCTACCATTATGTTTTTGAGTTTCTAGTTGTGAATTTATTGCCCTTTAATATGTTAATTATAAGCATTGAATCCCCTTCTATGATGATTTTATAAATTTAGTGTGTGATTTTAAATTGAATGCATAAAATTATGGCTTGGGTGTAACGCCCCACCATGCAACCCTAGGGAAGTTGCAATTAACTACTCAAACACAATATATTTTTTTTGTTTAAGTACAATTAACAAGCAAAATTCACTACCTATTGTAACAACCCCTAAGATTACGAGACTGAGTTACTTAAACACAAACAAGAAACATGAAATGAAACCATAACATTTAATTACATAAAGAATTAAGAATGCATACATTTCATACATGATAATTACAACAAAGGCATAAGAGATACCACTTGATTTCATAAAACAATAAATTTACAATAAGATTACAATACTCATTCCCCGAATGAGATAAATCCAATAAGCATGATTACATATTGCATATTCCACTTCGATACAAATGAGGGGTAATAAATTACAAGTTTCCAACTAAAATAAATAAAGCAAGAAATGAAACTCGATCCCACGAGCTCTCCAACTAGAAATCTCGTCCACACAAACAAGAAGATGAACCAACAGATTACGGTGCACGTTCCACCCAACCATGTGATACTCGAAGGCTCACCCCCTATGCTAGGAGATAGTAACAAGTAATTCCTATACAAGACCATCTACCACTAGACACATGCTAATACATCACCAAATTGAATAGATACAAGTACATCACTTAACACAAAGGTTACAATGCTTCCAAAGAACAAAGATCAACTACGCAGTACAACAACTAACTTCTAGTGGAAATAGGGAGAGTGTCATATGACATTTGCTATGAGTTACCTAGGCTCAGCCTTCCTAGGCTATCAGACCCCCACTTCAGAGTTACCCAGGCTTGCCTCTACTAGCCGCTGGACCCCCATACAAACTGTGCTTCTTGTCTCATCTCAAACCTTAAAAGCAAATGAGTCATGAGAGAGGAATTTATTATCTTAATTAGTTTGAGAGTTTTTCATTAATTCTTTTTAAGTTATCACTTACTTAAACCCTAAGTGAGTTACCCTGGTGCCCCTTTGTGTGTCGGATCCCCACAAAGAGCCACTCTCCTATCAACAACACCCACGGTATGAAACCACAATCCAATGGGTAAACTAGATAAGACGATCTCTCCAATCCAAGGAGGAAACAAGTAAAGGAAACTCACTCCAAACATTGGAGGAAACAGAGCACAAAAACCACTCCTTCCAAAGGAGGCACAAACCACATAAACCGCTCCTAATCCAAAGGAGACACAAACCATCCCCATTCGTGAAAACTGGGTAAAACAACAAGATGCATCTATACACACTACCCAAGACAATCCAAAGGTTGGCTAACATTTTATGACAACCCACACAAATAATAGAAGCGCCCCAATTGGAAAACTTACATACACAAATAACCCCATTTTTCCAACATCGAGAATGAACGAAAACATCATTTAGAAAGAATTTCAAGCAACTCAATAAACTAATGTTAGGATTTCCTAAATCCAAGCACGTCAATGGCATATTGCACATAACCATAAAAATAATTAACATTATTGCAGCACTCAAGAGTAAATAGATTACATGAGTAACATTGAGGAATTTTATTCTAACCATTTAATTCCATTTACCTCGATTATCCATAATAATCGAAACTAAATTTTAAATAAATCAAAACATTTGATTATAAAATTAATTTTATTTCAATCAATAATTCTAAAGTAACCAACCCAGGATCAATATTTTTAAATATAAGCATATGTTACACATGCCTATCTAATCATATACTCAATGTATATATACTAATATATACCTATATAAACAATTAAATAAATATTATTTAAATAATTATTTATTTAAAAAAAACAAATTACAATTCTCAACCAATTAATATATATATAATATGTATATATATTAAAATAATATATATACTATATATATACATATAATATATATATATATATATTATATATATAATATAAAATTATTATATATAATTTATATTTATTATATTATATATATGTAATATAAAACTAATAAATAAATAAAAAGTAACAATAATAAAAAAATTAAACAAAATAAAAAAACTTAAAACCATTTCATTGGGTCGTGCCCCCCCATAAGGGAGGAGGACGCAGCCCATGGCTATGCCCAGCCTCCCCCTGTGGAGTCGATGCTGCTGTGGGCAGTGCTTTCCCCACACCAAGTGGGGGGCGTTACACACAACATCACCCTCCATAGGGGTGCGGCTGTGTGCAGCCACAGCTATGCCCCCCCCAAAGATAAACAATAAATAATTTTTTAATATTAAATTTTTAATTTTAAACAAAAAACCCAGTCTCCCCTGTTCGCCCAGAACGAAAATGACAGGGGTTTTTTTTATTACCAGATAATTAAATTTAAGTATATTTATATATATATATATAATATGTATATGTATGTATATATTATCAAAATATACATATATATATATATATATATATATATATATATATTTCTCAGCTCATAGTTAAATTGAATAAATTTTTCTCACATAAACAAAATACCTAGCAAATATAAATTCTTAATTTCAAAAAAAACAAACTGGAAATTTCCTTTGTTCAACTCTCACTTTTCTATTGTTGAATCTTTTATGTGGTTTCATTTTCCATTTCTACAAGAATCCATTTTTCTTCCTCAAGATTTCCATAGAGTTTTTACAAGTTTTGAAACAAGATTTGACATGGGTTTTGCTTCCAATCCAAACAAAGTTTAAATCCTTTCCAATAGCATAAAAAAATTGTAAAATATTTCAAATGAAAACAAAATCATGGGAAGAAACCTGGTTTTTTCTCCAAAGCTTGAAAGATTTGTCAATGGTGCTTCCAATTCTTGTTTTGATTCCAGCTCAACCAAGAAATCCACTTTGCTTCTTAAAAAATAATCCAAGAACAATAGCCAAATCCTTTCTCTTTTTTTTTTTTTTGTCTCCACCAATTCTAATTTTTTTTAATAAAAATGAAATTCCATTTACTCACATAGAGTTTTCCAAATTTTGGTCAAACCCCTAAAAATATCCCACCCACTAAATTCATTGCAAAATTTGGTGAAAACCGCTCCTAATCCAAAGGAGGTACAAACCATCCCCATTCATGAAAACCAGGTAAAACAACAGGATACATCTATAGGCACTACCCAAGACAATCCAAAGGTTGGCTAACATTTTATGACAACCCACAAAAATAATAGAAACACCCCATCTGGAAGACTTACATACACAAATAACCCCATTTTCCCAACATCGAGAATGAACGAAAACATCATTTAGAAAGCATTTTAGGCAACTCAATAAACTAATGTTAGGATTTCCTAAATCCAAGCACGTCAATGGCATATTGCACATAACCATAAAAATAATTAACATTATTGCAAACACTCAAGAGTAAATAGATTACATGAGTAACATTGAGGAATTTTAATCTAACCATTTAATTCCATTTGCCTCGATTATCCATAATAATCAAAACTAAATTTTAAATAAATCAAAACATTTGATTATAAAATTAATTTTATTTCAATCAATAATTCTAAAGTAACCAATTCAGGATCAATATTTTTAAATATAAGCATATGTTACACATGCCTATCTAATCATATACTCAATGTATATATACTAATATATACCTATATAAACAATTAAATAAATATTATTTAAATAATTATTTATTTAAAAAAAACAAATTACAATTCGCAACCAATTAAAATATATATAATATATATAATATAAAATTATTATGAATAATATATATTTATTATATTATATATATGTAATATAAAACTAATAAATAAATAAAAAGTAATAATAATAAAAAAATTAAACAAAATAAAAAAAACTTAAAAACCATTCCATTGGGCCATGCCCCCATAAGGGAGGAGGACGTAGCCCATGGCTGCGCCCAACCTCCCCCTATGGAGGCGGCGTTGCTGTGGGCATCACTTCCCCCACACCAAGTGGGGGCGCTACACACAACAACACCCTCCATAGGGGTGTGACTATGTGCAGCCACAACTGCACCGTCCCGCTCCCCCCCCCGCTGCCCCAAAGATAAACAATAAATTATTTTTTAATATTAAATTTCCAATTTTAAACAAAAAACCCAATCTCCCCTTTTTGCCCAGAACGAAAATGACATGGGTTTTATTTTTTTTTATTACCAGACAATTAAATTTAAGTATATTTATATATATATAATATGTATATGTATGTATATATTATCAAAATATACATATATATATTATATATATAAATTTCTCAGCTCACAGTCAAATTGAAGAAATTTTTCTCACATAAACAAAATACCTAGCAAATATAAATTCTTAATTTAAAAAAAAACAAGCTGGAAACTTCCTTTGTTCAACTCTCACTTTTCTATTGTTGAATCTTTTATGTGGTTTCATTTTCCATTTCTACAAGAGTCCATTTTTCTTCCTCAAGATTTCCATAGAGTTTTTACAAGTTTTAAAACAAGATTTGACATAGGTTTTGCTTCCAATCCAAACAAAGTTTAAATCTTTTCCAATAGCATAAAAAAAATTGTAAAATCTTTCAAAATGAAAACAAAATCATGGAAAGAAATCTGGTTTTTCTCCAAAGCTTGGAATATTTGTCAATGGTGCTTTCAATTCCGGTTTTGATTCTAGCTCAACCAAGAAATCTAGTTTACTTCTTCAAAAAAAATCCAAGAACAATAGCCAAATCCTTTCTCTTCTTTATTTTTTTTGTCTCCACCAATTCCAATTTTTTTATATAAAAATGAAATTCCATTTGCTCACATAGAGTTTCCCCAATTTTGGTCAAACCCATAAAAATATCCCACCCACTAAATTCATTGCAAAATTTGGAGATATTTCCATTTTTTAAAATTAAAACCAAATTTCAATTTCCAAATAGAATTTCATGCATTTAAAAAATTTCTTTTTATAAAAAGAATTCAAAATTTTGTAAAGAAATTATTTTACATATTTATATTCAAAAAGTGCAATTTGAAGTATATTTTCATTTTTTTCTAGTTTAAATCAAAATATCCAATAATGCCAACACAACTAACTTAATTCAATTTATCACCATTAACTTAATTAAACAATAAACTAAATCTAATCCAAGATTAGATTATTTTATTAATTAAATTAAAGTAATCAATAAATAACTACATTTTCAACATTACAAATAGATATAATTAATCCTCATTTTAACTACACAAGCCATTTAATAACCTTTAACTTGCAATTAAATAACAACCAAGGAGAAATGAGCAACATAAAACAACTAAACCCGACTACAAACCCGACGACACACTATGACTAGGGTGATGACTTGGCACGGAAAACCTAGCTACTATCTCCCAATTGAATACCATTGGCCAATGGACATGCTCAAACCTGTGAACCAGGTGGAGTTGATGTCATGTACCTGTCAACCTGCGAACAAAGAGTGTATCGAACATGCATATATACATAATATGTTCAAACACACCATGAAGAAGAAATCTCAAAATCGTAGGGCGCTCGCAAGCGAGTGATACAATCCTGTCCCCTTCACCAATACAAAATTACTAACTAATGATTCTAATTTGAATAATATAATCAAAAGTGTAAGCATCATTAATTCAAATATTTGCTAAGCTAATCCAAAGCATGTCATAAATATACCATCAGAGTAAAATTCCATCACAATAGAATATAACATACTCATCACTTAACAGTTCGTGATCAAACAGTAACCAAGTTCCAAAGTCAGAGCATAAACAACAACAACATAACAAGGAAGAACACTACCGATCAAAAGAGCCAAAAATGGAGGGGTGTTACATTGGGAATCTACCTGATTGTTCGAGCCTTATTTAATCTTTGATAGCAAAGAACAAATAACTTTACCTTTTAAATATTTGATTACACACCCTACATTGGATCTTCCTAGGTTTCCACAAGAGGATCCATGAAAGTTCAATTTTAACATCTCCATTAATGGTGGGATCTAGCTAATCTTACTTTTGTCTAGTACTAATTTCCTTTTTGTGACCTACCAATGGGTATTTTATTAACTTTGAATTTTTTTAAATCTAGATGTCCCGGAATGAGAAAATACCTTTATGAAATTCTAAACTATAACTTCTTTATTTCACTAATTTTGAGATTGAAACTTCAATTCTCTCTAATACTTGAGAAAATGAAGAGCATTATTTTATGAATGTCCTTTTGTTTCTTTCTAGACAAATGTTATGGATGAAGCTAGAAAGAGATAATTGTTAGATGCTATAAAAAATGAAATAAGATATAACAAGGGCCAACTTGTAAAAAGACTAAACAAATAATTGGGGAGGGGTACCTACACGTTTACTTTACTAGAAATCCATGACCAACAAATAGAAGAAAGAGGGAACATTAGAAGAAGATGGATCATATATTTAGTGTTAATCCCATATATAAAACATTTTAAAGAAGGATACATTTGTATTCTCTCTAGTCTTACACTTGTAAGCATCCTATTGTTCAGGACAAGCCACACAAAAGCAACAACTTTTGGAAGCCAATTTTTTACCATTTATAACTTTGTGGGCCATGATGTTGCATAATTTGAATGTGTATTTATATTTTAATTATATTTTTTGTCATTCTTCTTTCAAGTCTCCTACAAGTAGTTGGAATGATTGTGATTAGTTATGTATTCAACGTGTGATAATGTATTGGATTTTCTTATACTAGGCATCACTTGAATGTATCAAATTTCTAATATAATTCTCTAACTTTATTTATTATAAATTTCTCACTAGATTAAGAGTTAGGAATCATGTATTTATAGTTAATTTATTTACTTACACTAATTAAAAATATATTTACTCAATTATTTATATTTTTTGTTTAGGTCTCCTATAGCTAGATGGTGTGATTTTCATTACTTGTTCATTATATATTAGATCAATATTATATTTTTTTGTAGATTGATTATATTTATAAAATTACTTGTTATATTAAATCCTTAATCCTAAATAACATAATTATTTAAGTCTTTTGGTTATGAGTAACTTCTCTCATAACTTGGGAATCCCATGAAGATATTTGAGTCTTTTATAATCTTCTAGATTCATATCATTCTATTTAATTTCTCATATACGTTGTTAGATATTTTTAAAAAATTATGGTGACTAATTTTCATGCATACAGTCTTGAGTTTTGTTAATTGCAATCTATTGGTCATCTATAGTCTAGAGTGTAAATTTTTGATACTCATTATAGATTAATTAATATTTAATTAAAAAATAAATAATATAGTATTAATTCTAACCCTATTCCAATCACTATTGAATGTACATTTATAGATTTTATTTATGAATATACCAACATCCACTAATATTTTTCTATTGGGAAGTATACTATATTCAACTTCCATAAGCCAATGATTCAATCATTGCACTTCTTAATTTGAAATTTTTATTTACTAAATATGAATCAAATAAATTATTTTATATATTTTTTAAATGATACCTTATATGATCCAATAAAATAATTAAATTTGTTAACCCTTTGTTCATTGCTTTGAGTCTTTTGGCTTTCTGTTGTGCAAAACTATAATTTATTTTCTAGGGAAGGTTATATTGGTGGTTTATTCCCTCATGAATTTTTCAAGGATCAAGTAGAGTTTGAGGAAATATTTGAAGTCCTCAAATTGGGGCTTCAATTTAGAAACAATTATGTGCTTTTATCAACTCTAAAGAAACATGCCAAAAGCATTTGTGCATCAATGGAATTTGAAATTAAAGAAAAGTTTCATGTCATATATTTTCTTTGTGACAATGTGCAACATCAATTTCTTAATTGGCCTACTAGTAAAAAATAAAAAAAATGCATATGGAAGCAGACAAATAGGTGCTAAAGGAATTTCATGAATCTCCCTTAGCAGAATGCTCAAAATCATCAAATAAGGGTTTAGTGGCAAGGGCCCAAATTGCAGTTGTGAATCAAACAAAGGAGATAGAAATCCCTTTTGCTGGCTATGACTTCTTTTCTCATGGAATTCCTCTTTCCAGACAAGTAGAGCTACAGGACCTTCAAATTGAGGTGGAGAATCAAAATTCAATCTATGCGGAGTGTATGGAAGAATATAATTTATTAAAAGATATCATCTTTTTGGTGCAGTTATTATATCTCTGAGGATGTTTTGAATGCATAATTCATTCCTCAATTTTGTATCACTTTTGTAATGGGGTTATCAGCTGGGCAATTTAGGGTGGTGGTATTGTAGCTAGTTTTTTGAAAATTTAGGGAGGCGGTACTATAGCTAGTTTTTTGAAAATTTGTTATGGTTCCCCACTAGTAGAACAATTTTGTAATTCTCTACAAATAATTTGAAACACATTTTGAATATTTTTGGGCTATAACTAGAGGTTTTCTTCCTAGTTCTTTCCTACCAGTATTCCCTATGAACTAGGATTTGTATATCTATTTATATATTATTAATATATTATAGTGGCTCGCCACTTTTATTTAGAGAAAATAAAAAATTATACACATTCTACACCATATTTACATGTCAAGGTTTCACTATTGTTAAGAGTTACACCATAAAACACATACGGATGTGTATCTAATAGAAATGGTAATTGACTATAAATACACTATAATACCAATATTTAGGAATATGGTCCTTTATATTTTTCACCAATAGACTAGAATATTCACACACCTTAAGGTTATAAACTTGTATATTTGAACACCTTAAGATTATTTTAGACACATAGTTATATTCTTTATAGAATCAAATTAAGAAACATTAAAATAATTAAGTGCATCAATAGACACATCATGTAATGTACATTAATATTATAAGTTGTAACATAAAATATTTAACTAGGACTTTATAAATTAAATATATAACACATCAGAAAATATCCAACCTTCTTAGATCTTCGTAAGAATAGATAAGTGTAGCCAAAAAATAATTCTAATATATTAATAACCATCACAACCACATGCAATTACCATATACAAAACCAACAGGAATACAACCATCTCTTAATATCACAACGTGTTCTAAACATGACCTAGTTGTAGATGTAGTATATTTAACAAGGAGAGTTTGATAGAAATCATCAAGTTTGATATCAATTAATGGAATAAAAATAATTAATCAAAAACACTAATAACCTCATCAAGCTTGTAAATTTTATCTATCATGGTTACTTGATAGGAAATTATGATAAATACTTACAAATATAATAAATTAAATTTTTAATTTGTTAAATACAAGTCACTATCATTAGCAAATGAAACTAAAACTAAGTAAAACCTACTCTAAATGAATTGAAATGAAATACAAAAAATTTATGGATGAGAAGAAAATGATATTTCTATTCTAGATACAAATAGAGTCTAATATTGGATAGAAATATATTTTGAATTCAATCTTTATGTAATTTTTCATCGCATAACTAGGGCATAAGATAATGTTATCATCATGAGAAACTTGATAAATGAAATCAAGAAAATTCATCCACCATATTGCATGTGTATAATATAAATTGAAATGTCAAGACCACTAAATCAAAATATCTTTTCATTGATCTCTTTTCTAATACATGAATTTATTACAAAATGCAAATTACAAAACTAAATTCTAAAGGAGTATTACCAAAACTAGGAAAATGACTAAGACATATAGATAACAACTAAATAAACATGCTCAAAGAAAATTGCCTTTCTATCCACCACTTTAAAATGACACAAAACTACTTTCTTATAATAAATGTGTCCCACAATATGTTAGAAAATGCCAAAATACAATGGAGAAAAGATACATAAATAACAAAGGATAATATAAAATATTATAATCTTTGATCCTTTCATATTTTAAATAGATTCAAACATTACACACATGTATAAGATTATATTTTTTGTAAAAGGATTCAATTAAAATAAAATTAGAGAACTTTGAGATAAATCATTTTTATTCTAGTCAAATCATTCATTGGATATATTTCATCTGCATTCCTATCATATGGTTTTAGTTTAAATGAATAAATGTGACAATCTCTAATAAATTGAGGTTTTTCAAAATGATATTAGTTATGTCTTCTTTATGTATTTATCTATCTATCTTATTATGCTAAGAATTTGATCATAAATACATTTTAGATAATCTAATTTACCTTCAAAATACCCTACATAAATAAAAAATTATCAAATTGTTGAAGAAATGTAATTCTTATTTAAACATACCTTTTTATTTTAATTTAATTTGTATTTTTTAATAAAAATACTTGATTTAAATTTCCCAAGTTATATATATGATTGGGATGATAGGTATAAGAGACTATCACATTTATCCATTACTTAATATTACTTAATATTACATAATATTACATAATATCCTTACAATTATAAAATGTTGGCATGCCATAGTGATAAGCTTACACATGAAACTTATTATACCTATCATTGCCTTTCTCAAGTTTTAAGATATACCTAAATATGTATATAGGCAATCAATTTGATTTTGTATGAATTACACATAGTAGGCATAGAGAGGGTAACTATAAAAATAATTATGCATTCAAAACTTCACTCATCCTAACATGAAGGATTCTAAAAATATTTTCAAACTCTAATTTCAGTGAAAAATACATTCTATATGACTAGATGAGTCTAAAACATCGTAAGGGAAATTTAGTTTTTAAACATATATTCTAAAGGCCAATATAAATTAATTTTGGTGGATATTTAAAATATATGGGGAAAGTGGAAGACTTTGGGAGCCTTATAAGCTATAAAAATGAATACATAAAACCCCTAGGTGTGGTAGATTTAATTGTAATTCATATTTTTCTAATATATAAAAGGAAAGTGTTAAACATCAAAATTGTATATAGTTATGCAAATCATTATTAAATTAGTTCATTTGTAATTTTATTTTAAAATTATAATTTATAATTTTAATATTTAATGACAATTTTCAAGATGTCACATTACAATTAGGACTTGCAATTAGGACATAAAATTATAATTTTGACTCACAAAATTATAATTTGAACTTAAAATTAGGATTAATAAAAACTTAATTGTCTATTCCAGATGTCCTTGAGTTAGTCATCTACATGAAATAGTTCACAATATATAATTAATTATTTAGAAATTAAAAATTAATATTTTATAAGAGATTGATCTATTTATTAATTTTAATATGTACATCTTACACAAACATTTAAAATATGGCATACCTCTATAGGAGCATCATATAGTGTAGCTAAGAAATTTTGATCATCAAGTATATACCCCTAATTGGATGTGCAAGTAGGACCATAATATGAGTGATTGTAATTTTGACAAAAATGTGGTATCAATGTGTGTGAGGTGCTAGGAAAAGGACCAAATCATTAATACTCTTTACCACTAACTTCAATTTCCATGCGATTAGCTTGGTAATTTAAATTTTATAAGAGCATACTCAATGCTCCTACTGCCAAAAAACACTACCTATGGTTGAATTGGTGTAGGAATACTAAGCGATGAAGAATCAATAATGGGTGGAGTAAGCATACATCAATTTTGACAGACGCATCCACCTACCCTATGCTATATAATGCCACCACCAACACTCTAGAATAATTTCATGTCAAAATAAGTTAGTTTTGAACCCAATTCAAAATAAGCCCTTATTTTCTTTAAAATATAAAAGTACGAGGAAGAAAAGTGATTTAGATTGGGGAGAGGTTTGTAGAATATTCAAGGTAGCATGGTTTTAGGCTTCAAGATGGCCCTAGGTAATTAGGGCTTGATTATTCTTCCTTGTATTTCTCTCACTTGCCTTGATTTTCTTTTGGGTCTTGCTTGATTTCCTACATTTATGTTCACATAGTTATGTTCTACACATCTGGTCTAGTGACCGCAAGGTGATCTATCTTTAATTTGTAAGTGTTAATTACAACTAAAAAGAAGGTACCAGCCTTAGTGGAGTCTGATGTCCTAGTTGAGGGAGATCGGCTTTATATTTCCATTAGGAATTTCGGTAATCATAACCCAGATGCTTCTGGAATTTGCATTTCAAAGAAAATCTTCAAGGAAATCATCACTAATGCTAGTACAATGGTTATCTCAACCTCCACAAAACTCATTAGATGTTGTGATAGTGGGTCCAATGAAGATTTAAAGAAGAAGGATGGGTAGGTATGGATTCCTTTTTTGTGCATAATAAAATATTCCTTGAATCACCGAATGTAGGTATGGTGCTCATAATTTCTAATGAAGAAATTAGATTAAATAAGACTATAATATTTCTAGCAGGCATAGATATTAATAAACTATCTACAAGAAAAAATTTAGATGATAGGATTCAAAATGTATTGAAATGGTAGGAAAAGTGATCCCCACAAGTTTTATGATTGTGTATGTTCACAAAACCTTAGGGATCTTAATAGGCACATTTTGATTGATTTCATTAGGAAAGAGATCACAAGGTGTAAAGATTGACTTTCAACCTCAATGGTGAGTCAATAAAACCTATATCTTAGTCCATAGTACAATAGGATAGATTTGAAATGCTCAAGCTAAATGAAAAATAAAACCTAATAATTAAAATGAAAATTCTTGAAAAATTACAGAGACTATTATAGAACTTTGTAGGTAGATCTAAGAAAGGCCTAAACAGATGTACTTGTCACCAAAAATTTGTTTTGAAGAGTGCAAAGGGACTCATTCTCCTTTGGGTGAATGGGTTTCAGTTTAGGGCTCCAAAATAACTTTTGACAATCCTTTGATGCTAGATCTTAGCTTTGGTGTGAAACAAGTCCCACTATTGGAAAGTCAGAAATAAATTCTACAACTTAGGTTACTTGTCTTGACAACAATGATGACAACTTATGTGACAATGAAAAATTTCTCCTTCAAGATCTCTTCAATTCTTCATCAACCTGTGATCTACACATATACAAAGAAGAAAAATATTCTATTTGTATGGGGGTTTTTCTTGGTTAAACCCCAATTTTGGTAATTAAACCTTGATATGCTTTGTTTGATGTTTTGGATACTTGAAATGCTTGGATGGTTTAGGATAAAAAATGCATATTAGCCTTCACAAGATGGAATGAATATACATAGACTTGAGCATGATGTTAGGATCATGATTGCTACAACAAATGACTAATAAATATACTCTTGAATGCTCTTGACAATGATATTTTCTCTTGAAGTTCTCCTTAATGATAGATCATTCATGTTAGATTTGAAATGATAAAAAGACTATGTATTTATAGATGTTTATATAATTTCCTTAAAATTAGATTCCAAAAGCCAAAAATTGCAAATTGAATTTGAATCATTAAACTACCACCAAAAATATATTTTAAATTAGGTCTTGGCACTTAAATGGGACCCATTCTCCCATGGGAAAATGGGTCTTTTCCTATAAGTCTAGGATACTCCTATTCCATGGTGATTTAATTATTAATTGCATGAATTAAATGTCAGTTCTCCTTTTCAAAAAGGGAAAAATTAGGATTTGGAATGCATAATTTGGAAAATTAGAAGCTTAATGAAGTCCAATAAATTAAGAGACTCAAACATAGTGTGAAATTGTAAAGATATCTTATTTCCTACACTACATTTAGCCCCCACTTTAGTGAGAGTATGAACTTATACTTAGACTCACACTAAAGTAGAGAAATATATGTCAAAAGGGGTCCAAGTGCACAAATGTTAATGAGATAGGATGAAAAAGATCAAGGAGGATGATCAAGCCCCTAGGATTGAAGATCCCATGGAAAACCAAAATAAGCACAAAGGACACACATATATGTAAGATATATGGAGCAAGACAAGATTCACAAGCATACAATGTCAAATCCAATGCAAAAAGAAAAAGGAAAAAAAAATGATGGAATAGAAAGTTGTGTTATGGCACATCCATGAAATATTCTCACAAGGGCTAGTGTAGTCCGGTATACACTAGGTGAGCTCCAAAGACAAAATGAGAAACACACACTAGGTCTACAAGGTGTGTACCCAAAGAAAGGTGGTAGATGGGATGGACACATCAAGTCTATAGGTGTGTTTCCATACATAAACCATAGAAAAAGTTATACTCCTTGATAACTTTAATAAGGTGCCACCAAATGGTTAATGTGCTATGCAAATGCTACGCTAAGTCCAACTTCTGTGAAAAAAAGTGAATCCAAAAATGTCAAACTAAAAAATAAACTCATCTTAGGAGGTGTGAATGCCAAAATGAAATAATTCCAATTTATGCCCCCACTTTAAAGAAATTTTGAAACACCATATTGTGAGAAATTACTTTAAAGTAGAAATGATAAACTCCAATTGATAAAAGGGAAATGCGAGCTTATTTGGAAATACCTATGCCAATGATTTGTTTCCAAATAAAGTTGCTTCATGAAGAAATTTTTCCCCCATATGCAATCTCTAAAGACAATACATAAGAGATCTACAGATTTGGGTTTAGCGTATGACTTTGCTACAGTAATATAACAGAGCTCAAAACTATGATCATTGACCAAATACTCATAGAACAACAAACACAAAGGAAGAATTAAATATAGAGAGTGAAAGAAAAATAAAATTTTTTGGGTCAAGAGACCTAGGTGTCTCAAAACCTTGCATTTTGACATACTTCAATTGTGAAATGAAAATGTCTTTATCTGTCTAATTTATTTGTAGTCCAAGGAAGAAATTCATCTCCCAAAAATAAACATTGTAAACTCTTTATGCATTTCCGCTGCAAACTTCTTACACTTAGCTTCATTCCCTCCAAAGATTATGTCATCAACATATACAACCAAAATCAAGATTTGATCTTTTTCAACTTTAAAGTAAATATTTCTATCTACGGTACCTTTATTAAATCCTTGTTGTATCAAATACCTATCCAACCTTGCATACCAAGCTCTAGGTGTAGTGCCCCTCATACTTTTCTTTGATAGACTAACAATTGTTTTGTTTTGAGATGAGACATTATGGTACATTGTTTGATGTTGGACTTATAACTATGTAGATGCTTGTGATGACATTCTTGTTATTTGAGTTTATGACATGATATAGTTAGTATATGGTTTTATCTGATCATGAGCATTAAGTGATTACCTTACCATGACTATTGTGTGATTATTGGGTGACTGAGCTTATCTTGTTTGTTTATGAGTTGATGTGATTATTTGATGATGTCTTATTGATGTGTTTGGGTGAAGGGGATAGTGTCACATCAATCACTTGTGAGTGCCATACAATGCTACGATTTCCCTTTCACGATGTTCCTCATTATATGTATATGTGTATATGCACAACTGTTTTGTGTGTTGTAGGATGCAGGTACTAGGCATCGACTACACCTAAATTGATAGGTATGTGCGTGCCTCAAAACTCAATGGATCAATTGATCAGAGATAACACTTGGTCCCCTACTTCAGCCATCATCCTTGAAGAGGATGAGTATCCATTTTTCACACCGGGCCAGAGTTGTCAATATGGTTGGTTTGGTCCATAGTGTTGTGGTATTGATTTTTGACCTCGCTTTGTGGTCAAGTATTGATTGGTACTTAGTTCATTTGATTTAAATTTGTTTGATACATGTTTCTAATTAATTGTCGCATTAAAATATAATTATTAAGTTAAAAAGGTATTTTGATAAGTAAAAATAAATTCTTATATATAATTATAGTTATGATTAAATAAAGTTATAATGTATTGTTAAGTTAATAAATAAAATATTATAAAGGTAATTATTATGTTTAAATAAATTAGAATATGTCTTGTTGAATAGATATATAAATAATTGTAGTGAATAATGAATATAAAATAAAATGATTAAATAAAAAAGGTTTGCATGCAACAATGTGCACTCTAAAATAGTTAATAAAATTGGTTTGTTTTGTAAAAGAAAAGGGGATTTGGAGTTAAGTCTTGGACGAATCTTGTTTGGTTCCTATGAATATTTTCTTGTTTGGAGATCTTTCATTCTGTTGGTTGTAGGAAGTAATTTTCCTGTGAAAATTGCAAATACTATTGATTTTTTGGGGAAGATTGGAGCTACAAGTTGAGAATTCAAAGGTCGACATTGAATCTTTAGCTATGCCAATTGATTGAATCCAGGTTCCATTGATTTTTGAATTATGTCTCTATTTTTGAAAAAAATACTTGAATGTCTATGTTGTTTGGTAACAAAACATTTCCTGTTTATTTATTTTGAATTGAAGTAATTAGTAAATACAATTGCTGAAGGTTTTAGAAGCCCTTCTTGTAAATCAATTTGTGCAAATCCTATAGTATTATACAACCATGAAACCACAATTATTTGGGGTATTATGCTTAAATTGTAACATCTCACTATAAAACCTCGAAGGTTAAGAGCCAAAAGAGGACAAGATAATTTTTTTTTAAAACATAAGGGATAACATACATAAAAAGTAGTTTCCAGAACCATATAACGACTACATACAAGGCCAAGTATGGCCTAATGCAACCCAAGGGAGAGGATTAATCTAGCCTCCAAAGAAAAACCAGACAGGAGAAAATAAGATAGCTCCAGGAAAAATGCTCTAGAACTTACTGCTCCAAAACTTTCTGCGTTGCTCCAAAACTTTAGAAGCACTGCTCCGGAACTTTAGTAACACTGCTCTGGAACTTTCTGCACTGCTCTGGAACTTTAGCAGCGCTGCTCTGGAACTTTCTACGCTGCTTCAGAATTTTAGCAGCATTGCTCCAGAACTTTAGTAGCGCTGCTCCAGAACTTTTAGCGCTGCTCCAGAACTTTAGCAGCATTGCTCTGAACTTTCTGTGCTACTTTGGAACTTTAGTAGCAACTACACAAATTATTACAATAGGTTGTGCTATGCTGGAAACTTAACAACATGATACATAAAGGAATAAAATACATCGAAAACTCTAATTATACATAAAAAAAAAGAAAAAGAAAAATCCATAAAAGAATTGTAATAATACATGCGAGTCTAATGCCAACACCGGAACCCATAAGCCAAACATGATCATCACATATCTTCTCATTAAATTTATGATTTCTTTCTTTCTCTCAAGAGAGTACAATGTAAATAAGGAATAAGTATGAATACAATAGCCTTTCTATGAATAAAATACATCATTTGAAAGATAAATATAGAAGAGGGGATGACTCCAACTGGTGCTCCAATAACTTGTACACTGGTCCCCAATGGCGATGGCAACACCTCCCTACCATGTGGACTCAAAAGAGGCCACCCCACCATGCTCAGAGATAGTCACAAGGCCCAAAAAAAGGTAGAAAGACAAAGGGAAGGTAAGGCCAACACTCACATCAATCATGAACCAATCATGGAAGGCAATGCACACAATCAAAGTCACAACAAGAAATGCTCATCCAATATCATGATAGGTACTACACATGACTACCAAGGGCTAGATAATAGAGTACATATCAGATGGACTGTCATCATGCGTGCTCAAAGAGATGGCACCACATGGAATCAAGTACACCTCTCATAGGGACGAGGAGACTCAATCATGCCTAAATCCATGCCCTGCAGATAGATGGGCCTTCTTGAGTGCATCCTTAGCCTTTACAAGAACTCAAGGCCATGCATGAGGAATTATTATCTTATTAGTGTTTTTCCCTATTAATTTTATTTAGTTATCACTTGTTTACTCTAACTCTGCTACTAGTTCCCCTACAGCCACTTGCGAGCCCCGGGCCTGTAGAGAGCCACTCCATATGCCCACTCTATCACCTAGACCTATGCTCATCTCATTTAACCAACAAGGAAACCAAAGAATACATGCAATAAAAAGAAAGGCCACAATTTATGTCAAAGAAACCAATTAAAAATAGCCAACTAATACTATTGTAAAAAGACGCATTTAATAGTTGTAATTCAACAAGAAATGAAGGCATAGAAAACATGTGAAAATTCAAAGTGCCCGGATTATGAGTCTAAGCCCGATCCAGTTCAAATTTTGGCATTTCAAGTTGAAATCCACCTTTGATTTTTGAGTTTATGACAAAAAATGAAGTGTTCTGAAAAACATTTTTTTTCCAAATTAGGCAAGAAAATCATAAAAAAATAAAAGTGCCCAGATTTCAAATCTGTCAAAGACCTAGTTGAGGTCTTGGCATTCCTACATGAAATCCACCCTTAATTTTTATTTTTATCAAGAGGGTAATGAGCAATAATTAAAAAACATGTTTTTTCCTTACAATTTGGGCAAAAGAGAAAAAAATAGAAAGAACCCATAAATCAGATTTTTCCCATAAACCCAATTCATGTTTGCTAGAGATTTACAAAAATAAGTCACACAAAAAATTACAAAGCAACAATAACCAATTAAAACAATCCAACATTCAACTCCAAACAATACAAAAAAAAAAAAAACATAAAGGAGTTCCTCAAATTTTCATGGGACAGAAATAACCCAGATTTGAAGAAAAATTACCAGCCATGCATCAATGAAGAACAACAAAAAATTACCTCAAATTTCCGAAAAACTAAAATGGAGAATTTCCCAATGATGAAGGCATGACCAAGCTCCAAAATTATACAGCAAACAAGAACTGGCACGCTAATTTCAACAATTTCCTACCCACAAATTCTTCTCTGAAAACCTTCACAATCTCCCCAATTCAATCACCCAAATCATAGGGTTTCTTTCACCATGCAAACAACAATTTCTTTCTTTCCTCTCCAAAAATAAAATCCTCCTCAAAACAAAGCTCTCTTTCCTTTTTATATTTTCCCCAAAACCATCCAAAAAGAGAATAAAGCATTTGATAAATTTTGCATTAAAGTTCCTCCAAAAGGAACAATTAATTAAAGTAAAAAAATAAGCAATATTAAAATACACATGGCCTCCCCAAAAGGATTAGTAAATATTTAAATAAAATATTTAAAATCTCAAGAAAATAACAATTCAAATCCCCAAATACTTAACCACCTTAAAATACCATATTCAAAACATGTGAAGATGCCAATGGAACCCATCAAAACACTGAAAATCCAAATTAAATATATATAATCACATAAAATATTAATGAAAACCAAAACCAAATACCTCAATGATACAAGTAGGAAAGTCACATATGGTAGAAGGGTGCTTCGGACATTACCATTAGGTAACTGGATGGAAGACAACAATATGAAAACACTGCCCTAAGAGGGTACAATGGGCTAGGGTAGGGGATATTTGGCATGTGACTACCTCTAGTAACCACCATCGGGGAAAGAGAGTACACTCAAGCCTATGAATTTAGGCAGAGTCGATACTCAGTACCTGCATCACTCTAATCAAATGTTAAAGTACATGTGAATGAATCATATACCATATATCTAAAGCAGTATCAACCATCAGGAAAAAGAGTCGTAATATCATAAGCCTCTCGGTTACGAGTGTTATGATATCATTTTTTTCTTGTCCATAATCATACAAAAGCAAGGAAAATGATGTAAACATAAAAATATAAGCATGTAATCCAGCATAATATCTAGCCATGTAAGCATGAAATCCAACATGAATAATAATCATGTCAACAACATAACAGTATATAAACATGTAAGCATGTAAACATGTAATCCAACATAACAGTCATGGAATTACACCTCTCAGGTGTCAATACAAAATAATGAAGGGACAAATAGTGTAAATACAAAATATAAAGTTATTGGAATCCATCAAGGAAATACCACAGCAAAATACAAACATGGGGGTTGTTACATAAATCATTTACTCTATCTTTTTTTCTACCATTTGAATTGCATTCCAAACTAGGGATGCAACTGTAATATTTGACAAGATTTTCCATTCTTTATTCTGGCATAATCCTCTATTTTTTGTATTGTTTTCCCTTCAATATTTTCCTCCTATTTGTAGTCTATCATATTGTAAATAGTGTTATTGATCTATCCCTACCAATTGCATTTATTTTACAAGTTTCATGAGCCTCTTCATTTTATGTTATTAGCATACCCTATTTCATGTTCTCTTTAAAAAATGAATTTTCTTGAGGCCAATATGTAGCACCCCGTTCACTTGGTTATTGGCTTGGTTGTACGCCAATTGTGGTGCCCAGCCCAGCCATGGCTGGCGAGCCAGGTGTCCCTTCCATTCTCCCTGTGAATTCATCACTTACAACAACGTAGGGTTAGACTATGATTCAATTTAATCCATGTGAATAGTTTAAATCCATTCAAAGGATACACCTTGGCTTGCTTTTTATATTTAATATATGTACATGGTATTCGATGTAGATGCTTTTTTATTGATGTTTCATTTGTATGCACTATAAATAGTAATTGATGAGTACGGCTGTGGATGGTAATCATTGTACATGCTTCATCTTTGGCTTTTGACACCCTATTCTATCATGCATAAGCTTTATGAGAAACATTCAATGTTGTCACTATATAATCAATATTCCATAGAGAAGTTTTATGTTAATATTTGATACTTGTATTTTAGTCCCTTTTGGTGTATGTATATTAAGTTAGATATCCGAGTTTACATGTATATATATATATATATATATATATATATATATATATATATGTATATTTGTATATCCATATGATAATTTGATATAATGATAGTAAACCACATTCTATTTTAAAATATATACATATTTATATGTGTATGTATATATATTATGATTTTAGAAAAAGAACAATTCTCCCTAAGTAATTAAATGATTATGTTAGATAAATGAAGTTGGAAATTAAATAGAGAAAAATGATTTATTTATACTTAAATAAATGAATTAGAGTATCCTTTTGATTAATTAATGATTGTTGATTTCTTTTATAATTGTTTAATAGTTAAATTGTAAATTTACTATGTAATTAGTTGTTGAGCAATATGAGATGAGGAAATAAGGTCTTTCGTGGATGTATTGTTTGTTGGATCATATGCAATGAATATTGTTTTTTATTTTTTGATGTTGGGGTGATTGTGTCTATTTCTAAAAAGTGGAAGTCATTTGTGCATAGTGGTTAAGTTGGCTTCCAGAGGCTTGGGAGGGAGTATTTTTATATGTTTTTTTTATTGTTTCACTTTGGAAGTGGTTTGGTAATGTTTGAGTTGTTTGCAAGAGGGTCACTACCTTGCACTGTGTTTTGATTCTTATGATTGTGATATGTGTGTGTATATGAAAAATTTGGATAAAATAAAAAATGATAAAACAATAACATGCATTACCTAATCCAAATCTTCAATTCCTCAAATAGATGCAATGATGGATGAATTATCTAATTGATTTGATATGTTGGTTGCTCAATTCAGTAGCATAACATTGAGATGGAGATGGTAGATAGAAATTGATGAATGATTCAAGAATGATTTTGGCAGCATAAGGATACTTGAAGAATCAACACCCCCAAATGGCTTATGAAAGGGTTGATTTATAGGCAAGGTCTGATTTGGATTGATGGTTGAGATTAGATATCAATAAGATGTCTTAATCAATGGCCAAGATTGAAAGTTGTAGTATGAAATAGGGTTAGGGAAAAATTAGGGAAAATGATAAGGATGAAGGGTTCACATTGAATTATGAGATAATTCAATCAAGGGCTAGGATTAAATGAGATGACAAGAGATAAGATTTGATGTGGAAGATAAGATTGGCACGGATAAAGAAGTGACAGGAGAAATTAAATAATAAAAATTATTTAATTTAGGTGGCCAATGAATAATTAAATAAATTAAAATAATTATTTAATTATAGAGGAATGTGACAAAAGGAATCATTTTAAATTAAATAATGATTTAATTCAAAATTCAAGAGAGTGGACCAAATTAAATAAATAAAATTTATTTAATTTATGAGAGAAGAGGCTAATGAATAATTAAATAATTAAAATAGAGTACTTAATTAGTGACATAATTAAATAAATAAAATTTATTTAATTAATCAGGAAGAAATAAATATAGAAATGAATTAATTAAATAATTAAAAATTATTTAATTAAGAAGAATGAAAGGGGGAAATTATGAAGAATTAAGAAATCGCAAGCCTACGAAAATTTTTAGTGTCTACATTTTTTCCCTCCTTGAGATGATGTTAGAGATGATGAGATTTGTGTCAAGTAACATCATTTCAAAGAAGCTAAACTGTGGATAGAGGAAAATGGATGATGATAGAAAGATAGGATGATGATGAAATAAGAGTGGGATGATGATGATGCCCCCTTCAAGAGAATAGGTGGGTTGGAAAAACATGGGTATGCTCTCGAAATGAAATGATAAGGAGGGATAAGATGAATGATGCAAGATAGGAAGTGGATGAAGGAGATGAATGATGCACTTTGCTACAAGAAAGTGAACAACCATGATGTTTGATGTCACACTAGACATGATGCACCAAGGTGACGATGTGTCTCGTGCCCCATCATAATACAACCTTGTCTAAATACAAGATATGAATATTAGCTAGAATAACTCTGATTTGATGCAAATTCAAGATAAAAATGATAGCACACACAAGCAAGCAAGAAATAATGCACAAATGATACAAAAACAAACAAGGTATTGCCCCTATCAAGTTGTAAACCGATAAGTAATTGATTGATTGATTGATTTTGATTGATGATGATAGTGTTGTCATTGTAGGGAATGATATATCCCTAGATCAACACAAGGATGATTGATTGAATTTGGTTGATGATGATAGTGTTGTCATTGTGGGGAATGAAAAATCCCTAGATCAACACAAGGATGATTGATTGATTTATTGATTGACTTTGATTGATGATGATAGTGTTGTCATTGCTGGGAACGACATATCCCTAGATCAAAACAAGGATGATTTATTGATTAGGTTTACAACAATATTAGGATCGAGACCAAAGGATGTGATTAGATAATTTTGCAAGATTGATCGACTTGATTGGTATGGATTAAGGATTGCCTTGCGTTTGGATTATTGCTTGGAATGATTCGATTTATTTGATTTCAAGAAGTGGTTTGGAATGATATGATGAGTGATTTGATGATTTGATTACATGAAAGGATGTGATGAATTGAATAGAATAATTGATGTGATTGGATTGATTTAGATTGATTGGATTGATTAATTGATAATTTGAAGATTGATTTGAAGGAGTTGAATTGATACGTTGAATTGATTTGAAGAATTGATTAGAAGAAATTATTTGGTTTGATTTTATTGCTTGGATTTTTGTTGGCTATTTGATTTTTTTATCTTTTTTAGGACCTTTTTACATTTTTTTGTATTTTTGGGGATTTTTTTTGGATTTTCAAATGTTTTGATTTTTGGATTTTGAGATGTTTTGATTTTTTGGATTTTTGAAATGTTTTAATTTTTTGGATTTTTGAAATGTTTTGATTTTTTGGATTTTTGAAATGATCTATTTTTTTAAATTTTGAAATGTTTAGATTTTTTTGAATTTTTGAAATGTTTTGAGATGTCAATGGATGACAATTTGGGTAGCCTTTGTGCTAGATACCAATGACAAGGGAAAACCAACTCTAGGTACAAGGATATAGATGGGATTGATGGATGGAAGGGTGTGTGATAGAATAAGAGATAAAAGGCTCATGATAGATGGATGGATGGGATGGATGTATGCATCATAAGAGAGCAAGGATGTGATCTCCAAAGACTATGTCACATAGGCATAACATGCCCCATTCTAGGTGCAATACTTAATATTTTTCATGACAAAGCTTATGAGAATAGGATAATGATAGGCTTGTTGGGAAGGATGTGGTGTATCAAAAGATATTCAAAGCATGTTTCAACACTTTTCTCCTATATCTTCATCAAGATCAAAAGGAGGATGAATGAACTCAAATATGATAGGTAGGTGTGATGGCTAAAGATGGTAGGTAGGATGGAAATTATATGACATGAAAATGATAGGTTGGATAGATAAGACATTGTGCCCCCAAGTGTAAGTGACATAGAAGATCAACCTACACATCTGTTTGCTAGGTTTTCAATATGGTACTTATCCAGGGTGCCTGTTTACTAGGTTTTCACCATCAGACGAAGGGATTTCTCTTTACTTTTTTTTTCTATTTTTCTTTTCTTTCTTTTGACTTTTTGACTTTTAAATAGGGGAAGGATAGGAGGGACTCAAGTGTCTAGTTCCATCAAAGGTGGTAGTCCCACTAGAGATGGATGTCATTGTATGGACCATGTCAAATGTCATTATGCTCATAGATGTTGGTAAGGGATCACATGAAAGGGAGATGGAGTAGGTAGATGGATTATGATGCAAATTATGTAGGGAAGATGATAGGGATTATATGGGACTTATGCAAAAGATGAATGGGGAGGCTTAGCCAAAAGAATGGACCATAGGAAGGTGGTGGGGGAGATATGTAGGATAATGAATGAAGGATTAGGGGATGGAGTTATGTGGAATTGGTGTGAAATTGAAGGGAACCATGACCAATGGTTTCACACATTGTGATAAACGTTGAAGCTTTTGATGCGAACGGGGTGTATGAAGCAATGTAGATGTTTGCTAAGGAGATGGGTGATGAAGTGCTTTAGGTACCCACATGGACTTAGTATTTTTATGACTTTTATTTTGCTTGTGGGATGGAATATGATATTCTTGAATAGAGTGGGAATGTGAGGTGGAAGTGGATGGTTGGGATTTTTGTGATGAGGATACCTCATTTGATTTGCTTTCCTTTTTCTTAGGGACCCAAACCATTTTAGTTTTGGCTTTTACTTTTGGAGGTATGGGCTTATATAACTTTTTAGTTGTATTTTTCTTTGATTCTTTGATTTTGTGCCCTAAGGCATGATGATGCTTAGGATTTTTTACTTTATAGGTAGAGACATTGAAATTTTTTCTTTTGAATCCCATGGGTATGGTAGAATGAGTGGAAGCTTCATGTTTAGACAATGTGTGCATTGCTTGGTCATGATTAGGATTTTTAGAATATTTATGGATGGATGGATAAGGGGAATGGATAATGGGGATATAAGGTGTTGGGAGTAATGGTGGAAGATTAGATGGAGGGATATTAGGAGTAGGAAGCAATGGTGGAAAAGTGGATGGTCACATGCTTTTGAAACTTGTAGGATGATGGAGGAAGGATGGAAACATATGTTTTAGGCATATGATAGGATTCATGATGGAAAGAGGAAATAGGATGGATGGAGGAAGTACCAAAATTTTTAGCTTATTTTCCTTGGGGTGAGTATCCAAGGCTAAATGAGTGTGGAGGTACATTGATATGGATGGGATCCAAAATACCATGTTCGTGAAGGTCTAGACGTTTACCTTGGTGGTTCATGTTTTGGAGTATGCAATGGACAATGGGACTAGGTGTAGGTGGAACACTAGACACAATTTCATTATTGGATGGAGAAAATGGAGCAAGGGAAGATAATGGTTGTTGATGTTCTGAGGAGGAACATTCATGAATGAGGGTGGAAATACCAATAGGATATGATGGAGGACTTGCAATGGGGTCAATAGTGGGTGATGGAGGATCATTAGGATCTTGATTAGAATTGTGTTCACTTAGATCCAAGGTATTTGTTTGATCTTCTATGTGTGCTTTGGAGGCATATGTCTCATCAAGGGAAGTGGATGTTGATGGATCATGGATAGGGTTAGGTAGGGGGTGGATAGGAGCAATGGAGGTTTCTTGCTCACGGATAGGTGAAGTGATAGGATCTTGACCATGAAATGCATAAATTTGGCTAAGAGGATCATCATGGCCTTCTTAATCATAGGTAAGATCATAGAGGGGAGCTTGATCATAAATAGGACCAAGTATGTTATGAGTGGGATCATTATATGGGCCTAGATCTTGATTAGAATGGGAAGTTAATGTTTCCTAACGCTTAGGATAATTTTCTTGACATAGCTCTTGGCTTGTTTGAATGGAAGTGGAAGGGGGTGACTCTTGAATGGGCTCAACATGTTCTTGATGGTTAACAAGATAGGAGCATGACAGAGGGTGACTGGGACTTGTGAGGGGAGACTCTTGAATTGGCTCAAGGGGTTGTGGATGACATGGTTGGCTTGAAGGACTTGGTATGATGTTTGTGGACTCTTTTGTATGTTCAAGTATATGTGTTGAATGACATGGTGAAAATTAATTCCTTTCTAGTAGCCCTTGGGTCACATCCTTCATAGGTGGATGGGTGTATTTGGGTAATGCCATAGGTTTTCTTTTGAATTTTTTGAATTTAGGGCATAGATTTGCTAGAGGACTAGATGATGGTGGGGGAATGGAGATTTTTATGGGTTAGAAGGTGGAGAGGCCAATGGATTAGGACTAGGACATGGTGGCTTAGGGATATGCATTTTATTGAATGGTGTTATGATAGAGTTATAGGGTGCATGAACTAGATTGGTGTTCCCCTTGTCAAGTGGAACATGAGAATTGAAAGGCTCTTGATTTTGTTGCCAAGGTGGACTTGGTCTCCTATGTTCTTGTTGTGATATGGGTGGATATATTGATTTGGCATTGACATGATAGGTAGGTGGGTTTGGTTGGAATGATGATGAAGGTGACACATAGGATTTTTGTTGAATGTGTTGAGGTTGTAATGGTGTTTGGACTTGTTGTGGTATGATTTGTTGTTGTAATGATGATGTATGGGTTGCATAGGATAATGGTTGTTGAAAGGTGGATTGATATATATAAGGGTTGACATTAGAAGAGGTGTGATAGGTTGATGAAGGGGAAACAAGATATGTGGATGGATGAGGTTGATATGATGATATAGGTGACACATAGGATTGAGGTGAAATTTGTTTATGTGGTGATGGGATTGGATGTTGTGCTTGTTGGATTTGACAAGTGGCCATGAGGTATTGGAATTTTTCTGAGTTGTTGCATTTGAGGTGATTGGTTTGTTTGAAGTTTTTGTATCATGTCATGGACTCCTTGAATGATTTGTTGGTTTAAAGGTGATTGGCTTGTTTGAGCTTCATGAAGTATGTGAATGAGATTTTGTGCTATGTCTTCTAATGTTGGTATGGTGTAAAATGATGTTGATTGGATTAAAGAGATGATGATGATTAGGATATGATGTGGATGATGTGGCAAGTGTTTATTGAAAGTTTTACTTGGGAAATATGAAACTCAAGATCTCACATGTAAATGCATGAATGCACACACCAAACAAAATGATAAATTTTTCTTTCAAGATTAAATGTTATGATTAAGAAAACACTTGAATACACAAGTCTAATGCTATTCAAGTGGGTATGGCCAATTAGGTCTTAAGATAGGATGCACAAGGTTGACTAAAGATGATTTGAAAGAAAAATCCTACCACACAGTTGGGAGAAAGGGGTAATCCACCCTTCACCTTCACTTCCCAAAGGTATAAAGTTCTTTGGGGCTTATCCAAGAGTGACAAGATTTCAACTCCCAAAGGAGCATGTCTTTGGATTCACACTCGATTGAGGTCATCCCTTGGAGGTGTGTGTGCTCCAAGTAGGCCTCCTAAGAAGGGTATGAAAAAGCGAACCAAGTGAGGTGTTTTGGAGGACACACACACTTGATTGACACTTGCAGTTGTTAATTTCCCTTTAGAAAATTGAAATGCATGTAAGCAAACAATGGAAGCACTTGTTCTTTTTAACCCAAAGCCAAAATGTGTGATGGAAGAAAGTGGTTCTTTTTAAGCCCAATTTCAAAGTGTTATTGCAAAAAAGATGTTTGTTTTAAGCACTTAATTCAAATGTGTGACAAACAAGATGTTCTTTTTAAACCCCAAATTGAAGTGTGTTAACAAGCAATTATTAGAGATGAAATATGGAATGTGTGCAACTATACTTGATTTAGTTCTAAATTTTTGTCCACTTGATCCAATTTTTCCTTTGAATTGTTTATTTTTCTACACATTCACAAAACCAACTACAAATCCAAAACCCTAATAAGATAATTGATCACTAATATTAGAGGGTTATCTAGTCAAGACAAGTCTAATTTTTGGAAATGCTTTTTGCATAAAAAATAAAAACACAAAGAACAAACCCTTATTGAAATTTCTAGAGCCTTCCAAAAATGTAAAGAAATCTAAAAAAATTGTTGTTTTGCACCCAATATTAATTTTTTTATGAAAAATCATTGAAAAAATTATTAAAAATACAAAATAGGTCCAAAAATTCTAGTTTTCAGAGTGAAGGCACTTGACATCATCCCAAATCTGCAACAAATTTTTATGAAAACATCTATAAATTTTGTGAGATATTAACAAATCTTTGTAAAACCCTAATTTTCAAAGATCTATTGTTTGTATAATTATTTTTCATCCAAACAAAAAACATAAAGAAAAAGCCCCTATTGAAATTCAGAAAAATTTCCAAAAAAATCAATAATTATCTCTCAAAATTTATTTTTCATGAAAATAACAAAAAAAACTATAAAAAATTAAAAATAGATCTAAAAAATATTCTTTTTGGACTGAAAGCTCTTGATATTGTTCCCAACCTACAAAAAAAAATTGTGAGAAAATACATAGCCATTTGAAAGTTATGTTTGAATCTTTGAAAACTAGGGTTTTGTCCCAAAATGAAGCAAAAATTGCAACAGAAAGCTAACAAAACTTGCAACAAAAAGGATCCAACTCCAAAATTCCTCAAAAATTTTCAAAATATTGACCTAAAAATCAGTTAGGGGGTTCACGTTGGGTTCACCAAAATGTAAATGAAAAATTTGGATAAAATAAAAATGATAAAACAATAACATGCATTACCTAATCCAAATCTTCAATACCTCAAATAGACATAATGATGGATGAATTATTCGATTGATTTGATATGTTGGTTGCTCAATTAAGTAGCATAACATTAAGATCGAGATGATAAATAGAAATGGATGAATGATTCAAGAATAATTTTGGTAGCATAAGGATACTTGAAGAATCAACCCCCCCAAATGGCTTATGAGAGGGTTGATTTATAGGAAAGGTCTTATTTGGATTGATGGTTGAGATTGGATGTTAATAAGATGTCTTGATCAATGGCCAAGACTGAAAGTTGTAGTATGAAATAGGGTTAGGGAAAAATTAGGGAAAATGATAAGGATGAAGGGTTGAGATTGAATTATGCGATAATTCAATGAAGGGCTAGGATTAAATGAGATGTCAAGAGATAAGATTTGATGTGGAAGATAAGATTGGCATAGATAAAGAGGTGATAGGAGAAATTAAATAATAAAAAAAAATTAATTTAGGTGGCCAATGAGTAATTAAATAAATAAAATAATTATTTAATTATAGAGGAATGTGACAAAAGGAATCATTTTGAATTAAATAATGATTTAATTCAAAATTCAAGAGAGTGGACCAAATTAAATAAATAAAATTTATTTAATTTATGAGAGAAGAGGCTAATGAATAATTAAATAATTAAAATAATTATTTAATTATAGTGGAAAGTGGACAAAAATTAAATAAATAAGAATTTATTTAATTTTATAAAGGAGAGGACTTAATTAGTGACGTAATTAATTCAATAAAATTTATTTAATTAATTAGGAATAAATAAATATAGAAATTAATTAATTAAATAATTAAAAATTATTTAATTATGAAGAATGAAAGGGGAAAATGATGAAGAATTTAGAAATCGTAAGCCTGGGACAATTTTTAGTGTCTACAATATGCAAGAGGCTCTATGTCTTGCATGGTGTTTAGAGTCATATGATTATGTTTAGTGTGCATGATGGTAAAAGCCTTGCTTGATGTGTAGGGTTTACTAGTTTCAAGTAGGGGGAGTGGATCTCAATAGGGGCTAAAACCCAAAGTGGTGTCCAGGACAACCCATTGGAGAGTTTCTTAATCCAGTGACAACCTAAAAATAAATTAGGGGGAATGGGTAGTTTTCACATTAAACAAGATAATGGATGCCTCACCCATGCATGTAGTGCTCATTTAGGCTAAGGATAGGTTGAGAAGGCGTGGTTGGAAAGATCAACTTCCTTTTCCTCACAAAAGAAATGTTGGTTTCACATGTGTCACCCTATGGGGTTGGGACCTAGTGAGAGGTTTACCAGGACAACCATAAATGGGCCCTGGGGTCTAGTGAGAGATTGTTAGGACAACCCATGTCAAGACTATGCGATGACACTCTTCCCTATTGTAGTCTAGGATTTCCTAGTATTGTTTTCCCCTTTTGTTGTGTGAATTCCTTTGGAAGTGATGTACATGTTGTATGTGATGTTAATGTTGTTGGAGTGTTTTTTTGGAGCCATGTATAGCCTTGTTTATGCTAGTCTATTGTCTTCTTGATTGTTTGTTTATGGTGGGGCCTTGTGTTATCTCCTAGCACGAGGGATGGACCTTAGGGTTCCACATGGTCGAGAGGTTGATGCTTTTCTTCCATTAGGCACTCTTGCAGCTTGTTCCTATGTGTGGAGATTATTCTTGGTGTTGTCGGCTCTAACTCCAAACTCTATTCTAGTTTGTGAAGACAACCTTTATGTATATGCATTGTTAGTTGTATCTTGTATTGTGATTTGATGTATTCTTCCCTCATGTACTCAGGGAAACATTGATGTAACATTTGTAATGATGTAACAGATAGTGATATGCTCTCTTCTAATGGATAGTGTTAATGATGTATCTTATTTATGTTAGATATTTAGAAATGATCTTTAATGTTGTTTAGTTGATGACATATTATGGAAATATATAATGTAGAAACATTTAATGTGGAGGTTTAAAATGTAATTTGCTTATTAGATGAACCATGATACCTTTCTATTTAATGAAATGATTCTAGTTGCTTGATTAATAGATGTGTTAGTAATGTAGTCATGGAACCTTAGAGGACTTAGGTTTATATTTTCATGATATGTTATGTGATGCATACCACTATTATTTATTTCAAAAAAAATATTGTTCAATTGTTGTGCTAGTTAGTGTTGTCCTCTAGGGTTCCTTGGTGGGGTGTTACACTTGGTATTAGAGTCAAGTTCTAACACTGGGTACTCTTGTTTTATAGGAGCCCATTATGTTGTCTTAGTTGCTTAGACTCTGGAGATTATGTTTCCCATTTTGTCATCCTCACCTAACAACCTGAGACTTTTCCTTTGGTGGTGTCTATGTAGGAAGATGCCTAAGGTTGACTTCAAGGTTAAGGATGTGGTAGATGTTGAGGTGGTGGCCATGGGGCCAACTGCCAGAGCACCCTTCTTAGAGTTCCCATGAGAGTGATCATGAGGAACAATAAAGTTCTCAAAATGATAAAGAAAGCACGGGTTAGAATCCAGGTCATCTAGAGTTAGAGGGAGCTTAGTTGGATCATTTTATTGAGGAGGTCCTTGCCCATCTAGGCACTAGATAGGAGGGTAATCAATAGGTGGATAGGGAGAGAGAAAGGTCTCCTAGGAGGAGAGATGTAACAATAAAGTAGGAGACTATTCTAGTAGGTCATATGACAGATCTCTTGAGGGCATGCCTTCCTACCTTCGATGGTTCTAGTAGTGGATTGGAGGTAGAAACATGGTTGATAGATCTAAATAGGTGTTTTTCCATGCATCTGTATGGTAGTAACACCAAGGTGAGATGCGCCATCATGCACCTTAGGGGTTTTGCTTCTACATGGTGGCAGTTAGAGGAATAGAAATTACATCTAGATATTGGTTTAGTTTCTTGGGAGATGTTTTTGGAGAGGTTCAGAGCTTGCTTTTTGTCAAACCACTAGAGGTAGCATTGCACTGATGAGTTTCATGAGTTGAGGAAGATGGCTATGTCTGTGGAGTAGAATGAGCATAGGTTCTTTGAGCTTAAGCAGTATGCAGGTATTGGGGATGATGAGGCCATGTTGGTTCAACATTTCATTAGGGGTTGAATGCCCATATTAGTGGGGGAGTTCATGTTTTTGAGCTAAAAACCATGGAGCTGGTAGTAGAGAAAGCTCAAATAGTAGAAGAGAGTCTAGCCCTAGGTCTAGGAGGATAAACAGTTGTGTAGAATGGTAGTGGACCTCTAGCAAGCTTCGGATCCCAAGGTGGTCAATCTTAGGAAATGAGTTTCTTTAGGATCCATCATGCACTTGCTAAGGGTGGACAACAACAATGTTCCCAATTGAAACCTAAGAACTTTCAGTATTAGCAAGGTAGTGGCTTTTAGTATGGGAAAAACTAGAGTTGGTAGTGAGCCAAGCATTATCATCTAGATCAGCTAGCTTAGAGCACACAGTCTATAGTCAGTAGAGGTAGCTTCCAGTAGTCTAGTATACCCTTAGGTAGTAGGGGGTATGGAAATGGTACATGATTTTTTGCTTGTGGCTAGCAGGGCCATATAGCTAGGCAATGTCCTCAAAAGAGTACATTAGGATTCAATCAAAGGCCAAAAAATTTAGAGCCAGTAGAGGGTGCTTCCAGGTAGTCTAGTATACCCTTAGGTAGTAGGGGGTATGGAAAAGGTACATGATTTTTTGCTTGTGGCTAGCAGGGCCATATAGCTAGGCAATGTCCTCAAAAGAGTACATTAGGATTCAATCAGAGGCCAACAACTTTAGAGCCAATAGTGGGTGATGTAGGTAGGTATCATAGAGTGTTTGCAACAATTGATAACCACTAGGTAGAGCATCAAGGCAACATTGTGGAGAAATAGGTGTGTTTCAGGGTATTGGTGTTTCTATTCTTTTTGACTCTGGTGCTTCTAATTCATTCTTTTCCCCTTCTTTAGTGGTGTGATGTGGACTGGTGGCACCAAAGCAGGATGATAGGTGGTAGGTTGAATTGGCCTCCGGAGCTAGAGTAGTGGTAGAGTCCCTTGTGTATGGATGTGGTTTGAAGATTGGTACCATCTTTACCATAGTGGATCTTCACATCATACCCTTAGGATCTAATGATATGGTCTTGGGAATGGATTGGTTGGATGCTCATTGAGCAGTGGTAGATTGTTGGCACAAATTAGTGTAGTGCTTAGATGATTCAGGTAGAGAGGTGGAGGTAGTTTGCATTCAGAGGCCTGGATTCAGTCAACTCAGGAAATTGCAAGGCTGAATATAGTCCATCAGATGCTTCATTGCACAGCTTGCAAATAAATGTTAGCCTTTTCAGTATTTTTTATGTAAGGGAGCTCCTTTTATATGGATAGACAAGTGTGTGGAAGCCTTTCAATAGATTAAAGAGTACCTCTTAACACCTCCTATTTTGATGCCACCAATAGATGGTAAGCCCTAATCCTTTACATATCAACTACCACTTCTTCATTGGGGGCATTCCTTGCACAAAATGATCATGATGAGAAAGAATAGGCAATCTATTACATTAGTCACACACTGGTTGGGTATGAAATCAACTATAGTCCTATTGAACATGCTTGTCTCACCGTAGTTTTTGTTACTCATAAATTAAGACATTACATGCTAAATCATAAAATAAGACTAGTGGCTAAGATAGATCCTCTCAAATACCTACTCAGCAAGGCAACATTGATAGGACGGTTGGCTAAATGGGCCATGATACTCAATGAGTATTCCATACAATATGTAGAATGAAAAGAAATAAAAGGACAGGTTATTGCAGACCAACTAGCTGATGCACCCACAAAAGTTGATCACCCTCTGGTTTTTTATTTCCCTTGGTTGAATCAATATTTGCATGAGACACTGGTGCAGCATAGAAATTATACTTTGATGGCTCATACACTAGTCATGGATTAGGTGTGGGAATAATATTTTTCATCCCCCAAGGTGACACTATACCCAAATCCTTTAGAATAGCCTTCCCATGTACAAACAACATTGTAGAATATGAGGCATTACAAACAAGATTGCACATGGCTATAAAATAGAAAATTACAAGTCTGCAAGTCTTTGGTGATTTACAATTGGTCATCCAATAGGTCAATGATGACTATGATACTAAAATGCAAGAAATTGACCCCATATAAAAGAATGGTTGATAGTTATAAGCTATATTTTGTAGATATCACTTTTTGTCAAATCCCACAGATTCACAATAAAGCAGCTGACGCCATGGCCACCACTAGATTTGTCTTGGACATTCCCAACAATATATCATAGTATGAGTTCTTATTTGAATAGTTGCTGGTCCCCACCTTTGATGTCTCGAAATATGAGATGGTATGTGAAATTTTTGGTCCCAATTCCTCATGGTA
Organism: Sequoia sempervirens; assembly: GCA_007258455.2. Taxonomy (NCBI): domain Eukaryota; kingdom Viridiplantae; phylum Streptophyta; class Pinopsida; order Cupressales; family Cupressaceae; genus Sequoia; species Sequoia sempervirens. The sequence continues at coordinate 711,255,969 of VDFB02270651.1, forward strand.
TCAAACCATTTATTACTATCTACATTCACAAACATTACCCCCTAACCTATCCAACAACCAACGCAAGTCCTTCCTTCACAAAACCTCATTCTACACCATTATCAATGACACCCTACATAGTTGTGGCCTAGAAAATACCTTACTCAAATGTCTTGACACTGACGAAGTGAAAACTACCTTACACAAAGTAAACGAGGGTATGTGCAAAGCCCATTCTAGTGCTCTAAATCTAGCTAAAATTATCATGTGACTGGGATATTATTGGCCTACAATGGAGCAAGATTCCTATCACTTTGTAAAGAAATGTCTACAATGTCAGATACATAGTGATCTCATCCACGCACTTGCACAGGAGCTACAACCCATCACTTCGCCATGGCCTTTTTCCTAGTGGGGACTCGACCTCATAGGAAAAAATCCATCCCACTTCATCTAATGATGAATGAATATTTCACAAAATTGATTGAAGCTATTCCCCTAATATATATAACCAGTAAACAAATCTCCAATTTCATCCTCAATTACATCATATGTCGGTATGGTGTCCCAAAATACATCATCACTGACAACGGTCGTCCCTTCAAAAATCAAGATGTATGTGAGTTATGTGAGAGGTTTCACATCCAACACTATTTTTCCATGCCATATTACCTACAAGGTAATGGCCAAGTTGAGGTGTCCAATAAGACCATAATCAAAATTCTTAACAAGACTGTCAATGACACTAGTCATGACTGGCATATTCAACTTAACCCCACCCTATGGGTGTATCCCATAAGCATCCACACACCCACCAGTGCCACTCCATTCACCCTAGTCTTTGGTACCAAGGCTATCCTTCCTATAGAGATCGAAGTCCCCTCCCTATGGGTCTCCATGAAAGGGCTCATTGACAATGAGGAGTACTATATATCTCAACTACATGAATTAGAGCTACTTGATGAACGCAGAAAAAAGGCCTTGACACATCTACAAGCATATCAGAGCTATCTTTTCCAAAGATACAAAAAAAGAGTTTTGGTTAGAAATTTTGACATTGGTGACTTAGTGTTGATGCAAAATCTGAAAAATTAAGCAGAACATGAGAAACCTAGCAAATTTGAGCCTAAGTAGCTGGGTCAATATGTCATAACAACATCCTTTGGTTCTAGCACTTATCAATTGTCCACACCTGAAGGGTAACCTTTGTTTGAGCCCATCAATAGCTTGCACCTATGCAAGTTATATACCTAGCTTCAAAGAGCAAAGTGAAAGTCCTAAAAAAATACCAAAATCATGAGAAAAAATCCTAAAAAATATGTAAAAAAAAAAGAAAAAAGTTCAAAAAAAATATTAAAAAATAAAAATAAAAATCATTACCTTGATGAAAACCAGGCAAACAAGCATCTTGGTAACAAGAGAAAAAAAGAAAAGGAAAAAGAAAAAAGTAAAAAAAAATAGTAAAAAGAAAAAATTCATCCAACGGTGGAAACCTAGTAAACAGGCGCCCTGGATAAGTACCATGGTGAAAACTTGGAAAATATGCAGCATGTGTGGTCAATCTTTGCTCGGTCATCTACTATAACTCTATCTGGTCTATTTCCCTAATTCATACTATGGCCTTTACTTTCCATCATTTCTCATTTAACTTCCATTATCAGGCCTTCTCATCCTTATCATGACTTCCAAACAATTGATGTCTTGCGTCCCTCTCTTGCACCTTTCATCCATGATAAACTTTATCCCATCCCATCCCTATTGGTTCGTCTTATACCCAAATAGGACAATATCCTTGATCTACATTGGATTTTTCACTTATCATTGGAAGTCACAATACTCAAAAAGACACAAAAAAAAATCATAGAATGTCCTGAAAAAAGCCATAAAAATCATAAAATATCCTTAAAAAAGCCATAAAAATCATAAAATGTCCTAAAAAAATTCCCTAAAAATCATAAAATGTCTTGAAAAAAATCCATAAAAATCATAAAATGTCCTGAAATCCAAAAAAATAAATAAAAATATTTAAATAAATTTCAAAAAACCCCCAAAAAAAGAGTCAAAGTCAGTCATGTCAATCTTTGTCATTGTTGAACTACGTTGCCGCTGTAACTGGACATAAGAAAGGCCATCCATCGATGTACCCCCAAGGCATTAGGCCAATCCTTTAGGTGTGCCAAATAAAATCATGATTCGATCTTTTGTTAATGAAACAAAGTCAAGGGTAATGTCAAACTATGAGGTCTCTGCGTATTACTACATAGGCAAGGCCATCTATTAATGAGCCCCCAAGGCCCCCTAGGTTAGTCTTTTAGGGTTCGTCGGTCAGTCAAAATAAATTGGACACTGTCAACTCAGACATGACATCATCATTTGCACTTCAAACAAAAATCTTGAATTAACAAGACAAACAAGCCAACAAGTCTCCAAGTCAAATTAGTCAAACCAGTCAAACCATTGGTCTTATATAGGATGTGTCCTTCCTAAAACCAGACCTTGTCACTGTCACACTTCATAATTTTCCTTATACAAGAAGTTGCATGATCGAAACCAAACTTGATGTCTTATACGACATGTTTCTTTTCCTAAAACCGGGCCTTGTCAAAATAGTCCATTTGTCACTCACTTCATCACTTAACACAGTGGAAAACACCTATTGGAAAACAATCTGAATGACTATTGACCTTGTTGGTCTATTTTGTCTTATCTTTTGGTTTTCCTTCATTCATGTTACTAGCCACCTCGAGGATGACCCACGAAGGATTTAGAGGAGCGATGTTGTCTCATGACTCTTCTTTTATTTGATTATTGTATATGGTTTGTCTTGACAAAAAGACTAGGGCAACTTTTCCCTAAGTATGAGTTAGGACATTTCTTGTATGTGACTATCTGTTTTACAGATGGATGACCTTGCATACCTTGGTCTATGTCATACTATGGTTTTTTGTTGTCCATTTGTCATATTTTACTGTTGTATGATGATAAAGCACTATGATATGCACAAGAGGCTTCCTCACCTTCATGTTCCTCCATATATATTTTTCTTCAATCATTTCTTCCATCATCCATTTCCTTCATCATTTCATTTTTCTTCATCATCTCCTTATCTATTTTCCTCTATCATCTTTCAGTCCTCTCATCCATTTCGAGAGCACACTCATGTTCTTTTAACCTACATGCCATCTCGAGGGGGCATACCTTTACCTCCTCATCATCCTTCCACATTATTCCTTACATTGGGGCATATTTTCTTTTCTTTGAAACAATGGGACAGGCTGCATAGTCTCAAAGAGGGGAAAAATGTAGATACATAAAAATTTCCTCATAATTATTTTTATCCATTGCATATTTCATTTTGATCATCTGCATAATCATATCTCCATAAAACCATTAAAATATTATAATAATTTATAAGAATTTATTCATAACCATAATCCATTTACATAAACATTTAGTCATTATCCATTATTTATCCGTTTGCATATTTCATTATCCCATTTCATAAATATTTATTGTTTCATTAATCATCAACATATTCATAAATCATTTAACCATTTCTTAAATTATTAACTCATCCATTTCATTAATCATTAATCTATAATCTCTTAAATACATTCATTACACATGGATAATCATTATACTTGTACATTAAATATTTCCATTCATCATCATATTTGTATGCATATCTTTTATAAATCCTTTAATTCATATATTTGCATAAATCATTTCACTTTGACCATTTGCATGATTATTCATTTGCATTAATCATTAAAATGTATTCATATATTTCATTAAATAATTTAAAATTCATAAATCAACTTCCATGAAATTAGCTCAAAATTGCACATTAAACTCATAAATCATTCCCATGGAATTAACTCAAAATTGCACATTTTGAGCTTCCAAACATGAATCATGGAATAAATCACTCCTCATTTCTCATTTCTTATTTTCACATTATGCATTCATCTATAAAAACCTCTTTCTCACTTTTTGGGATACACATTTTTTAATTTCACAACTCCGGTTTCATAATTCTTGAATCCAATTCTACATCATTTGTTGTGCTTTTGTTGCAAAAATCTGAGAGCAAAGACAAGATATTGTAGAGAGGATGACAATGGAGCTGATTTTCTCTTTGATGGAATTTGCTTTAATTTATTTTTCATAGATTAGTTTGAATTTTGCATATGTTTTCATTTGGAAAGGCTTTATTTATGTAATGTTGGAAATGTTTTAAATTTGATTTTTCAATTTTCAGCATGCACAGTTGTAGGTCCACATAAGTCAATGTGAACCAATTGCAAGGCTTTTGTGGTTGAATATTATTTTGTGTGAAATTTTACCATTATTTTTTTTCCGTGCTAACATTCTTTACAAATGATATTTGCAAGCTTAGTGATCTTAGGCATGTGTCTTACTAGACCTTTCAACCTTACTTTCACTAGATGATCAAAATTTAGATGACCCAATCTTCGGTGTCGTAACCAACTCTCATCAGCTTGATCTATTAGATAGCTCTAACCTTTCAATTCATAGAGAGTGTAAAGGTTTCTATCTATTCTAACTCCTTGTGTAATTGTTTTTCCATCCTTCCTTATCTTGCATCCTTTTGAATTAAATGTTACCTTATAACCGTTGTTACACATCTGACTTATGTACTTAATAGGTTATGCTTCAATCCTTCAACATACAAGACATATTTAGTAGGATTTTTACCATCTAATTTTAATATAACTTTTCCACAAATATTTACTGCAGTGTTGTCACCCAAACCAACTGATCCTCCTTTACATTTCCTGAGTTGGATGAATTTTCAATTGTCAGTAGCCATATGTTTAGAGTAGCCACTATCTATCACCCACAAGTTATGATTTTTGGCATGAAGTGCAATTTATGCAATCATTGATTGTGTGATATTATGCTCATTATCCTTCCACACTTTCTTTGGTTTCTTTTCTACCTTCATTTCCTTCTTCTCAAGGGTTTTAGTCTCTTTTTACTTTAAGAGGTGTGTTTTTCTTTTTCTCGTTTTGCACATTTGGTCTTATGAATTTTATTCTACGGTTCTTAGCTATATGACAAAAATTATTACATTTGTAGAACATTACATTCATATTTACTAGAGGAGTAAATGGATTGTTGCTTACAAAGTTTGTACTCCTTTTAGGAATTACTCTACATTCTCTATCCCTCTGACCAAATTTATTGCAAGTATAATAGTACCCATAAAATTATGAAGAGTACCTAGTAATAGAATTTCCTTGAGATAGATGAGGGGGTCTTCTTTGTCTAATCCATTTCAAATATTTCACCCTTATGAATCCTTCTAAATTAGTTATCCTTATGCTTTGTCTCTTCTTCTAGTGATTAGGAACTAATTGGTTATTCTTCTTGTTTATAACAGGCTTCTTTTCCTCTTCAACTTCATTTAACTTAGTGGTCTTCTTATCCTTTTGAGAGGTGTCATATTTGTGGCTTCCATCACCATATGTACTTTCTTTTTCTTGTGCTCTAAATCTCTCATATAGTTTTAAAAAACCATCCATAAATGTGATTTTCCCTATCTCAAGGCCTAATCTAGATTTTTCTTTGTTGGATGGCTTTTGTGTGCTCAATAGTCCATCAAGAATCTCTGAGCCACCCTTAAAATTTAGACCTTTTTCTATTTTTTCTCTAGCCTTCTCAAAATATTTTCTTAAAGCAACTATCTCTTCTTCTAACTTCATATAGTTGTCAACTTCAAACTGCAGCTTGGATTTGACTACTTCAATCTTCTTGGCATCTTCCACTTGAAGCTTCAAGATTACCACATTTTGGTTAGAATCTTCAAGATTCTTGGTTAGCTTGTTTGAATATTTTTAATAAAGTTTCTTTTGATGTTTATTTTCCCTTTTCAACCTTTCAATCTCTTCTCTTAGGTCATCCATCTCATCTAGTGCATAGATTAGTTCTCCTTCTAGGTCAACCTCTCCTTATTCACCTTATTCACCAAGGTCCTCAACCTTTCCAACCTTCTATTCTTATAATTCTTTCACCATGAAAATAAACTCATTTTCTTTCATCATAAAGGCACAATCTTGTTCATCATCTGAACTACTATAGTCATCTGATACATCACTATCCTCTTGGATGTATATACTCTTCCTTTTCTAAAAAAACTCTTCTCTTAGGGAAGTAGGTTTTCTTTATTTTACCATCTACTTCTTTTTAATGTTATCCTTCTTATTGTATGGAAATTTAGCAGAAAAATGACCTACTTTACCATAGTCAAAACATTTGAAGGGTAACTTACCTCTATACTTACCAGAGCCTCTGCTAATTCTTCTGATGAATTTGGCTTCTTCTTCATCGGTCTCTTCATGTCTGGATGTAGTTGCTTCTACCTTAGCTTTCGTGGATGCTTCATCCTTCTCCTTGTTTGTAGCCTTGAATGCTACTTCCCTTTTATATGGCTCTACATTTTCTATTATCATCTCATATGCAGTTAATATGGCATGCAACTTATCAAGAGTGATTTTGTCTACATCTCTTCCTTCCTCTATTGTAGAAATATTAGAGTCATACTTAGTAGACATGGACCTTATGAATTTTTTCACAATGATAGTGTCCTTTAAATCTTTCTCGAATCCTCTAATAGAGTCTACTATTTCATCAACTCTGAGAAGATACAACAACATGGGTCATGTTTATAACAATGTGGTGGCATCTTGTGATAATTTTATATCCGTCATCACAATCAAAGGGATGCGTGCAGAGTTTGAAGTCACCTCACATCAAGGAAAGGTCACTATCCAAGGAGAACCATCAAAACCTAGGGCATCACCCACAATTTTATATCCATTCATGATAACCACTACGTCCTTTGCTCCAAATAGCCAAATCACTGAACTAAAGATAGTTTTCCCTCAACTCATAAACTAGGACCAACAAGGACTACCTATTTTAGATTCATTTGAAAATAATGAAGTTATATCTAAGTTTATGGGACTTCATGACAACATGCCTTATGGGGATCACAAAGCAAGTTTTTAAATTGAACTAGATACACAAGCTTACTATGAGGAAATAATTGAATATCTCATTCATGAAATGAACAATATGAGAATCACATGTTGATCCTTAAGTGAAAACCGCATTGTGGCACTTTTTCAATCATAAAATAGTAAAAAAAAGGACACATTCGATCGTGAAAACCTCTTAGAGTTGCTAAACGATGAGGGATTCAATCTTCCTCTTAGTTCAATACATCAAGAAAAGTTAGCAGTGCTTGCAAAGAAAGCTAATCTAGTAAATGTGGGGGAAGCTGAGACACCATAGATCACTTTCTATGTATAATCACTATTGGATGAAGAACAAATAAACTTGGCAGTTTTATTAAAAGAACAAAAGGAAAAATTTGCATGGTCCTATACATATATTCCTGGCCTTGATCCTAAAGTGGTTTTGATGGATAGGGGTCATTGCTATCATAGTTACCTAATCACTTAATCTTTAATTATCAACCCAAGGGTGTCTAAGGCTATCTGCAGTAAGAGTTGGATTGGTTTTGGGGGATTTGTTGTTTGGTCCAATTTGTTAGGAGTGGTTTAGAGTTGTTCCTTCCCTATTGGTAGTAATTCTATGCTATTCTTCTAACTTCTAACTTTTTTCTTACTCAACCTTATTCTAAAAGCTTACAGAAAATGAGAATCTAACCTTACTTGAATTTGAAATCTAACTAATCAATAGAATTGAAATATAATTATTAGTTTATTCCTGTGATTCTATGCAAATTTTTCCTTTTGTTCTTTTAATTAGAAGGCACAATCAAAGACACCTCCACTGTATCTATTTGTTGTTCTGTGTTTATTAGAAAATCCACGATTCTATTCAAGTTTTTCATACCAAGACATTAAGACTTCTTCTAGTATCCTCTTTGGTGCATTAATCTTTAGAGTAGGCATGATGATGTTTGGAATTTTGAAACTCATTCCAATCTAGAATTCTTGCTGCTATTTTATCAAATTGATAACATGTCTTACTCTTGTCAAACTCCATATGATATTATTAGGGTTGATGGGATCTCTTCTCCTTAACTATTTAGGAATGGAGTTGTATCTTTCATTGCATGCTTCATGATCCAATGGAGTCAATGAAACTTCTACATCTTGGAAACATGCAATGATTTTTAATAAATTAGAGACATAGATTAGGGAAACATCATTGAGTCGGGCAACTAATCTGAATTTTGCAATGTAATCAGTTGCATCTGGTCTTTCTCCTCTCATGGGCAGACCACACTTTTTTTGTGCCTCCCCTATATTCTTCCATTCTTTTTCACCATTTAATTTGATTTTGCAACAAAGAAACAAATTACCTTATTTGAAGCTCTCCAACATAAATATTAAGGAGAGAATCATCCATATCTCCCATAAGAAAAGCATGCTGGTAAAATTCTCACATTTTATTTTGGATGCTTGAATGACTCTTGAAATAAGATTGAAGAAAATCATTATTAGTTCTAAAATCTATAGTCCTTTTCAACACAAGTTGCTTTAATTTCCACTTTAAAAACAACTCTCTAAGAAATAAACAATACATTCCTGAGGGTTTCCTAGTGGCTACCAATGCAAAAGCCATATCAACTACCTCAATCACCCTCTTTTCTACTTCATCTCTCTCTATGGTAACTTTTTGAACCTCATTCTGAAGTTGTACATTGAGTTGTTTGTACTTCATATCCGTGAGGGAAAGATATCTTAGACCTATTGATTTTTCTTGTGGATTTTCCACTGATGGAGGTAAACTAAGTAACCTAGAAGATGATGACATTATCCATTTTGGTTCTTCTTTTCCAAGAGCTACTTGTTGCCTTCTATCTATTTCTTCCTTTAATCTTTGAATTTCACCATCATTCTATGCACACTATTCATTTACCTTTTCTAGGGTTTCTTTAACACTTTCTAGTTGTGTAAACAACTAGGTTGTGTCCTATTGCAATTGCGACTTCAACTTTTCTACCTCTGTTTTAGACTTTGAAATTTCTTCATCCTTTTGTTTGAATTTCATTTCCAATAGCATATTTTGTACTTTATATTCTTGTATTTCTCTTTATAACCTTAAAAATCTAAGTGCAAGTTGAACCTATTTTTCTTGTTCTCCTCTTTGATTTAAATTATCATTGGGTCCCTCCTATTACTCCAAGGGTTGTTTTCCCTCTCTATGGATAAATGTTTCTTCTCTTTGTTCCCCAAGCTGAGTTGGAGAGCTCATGGGGAAATCATGGATTTGGGCCTCCACAAATGATTGGGACTGGTCAAACAATATTGTCTTCAAACACTAGAGATAAAGGATATGAAACTTCCTTTTCAACGGAAGATTCTTGAGCAGCAAGGTTGCCCTCTTCTTGAGAAGGGTTTGGAATAGAAGTTTCTTGAGAATATTCCTATCCTTTCTCAGGTTCTTATGTATCAAATTCCTCAACCTGAATTATAAGAGGAGATTGTTGAGCTTTCTCCTTTCTTCCTTTCTTTAACTTCTTTTCCTTCTCAAGTTTTTCATGTTTTTCAGTTCATTTCCACTTTTTTTTGTTCTTCTTCCTTTTCAATTCCCTTTCTCTTCTTGCTGCTTTCTCCCTCAAGTTTAGGTTTTTTTGAGGTTTTCATTTCCTTTACTATTCTTTTCCTTGAAGTTTTTGGTTCCTTAGGTTTTTATTTTTGAGGCCTCCTTATAGGTTTAGCTCCAACTTTCTTTGAGCTTCCTTTCTTTTCTACTTTCAAAGTTTTTCCTATAGGGGTTTTGTATTTTCCGAAACCCTCACCCTAAGTATGCATAAAAAATTGTCTCCATCTTTCCTCACCATTTTATTTTTATATAAAATGGTGCTTAACAATTAGATGCATTAACCCATGGTGTGTGATTCTACTCTCTTTTTCTTTACATTTCATTGCCATATCACTAATTTGAGAAAACAAAAATGTTGGTATATTTACTCTTACCTCTGGCTTAGCTTCCCCATGACAAATATGAATTAGTAGTAGAAGAGTTGGTCCCAAAACTATAGCAAATTGGCCTTCAGAGGTAAAGTACTTTATCAAGAAGAGGACAATTGATGACCAAGGTTCTTGGAGGCTTCCTCGCTCAATGCCCTTATTCTTCCCTTTGTGCATTTTGAAAGTGGGAAAAGGATCTAGGTTTGTTGGATGTTGTGGTTGTATTGTTGTGGTTGTCATTGATGTCAACACTATTAGCACTATTGTATTGAAGTCTGTATATGTCGAGGATATTGAGAAAACTGTTAAAGAAAGAGTTACAGGTTGCCACTGGAATAGTGAAGGTCATGAAGGTTTCTTTCTCAATACATTGAAGATCAGTTGTTGTGGAGTAAAGGGTTTATTTCTAAGAGTATCTAGTTTATCCACTAGAAGTTTCATAGGTCTGTATGAAGATTTGATCGTGTTATGGAAAATTGTGTTTTGACAATATTTTTATGGTTTCTATTAGTGCTCCTGATTGAAGTTTATGTAATTATGGTAATCACAGTTGTTGTGGATGCCTTTTTGTTAGTTCTTGTTGCTTACGGATGGTTCTAGATCATTCTCTATCCTTGTTGTATGTCTGCATTGATTGGTGTGCTCATGGTCAAATATTTTTCTGGTGTGTGTTCAGTTTTTCATGTTCTTGGCCAACATGATGGTTGCAACATGTTGCAAATCGTTGGAGATTTAAATTTGAATGTTTTTCATGCTCGAGGATATTTTTTTGGGTCGCATCATAATATTAGTTGATGGTGTTTGATTTGCATTAAAAATTTATTTGTAAATTTGGGGCCGACATTGTAAATATGTTTTATATTTTGGCCGACGAAGTTGTTGATGTAAATATAGGTTGTGGATATATAAGAGTGGTTGTTTGTGCAAAGTTAGTGTGTGTGTGAAGTGAGGAAGAGCCAAAGAAAGTGAAAGTGTGTGAATAGTGATCTATTGATTCAATTGCATAGTAGAGTGTGAAGAAGTTTGAGGGAAGTGTGAAGAAGTATTTATGTGCTTAATTGGAACTATAATCAAGCTTTTGCAAAATCTATTTTCTCAGTTCATACCCTATGGATCTAATCCAATTTTCTTTGTATTCTTGGGTAGTGAGCCCTCTTGTATTTGAGTAGTGAGCTCTAGGTAGTGTGCTTGAATGCATGTGCATTCCCATTATTTTTCATTATAATTTTAATAGGGTATAATATTATAGACTAACATCCACCATGGTTTTTCCCCTAACAACGTTTCCACGTAAAAAATATTGGTGTTCTCTGTGCTTCTAATGTGTTGATTGTTTATGGTTTATTGTTCTTTTATCAGATCTGAGATAAATCTAAGTTAAGTTTGAAAAGTTTAAGTATTCGGTGACAACTGATTCACCCCCCCTCTCAGTTGTTTGTCCTTGTTTTTACAATAGTTGGTATCAGAGCAGGTTCTTCTAAAGAAGTTTAAAAGCTTGAGGTGATATGAGATGACATCATACAAGGAGGACAATCCTAGATTCGATGGAACAAACTACTCATTATGGAAAGACAAGATGGAGTGTCATTTGAGATGTATTGGTGAACCCTTCTAGAAGATTACATAGAATAGATATTTTATTCCTTAGAATGGTCCTTCCACTCTTGATAAAATTAAAGAGGATGAGAATAACATTAGGGCTATTTAAGCTTTGTTGAGTGCTCTGATAGATTCAGAAATGAAAAATGTGATGGGTCTGAAGACAACTAATGAGATTTGGATGAAGCTAGAAACTTTGTATGGAGGAGATGCACATGTGAAGATGGCTAAGCTACAAAGTTTGAAAGGAAAGTATGAAAATTTGAATATGGGTGAAGATGAAAATATTTCTTAATTTATGCAAAAAGTAAATGAACTAGTGATGGGTATTAGATGTGTCAGTGGTGCTCTGGAAGAGGAAGAAATTGTAGCTAAAGTTCTCAAATCATTTCCTCCCTCTTACAAAGAAAAGTCTCATGCTATTGAAGAAATTAGATCAATGATGAATGTGACAAGAGATACACTGATTGGTAAATTTGCTTCCTTTGAGTTGAGTGAATTTGGTGAATCTATTCCCAAGACTAGATTTGAATTTAAGGTTGTTGTATCTAGAAGAAACAAGCAAAGATATGATCTGGGAGAGTGTTTGAGAAAATCATTCAAGTATGAAGAAGAAATGAAACAACTTGAAGATGAAGAAAGAGAAGTAGAAGAGTTGGAAGCACTAATTGTGAAGAAAGAAGGTAGAGGAAAAGGTAAGTATAAAGGAATGTTTCCTATTAAATGTTTCTCTTGCAATAAAATAGGTCATTTTCCATCAAGGTGTATTGAAAGAGTTCCTAGGTCTAGCCTAATAAATCTAGATTTCACAAGAAATGTTACTATACTAAACGAGTGGCTGATGAAGAGTCTGATAAAGAAAATGGAAATGAAGATGAATGGGTGTTCTTTGCTATCAAGGAAAATGGTCTGGTGGATACTGAATTTTCTAAAGTTGAGAAAGCTCTTGCAACTGAATTTGAAGAAAAGGATGAGTGGGTTATTGAAAGTAGATGCTCACATCATATGACCGGTGACAAAAGAAAATTTGTAAGTCTAGAGAAATATGATGGTGGGGTTGTAATATTTGGAGATAACTATGCTGGTGTGATTTGTGGCAAAGGATCTATTTGTCTTGGTGGTAAGTAGGACATTGATGATGTCCTTTATGTTGAAGGCTTGAATCACAACCTATTGAGCATTGGACGAATGGTGGACAAGGGCTATGATCTTTAGTTCAAAGATGGAAGATGCAGGATACTTGGAAGTTTTGGAAATGTAATTGTTTCAGGTAAAAAGACAACATGTAATATTTTTCACCTAAATGTTGCTAGTGAAATTTGTTTAATTGCTCAAGTAGATGAAAGCTAGTGATGGCATAGGAGGCCGTGTCATGTGAATTTTGATAACATTGTCAAGGTAAGCTCAACTCAAGCAGTAAGAGATCTACCTAGGCTAGTAAATCCCGCTAACACAATTTGCAAGGAATGTTAGATGGGAAAATAGACTAGAGTTTATTTTAAGAGAAAACAACATCATTCTAATGGAATAATAGAGCTGGTGTATACTAATCTATGTGGTCCCTCCAAATTCAGAAGTCTTCATGGAGAAAGGTACTTTATGTTGCTTATTGATGATTACTCTAGGATGATATGGGTTGGTTTCTTAAGAGAAAAATGTGAAGCATTAGAGAAGTTCAAAAGTTTCAAAGCAATGGTAGAGAATGAGAAAGGTCTAAAAATAAAATGCCTAAGGTCAGATAGATGTGGTGAGTTCACCTCCAGGGAGTTCAATTATTTCTATGAAGAAAATGGAATCAGAAGATATTTATCTGCTCCCTGAATTCCTCAACAGAATGGAGTTGTAGAGATAAAGAATAGAAATTTTTTGGATGTTGCTAGAACAATGATGATTGAAGGAAATGTGTGTCACATCTATTAGAGTGAAGCTATAAGCACTGTTGTATAAACTTTAAACCGGGTAAATTTCAATGGTAATTCTAGTAAGACTCCTTTTAAACTATGGTTTGGTTATGAGCCTATTGTTAAATATTTCAAGATCTTTCAAAGCAAGTGTTATATTAAGAGAGATGAGGACATAGGCAAGTTTGATGCAAGAAATGATGAAGGAATCTTTCCAGGTTACTCTACTAAAAGCAAGGCCTATTGATGCTATAATAGAAGATTGAGAAAAATGGTTGAAAGTTCAAATGTCAGAGTTGATGAGGACTCTGCTAGATCATCCAGATACTGTGGATATGATTCAAATGACCAAGAAGATAGTACAGACAAAGGGAATAATTCTCAGACATAGAATCAACTTCAAATTGTTCTGGTAAATCAAGAAAGTCAAGAAGGAGAGACAAGTGCAAGTTCAGAAGAAAGAATAGAAGAACCAGAAGTTTGAGAGAATCTTAAGGTTATGAGGTATGTAAAGCTAAATCATTTTGAAAATCAAATTATAGGAGACAAGAATAAAGGTGTGCAAACTAGAAGAAAGATTGCAAAAGAGTATTGCTTGATTTCTAAGATTGATCCTAAAGATGTCAATGAAGCTTGTAATGATGAACACTAGATGGAAGCTATGAAGGAAGAACTAATGCAGATTGAAAAGAATGATACATGGATTCTTGTTCCTAGACCTAAAGATAAAAATGTGACTGGTACTAAATGGGTCTTTCAGAATAAGATGAATGAACAAGGTGAAGTAGTTCGGAATAAAGCAAGATTGGTATGTAAAGGGTATTAACACATGGAAGGTATTGATTTTGAAGAAACCTTTTCCCTGGTTTCCAGAATTGAAGCTGTAAGATTATTTCTTTCTTATACTGCATATAAGAACTATAAAGTTAATCAAATGGATGTGAGGTCATCTTTTCTGAATGGTGAATTAGAAGAAGAGGTATATGTTGAACAACTAGATGGATTTCAATTGACTGACAAGGAAGACATGGTTTGTTGATTGAAGAAAGATCTATATGGACTCAAGTAAGCTCCTAGAGCCTAGTATGCTAGTTTGGATAAATACTTATTGAAGCTTGGATTCAATAAATGTACTGCTAATAGTAACTTGTATTTCAAATTGGATCATGACCAAGAGTTGATTACTGAAGTCTTTGTTGATGACATTATTTTTTGAGGAGATGATAATCTATGTATGAAGTTTACTGATGAAATGAAGAGTGAATTTGAAATGAGTATGATTGGAGAGATGAAGTTCTTTCTAGGATTACAAGTTACTCATTTAGATAATGGAATTTTCATATCTTAGTCTAAATATGTGAAAGAGCTGTTGAAGAAGTTTGGCATGGAAAATCAAAGCTTGTTGGTACTCCCATGGTAACTGGATGCAAGTTAACATAGAATGATGATTCTCCTAAGGAAAATAAAATAAGATACAGGTCAATGATTGGTGGATTTCTCTATTTAACTCAGACTAGACCAGACATTATGAATTTTGTATGTATGGTTGCTAGATTTCAGGTTGATCCAAAAGAATCTCATGTGACTGTCGTAAAGAGAATTTTTAGGTATCTAAAAGGAACAACTGATTTTGGGCTTTGGTACCCTAAGGATGGTGATATTACTTTGAGTGCATTTACTGATGCACATTGGGTAGGAGATGTAGATGACAGGAAAAGTACTAGTGGTGGTGCTTTCTTCCAAGGAAAGAAGCTAGTGTTTTGGATGAATAAAAAGTAGAATTCCATTTATCTATCTACTGCTGAGGCAGAGTATATTGCTATTGCAAATAATTGTACTCAAGTGATGTGGATGAAAAAAATGCTGAAAGATATTAGAGTAGTATATGAAGAGCCTATTGCCATATACTATGACAACTCAAGTGCAATTAACATATCAAAGAATTTGGTGCTACACTCTAAGACCAAGCATATATCAATCAAGTTTCACTTCTTTAGGGAGAAAGTGAGTGAGAAAGAAGTTAGACTGGAGTATGTACCTACCAAAGAAAGGTCACAAACATTTTCACCAAGCCATTTCCAAAGGATACTTTTGAGTATCTCAGAGGGATGCTAGGGGTGATTACCCCTCCTGATATGAACTAAAGATGCATTTTCTTGCATCAATCTGTATGCTTCAAAGCTATATTTTGATCTAGATTAATGTTTCCATGGCTGCTACTCAAGGGGAGTAGTCAGATATGTAGATATGTGGTTCAAAGCTTGTATATGGGAAGTTAATTCTTATCTTTTCCATTGATGTCAAAGGGGGAGAAGAGCAATGTGAAAAATATTTTTGGGGAGAAGAGCAATTGAGGAAAAGAGTCAAAATCTAAGGGGGAGTAAGTGTAGTTGTGTTGATGGTATTTTTCACATCATGTGTTGCCATCAATACCAATGGGGGAGATTTTTGGATTTTTTGGTTGTATTGTTGATATGTGGTTGTCATTGATGTCAACACTATTAGCATTGTTGTATTGAATCTTGTATATGTTGAGGATATTGAGAAATTGTTAAAGAAAGAGTTGCAAGTTGCCAGTGGAATAGTGAAGGTCATGAAGGTGTCTTGCTTAGTACATTGAAGATTAGTTGTTGTGGACTAAATGGTTTATTGCTCAAACTATCTAGTCTATCCACTAGAAGTTTCAGAGGTCCGTGTGAAGATTTGATCGTGTTATGGATAGTTGTGTTCTGATAGTATTTATGTGGTTTTTGTTAGTGCCCCTATTTGAATTTTATGTAATTCTAGAAATCTCAGTTGTTGTAAATGCCTCTTTGTTAGTGCTTATTTCTTATGGATGCTTCTAGATCATTCTCTATCCTTTGTGTACGTCCGTGTTGATCGGTGTGCTCGTGGTTGAAGATTTTTCTCATGTGTGTTTGAATTTTCATGTTCTTGGCCAACATGATGGTTGTAAGGTGTTGTAGATCCTTGGAGATTTAAATTTGAATGTTTGGAATGCTTGAGGATATTTTTTTGGGTTGCATCATAATATTAGTTGACAGTGTTTGATTTGCATTAAAAATTTATTTGTAAATTTGGGGCCAACATTGTAATTATGTTTTATATTTTGGACAACAAAGTTGTTGATGTAAATCTAGGTTGCAGATATATAAGAGTGGTTTTTTGTGCAAATTTAGTGTGTGTTTGAAGTGAGGAAGAGCCAAAGAAAGTGCAAGTGTGTGAATAGTGATCTATTCATTTGATTGTAGAGCAGAGTGTGAAAAAGTTTGAGCGAAGTGTGAAGAATTATTTTTGTGCTTAATTGGAACTATAATCAAGCTTTTGCATAAGCTATTTTCTCAGTTCATACCCTACAGATCTAATCTGAATTGCTTTGTATTCTTTGGAAATGAGCCCTCTTGTATTTGAATAGTGAGCTCTAGGCAGTGTGCCAGAATGCATGTGCATTCCCATTATTTTTCATTATACTTTTAATAGGGTATAATATTGTGGACTAACATCCACCATGGTTTTGATGTTTTGATTATTTATGGTTTATTGTTCTTTCATCAGATCTAAGATAAAGTTAAGTTAAGTTTGAAAAGTTTAAGTATTTTGTGACAACTGATTCACCCCCCCTCTCAGTTGTCTGTCCTTGTTTTGCCAACAAGGTCAACACGGATATATTTCTAGAATCTCCTTTAAATAATGTTGACCTCATCTCACAATTTCTCCTTCCGCAAGGATTCCTGATAATGCACTAATTACAGTTGTAGACACTTCAATAACTTCCCCTCTTACCAATATGAAGTTTATGTGGAAATTTCTAACAAATTCTTGAATCACATCCCATTCATAACCTTCATACTTAAGAATGAGGTCTAACCAACCCACTTGATGCAACCATATTTTGATTTCACTATCTATAATAACTTCCTTCAGCTCAACCATTCACTTGTAATGCATTTTTACAGACTAAGAATTTCAAAAATCTTAGAACATTTTTTATTAGGAGATATGTAGAAATGGTGATTTTGCATAAATGACTAAGGGTTTCTTTTCTTGTTGTCAAATGAATATGAAATAGCTCATAAATGCTCCTATGCTTGGACATTAAATTCCCTCTATCCTCCATAGTGTTCAATTGTTATGAAGTACACTGTGCATGCCTGAAACTTCTCACCAATGAAATTGTTTCAAAAAAATTTGATGAAAGGTGGCGGATGTACATTCATTGATCTTGTCGTATGGATACCCTTTTTCTAAAACCACCACTTCATAATCATTACTTCCACCTCATATTATAACCGCTTAATAAATTACATTTGGAATTTAAACATGATGATATGACTTTTATATCAACTCTATGACAAATAATTAATTCATTTAAAATTTCAAAAATAAATACATCATATAAAGGTGGCGGATGTACATTCATTGATCTTGTCGTATGGATACCCTTTTTCTAAAACCACCACTTCATAATCATTACTTCCACCTCATATTATAACCGCTTAATAAATTACATTTGGAATTTAAACATGATGATATGACTTTTATATCAACTCTATGACAAATAATTAATTCATTTAAAATTTCAAAAATAAATACATCATATAAATGCCTACCTCTCAACAGTGTGAAATGGCATTGATGTTGAAAAATGTTATATTTTTATGGTAGAGTCAACTAGAATAGCTTTTGTTATTTTCAAAAAGGATGCGAATTTGTCATATTTTGCTAGATTGTATAGTATACTTTATCACGGTTGATAAATGTAATGCTTGTTCGCTCTTATCCCTCTCAAATTTATATGGTATCATGTTGATCTCAACCCTTGTGGGAGCCCACTTTTTTCCACATGTTGTAATATGAAACCATGAAAATCTGGAATATTAAATGAACCTATACTTGAACAGTGAACAAATAAGTTAGCAAAATAATGAAGCTAAAAGCTTTGAATGATGTGTTAATTATTTTTCTCTTGAATGTTTGTGAATTGTATCAACTAGTCATTAACAACCCAGAGCTATTAGAAGCTATTGAAAGTCTTCCTTTGAAGTTATTTTAAGAACAACCGATTAGGAGTAATTAGGAGCCATCAAGAGCTTAATTAATTTGAACATTTAATCAAAGCTTTCATTGAAGATTGGTTTCTAATTTGATCAGGAGCCATTAGGATCTTTCTAGTTCTATGAGGAGCCATCAAAATCTATCTATATTTGTACCTACAAGAGACAATAAGATTAGAGAAAATTATTACTATTATTAATATTTATTTTTTTGGATAAGTTTTTAGAAGGTAAACTGCCATTTATGGTTTTCAATTACCTTCTTTATTCATGGCAACCAAATAGTATTAAGGACAAGACACTTCACCTAAAGAATAAAAATATTCCTTGGTAAAATTTTCTATCCTTGATTGAAGTTTAGTTTTAAACTCTTCTTTTGATGTTGGTTTATGATAAAGCCTAAGCCTATGTCCATTTACTAGCATTTTCTTCCTTTCTCCATCAATAGGTGTTAATTGGACTACTCCATTATCAAAAAATTATTTAATATCATATGGTCCAAGCCATCTGGAATGCAACTTCCCTTTGAATTCTTGAAACCGTGAATCAAATAATAATGCCCAATCTCCTACAGTCAATTGTTTACTTTGGATATTGTTGTCATGCCACCATTTCCTTTTATTTTGAATGATCTCTATTTGATGCAAAGATTCCATCCTAATTTCATCTAACCTATTCAATTGCAACACTCTATTCTTTTATGCTTCAGTCAAGTCTATACCCACATTTAAAGCTATTCTAAGTGTTTCAAGTTCAAATTTTATAGGATGAATAAGAATCTTCCCATAAACTAACTCATATGGAGAAAATCCTATGGTTGTTTTCCATGTTATGTTATATGTCCAAATTGCTTATGTCAATCTATCAGACCAATTAATCTTTCAAGTTGAAACTATCTTTGTAAGTATATTCTCCAATTCTCTATTAGTCACCTCTTCCTATACATTTGCTTGATGATGGTATGGTGATGACTTCCTATGATGAACTTGATATTTCTGAAGAAATACCTGAATAATTAAAGACATAAATTTTTGTCCTTGATCTAATACAAGTGTTCTAGGTGCCCCATATCTCTGTAAAATGTTTTTATATAAGAAATTTGCAACTCTTTCTTCTTTAGTAGTTGGTAATGCCTTGGTCTCTTTCCACTTAGTGACATAATCAATACATACAAGGATGTAATGATTCCATCTTGATGGTGGATCTATGGGACCAATAAAATTGATCTCCAATTTCTCAAATGGTTCCAAGGAAACTTGTGTTTGAAGCAACATTTCTATAGAACATGTGGGCCTTCCCATTCTCTGACACTGGTCATAATGCTTGTTGTAGTGAGCCACATCCTTAGTCATTGTTGACCAGAAATGGCCTACTCCAAGAATCTTATATATTGTTCTCATTGTGGAATAATGCCATGAACTTGGCTCATCATGTCATGCTTTCAAGATATCATAAACATCTATTTCTAAAACACATCTTCTCATGACAATATTTTGGCACATCTTAAACAACAAACCATTGATCCATTCAAATTTGGAACTTTCTCTAATTAGTATCTTTTGTTGTTTAGATGAAAAATAAGGACATTTCCCTACTACTCAATAATTAGAAATAGAAGCAAACCAAGGTGATTGAATAGATATGGAAAATAGGTGTTCATTAGGAA
>VDFB02270651.1:711276241-711300599 GCA_007258455.2 Sequoia sempervirens
CTAGGTGTATCATTGCTTGGTTTTGCTTTGATTAGAATGCTGAGACAGTTAATTTTTACTAAATAGAAAGTTTGCATGAGTCATGATGACTTTTGTGAATGATGCTGACGACATTTCAAATGTGGTCTTGATTTTATGGATTGATGAAGTCTGGAGTAATATGACATTCATTTTTTTAGGTCAATTTACTTTATGCATCTCATATGTTTTTCCTATGCTGAAAACTGTTTTTGGGCATTTTATAATTTGTTTGATCCTTTTTGGTGTGTTTCCTTTTAAATTCTATTAGTAGATGGAAGTTTGATTTGGTCTATTTGTGATTGCAGACCAGAGATGGTTGTAGGATGGTACCACTCTCATCCTGGTTTTGGATGCTGGCTTTCAGGCGTTGATATCAATACACAACAGGTCATTATTGAATTCCACCCTTTGTGTGTTCTTCATCTTGTGGATAGTTATGATAGTACATTATATTTTTCACTCAGCATGAAATATTTGGCAATTGTCATATTGCAACTATTCACTTAGAAAGATATATCTCACTGCTAAGATCAAGATGTTAACTGCAGTCTCTCAACTTGAGTCGAGCATATGGAAATTTGTAGCTTAGAATTGAGATTAAGTATATTGTCTTTAACATTTTAAGGTGCACAAAACAAGCAATAGATTACATCTTTAATAAGATACGTGAAGGTTATACCTCTGTTAAAATATGCTGGAGGCAAATAAGAAATATATTCAAAGATATATGTTAAATAGATTTTCAAATTTCTCCTGCTGCACTTTTTTGTGGGAAGTACTGAACATTCTAAGGCACTCTTGTAGAGTTTTGAGGCACTTAATCAGCGGGCAGTTGCTGTGGTGGTTGATCCTATTCAAAGTGTTAAGGGGAAAGTTGTGATTGATGCATTCCGCCTAATCAATCCTCAAACTATGATGCTTGGCCAGGAGCCTCGGCAAACGACTTCCAATCTAGGGCATTTGAATAAGCCATCCATCCAGGTAAGAGACTAGTGCCCAGTGCTATGTTGTAAGAGTTAATCTGGACTTAAGTTATTGCATTAGTTTTGAATTTTGTTCTTCTTCCTCATCATGTCTGTACAGGCACTGATCCATGGTTTGAATCGACATTATTATTCTATTGCTATCAATTATCGGAAAAATGAACTTGAAGAAAAGATGCTTCTCAACTTACACAAGAAGAAATGGACTGATGGTCTGACCCTCCAACGCTTTGATTGTCATGCTAAAACAAATGAACAAACAGTTCAGGTGTGGAATCGTGTGTACAGAAAATTTCCTGAATTTCTATGTAAGTACATTTATGATCCCATTCTAAATATTGTGTACTATACATGCAGGAAATGCTTGACCTCGCAATCAAGTATAACAAAGCCGTACAAGAAGAGGACCAGCTGCCTCCGGAAAAACTTGCTATTGCAAATGTTGGCAGACAAGATGCCAAAAAACATCTAGAGGAGCACGTTGCAAATTTGATGTCTTCAAATATAGTTCAAACCCTAGGCACCATGCTTGATACAGTTGTTTTTTAAGTTTTAGGAATTTACAGAATCAAGTGAACATCCTTTTGTTTCATTTTGTGCATCCATCAGAAGAAACACACAGCATCTTGGAGAAGTGGGTCATGCCTCTAAGATGGTGACTCGATTTTTTATGACTGAGACCATATTATCAAAGGAATCAGGAAATTGGATGCTTATATATTGTGTTTGGTTTACTTTTTAGTTAAAGGGATTTGATGTGCAAAATGAAAAAAATGATGAAATGATGTTAGTAAATCCATCAACTGGTTACTGGCATGAGTCATGAGTACAGTAGTAATGGATCGTTTCCATTGAGTTGAACTATTCGGTTCATGAAAATACTATATACAGTTTATGTACAAACTCGAAGAAATTTGATTAACCAAAATTGAAGCTAGGGAACGTGTGGAATTATGACCTGGCGATTTGCTCCAGGTGTGGGACATCCACATACCAGCAATGACCGAAATTTACTTATTCAGCGAATGCAATAAATGTGTTCAATTAATGATGCGTGTTAAGAGTCTAGCTAAATGCTTGCTGAAATTATATGGTCTTTGGATGTCGCTTATCTTGTAATTGCTCTTTCTTTAATCTTTTAGATTAATATGTTTTGTGGTGGTGTATCAAAAAGTAAAGTAAATAATATACTCGCGGATTTCTTTGTTGATTATTTGATAGTAAATAAATATCAAGCTAATTTATTAATTTGAAGGTAAACACATTTTGTTTGATTTGTATTTTTGGACAAAGCCAAAACAGAGTCTGTGAGGTAGGACCTCTCTCCAAATTATTAAGGAAAGTTTGTTTATTAAAAATAAAAAAATGATTACAGAAGTTTAAAGTTTTTTTGATTTGTAGTCTTTAACATACTATGAAAAATTAAACAGGCAACACAATTATTTAGTTTTGTAATGGACCTTGGTTGAAACAGTATATAGGCACTCATACAAAAGATATTGTATTTTTGTGGAATACAAATATGTATACAATATTTTTTTATTAAATTATGAAGTATAAAAAACGAAAAAAGAAAAGACTGATCTAATTAAACATAGGTTTATTAGATCTTTCTAATTAAATAATTAATGACAAAATATTGATCTATTTAACAAATAATAACTTAATACAAAACTTTTATAAATATTTCACATAAAATTCCAAATAAGATTAAAGAATGAAATTGTATTTAGTAACAGGTGTTATCATAGATGTTTTCTATCATTAATTTTGATTTTATTTATTATTATTATTATTATTTTTAATGTCTCTTTTTAGAACATTTCTTATTTTTGTCTTCAAAAAAATTCCGAATAAGATTAAAGAATTAAATTGTCTTTAGTAACAGGTGTTATCATAGATGTTTTCTATCATTAATTTTGATTTTATTTATTATTATTATTATTTTTTTGTAATGTCTTTTTTTATAACATATCTTATTTTTGTCTTAAAACAATATTTTCTAATTTTAAAGTGATAATTGCATTTATATTTAGAAATATAATTTAATCAAAATCATGAATTTTATTATAATGTTTAGATATTTTTCACTCTGACATAATTTTGAAAATAGTCTTATCTTGATTTTCTGTTATGTTTCTTTTTCCAATTTGCAACAATTTTTCTTTAAATGTTTGTCCTTCATATTTAGACAAGTTATGGATTTTTTTTAATTTATTTTTTCTAATTTTTTAGGCTGCAGAAATCGGGTTAGCACGACCCCCTATAAACTGCAGCGTGCCTGGTAAACTTTTTAACGTGACTGGCGGCGCTGGCACGACACGCCCTCCGGTACCACGGGACGGGGGAGACTAGAACTTGTGACCAGCCTCCTGCAATAGGAAAGACTTAGCCAACCGAGCTAGGGCCCCAACCCGACAAGTTAAGGATTTTCATCCAATAACTTGATAGGAAAAATTAAGGGTTTTTGTTCTTAAATCCCTTAATTTTCTTTTAAGGGTTTTCATCCTATTTGGCTGTAATATTTATTTACAAAGCCACATAATATTTATTCCCAATTGATTGATCTCCTCTTCTCATTAAATGAGACAATCCTTCATACATCCTTTGACTTTTTATAAACTATAATTTTAATTTAATCATTTTTAAAATTCAATCACATTTATCTTAGTTTAGGTGCCTTTTTTTAATCTTCTTTAATTACTTTCTTTGCGATTAGTTTACGTATTAGCGAACTATTTTCTTGTTTTGGGTGAATGTCTTATAAATTTGAACTTGCCATGTTTTGGGTTGAAATTGGACATCACAATCCACCCTTTCCAAAGATTGCTTGTCCTCAAGCAATGTTGGTTCAACTCTTAGTTTTTCAAACTAAATCATTTTGCCAAGACTTGGATCTCAAATCAAACTTGGAGATTTGTAATTCCTAGTCATCAGTCCTCTTTATGATGTAAATAGTTTTTCAACCCGATTGCCAATATAGTCCTTTAATGTCATAAGGTTAATACCATCCTCTAAAGTATGAGGACAATTTATTGTCCAATATTTTTTTGGGTTGTGTATTTGGGTAATCCCAGAGTACTGACATTTATAACTAAATCTTCACTTTCTAAGACCTATAGTGGCTAAACAACTAATAATATGAAGATGATGTAAATTAGTGATTTGTAATGATTTGTGTGTAGATTTTAAATATATATTAATTTTTTTTGAAATAAATTGTGATTTTTTTAATGTAACTTTTAATAACTTGCTCTTTTTTATAGTAAACAACTTTTTTTTTTTTTCTAGAAAGGATTAAATTTCAATTTTTAAATATAGATTTGTAACATCAATATCTAATGCATGAATAATTTTTCATATTTTTTGTTATATATTTTATTTTTAATTAAATTTTGAAGTCAGGGTAACTATAATTTGGATAGAGGTGTAGTCATGACACATAACTTGTTTCGTATATACAAAAATTCATTTTTTGTTGTTGAAACAAGGACATCAATACGTAGTGCACAAATAATTTTTCAGTTTTTTTTTTCTTCTATATTTTACCATTTTTTCATGTGTAGAACAAAGAGTTTGATATTAAGTGAAAACCTATGTTTAGTAAAAAATAAAAAAGTAATATTAATAAAACAAAAATATATTAAAATTATACTTGTTAGAAATCTCATTTCAAAGACTACGATCTCGCAAATTATCTTATCAAGTTAATTCCATTTGAAGGTTCAACTCGAGGTTTGAAACTAGAATTTTTGAGGAAAAATTGAAGTAGACATTAGAAGTGTCTACTTAAGGCTTTCGTACCTTCGTTCGAAGGTATGTTGTTCCCACAAAAAAAATGTAATATTTTTTCAAAGGAAATTTCCAAAAATGGAAAAAAGGGACCTTTAAATGAAGGTCTTTATTCTTTTTTTTGGAAATGAACTTCATTCAAAAGTTTTTTTACATTTTCAACCTTCAAATGAAGGTCCATTTTTTAACGGAGATAATTTTTGACATACCTTCGAACAAAAGTAGCTTCGTTCAAAGAAAAATCTTCAAACAAAGGTGTTTTAAGTTTTTACTTGCATTCGAGATAGAAAATTTAATGTCCCTAAGTTTGGGTCCCATTATTGTGGGATAGACCACTTGTATTTTCTAATAGCTCTCAACAGTGAAACCAAGAGTTGGAAACTAGCAAGGTTCATAATTTAAGATAATTTTTCTCTCTTTCTCAAAGAGAATAAAGAAAAAGACATTTTGCAATAGCATAGTTTGAAACTAGGTAAAGGAAGTATCAATCCGAGGATCAATTTCCTTTGTGGCATCAGTTACATCTACAAAGAATTGCTTTGGTTGACCCAACCTTTGTATAGTTTCATGAATATCTCTTCGAGTCAAAATAGGAAAGTGACATGACTCACATCTATGACCTTAAATGCAACGTTCTTTTTTAAAATGATTGTCTTTTTGGTCCACTTTTGAGATTTTCACATTTTGTAACCAATCCACTCAGAGAGTTTCTAGAAACATCACAAAATTCTTCTCTTATTTCATTTCTACCAAGGATCCTGGGTAACAAATACAAACTCTTAATTGTTATTGTTGACATCCAAAATGACAACACAATGTTGCATCCTCTGCTATGATGAATTGTGGAAGTTTTGTGAATACTAGGGTTCCACTCCTTTTTGCAAAGCCAATTTCATATATGAGTGAAGGAATTTAAATGTCCTTCATTGCAAGTCATATCTCTCATTTCTTTAAGCATCAAGCTCCTCAGAATGACTATATCCATTTTCTCTTCAAGTAGGGTGGGATGACAACTTTACAAATGTGTCCTTTGTTCTCCAATGCCCATGTTGATCTCTCTTAGATCCATCTTGTGCAAACCAAAAGTCTCCTTCTCATGACTACAAACTAACCCATCAATGAACTTATTGATCTTGGAACAAGGGAATTCAAATGTTTCCTAGTCACCCTCCATGTAGTTGGTGTATATTATGGAATTTCTTTGATAAAATCACAATTCCTCTTCATGGGGGTCAATCTTAGAAAATTTACTCTTCACAATAGCATCACATGGTCCAATCATTTCCATACATTGCAGTTTATTATTACATGGCTTAATTATTTCCCTACCAAAAAATTGGGTGGATGTTTCTTGAGCATCATTTGCCATTACTAACCTAACTTCAACACACAATATCAACTCTTTTTCTTCTATAGGTTTAGCTATTTCTTGTGATTCTAATTCTAATCCTTATTTTGTTGTCACTAATAATTCTCTTGGATCTTGCTTCTTGATCTCCTCCAAGTAGCCATTTTTCTTATGTATTCATATAGGCCTCTTTTGTTGGGAAATTGGTATCCGAGTGTCTCCAAATAGTCATCAAGGGAACACAAGCTTTTGCATAATTTGACAAACTTTGATATCAGTTAATAATTTTAGGGGCCTCAAGTTTGTACAATAATTCTTGCATAGGATCCATGTTTTTTTCCTTTTGTAGACCTTCAAGTCTTTTTGACTAGAATGCATCCAACATTTTAGCTTTATCTTGCAAGCTAGTAGGATTGTTGTGCTTTGGTAGCACTTATAATGTCCCTTTCTATTGCCGTGCTTTGATACCATTTATAATGTCCCTTTCTAGAACATTTCTTATTTTTGCCTTAAAACAATATTTCTGATTCTAAAATGATAATTGAATTTATATTTAGATATACCTTAATCAAAATCATGAATTTTATAATAATATTCATATTTTTTCATGACTTAATTTTGAAATAATCCTATCTTGATATTTTGCTATGTTTCTTCCTCCAATTTGTAGTTATTTTTCCTTAATTTTTGTCCTTAATATTTATACATGTTATGGGTTTTTATCCAATAACTTGATAAGGGAAATTATGGTTTTCGTCCTTAAATCTCTTAATTTCAAAAACCCTTAATTTTCTTTGGAGGGTTTTCATTCTCTTTATACTTATTCTCAAGTGGGAGGAGAAGGTGGAGGAAGGGAAGAGGAGGAGACGAGTGAAGTAGGAGGAGGTGAGAAAGGAGGAGAGGAGTAAAGAAGGGAGAGAGGAGGAAGAAAGATAGGAGGAGAGGCAAGAGGAGCAAAAGGAGAAGAGAAGGAGGTGAAGGTGGAGGAGGAGAAGAGGTGATGAGAGGAGGAGCAGAGGAAGGAGAAGAGGAGGATTAAAAAGGGGGAGAGTAGGAAGAGAGAAGGAGTATGGAGGCAGAGGGAGGAAGATTGAAGGCAATAGGAAGAAAGGAGGAGAGAACATTGGGGATGAGGTCCCCCAAATGTGGCCTCAGTGGTTCATAGCTCAAGTCAAAAGCATTCACGTATAAAAAAAAATACTCATTCCCAATTGATTGATCTCCTATTCTCATTAAATAATCTCCCTTATATATTTTATTGCTTCATGAGATAGGACCTTTCATAAACCCTTTGACTTTGATAAACTACATTTTTTAATTTTAATTTAATCATTGTTTAAACCCAATTGCAAATATCTTAGTTTAGATGTCATTTCTTAATCTCTTTTAATTACATTCTTTGCGACTAGTTTATGTATCAACAAATTACCTTCCCGTCTTGAATGAATGTCTTATAGATTTGAACATGTCATGTTTTGGGTTGTTGAACAAATTTCTCAAAATATAAATTGACTTATTTTGAAATTGAACATTAAAATATTTTGTCATTTAATTATAAATTAAATTTTGTATGATAATTATTTTAATGTAACTCACATTAAATTAAAAAATAAATTTCTGATATATCCCTAGAACATCATAAATACAATTTAAGGTGATTTAAAAAAAAATGATGCATAAACAAGATAATATTAATCTAATGAAGTTTAGTTACAAATAAAATTTATTTGTATGGAAAACAATGTAATTTAACTGCGAGGCACACTATGGTGGCATTTACAAATTAAACAAGGTCAGTGTGTGGAGCAGATGTGGATGAGGATGGATAACAGAATGAATACAACATTGATAATTGAGAGCGATTGTTTTGATGGAGAAAACATGTAAAAGCTGTAGCATGCTGATTTTATGGAGTTGTCAACTCCTCAGTTTTTGTATTAATTTTGATTTATGAAGCAACAGTAAACGAGAATCTGGGATAAAGAAAAGTAGTCTCTGTTATTTTAAGTAGGAAAAAGGTATGAGAAAATATAAAGGTATAGGGAAGTATGGTAACTTTTATACTCAGGGTGTTCTGTTCACAATGAATGAAATGAGAATATTCCTGTTGGGAACAAGAATAAATATTAGGTAATAGGTTTCAGAGTTTTGGGCCTCACCACTACACCCATCATCATGAAAAGGACTAAAGCCAATGCTTGAACATATAATGGAATAACTATAAAATATATAGTAGTGTCATGAGATGGTTAGCTATTTATTTAGAAAGGAAAAGAGAGCTAAAATGGGTTTAATTTGAAACTTCCTTGTCTTGCTAATCTTAATTGATCTGTAGAATAAAAGCTTGTTAAAAGATTAATGAGTTTGTAGAGAAGTATGTTATTCTTATCTGATTCCCTTTGAAGTTGCATTTAGAAGAGGGGACGAATGCAATTGATTGAATATGCTACAAAGTCAAACAGATAAGGGTATTAGCTGGTATATAGATGATAAGTTGGAAGTGTGTTTAATTCTTTGTGAGTTGAATGAAGGTGAGGTATAATGTTGGGATACGTTTACTTAAATGAAGATGAGGTGTAAAGTTGTGACAGACACATTTGCTTGCATGGTTTGATGAAGAGCGACACACAATAGTTGGGAGATGAGGAAGATATTTTGTAGCGAACCAAATACATAAAATCTTGTACAAATATTTATGGTTTTTTATTTTTTTCATATTACAAATATGATAGAAAATTAAAATTGTTTATCATAAAAGTTAGATTTGTAATGCCGGTTGAGTTGGTTTTGATAATAATGATATTGGAAATCAAGAATGTATAAAATATGATACTAATAGCTATTAGGAATGTCTATTAGGAATGTTTAGGTGAAGGCAATAATATTTTTAGATTAATGCAGATATTGATTTTTTTTTAGAATTCACTAATGTTTACTTAAATTAATATTGAGATTAACTTCCTTTAGAATTGAGAAGGGTTGATATAAAACAAAAACATTAGATTTGAATAACTGTCATTTTAGAGTGCAACCTCCACCTTTATATGATTATATATTTTTGAAGAATAATAAATTAAACCCTTTTAAAATTATATGAATATAGCGTAGAGAATATTAATTAACACTCTAATAAATATAATTGAGTTGAATAAGAAATATGACAAGTAGGTTAGGGAATGAGAGGTTAGGAAATGCTTTTCTCTTTAATAACAATGGTAGTAGGCTTGGTTGATTCAAATAAGTTAGGGATTTATTAGCTCTTTGATGATGACAATAGACTTGGTTGATTCAAACTATAAATGTGCCCTAAGGGTGCTACTTGACAATTAATCTTAGATATGAAGGATTACATTTAAAGTAAACGATTCTTTGGATCTTGTACTATAATTGGACATATTGTGCCTATGATTTTGTTTGTCTTTCTTACAATCTTTTGTATAATGCTATTTTAATGAGTAGTAGGGTATAGCATAAGATGATATGAAATGGACAAGTACATATATTATATTATTTATAATTTTCATATTTCATCTTATGCATAAAGTAAAAAAAATTATAATCCTAGTTGTTATGAGGTTAGCCTAAGTTAACCAATAGTTCAGACTTCTACCAATTTGGTGAACACTGATATTTTAAAAATAATTTCAATCTTATAAATTTGGTATGTTTAGTTTATATGTACTTAAGTTTTTTCATTCATAGTTAATCAAGATTGTAGTGTAATTCTGTAGAGGATCTTATTACACAATTTCTATGTAGATCTATGACTACTACTTTCCTTGATTCCTTATTGGTTAGTATCATAACAAACTTTTAATCCATTAAATTAGGTTTTTTCATGATTTGATGCATGAGCATTCATCCATAGGTGATCTTGCATGGTCCAAAAATATTTTTTATTTTATTCTAGTGTTTCTTTTGTTCTTGGCATTATTCAATATCAAAAAGCTTCTAGTTTGTTTAAAATTGCAAAAATGAAGATTTTTCCTCGATTCAATTTGAAGGCTCAATTGACAGTTTCACAAAAATGATTAATTTTAAAAATTCATGAGAGTTGGAGTAAAATCATTCTAGGAAAAAACGTGATTGTAATTTCACCTTATTTGACAATTTTCATGACAGGATTCTACCAGTTGGGAGAATTTAAAATAAGAAATTATGGCCTGATACATTAAATATTAATTTAAGAGTTTCATGAAAGTTGGAGAAAAATGGCTTTGAGGAAAGCTTCATAAGGTTATTCTAATGACCAGTTTTAGATGAAAATTCACTTCCAAATGAGAGTTATGTAAAAAGACAATTTACAATTTTAAATCTCTTTTAATTTCCCGTAAAATAATTTATTGCCTTTCATTTTTTTGCTCCACTAAAAAATAATTTTACAATTGCAGTTATCCTCAAAGACTTGGGTGCTGTCATAATAGTGGTTTACAATTCTTGAGAGGAATGAATTTTAGCTGAAATCACATATTTTTAGAAAATATAATGATTTAAGCCTTAAAAAGTTTCATTTTAAGGATTCCAATTGAAGAGGGTTTGATCAAATCACCTTCGATCAAACCCCCTTGGATAGAACCTCGCTAGTTTTAAACCATACCTATAAATGCGTCTCCTTTACACCTATCAAAATGCTGATAAAAAATCACTTTTGATTTAGCTTTGGGGATCAATGACTCCATTTAAAATTATTTCAAATGATTATGGTAATTTCAACAAGCTATCCAACGACTATAATTTTAATATGTTTTGGCTTTATTATCTATTTGTTTTTTGAGTTTTATTAAACATAGGTTTTTCACTGAAAATGAAGCTCTTTGTTCTGCACATGTGGAAAATAAGATTATCAAAAAAAAATTGAAAAAATATGAGTACAATTTATTAAAGTCCTTGATCCAACAAAAAAAATTAAATTAAATTTTGACATATACAAGAAAAGTTGCGCGTTATACGGTCGCGCTGTGTCTGAATTGTAATTTGTTTGACTTTGAAAGTTGATTAAGGAAAAAATATTCAATAAAAAACTATCTAACCAACTAAAGCTTACCTAGATATCGAGTTACAAATCTAAATTTGAAAGAATTAGAATTCTTATCCTTCATAAAAAAGCTGTATGCTATACCTATATGCCAATTTTTAAAAAATGTTGTT
Source organism: Sequoia sempervirens (assembly GCA_007258455.2). Classification (NCBI taxonomy): domain Eukaryota; kingdom Viridiplantae; phylum Streptophyta; class Pinopsida; order Cupressales; family Cupressaceae; genus Sequoia; species Sequoia sempervirens. The sequence continues at coordinate 711,287,534 of VDFB02270651.1, forward strand.
TTCCTCAAAAAAATCACTGTGGGAGATGGAAAAAGAAGTGCAATTTGATTCCAAAAATTTTGAAAAAAATATTTTTAGAATCTACAGAAAAAATTTGATGAGACTCTAGTTTGCACCATCTTCAAATTCCTCATAGTTTAGCCGCTATAGGTGCCCGAATGTGAAGATTCAGTTAAAAATAATAATTTTAGTGTCCAGTTTGGCCAAAAATTGTAAAATTGCAAAAATGAAGATTTCCCCTCGATTCAATTTGAAGGCTCAATTGACAGTTTCACAAAAATGATTAATTTTAAAAATTCATGAGAGTTGGAGTAAAATCATTTTAGGAAAAAATGTGATTGTATTTCACCTTATTTGACAATTTTCATGACAAGATTCTACCAGTTGGGAGAATTTAAAATAAGAAATTATGGCCTGATACATTACATATTAATTTAAGAGTTTCATGAAAGTTGGAGAAAAATGGCTTTGAGGAAAGCTTCATAAGGTTATTCTAATGACCAGTTTTAGATGAAAATTCACTTCCAAATGAGAGTTATGTAAAAAGACAATTTACAATTTTAAATCTCTTTTAATTTCCCGTAAAATAATTTATTGCCTTTCATTTTTTTGCTCCACTAAAAAATAATTTTACAATTGCAGTTATCCTCAAAGACTTGACAATTGAAATTATGAGTGGGTTGCCTATTTTTTTTTGAAAAGTCCATCACTTTGTCACAAAAGCCTACAGGAAGAATTTGACATTTAAGGACTATGGATGCCATGGGGAAAGATTATAAGATGCCTAGTTTTGAGTTGTTTTGTGAGCGTCTTGCTTGGGAGCAGGCCAAGTTGATTTAGATGGATGCTCTTCCTAGTTCTAAGAACCAAGCTTTAATGGATCAATCTTACAAAGGTAAAGGCAAGAATAAGAAGAAGCCTAAGACAAAATATCCTTCAATTAATGAGTCTCCCTCCAAACCAAAGTAGAAGAATACTCTGAAGTCCACTCCACCTCCTACTTCTAACTCTAGAGACTCTTCCTCCAAGTCTAGAAAAAACAAAGGAGACCCTTGTTCTTTTTGTGTAAAATATGGGCATGATGATTCATTATTTCAAGAGACTAGAGGCCTTGGACAAAGCTCTTTCTACACACACCTTGTATTCATCTACTGATAGTTGGATTCTTGATTCATGTGCTTCACATCACATGATCTGCTTGATTCCATTTCTCATAGTCATACTCGTAGTGTGGAAAAATGTACCCCTTTACATTTGCACACTATTTTTGAATTCCCTTAATTAATTGGACTTAATTAAGCTTCTAATTACCTAAATTATGCATTCCAAAGCCTTATTATTCCCATTTTTCGAAAGGAAAATCTATATTAAACAATTTCCAACATTAATTTAAACACCTTGGAAATTATGTGTCTTGGACTTAGGTCCTAGGACATGGGTCTCCTTTAAGTGCTAGAACCCAATTTTTAATATGTTTTTGGTGAAATTTTAATGATTCAAAAAAAAATTCAAATGCTGACTTGTGGAATATAATTTTCGGGAAATTAGATAAACACCTATAAATACATAGTTATTTTATCAATTCAAATCTAACAAGCTAGAGGCAAATTTCACAAGAGAAAATATTATTGTCAAGGGCATTGAGGAGCAGATTTATCAGTCATCTACAACAACAATCAAGATCATATCATCATGTCAAAGTTCATGTGTGTTTTGGAGCTAACATTGTGATTTAGGTTTCAAGCATTCAAGCATCAATCAAACAATCAATTAAGCAATCAATCAAGCAATATCCAATCCTTAGAGAGATGCATTAGACTTTAGTCCTCTAAGGGCAGCCATTAAGGGTTTGGTGAGTTGTAGCATAGATTTTTTCATTCATCAATTCCCTCTATTTATCATTATTTTATCATCAAGGTTTAATTACCAATTTGGGGTTTGACCAAGGCAAACCCCTATTCACCCAAAAGAAAACATTTTTCTTCTCTCTTTTTATGTGTAGATTTACATGTGAAGAAGGACTGAAAATGAATCAAAAGAGCAATTTTGCAAAGTTTTCGAAGTTGTCAACATTGTTGTCAAGCTACAAAAACTCACCTACAATTTTTTTTCCAGCTTTCTGAAAGTAAACTTGGAGAAATAAAAAGCCTAGATATGGGATCTAAGGATTGTAAAAGTAGATTTTGGACCCCTGTATAGAGACCCATTCACCCTAGGGCGAATTTGTCCTTTAGTATTGTTCAAAGCCGACTTCTAGTACCAGGTACATACCACTTCACCCTTCTTAGATCTGCCTGTAACTTTTCTATTTCTATTTCCGCTATCATAATATTATGCATTTCAAGCATTAGGTCATACAATTGAGTTTGTTAACGTATTTAAATTTTTCTCCCAAAACAACCAATCAATCATTTTAGTCATTCTTGTCATAAGAAAACAATAGACCTTCCTAATAGGGTTGATTCACCTTAAGGTTGAAAGTCAATCCTATCCTTGGGAGATCTCTTTTCCTAATGAAATGAGGGAAAATTTGTGTTTGAGATGTCCCATTTTGGCGAACTCTAAGATCTCCTCACTTTTTTTGCCATTTCATTTTAGTGAACCTGATATTCTTACACTATAAGCTTTCTAAAATTAGAAGTCTTTCAAACCCTAGATCTAGGATTTGCATTAGTTTGCATTACATCTCATTTAGGGTTTCAAAATTGCATTAGTTTGCATTTCATATAGGGTTTTAAAATTGCATTTTGCATCCTTTAAAATCTCAAAAATTTATCCAAAAATATTGCATACGTATTGCATTCATTTTACATAGTAGTCTGCATATTAGTGTTTTTCAATCATTTACATCAGAAAATTCAAACAAAATTCCATCTATTTTTTTTTCATTTTTCTTGTTGTTTTCCATCAAATTGCATTTACATCTAAACATCAAAATCTGGAAATCTATAACTGAAAGTATCTGTTTGCAAGCTAAAACAAAGACCTTAAACATTAAATAAAAAACTCATACTTTAATTTTTCAACCCCTGTGTAAAGACTCATTCGCCCTAGGACGAATCTGTCCTTGTATATTTCATTTTCCAATTTTTTGGGCATCAATCTATCTCTATCTACTTTATATCTTGTTGTTTGTAGATCTCAGTTTCAATTTCTGAAATTGTATTTTTTTGTAGTTGTTTGCATTTAAGTCAATTGGTCAAAATAAGTGCATTGTTCAAAATAAAATTTACATCCAAAGGATATCACTTTCAGATTATTGCATTCTAAGATCAGTAAATCCTTATATGTTAGATATGAAAATTGCAATATCTCTTTACATACTTGCATTGTGTGTCCTATTTCTAGGTGTTTGCTACATTTTTTTAGTGCTTTTTATCCATTTTGGGTACACTTTTGACTTGGTGAAACTTGTATGAGTATTGTTATCATTTAGGATTGTACCCTAGTTGAGTATGCACTCAACCATCTTGTGAAACATGGAAACATCCTCAAGCTGTGGGTTGATTATAGGGAGGATGAATCTCCAAAGTGGGTTGGTTCCCTTGGTGAACCTCCTAAAACTATCAACTTGACAAGGAAAATGGATAGAAGGATTTGCATGAAATTGAAAATTAACTTATAGGAGGTGATGCACCAAAATATTTATGTTTAATTGCTACAACCATATCACAATATAACTCAACAAAGATTTTACTTGTTCACAACTCAAATCAAACCATGAAGCACATAAATATTTCATATGAAGGTGTTGATTTTAACTTATTGTAGGAAGGAAAGATAGGTTTCACAACTACAATCTACTGAAATGGATACACAACATATAACCTACACTTAAACATACATCCTTTGCTAAAACATTACTTGAAAAGCGACAAAATGAAGGTTTGAAAACTCAAATCACAACAAATTCATCAACCAATTCATCTGCAATATGAGACACTAGCAAAATGAGAAGGAACTGTTGTCATTATTTTATTGAATCAAAAGGAATGTTTTACAATGAATTTCAGAAATGAGTTACAAGGACAATATTTTCTATTGTAGCATGAAAAGAAAGAAAGAAATAAAAAAAGAAAATCCTAAGAGATGCCCTATAAAGAAATTAAACTCTTAAATCTAGTTTTGATTGATTTGGAATTGAAAATAAATCAAACAACTTGATTGAAGCTGATTGATGCAAACTCCACAAAATTATGGCTGATTGATGACTGGAATCTCCTTGAAATGAGGATTGTTGATTGGAAACTCTCCTAAAAATTAGGGTACATGACTAAAACTTTCCTTGTTACAATACAATTTATGCCCTTGCTATAAATCTCTTAAAATTAGGCAACTTGCTCAGTGTTTCCATCTTGGAAAGATTAGCTCTAGCATGAAAATCAGTCTCTACCATCAAACTTCTAAAATCTACCTTCAAATCAAGCAATTATACCCTTGAATATCTCTTCAAATTTGCAACTTTCATCTAATCATTATCTTCTAAAATGTGAAGAAATAGTTCAAAACAAAACCTTTGAGGATAAAAAAATTGGTGTGAAGAGGTATCAAATCTTGTATGAGAATTTTTTGTATAGTATCTTATTGGTTTCCTTGAGTGTTTCACCCTTATGATTGCCAACTTTCACAATTTTCCATATGCAAGCATCTGCCAACTACAATCTCAATGTGCAAGTCACCTCCCTATGATTACTCGCTGTCATTCAACCTTTCATTTCAATGATCATACAATGTTTCCCTATGAAGCTCAAAGACCTCATTGCCCTGGAGTTTTATGATCAACGCTCATATGAGTTCTCCTCTTCAGAACCCTGTCCTCCTGCCAAAAATTACAAGTTCTTTGAAACTATTAAAAGATCTAGTAATCATTCTGATTGCTATCATCTTAATTTATCCTTGAATCTTACTCAACAAAATTTGTCTTTAGTCTTAAAGATGACTGTTTTTCTTTTGCCCTTTGAGATTCATAAAACATAAATTGTTCACAAGAAACTTTCACTCCTCTTAATAAATAAGCAAGGCTTGGAAACTAATTCAAGTCAAATGAACTTACATTGATATCATGAAAATGTTTGTTTGGTCCCTTTAGGGATCTTAAGACTGTCAATCAATCACTAGCCTTTTGAACTCATTGGTTTGCCACCTTGGGCACAATATCATGCTTCAAACCCATGACTACCACTGTTATAAACTTTCCATTTCTCTGCCACCTACCTTGCACTGTTTTGAATGCACAAATCCCTAAGGGTTTTCTCATTATTGGCCTCCATTTTCCACTCTTGAAAATAAATGCTCACTACCCTTGATCATACAAAATATGGTGGGAACTTTCTTTGCCTTAAAATCTGAATCCCTGAAATTTGTATATTCTCCTTCTTGAAATACTCCAATCCTTGAACAATTTTTTGAATAGTCCTATAGACCTGAAAAGTATACCATTGATTTTACATGGTTTGAGGGAAACTTATGGTGACCTCCATACTTTTTGAAGTTCTTTAACAAGGAAACATAAGACACCAAGCATCGACCGAGTGTGTCCTCAATCCCACAATTTTCACATCACATTCATACTTAATGAGACTAGCACTGCTTCCTATAACCTTCATGACCATTGAAACTTGTAAACTTGAACTCTCATGTGCCAAACACTCCATTTTGTCAATGGAAAATAATTTTGTTTCAACTCCTACATCAAAGGTCTCCACCGTGCAAGATTGATATTGTGACTTGCTCACTGTGTAGGTTTTGAACTCATGAACTCTTAAGGTTTGTTCTTCACTGCCACACACCTTACTTTGCTTAGGGATTTAAATGTACAAGAAAATCCAAGGGGATTAATCCATACTATCTCCTTGAACATGATAACATACTCAAACCCATGATTGCCACAACTCAAGATTTGCACTATGAGAAGCACATCTTGAAGGATCATCCTCAAAATGCAGACAATATGCCTCTTTATTGAATGGTCTTATTACAGTAAGTATAACTCTTATTAGGACTGTCCTGCATATTTGACCTTGTACAGTCCCTGTATCTTAAGATCCCTTAAGGCACTACAATTCTAAACAAGACAACTGCCTCCTTCAAAGTACAAAGGTTATGGTGTTGAGGAAGACACTTCTTTATGATCCTCTGATGATTGAAAGCATAGTGATAAAACATTGCCCACAAAGTGTTGAACTCATGACCATGCCCTTTCAACCTCCTGCACAACCCATACCAAAACCCCTAACTTCTCATTGTAACCTATTCATGAGATCTCACTTGCATAATGTACTTGGGAATCACCATGACTGTGTTATCCTTTATCTCTATTATCATTGTCACTATCTTTAACCATTGCAATATAAGCCTGCACTAAGCATGACTACCATTGGGACTGTCTTTACTAGAAGGAGCTTGTCATTGAACCTTGCTATTATCCCTTATCTCCAAGGCATTATCATACCCTTTTATGACATACTTATGAGTAGACTTTCTCCTGCAACACTATGTACTGCCCACCATAATGTATCTTTGATAAAAATTCTCCTAACATCTAGGTGCCCTTACTCTTAGTAAAAATATCACTCACAACAATGCCTCATGAAAGCCTCACACCATAACTCTATCAATGGAATTTCATGTGTAGTCTTTGGACTTGAGAACTAGAAATTTTAAGTACCCTAGTACATGTCACCATTTCCCTACACCTCTTAATAATCCTTTATGATGACCTTTTCAACAACGCGGCTTCTATTATCGAACACTAAGAATGTATTTATTTCTAGAACCCATTCCTTCATAATTTCATTTGGAATTCTCCTTGTAACTTGTCACTACCTCCACACTATGTTACTCAGATAGTCATATGCTTAAAACCTATAGATTTGCATGCACAAATGGTCTGTAAGTTGAATATGCCAAGGTTTTTGATGCATTATTTGTAATATTGTATCTTAATCTCCTGAGATTGCCACTTGAAAACTAAACAATCTCATTCATCTGAAAATGGATTAAAATCGTGCCTTCACAAACACTAATGAAAATCATGTTGTTATTGCTGCATTATGTAGTTAATAATCAACTACTGCCTTTCCTCAAAATGTTTTCTTTGCCTCACATTTAATATGCTGAGTGTTATAAACCCTCCTCTTGTAAGCAACAAAGACATAATTCCATCATATGTAAAGGAACCAAAAAGCTTCATCATCACTCTTAATCATAAGAACTCTTTGTTCTAGTCATGTAGCCAATCCTCAAGTAAAAAAAGCATATGTTTATTCTTACTACCCTTTTAACCATGAATAGGGTTTCTAAGATTTAAATATAAAACCTACAATCTCTTAGCAAAAGGGGTTTTGAATTCATGGGTTATAAGATCTAACAATCTCCATACTTGTCTTTGCATGATCATATACAATACAAAGGGCTTAAAATGCAATTTCAATATGAATATGCATTCTTAAAACAAGTATACAACCCTAGCTCGAGTATAGAAGAGGAGAAGCTTCAAACAAGAAAACCACCATTACATAATGCAAAAAATGAAGAATGCTACTTTTATCTCCTCAATAATACAAAGATGTAGTGAAAACTCTGAGAGGAAGATCAATAAAAAGGGGTGGTAAAATGCTGCAAACCTGAGAGTCTTTCCTTTGTAAAATTGAAATTTCTTTCACAACCCGAGCCTTCATCCTTTGTTTTGTCAAAAATCAAGGAAACTATTGAGAAAATGTGTCTCAACTTTGCAATTACATAAGGTACTATTGATACATAAAGTATTGTTCAACCAATGACGACAAGAGGGGGCATGGGGGTATCCCCCCCACAAGGGGTTTAGGGGGATCATCCCCTTGATTGGGGGTCTGGGGGCAGCATGCCCTAGTGGAGGCTCGGGGGCAACGCCCCTAAAACCTAAATTTTATTATATTTTGGGTGTGTGCAAGAAGTTGAGTCCACTTTTTGGCCAAAAGTGGAAGTGTTTTTCCTGATTTTCAGAATTTGACACATTTGACCTTAAAATTTGAAGCACTTAGAGATGAAATATTTAAAAAAGTCACTAATCATAAAATGTAGTGCTCGGAGTCTAGTTTCCAAATATGTAATTTATTTCAATACCTAGATTGTACAAATTGAGTTTCAATAGGCGTTTCTAAAAACTACTATTTAAAAGTCACTTTTTTTTTCACCATACCATGCACATGTACGACATCCATATTTTGACTTAAATTATCATATTTTTCTAAATCCTTTTGGGAAAAGATTTGTGACCTCACTAAAGCTTGTTCTTGATATTTTTTTGTAATTTTTTATTGAATTTTTTTTTTTGTTAAATTTTTATTATGCAGATTTGTCGTTTTGAAAAATCGTCGTGTATGACATGCATAAGATGACCTAAACTTATAATTTTTTTATTTTTTTTAAATTGAAAAGAATTGTCTAAAGTTTGTTCTCGTGCAATCCATATGTCAAAATGTTATGTTGATAAAAAGTTATTAAAATAGTAAAAAAACCCTGATATTTAAAGTCTATGGACCAATTTTATTAGAAATTAATTGAAAAATAGAAAAAATAATCCAATTGCAAAACAAATTACATATTTAGAATTTGCATTGTCTCATCTATAATAGGTTTTAATTTCGTCAAAAAATTTTGCAAAAAAAGTCGTCAGCCATATGTCCAAAGTCGGTATTTTTCTTTGACATTGTTAGGACCTTCAACTTGCAGGTCAAACCAGGTTGAAGGCCTAGGTTTGGATTTCCAATGCTTTTCCTGAACCAAAATCCTAGGAAAAAACCCGACCATAAAGCTAATAGAAATTCAAATTTTATAAAACGGGATCTCGTTCCTTAGTTTATAATATTTGGACTGTTGGGAGGGAAACAGGATCCCGTTTCCCTTCCAATGGTCCCCACATTGAATATCGGGGAACAAGATCCTGATTTTTATAAACATGATCTCGTTTCTTTTATTTAAATTTACTGCAAAAAATTATTGTGAAGTCTGCAACTTCACATGTATGACCGAGAGCAGTAAAAGTAAACTATTTTTCATGAGCTATTGTATTTACAGGTGGTGAACTTGATTTTTAGTTGATTTTTTCAAATGAGGCATCTACACCATTTTTGAAGTGGAATTGCGTTATTTTTGTGCTTGTTTGGAGGAATAAAAGGTCTTCAACTTGCAATATGGATTGAATTTTTCAAAGGAGGGATGAATAAAACAATTTTTAAAGTGGAATTGTGCTAGTTTTTGAATTGTTTTGAGGAACACAAGAGGAAGAATTTTGTCCTAATAGGTATTCAACTTCCAATTTGGATTGAATATTTTGAAGAATTTCACTATTAACATTCATTTGTGCTTGAGAATTTTATAATCATGGGAGATAAAACTCGTAATAAGAGAAGGAAGACATTGAATCCTCAAGAAGTTGAAGCAAATAGAGAGAAGGAGAGACAAAGACAAAGAGAAAGAAGAATGAGAATGAAATCAATGAATGATGGTGGAGCAACCAATTCCACAACTATTGAAGATGAAAACATTGAGGATACCATGGTTGTAGATAAAGCTAATTTGCAAGGAGTCAATTTGGAGAAGAATATGATTATACAAACAAGTCCTACTATGTCTTCAAATCCCTCTTTGAATGCTATGAAGAATGTTTCAATATGCACAAATCCAGGTACGTCTTCAAATCCACATGTTAGTGAAATGGTAAATTTGTATGTAGAAGTTTTACAAGATGTTGGACTTAATGATGTTGACATTGATGATATTCAGAGAGATGAAACTTTTATAGAATTTGTTGAAAATGAAAGAAAAATATTTTGTTCCAAATCAAAATCAGAATGATCATTTTCTTGAAAATGAAAAAACCTGTATTTTTGATGAAAATGAAAATGAAAATGAAAACTGTCTTGTTGATGAAAATGAAGATGAAAATCTAGAATGTGATGTTGAATTTAATGAAAATACTTTTTAAAATTGAAGTATATTTTCGATTAATCTTCCGGGTCAAATTTCTTGGAAGCAAATAAGAACACATGTGAATAGAATATACACCAAATTCTTTTATCGTAAAAAAATTGCATTTCAATGTCAACTAATGATGCAATTGATGAGAATGCAAAAAATGAGGAAAGTAATGAAAAGGTTAGGCTTTTATAAACCAAAAAGAAAAGATCAATCATTAAAACATGTTATTTCTATTGTTGCTAGTGCCATTCAATCTATTGGGAAAAATAGTCGATCCAAAGATAAAAACGCAGCAAGAAGAGATATAACAATTGCTATAGTTAATAAAGAAACTTTGAATAAAATAATGGTAAGCAATATTAGTGAAGTTTTAAAAATACATCCTAAAACAGTGCTAAGAATGACAAAAAGAAGATAAAGTATAGAAAATGATCCTATCAATCAATGTTGGAGTTTCAGTGGACAACTACCGAGGTCTGATAATACTAAGAATGTTAAAAACAGTGCTAAGAATGTTGAAATTAAATCTTTGATCGAAAAATATTGGCATGATAATACTAGGGTTTCATCTAATGCTAGAGATGCTTTAAAATTAAGGGTGGGGTCCAAAGTTCGCAATCCTCACCCAAAACACCTATTAGATACAACACAAACTAAATTTTATAGAAAATTTTGTAGCGATTCAGTGTTACCTGGTAATATTAAAATAAGTCAAAGGTCTTTTGAAAAAATGTAAACCCTAGTATGTAAAATTAATAAGCAACAAATATCTTGTTGTTGTAAAATACATGTTCAATTTTGTTATTTTTATGATGTTTTTCGATATATACGTTGTACCTTGCATACTAATATGATTATATAGGATTGTGGTATTGATATGCCACCTGAAGCAATAAGAGAGTTTATTTCAGGTTTGTTTAGAAAATCTAAGGATAAATTATTTTATTTAAGTTCTTGTATTTCTGGACAATGCATTAACTGTGGAAATCTTTCATTTTTAAGAATTTGTTTGCATGAAAGTGTTGATCATGATTTTGGACAATAATTAGTAGATGTCAAAAGGTTTAGGAATGTTCACTATTCTTTAAAAGATGGAAAAATAGGAAAGCATTGTGATTTAGTTATAGAAAAAGTTAGTGTGCATGCATTCATGAGTGAATTTAAGAATAAAATTGTACCAAAATATGTCATGCACTTTGAACATGCTTGATGGCTTGATGGCCAATTTTGTGTGTGTAGAAACACATTTCCAATTGGTACTATACTTTCAGTGGTTCATTTTGTGGAGAATTATAATCTTGCTCCGCAAGAGGAAATTCAATCTCAATATTATAATTCAGTGCAAGTAGCTATGTTTATCCATATTGTTTATAGACATGCAGATGATAGCACTAAGGATAATAGAAAAGTTTTGAGGGAGTATCATTTTTATTTGAGTGACAATCAGTTACACTCGTCAGAGTTTGTTCAATACTGTTTCAGTATATTTTATAGAAATTTAAGAGAAAGAGGAATCCAGATGAAAGAACACCTCATATGGTCAGATAATTGTATGGGGCAGTTCAAGAATGCTCGAATGTTCTATTGGTTAAGTAGAGTTCACAAGGAACTTAATGTCCAACATATATGGAGTTTTTTTGAAGCTAGGCATGGTAAAGGAGAACATGATGGAGCTGGTGCGTGTGTCAAAAAAATTCTTGCTAGAGAACAATTAAAATTTGAGGATTTAGTAAAATTTAAAGATGCACATGAGATTGTGGATTGGTGTAATAGAAGATTATTTGCACCTGGTTCGAGTGATTACTCTACAGTTCAACGATTCTTTTCATTGGTGGAAGAAGAGAACATTGTACCTAGAGTTGATTGTGAGACAATCAATGGATCTACTAAATGGAATTCATTTAGGAGTGCGACAATAAGCACATGGACTATTTGGACAAGGGAGCTTGCATGTTTTTTCCAGTTTTGTATCTTAGGAGATTGGGAAGCATTTGAAAACACAAAATGGGTTGAACAATGGGAGCAAAGATCATTGAAACCTGCAAAAACACATAATCAATATGAAAGAACTATTGAAGAAAATGATCAAGTGTTTGCATATGAAGATTATGACCGTGTTTCAAACCTTGTACAAGAAGGTAATTTTAATTCAATTTATTTCATTTTATTTCAGTTTATTAAGTTATTTTGTAATACTAAATTATTTATATGGATATGCACAAGTTATTAAATCAAATTTTGTTGGCAGGACATGTGTATGCTGTTATTGCACCTGAGGGGAATGAAGAGCAAACATAATATTGGTTGGCTCATTGTGTGGAAACTAAACATAAGTCAATAACACCTTGAGAAGATGATTATGGATTTCATTATCCAACAGGTACGTTGATCCCCTTAAGACACCCCCTTAAGAAAATTTTGATAACAAGTTTTAGATCTCCTTAAGCAATTTTTTAGAACAAGTCTTTGATCCCCTTAAGAAAATTTTGATAACTTATTTGATGATGGTTTTTGAACATGTTTTCCAATAGGATCGGTGGTGGTTGTTGGAACTTGGCTATGAAAATACTTGAGAAGAAAGAATGGTCTACTTGCATTCGAAGACTATGAAACACATAAAAAGATTATACATTATTCACATTTGGTGGCGGCAACAAATATAAAACTAGAGCGGTATCGTGGAAGACCTTCAAAAAAAGTGCTATGGTCAATTTTTATGGAAGAGCATGAGGCAATCATAGATGCATTGCAAAAGAGAGAGGATGCAGATGGTACAATGGAATAAGTAAATACAAGTAAATATAGTTTTAGTTTTATTTTGTCCTTTTAAATACATTAAATACATGTTTCGACATTGGTCAAGTGTGTTATTAACTGAAATTGATTTAAATTGTCCTTTTATACATCCTTAAGGCATAATCACAAAAGGGATCTAGTCCATGCGGATTCAACCTAGACAACATGGAATACTTGGTAAAAACAAGTAATTATTAGTTAAATTATATTTAAATACATGTTTTGATTACATATTGATATTGCTTGGACATTAATAGTTAAAATTGATTTATTGTCATTTTTTGTATCCTTAAGCCATCATTGCATTGAT
>VDFB02270651.1:711300699-711390620 GCA_007258455.2 Sequoia sempervirens
GACCCCTTAAGACATCCCCTTTAGGCGTATTATGACCCCTTAAGACGTTCTATTATGACCCTTTTAGACATCCCCTTAAGACAGCCCCTTAAAACATCCCTTAAGGCGTTCTATTATGACCCTTAAGACATCCCCTTAAGACGTTCTATTATGACCCCTTTAGACATCCCCTTAAGACCCCTTAAAACATCCCCTTAAGATGTTCTACTATGACCCCTTTAGACATCCCCTTAAGAACCCTTAAGACATCCCCTTAAGATGTTCTATTATGACCCCTTTAGACATCCCCTTAGGACCCCTTAAGGGGTCTCCTTAAGACGTATTATAACCCCTTAAGACATCCCCTTAAGATGCCATTATTTGTTTTGACAACTTATAAATTAATGTTAGATATTATTTATAGAATTTATTAATGCTTTTATTCTCTAATCTTCTATGGTATTGTTTATTTCTTAAAATTTTATCCTTTCTGGTATATAAATAGATTGCTTTTGTTTGTAAATTATGATTTATTGACTAATTATTGATTGGCGTGAATTGAATAAGTTCATTGGTAATTATCGCTATTTATTGAATGTACATATCATGTATGAAATTACTAAATTTGTAAAGTATAAATATTAAAATGTCCTATATTAATATCATGTATGAGATCACTAAATTTCACATTAATTTCCTATATTAATGTCTTGACTATGAACATAAATTGCATAAATGTACATGTGTAAATAAAATTTCAAACAATAATAAAGTCCATAATTTATGTAACATATTAAGTGCATGAAACCAATATATTAAGCACATGAAATAAAGTCCAGAGTACAACCCGTGAACTAAAGTCCAAATAAGTACTTGAGCCATGAAATATAAAGTCCAAAAGAGTACATGAGAAACAAGAAATATAGTCCATGAAATAAACAAATATAACACATAAAATCACATGTTTCTAGGTCATGTACTATCTTTATAATCAAGAGACCTCTTCACACCATGCAGACTATGTGGATGACCTGAAACACTCTGTACAAGAGAAAGATGAAATCAGATGTAAGACAATGAAAAATGATTTAATGACAATTTAATTTATAATCCATCATAAAATTAAATTACCGTCATATTTGTGTCTGGATGCTCTGGTGCACTTGAAGCAACCTCTAAATTCTTTAAATCAATCTACATAAACAAGACAAATAAATTTGAAATTAGATGTACAACTCTACAATTATTATTTTTTTAATTCAATTTAATTTATAATTTATCATATTTTAATTGTACTGTATTATGAGGTTGTGCACCAGGCTCTTCTCTAGGACCTGTCTATACATGCTCAACTACAAGATGTGTCTCATGCTATAAAAGAAAAATAATATGTAACAAATCTCATATTATGTATATATTCAATTTATAATTTATAATTGATTTTAAATATAATAATTGACTTTAAATATAATAAAAAAATTAAATTACCATTTGATTTGGAGCCTGCTCTATATGTCCTCCTGGTGGTGTAACTATGTCTATGTCAGGGCTGAAAGTTGCACTAACAAAGTCCTACAAGATCAAAATTAAAGCATGTACAATTGAATTAGGTTAATGCTGTATATATATATATATATATATATATATATATATATATATATATATATATATATATATATATATATATATATATATATATAACACCTCGTCAAGAGACTGCACATTTTGTGTAGAAAGTTTTGTAAACAACCTGGAAATCAGTGGCCTCATGAGTAGCTGCAACATCAAATGTTTTCTCGATGCCCATTCTTATTGTGGTATCAACCTAGACATACATGTACATAGACATTTAACACTTATAATATTTACAAGTGTACATGCATGCGTTTCATATATCTAGTGAATTCAAAACTCATAAAATTGTAACTATACTAATGCAAACTTTAAACAAATTTATAATATGAATGTACCTGCCCCTGATCTATGACGCCTGATAGTGGAGGAGTGCTTGACAATCCCTCAGGAGGAATCAATGTGGATACCGATTGACTCACCTAAACCAACATAAATATTTCAAACATATATGTGATTCAATTATAAATTTAAAACTCAAGTTAAATTTATGATTTCATATATAATTTTAAAAATTGAAATCAAAATACCCCATAAGGGTTGCCGCGTACAACCGGTGTCGATGTATGTACTTGTGGAATAGATGATTACCCCATCGTTAGTGTCATCTGTACACCAAACAATTTGATTGTTAAAATGTATTGCAAACTTTTCTTTGATATATACATCCATCAAAATTCTTATAAAATGAACATACATCTAGATGCATATTTATACCTGTGTCGCAGTGTCCTTAGGGTGATGGTCTGTTGTAAGAAACTCTACAAATGAACTGATGCGACCAGATGAACCACCAAAATCTCCCCATCCACCTGAACTAGGTGTAGCCTAATCAGGTCTGTAGCATACTTGATGACAACTATTACATATATGGGGGACGGGCCTTGACACTCTTGGAGCGATACTCGAACCAGCTCCATAAAAAAATCCTCCATCATCATCGTCTCTATGCTCCCCACCTGCTATCACAGAAGCATGCTGATCAAGGTCTCCTACGAGTGTACTAAGGGAACCTAATGTTGAGACCAGAGCTCGATGATGTACAGGTGCAGGAATGGGAGGACTAGGAGCAACAACAAGGGGTTGCGCATGCTCGGGGCATTGGGGATCAACCCTTGCCCCTAATCTCTGTTGTGGCATGCCGCCACCAACACCCTGAAATGATCTAAAATCAAAATAATTGGGCTTTTGCCCCAAAACAAACTCTACATACAGTTTTCTCAAAAAATACGATGGGCACTCCCAATTAGCATGTGGGGGACTATCAAAAACCATATACCATCGATCTCAAAAATGTGCACTTATTTGCGGATGTATGCACCACCTCATGGATATTCTAGATTTGTTGGGTGGAATGGGTTGTCAAGTAACGGGGTCAAGAAAGTAGGGGGCTAGATGGACTTTCATTATTTTAAGGTCTAATATTTGTTTGTAAGAGAGATCATTAGAATAAAATTGTCTCATTTGTTCTCTCTCTCTCTCGTCGATGCCTATCAAGATCATAATCGATCATCTTGATGGCATCAACAACGTTTTGCATCGCAGATGCAAAACGTCTCACATGTGGAGGAATCAATGCTTGACTCTACATAGCATTGATTTGATTTTGTAAGGATGCAACTTGATCATTTATACGTTCTCTCAAGCGAGCCTCGTCAGATGCGATAGGTGTTGGATGTGGCATATTAGGTGGAGGGGGAGGTGGAGGTGGATGTGGTTGTGGTTGAGGTGGTTGATTGATGATATCATCAATGTTAACATAATCCATGATATGAGATATAAATGTGCACCTACATTAAATCATACAAAATAGGATGTGCATACATATGTTAAGATCATATATTTAATTGAAATAGGATGAGCAACATATATATTAAGATCATATATTTAATTGAAATGCACATATATATACATTGATTGTTCAACTTGAGCATATCCATACAAAATTCAAAATTTAACATGTACATGTACATTTAAAATAAAAAATATTATGCATAATTTTCATGCATACAAATCATTAAACTAAACTATGTACATACATACAAATTTCAAAATTTAAGAACTACATATGCAAATTTTTAATACATGCACATACATACTAAACAATAAACTTGAAACATTCACAAAAGCTCATTTTGTAATACAACACACACACACACACACACACACACACACATATATATATATTACAATTTTGTGGGAGAAATCATGATCTAGTAGTAATAGTCATAAAATATATACTATTATATATTATTCATTATAAGTTCATAAAATTCCGCAAATTCATAAATCCATGTCACTAAAAATATCCATCTAGAACCAAATCATAAATTCATGTCACTAAAAATATCCATTTGGAACCAAATTTATAAATTCATCACACAAAATATCCATCGTTCACCAAATTTATAAATTCATAACTATTTAAGATCATTGTTTTAATTTATAAACTATTGTGGCTCTCTATTGCATAGATCTTCATTTCTTTGTGTTTTCGTTTTTAAAATCAGGAGTTCTCCTCTCCTCTAGCCATTGCTGATGCTCATCTACGATCCCATCCATAGCCCTGATAGCATCAACAAGGGTTTGCATCCTAGATGCAAACATCCTCACAGGAGGTGCGACACATTCTTCATTTTGACTAATGTTGATTTGATCTTGGATGGTTCTAGCATTGGCATTGATTTGTGCTTGCAAACGCGCATGCTCATTGATTTCAGGTGGTGGAGGTGGGGGTTCTGAGGTGGAGGTGAAGGTGGTGGAGATGGATGGTGTGGAGGTGGATTGTGAATATTATTGAATGGATCCATGTGATCTTTAAGATATGAGTAGACACACATTTAGATTTGTAATTTCAAGATGTAAGATACATGTTTAGGAAATACCTTTAAAACCATTCAATATAAATGGCCTTAAATAATTGAATACAAATGATAAAATATATAAGCCTCTGTTTATGAAATAAGAGCCATGTTACTTGAATGAAAATACAATTAACTATTAATATTATGTAATCTTGCATGATCTTGTGTGTTAAATTTGGTTGCCTTGGGCAACTTTGATCACCAAATTTTAAGAACTTCTTTGATCCCCTTAAGAAATGTCATATTGGGAGCCCTTAAGAAATTGAATTATGATTTAGGGTGACATGATGGCTTAAGGGGATCTACGTCTAGTGAGGTCCTAGGAGAAAATGGCATGGCTCAAGTGAATAAAATTTGGTGAAGTTGCCCAAGGCAACCAAATTTCATTAAGAGCCTTTAAAGAAAAAATGATGGCTTTAGGGTTTAGGGTTTAGACTTTAGAGTTTAGGGTTTAGGGTAATAGGATAGCTTAAGGGGATCTACATGTAGTAAGATCCTAGGAAAAAATTACATGGCATAAGGGAATGGAATTTGGTGGAGTTGCCTAAGGCAACCAAATTTCATTAAGAGCCTAAGAAAAAATGATGGCTTTAGGGTTTAGGGTTTAGGGTAATAGGATAACTTAAGGGGATATATGTAGTAAGATCCTAGGACAAAATTACATGGCATAAGGAATGAAATTTGGTGGATTTTCCTAAAAACAGCAAATTTCACTTTAAAGGTTCAAAGTAAGGACAAAATGAATGGTTTAGTGTTTAGGGTTTTAGATTTTTAGAGTTTAGGGTTTTAGGGTTTACAAAACTTAGGGTGAAGTTTTGGTGTCCCTTGGAATATAATGAACTTGCAAGTTAGTGAAGAACATTTTCTTGTGGAACAGTTGATTGATATAGCTCTTGTTTCAAGTGACCAACCTAGATCATGAAATCTCATTCATATTATAATCTTGCACGATCTTATTATTGTTAAATTTGGTTTCCTTGGGCAACTTCACCAAATTTTAAGAACTTCTTTGATCCCCTTAATAAATTTGTCATATTGGGAACCCTTAAGAAATCGATTTATGATTTAGGGTGACTGATGGCTTAAAGGGATCTCGTCTAATGGAGTCTAGGAGAAAATGACATGGCTCAAGTGAATAAAATTTGGTGAAGTTTCCCAAGGCAACCAAATTTCATTAAGAGCCTTTAAAGAAAAAATGATGGCTTTAGGGTTTAGGGTTTAGACTTTAGAGTTTAGGGTTTAGGGTAATGAGATAACTTAAGGGGATCTACATGTAGTAAGATCCTAGGACAAAATTACATGGCATAAGGGAATGGAATTTGGTTAGGGTTTAGGGTAATAGTATAACTTAAGGGGATATATGTAGTAAGATCCTATGAAAAAATCACATGGCATAAGGGAATGAAATTTGGTGGATTTTCCTAAGACAACCAAATTTCACTTTAAGGTAAGGTAGGACAAAATGAATGGTTTAGTGTTTAGGGTTTAGATTTTAGTGTTCAGGGTCTAGGGTTTACAAAACTTAGGGTGAAGTTTTGGTGCCCCTTGGAATATAATGAACTTGCAAGTTAGTGAAGAACATTTTCTTGTGGAATAGTTGATTGAGATCTATAGCATTTCAAGCCCGACCAACCTAGATCATGAAATCATTTCATATTGTAATCTTACCGCGATCTTATTGATGAAATTTGGTTGCCTTGGGCAGCTTCATAGAGGTACAAATTTGATCCCCTTAAATATCATATTGGATACATAGAAATCGATTCTGATTTAGGGTGATGGATGGCTTAAGGGGATCTAGATGTCTAGTGAGGGTCCAAATTTAGTCATCTTGTGACCTCATTGGTTCCATCTCGCTTTGGGTCAAAAGTGTTTACCCCTCTAATAAAAAAAAATATCATGTTAAAAATGAATCAATCTATACATATCACAAAAATAACATACATCTATCAAAACAAGTAAAAATTTCCTCCTACATTATAGGATATCAAAATAAATATGAAATATTTTAATAATTATACTTGTAATCACTTATTAATAAGTTATATCATACATAATTTTAATCACATAATAAAGGAATAAATATACATATGTAGAAGATACAAAAATAAAAAGAGGCTACTCACATGGATCTTGATCCTTCTAGGAAGTGCCTAGATTGGTTTATTTCGTGTAGGAATCTATGTAGGTGTTGGGACCTTCACCTCTCTCCTTGTATATTTCCAACAATCCCACTCACTCCCTCTATAGAATTATTTCCTTTGTTATTATCTAGTTCTTTTAATCTTCTAAATTAACCTCTTATTTATAGGAGCATAATATGAATCCTCCTCCTATCTCTATTGTAATAATAGCATAGTTCCTCCAACCTATCATCATGTACCTCCTCCCTTTCCCATGTAATAGGTGTACCTTAGGTGTTAAATGGTTCCATATTGGTCTCCTTATTGATGCATTTCTATCCCTCCACATAAATCTATATAGTATCAAAATATAGGTAATTTTATGGTTATTGAATCTCTCTTAATTGATAAAGAATCCATTATGATTGAGGATGGGTGGATTATTATCTAGGATCACATCTTAAAAATTCTATAGAGGTCATGGTATGTGTTTCTGAATACATATATTCCCATAAAAACGTCTTTCCATGTATTATCAACTCTCCTATATAATATACACCTTACTAGATTTAAATTTCATATGATATATACCCAAGTGTTTCCAATTGGAATTGCTATAATTATACTTTTATGGTATTCTAGATATTCATAATAGTTTTCATAAATCTACCAAATAGACCCATTCTTGACATTGAACCTACATAATTTTAGGTATGTCCAATGAAAGAAACTTTACCCATAACACTCTCACTCACACTCTCCTATCTTGTAATGATTTAGATCCCTAATGATCATGTCTAAGTGTCATAGAGAGTGATCATCCACTCTTCATAAACTTGTAGAAACCAAAATGTTTTATATTATGTGTTCAAATAAGTGAAAACATTACAAAAAGCTCTACTTGAATGGTGACAACAGAGGGTTTTTTAAGGCAACCAAATTTCATTTTAAGGTCCTAAGACAAAATTCAAATGCTTTAGTGTTGAGGGTTTAGATTTTACAGTTTATGGTCTAGGGTTTAGCAAACTTAGGGTGAAGTTTGGGTGGCCCTTGGAATAATTTAGACTTGCAAGTTAGTGCCAATTGGAATTGATTGTACGTGCTTAGATTTACGAATTTGCTAACTAAATTTGCAAACAAACATTGATAAACTTTATGAATTTTAACTATTCTTTAACATATTGTTTTGTAATCTAATTATAATTTAAAATTGAAACTAAAGTTTAACATATCGTTTTTTCGATACAATGCAAATAAAATTTAAAACATTTAAGCAATGCAAATGATTTTTTTTGAGCCTGAAATTACCTAGTTTTCAAAATCAAAATGATTTGTTCGATTTCAATTTAGGGTTTTAACAAAAAAATTTGTTCCAATTCAATTTAAGGTTTCAATTTCTAAGCAATTAGGGTTTTTAATGCAATTTTTTTGTTTCAATTCAAACTAGGGTTTTCAAATTCAATTTTTTTCGTTTGATTTGAATTGAGGGTTTCAAAAAGCTTGATTAGGGTTTCTAAATGCAATTTTTTTATTTCATTTCAATTTCTAGGTTTTGAAATGCAATTTTTTTTGTTTCGTTTCAATTAGGGTTTTCAAATTCAATTTTTTTTGGTTTAATCGAACAATTTAGGTTTCAAAAGTTAAATTTTGTTTGTAAAACATAATTCAAGGTTCATTTTTTCATTTCTATTAAAATTTTTTTAGGTTTCATTGCATTTTTTCGTCTATTTTTACAATTACTCATTTATACTATAACATGAAAAAAAAATGCTCAAAACGTGAAATAGATTAAGAAAAAACATGCTAAATTCACTTATTTTCTTCACAATTTCAATAAAAAATGGAAAAATGTAAAAAAAAGGGGTGTGGCAGGTACCTGGAGCTGTTTGTGGGGGTCGCTGTCACCTATACTCGGGATCCCATCCACTATAAAATGAACTCTATTTGTTTTTTAAAAAATAAATAGCATTATAAAACAAGATCCCAATTTTTATAAATTGAGATCCCGTTTCATAGTAATCGGGATCTCGTTCCTTCTCTATTGGTTCGGGATCCTATAGAAAACGGGATCTCAATTTTAAAAAAGCGGGATCCCGTTTCGTATTTAGGCTTGGGATCCTGAAGCTAAACGAGATCTTGATTTTTAAAAATCGGGATCCCGTTTATTAAAATCGGGATCTCATTTTTCAAAGCTGATTTCAATTTTTTGGCTAAGGCAAAAACTTCTACGTTTCGTGGACTCAACTTTGTGCACTTACCCTTTTATTATTGTAAATCTAGACCGTTCATCATTATGTCTTAGATTTGATGACCGATATTTTATTAGCTTGACTTTCCCTAGAAGGAAACCCTATTTTATGAGGGAGTTGTATTACAACTGTGTATTGTGATGTATTCTGAGATTCTGATAGCGGTCGTGTTGTCTTTTGATCTTTGAGTGGTGATACTCCTGTGAGAAGCTTTCTTTGCAAGTATATTGCAATCTTTGTGATTGTTGAATAATATATTGGGCAGCTTTTGGAGTGTGGGGTTTTTCTCCCGAAAGGGTTTTCCCCATGTAAATCATTTTGTTGTGGTATGCATGATATTTGTGTTTATTTCTGTTTAAGTTTCTATAACTATTAAAGATCTGTAAAACTTTTGCATTATTCTCCTCTTAAGATTAGTGTAGGAAGTTGTTCTGCCAACTTAGCTTCCTTACAAGTGGTATCGGAGCTTGATCACCTTTGGTTTTAGTTGTGGGTTGTTTGGTTTTTTCAACTAATCGAGTTTTAAGTGGGAGCTTGTGCAGAAGACACTTTGTGATCTTGTTGCAAGAATTTTGAGATGACAAGTTCATCAAGGAGAATAGAGGTGGATAAATTTTTGGAAATAATTTTGAGATGTGGAAGCTAAATATGTAGGATCTATTGATAGATCAAGATTTGTGGGCTGCTATTGATGAGAATGTTTCAAGGCATGCAGATCCTACTCAAGATGCTCAATATGATGTTATGGAACATAAAGCCAAGGGTCTAATTATATTGTGCTTGGTAGACTCTGTTTTAATCAATGTCCATGAAGAGACCTTTGCACAAAAATTATGGAAGAAACTTGATGAGATGTATGAAGCCAAATCTTTAGTGAACAAGATTTTCTTGAGGAAGAAATTGCATTCCTTGAGAATGGAAGAAGGTGGATGAATTACATACCACCTGGAAGCATTCAATATTTTGGTGGCTCAATTGGCATCAGTTGGTGTCAAAATGGATGAGGAAGAGAAATTTCAGATCTTGCTTTGTTCTTTGTCTGATTCGTGGGATTCTCTTGTTATGACTATTGGGAGTACTTTTGTTATATTGAAGAATGAAGATGTGGTGCTTTCTTTTCTTTCTAAAGATATGAGGATGAAGGTATCCATCAATTCCAAGGAGGCACTAAATGTTCATGGAAGACCTAAGGAAAAAGGAAAGAAGAATGAGAAGTGTGACAAACAAATTCCAAGGGGAGATCTAAGTCTCCTGGAAAGTCCAAAGTTATTTGTTAGAATTGCAGTAAGCCTGGACATGTTTGTAAGGAACGCAAAGAATAAAAGAAGAAGAACAAGAAGAAGAAAAAGAAGAAATTTTATTCTGATTCTGAGTCTAAGAAGAAAGATGGTGACACATTCATTGTAGCTTTGGAAACTCATGTAGGTAATGATGCATGGTTAATTGAATTGGGTGCATCTTTCCATATGACCTTTAATAGAGATTAGTTTTTTGAATATGAAGAATTTGATGGAGGTAAGGTGTACTTGGGTGATGATTCTCATTTAGAAAATGTTGGCCATGGTAAAGTTGAAAGAAAATTAGGTTTCCTGATGGTACAATAAAAAGGATTAATGGTGTGTTGCAAATCCCTGGTTTAGCATGAAATTTGTTATTTATGAGCAAACTAATAGATGCAGATGTGCAGGTAGTATTTTCTGATGTAGGATGCAAGATGGTCAGAGGTGCTATGGTGATTGCTAGAGGTGTTAGATATGGCACATTGTATAAGCTTGATGCATGCATTGTTGAGTGCAATAGTACTTTTGTGAAAATTAATTCTATGGAAGAAGTGAGGGTTTCACCTTCAGTAGATGGTCATGGATTTTGGGTACCCAAGGGTGCTCTTTCTTCTAAATCAAAGTTAAATGCAAAGAAAACTATGTTATTGAACCAAAGACTTGGTCACATTGGAGAAAAGGGTCTAAGGACCTTGAAAATTAAAATCCTTGTTGAAGGTTTGTTTGATTGTAATCTTCAATGTGATTTCTGTGAGCATTGCATTTATGGAAAAAAAACTGCATTCAATTTTACTCAAGTTCTCATAAATCTTGTGGTGTGTTGGATCTTATTCATTTTGATGTGTTTGGTCTTGTAGATGTTCCTTCAATTGGTAAATCCACATATTATGTTTCATTTATTGATGATTATAGTAGAAGGACATGGGTATATTGTCTAAAGAGAAAATATAAAGTTTTTAGTTGATTAAATAATTTAAAGCAATGGTTGAGTTGCAAATTGGAAAGAAAATAAAATATTTGAGGAGTGATAATGGTGGTGAAATTTTCTCTAATTATTTTGATAGATTATGTAAAGATTGTGGTATTCATAGATAAAATACAACTCCATATTTTCCACAATAGAATGGAGTTGCAGAAAGAATGAACTGGACACTGATGGAGAAGGCTAGGAGTATGTTGAGTGGTGCCGGTATAGAACAAAGATTTTGGGTTGAAGCTTTTTCCACTGCTTGTTACCTGATTAACAAGTCTCCTACATCAATTGTTGTTGATAAGACACCTATAGAGGCATGGTTGGGTCGCAAGCCTTTATTAAGACATCTTAGAGTTTTTGGTTGTGAGGCATGTGCACATGTGCCAAAGGAGAAGTGAAAAAAGTTGGAGAACAAGGTTGTGAAATGTATCTTCATTGGATACAATTATGGTGTGAAAGGATACAAGCTTTGGGATCCTGTTGCACAAAAATTTATACATAGTAGAAGTGTTATTTTTAGAGAAACTAAGCCTTCTTCTATTACATTTCAGCCAAAACAAAGTAAATAGGAAGATGTGATTCAATTTACTTCTACACCTGAGAAAGTTGAATTGAGGCCCATGGATAGACAAGAAGATGAGGAGAGATCATCTAGCTCTCTGAATCTTCAGAAGAGGAGGAAGAACCTCCAACTCAACTTGTTCATAGGTCTACAAGGCACAAACAATCACCTGAAAGGTATTCACCTGATGATTGGAGATGTATTTTTTCTTTGAATACTAACATGGATGAATCTAGATCAGTAGAAGAGGCATTAGGCATGAATGATGCAAAATCCTGGAAGATTGCTATGGATGAAGAAATGGAAGCTTTGAGAAAGAATGATACATGGGATCTTGTACCATTGCCTAAAGGATGAAAACCTGTTGGTTGCAAATGGGTGTTCAAGAAAAAGATTGGTTCATATGAAAGTATTGAGAAATATAAAGAAAGGTTAGTTGCAAAAGGTTACTCAAGTTTGTATTTGATATATGAATTTTTCAAATATATATATATATATACACACACACAATTACATATATATGTATGGATTTTAAAAAATGTATTATCTATATAGATAGAGAAAGAGAGCAGTTTGAAATATCAAATATGTGCAACAATATCAATATGAAAATATGTGCATAGATAAAGAGTATAACGACAATATAACAGTAGTATAACAACAATATAAAGTATAAAGTTAAAAACTTAAACACTAACAACAATAAGTTTAAAGCTTAAACTTTAATCATCATGATGAGATTCATGACAACTCAACATTATTAACTATTAAATATAAGATCATTTTGTTCAAGTTTTAAAACTAAAGTTAAATAACTCAAAGACCAAAGTATCAAACTTTAAATACAACAATCTGTCAATCTATGACACTATGCCTCATTTGGGCTATCACTATCAAAAGCACTCTTTGTGTCACTGTCACTCTTTGCCTAAAGTGGATCATCCAAAGGAAGCCCAACCATTCCCAGTTGCACCTCCTCCTCATCAATCTACCTAACATCTTTAGGATCAACATTTCAACGTGCTACTGGAGTCTGTCGATACTCAGTAGTCTGTCGATCTTGAAGTCTCAAGGCACTATGAACTGCAACTACTTTTTCTGCTCATTTTGATGTAAGCCTATTCCTCTTAATTGAGTGGATGAAGCCATATGTGAACCAATTCCTCTTTGTGGCAGAGGAACTATCAATCTGTGAGAGTAAATGAATAGCAAGTTGCTTCGACTATGGTGTGTCCTTCCCATGAAATTTCCACCATCCAATGGGTTTTTTTTGTGCAATAGTGGCTCTATCCATCCTAGCCTCTGGTTTGCTGAATGTAGGTCCTTGAAGATCAAAAAATTGAAGTCACTTCTCTCAAAGTATGTTTTCCTCCTTAGTGCTATACATTTTACAAAGGGTTTCCATAAACCCCTCCATTACCTCTTCATCCTCAAAGGGAAGTATTCGGCCAGGTCTAGGTGCATACCATTTTTTATTAAGAGCATAGGCAACCATATGAAGAGGGGTGTTTATTGTGTTCCACCTCTTTGTGACAATAAGCCTAATATGCTACTCATAGAAATACAATCTAGGATCCATGTCACAAATTTCTTCATTTGATCAAGCATGCTATCAAAAGTCTCATAAATCTCTCCAAGGCTAGGAGAGTATGTATATGCATGGATGAGAGAACATATGTAAGAAGAAGAGAAAGAGGTACACAATATAGGGGAAGATATATGAATGCAATCCATTGATATAAATAATATAATGATACCAAAATTATATATATATATATATATATATATATATATGGTGTATCTATTATTCTGTGAATCTATAGTTGATTAGTTAATCGTCTATCTAGATCAAACCATTAATCCCTTTATATGACTAAGTACGAGGTATAAACTACAACACCCAGAAAGTACTTGGGGCTCAAAACTTCGATCTACATTTCCCAAGTTTTCTTGCTAACAATGACGATGATAGTGAAAAGAGGATATTGATCAATAGGGAAAATTGTAAGTAGTGAGGAAAAGGGATAACACTAACATCATGCCCTGAAGAGATGAATAAATAAGAAAGTATGATGCTAAAACAAGGAAACACCAAGGTCCTTCCCCCAAGAATAAAAGATCATGTGATGAGAGAGAAAATGCATGTTAGAGGGGGACACTAAGGTTATGCTCCTACATAAGGAAGGGAACACAATGGGGAGAAAATGGGTAGATGCCCACTAGTGCATAAATTCAATAGAAAGCCAAGATGATAGTAGAATAAGAGGCAAATCAAAGAGGTAGGAAAGCTATGAGGAGGAAAGACGAACAAGGCAAGACGAATTAGGTGATCCAAAGCAAAAGTAAAGGAGCAATGATAATAATAAGTGAATGCCCCCAAGAGGGAAGAGTTAAAAGAAACACCCTAAAGAAAATAAATTGGGAAAATGAAAAAAAGTGATATCAAGAAGTCATAAGAAGAAGGCCACATAATACAATTGACAAAACATCAAAGGGAAAAGAGACCCAATCAAAGCTAGTCCTAATAAGATATAGTAGTGACTAAAGTTTTGATCATCAACCTCTGCCATCATAGTGCAAGTACAATCAAGAAAGGAAAAGCAAGAAGGAAATGCATAAGAATAAAGGAAAGACAAAGAAAGAATAAAGTGTGGAGAAAAAGGAAAGTGAATACCAACCACATTGAAGTAGAAGAATATAAGACCAAAATAAAGACAAACAAGAAGGAAGAAATAGTAATAGAAAAAGAGTGAGTAAAGAACATGAAGAGTGTGAAGAACCTTGTTGGTTCTACTCTGCCTCTGATGCTAAAAACGTACTATTTTTTTGTTTTCACTTATTTTGATGAATTTTATACAAAAAATAAAGAAGTGTGCTAGGAAAGAAATAGTACTAAAATTGAAGAACAAGTAATAATAGAGTAGCTGCAATGTTATTAAGTATCTGGAAATTGCTACAAGTAAATTGCATACAATAAATGTACTCGAAAGTCCTCAGATTAATTAAATAAGAAAGATTTGGTAAATGCCAGGAAAATATGATGAAACTGGTGAAATGCAACGCCCACCTCTAGATAATGATTTCTCTCTACTGGAAACTAGATCAAAGGCCTTGATGAAGCAAGGTGTCCAAGATATAGCAATCAAATGGCACATAATGAAGGCGTTTCATCCTCCATCTCCCATGCCCTAGCCAGATGCAACCACACACCATTGTATAGAAGTA
Source organism: Sequoia sempervirens (assembly GCA_007258455.2). Classification (NCBI taxonomy): domain Eukaryota; kingdom Viridiplantae; phylum Streptophyta; class Pinopsida; order Cupressales; family Cupressaceae; genus Sequoia; species Sequoia sempervirens. The sequence continues at coordinate 711,315,587 of VDFB02270651.1, forward strand.
CGACTAGAGAAAGAAGAAGGTACAACTTATTCTATGTTTGCAGTTGATGAATGAAGGCACCTAAACTGATAAAATCTTCCTTATTGAATATTGGAAATAAACTGAAATGAAGAAACTATGTTGAAGCACAAATGGACTCCAGAATGAATCCCTCTCAGAAGCAATGATTCAGTCGGCCTTTCACAGCTTCAAGATCTCAAATCATTGAAGAATTCCCATTCTCCAATGGTGAAAATACCTTAAACCCTTGTCTCAACACAAACTTCAAAGAAGCCAAAAAGAGTAAATGTCAAATGCTCATAAATTGAATGAGTTTGACTTTCTCCTTTTCCTTATGATATTCTCCCAAAAAGGCACGATTTCAAATGAGATTAATTAAATACATTTAAAATGTATTTAAATGTTTGATACCCCTTTATATTGCTTTCTCAACTTGGGCGTACCATTTTAGCAAATATTATAATCTCACTTTATAATATTTAAGTGGTTTTAATTTTTATAAAATCAAGTTATAACTTTATAATATCCCCATAAGTTAATTAAATAACTTAACCACTAAAATATTAATATCTCCCTCAATACTCAGTATTTTGACATGTTGTCAGAAGCTGGAAAACCCTGATTTGCAAAGGCCTGCACTGAACCCAATATTGAATTAAAGGAAATGGAAATGACAATACCCTCCATTCACTGCCACTGAGACCCCCTATCCAAACATATTAGCCTATGAGGGTCCAAGTAATAGGCTAACCCATCTGCTACTGATATTGACTAGAGTGGGGACATTACAGTCTGCCCTCCCTGAATTCACTTGTCCTCAAGAAAACTCAAAGCTGAATGCTATAAAATGCTCTCGTTCTCCCAAGTAGCATCCTCTACTGGTAGATCTCTCCACTTAACCAAATATTCCCTGATAACCCTTCTCTAAAGATGACACTCTCTAGAATCCAGGATGGCCTCAAGTACTAAAATCAACTTCCCCTCATCATCCAAGGGTGGTAAGTCTGAAGAAGGAACTATATGTTGTCCCAATGCCTTCTTGAGGCATGACACATGGAACACATTGTGCACCTTACTGTCTGCCGGTAAGTCTAACTCATAAGCCACCTCGCCAACTCACCTGATAATCCTGAATGACCCATAATAGTGTGGCTTTAGTTTCTCCGTGCCCTTCTTCTTAAGAGTGGATTGTCTATAGGGTTGCAACATCAGATACACCATATCCCCGATCTCAAATGATTTCTCAACCCTCCTCTAATTAGCATATTTCTTTTGCTGATTCTGAGCCTTTTGAATGATCTCACGAAGGACTCTCATGATATCCTGGTTCTCTTGTAACAGATCCCCAACAATTGGTACTCTGCAATCACTCAACAATAAATCAAGGAACTAGGAGCATCATAGCCATACAATGCTCTAAAAGGTGTCATTTGGATAGTCATATGGTGAGTGGAATTATAACAGTACTCACAAAGATGCAACCACTTCACCTAAGCCTTCTGCTTCCCAGAAATGTAGTTCCGTAGGTATCCCTCAACCCATTTATTGACAATCTCTGTCTGCCCATCAATTTGGGGGTGGTAGCTAGTGCTCAGAGTAAGTTCTATCCCGCATAGTCTGAATAACTCCTGCCAGAAGTGACCCATGAACCTATTGTCTCTATCACTGACAATACTCCAAGGTAATCCATGCAATCTAAATACCTCGCGAAAGAATAGATCTGCTACCTATGTAGTTGAATAGGTAGTAGTGATAAAAAAGAAATGTGCATACTTGATCAATTGATCTACTACCAAATAAATGTTGTCTCTCCCTTAAGCTTTCGACAAGCCCGTAATAAAATCCATAGACTAGCATTCCCACTTCCTCTTAGGAATAGGAAGTGGCTGAAGCAACCCAACAGGGTAAGTATGCTCTTGCTTATTTTGCTGACAAACAAAGCACTCCCTAACATAATGAAGAACATCAAATTTGAGACCCTTCCAAGTGAATCTCTCCCATACCTACCTATAGGTCTTAAAGTATTCGGGATGACCAGCCATGGGTGAATCGTGGAAAGTCCTCAACACCTTGTTCCTCACATCAGAACTTGGGACTAATTATATTCTCTCTTTGTAAATGATAAGGTCATTCACAAGAGAGTACCTGATGTCCTGAACTATCCCATCAATAATTCCAGAAGCCCATAGATTATTGGCATACTTTGCTATGATCAAGTGACTCCAATCCTCTGAAATCTCTGCCATGGAGCTCAAATGGGGACAGTGAAATAAGGTGTCAACAACAACATTCTGAGTCCCTTTGACATAGGAGATGTCAAAATCATAAGACTGTAACTTGCTGACCGATTTTTGTTGACACTCATTTAGATCCCGCTGTCCAAGGAAATGCTTCAAGCTGTTATGATCAATTTTGACACGAAACTTACTACCAACTAGGTATTTCCTGAACTTGGCCATTGCATGCATGATGGCCAACATTTCCTTGTTGTTTATACTGTAGCTCCTCTCAGGACCCCTTATCTTCTTGCTCTTGAAATCTATCGGATGATGGTCCTGCATAATCACTACACCACTACCCTCTCCACAAGCATCACAATGAAGCTCAAAAGGCTTGGTGAAATCTGGCAAAGCTAGAACTAGACATGCAGTCATCAAGTGTTTGAACTTCTCGAAACACTCTTATGCCTGAGGTGTCCAAAAAAATGCTCCCTTAGTCAAATTTGTAAGTGGTACAACATGCTGCAAGAATCCACTGACAAACTAACGGTAGAAGGTGCATAACCACACAAATCCCCTAAGCTGAGTCAAAGTATCAGGAGTAGGCAATTCAATAATGACACAAACCTTATCAGGATCCATGCAAACTCCATCTTCGCTGATTATGTGACCCAAATAAAGAATCTCTGACATGCCCAATGCACACTTGGACTCCTTGGCGTACAAGGATTCCTTGTCAAGTATGCCCAAAACAGTATCCAAGTGAACCATGTGCTCCTCCCAATATTTGTTGTAAACCAAAATATCATCAAAGAATACAAGAACAAATCTCCTCAACAGAGAGTGGAAGACCTTGTTCATAGTGGACTGAAAAGTAGCTGGAGCATTGGTTAAGCCAAAGGGCATAACCAAAAAATCATAGTGTCCACAATGACATTTGAAAGTAGTCTTCTCAACATCCTGTTCTCTGACTCTGATATGGTGGTATCCTATTCTCAAATCAATCTTTTGAGAAGTAACAAGCACCATGTAGCTCATCTATCAACTTGTCGATGCAAGGAATGAGATACCTATTCTTAATTTTCTTCTTGTTCAACATTCGATAATCAATGCACATCCTAAGTGTACCATCTTTCTTCTTGACCAAAAAAACTAATGAAGCGAAAGGAGACTTACTCTGCCTTATGTGTCCAATAGCAAGCAATTCTTTGATGGTTTTCTCAATCTCATCCTTCAAACGCTTTGGGTGTCAGTAAGGTGTAATCATGATGGGCTTGTTGCCCTCATCCAACTCAATGATGTGCTCTATGCCTCTATTAGGAGGTCTATCATAAGGTATGTCATTGAATACCTTTGTATGATTAACTCTAAGCTCTTGAACATCTGGATGGTAGGGTGTTTTGTGCTACTCCTCATACAAAGGCATCAACTTACACTCTATTTCCCACTCTACCATGTCATGTTTAATAAGTCTCTCCATTCTCCTAAGAGTGATTACCTTCAAGTTGTTGTCCTTAATGGACTTAAGTACATGATTAGTCCCATAAACCTTGAATTTCATTTCCATATCTCTAAGGTTGTGTAAATTTTTCAATTGCATGAAGCCACTTCATGCCAAGGACCACATCAATGCCTCCCATATTAACCACATAAAAATATGCTTTAAACTCATAGTTATTGAGTTTCATAGGCAGATCCAAAATTGTTCTCACATTTGAGAGTGTAACCATCAACAACTTTTACCCTTATCCCTTCAAACTCTTGAGTTTGAATTCCATGCTTTTCCACTAACCATGACTCTATGAAATTGTGAGTTGCACCTATGTCAAGCAAAGAAATGAATCTTTGACCAGCCAAGAATCCACACAACCTAAAGGAGCCTTCCCTTTGCATGCTAGACATATGAGTTTCCTGTAGCTCCATTTCTCCTTCAATTTCAACTTCAATTTCTGAATTTTCAGTCCTTGAATCCTCTTGATCAACTTGCTGGTCTGTTATACCAGTCATGCTTTCACCCTCATAAAACCACTCCATATGCCTATTTTGACCCTTAGGCTTAAGAGGATAATCATGGTTTAGATCATAAGGACCCTTGAAATAAAAACACAACTTCGTCCTACACAAATCATTAATTGTTTCCCTATCCAAAGGGGCTGCAAATTTCTTCTTTTGATCAACATTTTTTGATTTCTTTGGATTTGATTTGTTTTTATTATAGGATGAAGATAGTTTTGATTCAAACTTACTACGTGGAGCTGTAAGTTCCATGCTACAAGCTTTCCTCATAGCTTCTTGCAAGGTAAGGGGATCAAAATTCTTGATCCAACCCTTCATAGGCTCGTAAAGACCCTTTAAATACAAATAGTATGACCAACCTCTTCTCTGAGATACCTATAACCATGACTGAGAGATTTTTAAATTCACCAATGTAAGATTCTAAATTGTCCATTTGTTTTAGTTGAGCTAGATCTCTAAAGTACAATTTTGGATCTCATTTGTCAAAACACTCAACTATCCTATCAGTGAACTCTTGATATGTATTGATACAGTCATGCTGTAAGGTAACCATCCCATGGTGCCACCAGTCATGGGCTACCCCATCCAAATGCAAAGATGAGAACTTAATGGCATCTTCTTGTGCCATAGGACATAGGGTCAAGAAAGTGTCCAACTTTCTAACCCAAGCTCTGGCTGTAACCCTACCACTACCATTAAAAGTAAAGAGTGTGAGCTTATTCGTTGCATGTCTCAAATCATTTTTTTTGTTCCTTGGTCTCTTGTCAATCCTACTCCTATTGTGCTCTCTTTTCTGGGTCATAAACCTATCAAAGTTAAGACGATCCTTAACTCTCTGTGGTAATGCATCCCACTCATCATGTAGTGTCATCACATTATCTCCAAAGATCACATCACCTTCCTCCTCATCCCTGTTCCCCTCTTCAGGTTCATTTCTCACAAAAGTAGGGCGTGTAGGCCTATCATAGGTGTGTGTGGGTGTTACCCTCATCTGTGGGCCTCCTTCAACACTACCATCCTCCTCCTGGTCTTGATTTAGTCTCCTAGGAATGGTCATTTGTTGAATAGTTGTAGAAAGCTGTTGTAACACATTTGCTACCTGTTACTGCCTAGCTATAAGACCCCTCAAAATGCCTTTGGCTTCTTTGTCCTCATTGTTACCATGGTTTCTAGGCGTCTCATCTTCTTCCTTGTCTCCCATGATTTCTAATGGCGTTTCCTCAAACTGGTTTCTTTGAAATTCAGGTCTCCTACGTGAGTAATACTTGTGAGGTCCAACCCGATGTGGTTGCATATGAACTTCTAACCCTCTAGGATGGAAGGATTAGAGCTTTGATACCACTTTGAAGAACCTTGTTGGTTCGTACTCTACCTCTGATGCTAAAAACATACCGTTTTTGTGTTTTCACTTGTTTTGATGAATTTTATACAAAAAATAAAGAAGTGCGCTAGGCAAGAAACACTACTAAAATTGAATAACAAGTAATAATAGAGTAACTGCAATGTTATTAAGTATCTGGAAATTGCTACAAGTAAATTGCATACAACAAACGTACTCGAAAGTCCTCAGATTAATTAAATAAGAAAGATCTCATACAAGCTAGGAAAAAATGATGAAACTGGTAAAATGCAACACCCACCTCCAGATAATGATTTCTCTCTATTGGAAACTAGATCAAGGGCCTTGATGAAGCAAGGCGTCCAAGATATAACAATCAGACAACACAGAATGAAGGCGTTTCAGCCTCCATCTCCCACGCCCTAGATAGATGCAACCACACACCACTATATAAAAGTGCAGCTAGAGAAAGAAGAAGGTACAACTTGATATTATGTGTCTATAGCTAATGAATGAAGGCACTTGAACTGATAAACCTTTCCTTATTAATATTGGAAATAAACTGAAATGGAGAAACTCTGTTGAAGCACAAATGGACTCCAGAATGAAGCCCTCTTAGAAGCAATGATTTAGCTGGTCTTTCACAGCCTCAAGATCACAAATCACTGAAGAATTTGCGTTCTCCAATGGTGAAAATACCTGAAACCCTTGTCTCAGCACAAAATTCAAAGAAGCCAGAAAGAGTAAATGTCAAATGCTCATAAATTGAATGAGGTCGACTTTCTCCTTTGCCTTCTTATATTCTCCCATAAAGGCATGATTCCAATGAGATTAATTAAATACATTTAAAATGTATTTAAATGTTTGATACCCCTTTATATTACTTTCTCAACTTGGGTGTACCATTTGAGCAAATATTATAATCTCACTTTATAATATTTAAGTGGCTTTAATTTTTATAAAGTCAAATTATAACTTTATAATATCCCCATAAGTTAATTAAATAACTTAACCACTAAAATATTATTATCTCCCTCAATACTCAGTATTTTGACGTGACTTTAGAAGCTGGAAAACCCTAATTTGCAAAGGTTTGCTCTGAACCCAATACTGAACTGAAGGAAATGGAAATGACAATACCCTCCATTCACCGCCACTGAGACCCCCTATCCAAACATATTAGCCTACGAGGGTCCAAGTAATAGGCTAATCCATATGCTATTGATTCTAACTAGAGTGGGGACATTACAAAGAGTGAGAAGGTAAAGTGGGAAAAGTGAACAAAAAAGTAATTGAGAGGAACATGTCAAACTAAGGAGAAAAGAGTTGGTGTGAATAAAGTCTAGTACCTAGTTAATTCTTTACTAGGTACTTAGGGGACTTATTTCACATGTTAAGTTTACTTAGGATATAAGCTTTATTCTAGAAGTCTTAGTTGTCTTATCTAGAATTCATAGTTGTCTCATCTAGACTTTACATTATCCTAGGTAGTTATGAGTTAGTTGTCTCATGTGATAGGATTAAGTCACTTGTCATGATCTTGTCTAATCCTATCTCTCATCCTTTCCTTTATAAGTAAGGCATCTCTAGCATATTTTGTATTGTATTGTATTGTATTGCATACCATCTTGTATTGCATGTTGTATCATATTGCAATTCTTGCTTGCTGGAATAACATCTTCCATTGTTTCTTCTCTCTATCTCTTGTGGAGGTTATTTGGTGTTGCATATTGAAAATCTTGGTTGCTCACTTCAACGTGGTATCAGAGCTTTGAATCTTGCAAGCACCTTCCATTTTTTTTTTATTAGAGAGTTTCTACCATGAAGTTTTCTATTGCGATTTGAGTTTATTTTATGATCTTGCAAATTTCCCGTATGGTCTTCTCTTGCATTTCAATACGATCTTGAGAATCACAAAGGGTTTGCAAAGATTTTTTAATCCTATATTGCATGTATGCATTTTGGTGAGATCTAGTGATTGCAATTTTTTTGGATATAGTGGTAGTATTTTTGGCTGTCCCATTGCATCTAGGAGGCTTGAGAAAGTCAGATTTGGCTTTTGTTTCACTCGATTTGGTCACCATTTGCAACTTTGGCAAATAAGGGTTTGAACCTTAGATCTACAAACAACTTTTTATTGGACCATTTTTTTCCCAAAAGGACCTTTCCATTGCATTCAAAAGGCTCAAAAATCTCTCTTCTCATATAAAATTTGTCTATTTTAGACAAATTTTATTTTTGGCAAATTTTTATTTTGCCAGGGTGTCGTCATTGCAGGCCTAATTTTAACTAGTTTTTCGAAAATTCATAAATTTTTGCCATGGTGTCCATTTTTCGCAAATGAGATATCATCAAAAATATGGTTCGATGAAATTCACAATGGTCAGGTAATTTTTGCATATTTTTCTATTTTTTACCATTTTTTTCAGCTTGAAGGTACAAGTGCATTTATTACTTGTAATTGACATAACTTTTGCATATGAAGTCAAAATTTGGCAAACTTTTGTTTGAAATTGATCAAAAAATTGCAAGGAATATTTTTGTAACCTCTATTTTCTATTTTGGTAAGCTATTTTTTCTGAAAATTGTAAAAATCACCATGTGTTATAAACGGTTGATTTGAGCTTGTCACTTGTACAAATTGTAAAATTTCTTCATTGTACTTTGCTGGGGGGGTTGCAAAATCAGTTTTAATACATTTTGGGGGGTGAATGGCACAATTTAAGTGACACATTATCTTCTTTCTTTTGGTGTTCTTCTGTCCAACATGGCAGATCTAAGGCAAATTGAACCACTCACTCCACACAATTATCATACAGGGAAGCTAAAAACGACTCAATTGTTACAATCTAAGGGTCTATGGCCAATGCTAGATGCATAACAACCTATATTCCCTTGTGAATATGAGAAATTTACCCATATATGTAAAATGGATGAAGCAAAAGGGCTCATTATCTTACATGCATCTGATAACTTGTTTCATAATGCAGAGTGTAAAACACCTAAGAATGTTTGGGGTAAAATTGAAGAATTGTATGGTAAAACTAATCAGTTCATAATCTTGCAACTTCAAGCGGACCTACAATCACTCTCTAGATGCATTTCCTTCAATTCAGGCTTTCCTTGCAGAATTCAAGTTACTTTTATCACAAATGAAAGGATGTGGGCATGATAAATCTAGTGATGAATGTATCTTCTTAATTTTTTCTAAGAGGCCCTTATCAAGTGTTCTCTTCTACTTTCTACTCTACTATGGATGCCAAGGGGAAATATTATAAAATTCCTACTTTTAAGTTGTTTTGTGGGTGTCTTACTAGGGAGGAGGCCAAGTTGATTCAGTTGAATGCACTACCTAGTTCTAAGAATCATGCTCTAGTGGCTCAATCATCTAAGGGTAAAGGAAAGAATAAGAAGAAACCAAAGACAAAATCATCTTCAGGTAGTGAGACTCCGTCCAAATCGAAGCTGATGAACAATCAAAATTCCACTCCATCTCCTTCTTCTTCTACCTTTGGAGATTCTTCTTCCAAGTCCAAGAAAAAGAAAGGAGATCCTTGTTCTTTTTGTGGCAAAACTGGGCATGACGCGGCTCATTGTTTTCAGAGATTAGAAGCCCTGGAGGAAGCTATGAAGAAGCATAACATTTCAATTCCTAAATCTTCTTTCATGGGAAAAAGGGTGAGTTCTTTCAGCACAGGCCATTCATTCATCTTCAGATAGTTGGATTCTCGATTCAGGTGCTTCACATCACATGACCAATTCACATGATCTTCTTGATTCCATTTTTCATACTTCTACTTCTCAGATTGCAATTGGGAACTCTTCATAGATTCCAATTTTGTGGATAGGCTTTGTTCAGATGCTAGATGGTTGCATTGAAGATGTTCTTCTTGTTCTTGATATTTCAACGAATCTTCTTTCCATATATCAAATTTGTCATTCTGGAAATGGGAAGTCAGTTGAGTTTCCTCCACAGAATCTGACTATTAGACAGTTACAGGATCTCGAGAAGGTTGTTGCTACAGGGATCATTGATCATGAGAACCATTTGTATTGATTTGATGGCTTTGAGTATTCATTGGGTTCATTTTTTTTGCTCATGCTGATTCAATGAGCAAACTTTGGCATGAAGTATTTGGGCACTTGAACTATATATATCTTTAGCAAATGCGTGCACATAACTTAGTGGTTGGTCTTCCTAATATCTCTTGCACGGATGGTGTTTTTCAAGGTTGTGTTCTTGGCAAGCAACGTCAAGATCCTTTTCCTAAGGGTCAAGCTACACGTGCAACCACACCCCTTGAGTTGGTCCATAGTGATCTCATGTCATTCCCAACTCCTTTTTCAATGGCTAAGTATGTGCTTACTTTCATTGATGATTTTTATTGATGCACATGGGTCTACTTTCTAAAGCTCAAGAGTGAGGTTCTCACCATCTTTAAGACCTTCAAAACATTTGTGGAGAATTAGTCAAGTTTTTGTCTTCGACAGATACATACAAACAATGAGGGGAAGTATGTTAATCATGCATTTCAGGATTTTTGCAGTGAGCATGGTATTCTTCATCAACACACAGTTCCTTACACTTCTCAACAAAATGGTGTGACAAAGAGAAAGAACAAGACTCTCAAGGAGATGGCCAATTGTACAATTCAGTCTAGGTCCATGGCTCCTGCCTTTTGGGTCGAAGCTGTCAATTATGCCAATTATATTCAGAACCGTATTGCCCATAAGGCAGTGCAGAATATGACTCTTGAGGAGGCTTGGTCTCATCATAAGCCTAATTTATCCTTCTTCAAAGTATTTGATAGTGAGGCTTGGGCATTAATTTCAAATGGTCAGCGTAAATCAATGGAGAAGAGTCAACGATACTTTTTTGTTGGCTATTGTGAGGATGTGAAGGCATATATATTGTTTGATCCTAACACGCAAGAGGTTCATTTCCATCGTGATTTTTAGTTTGTTGAGTCCTTCACACATGAAAATACTCCTTAGAATTCTTCATCACAACCTACTCAATCTTCTTCAGTTGATGATGTGTTACTAGTTGAGGAAGATTTTGATGATGGTCTTGATCCACCTCCTCATTCATCCACTAGGCCACGATAGGCTCAAGTTACCTTTGAGGAGGCTGGTCCTCTTGTTGGTGATCCCATAGACACTCACCACACTCGTTCTCAGACTTCAAGAATCAATCTTTTGAGTCATGTTGTTTTAGATGATCCTTAGAATTTTTTAGATGCTTCAAGTATTCCAAAGTGGGATAATGCTATGGCTAATGAGTATTCTTCTTTGATAAAGAATCATACTTGGGATTTTGTACCTCTTCCTAAGGGAATAAAGTTGGTTTGATGCAAGTGGGTGTATAGTACCAAGTATGCAGTAGATGGTTCCATTGAAAAGTACAAGGTTCATCTTATTGCAAAGGGGTTTTCTCAAGTTGAAGGAATTGACTATTCTAAGACCTTTGCTCCTATTGCCAAGATGGATTCTATTCACCTTGTCCTTGTTATAGCTGCATCGCATGAATGGTTAGTGTATTAGATGGATGTGAAGAGTGCTTTCTTGAATGGGGATCTTCATGACGAGATCTATATGGATCAACCACCGAGTTTCATGCAAGACTCTTCACTTGTTTGTAGGCTTTGATGTTCATTGTATAGTCTCAAACAGGCCCCTCATACAAGTGGTATGAGAAGATGGATAGTTTCTTGCTTTCTTTCGGCTACACTCGTTGCCATTTCAATCCTAAAGTTTACACTCAGAGAAAGATGATCTACTCATACTTTTGCTCTATGTGGATGATTTGATTCTCATAGGGAGTTCTACTTCCATGATTCAGAGTACACATTGAGCATTGATGGAGTAATTTGATATGAACGACCTTGGTCTTTTGCATTACTTCCTTGGTCTTCAGGTTCATCAGACTTCTGAGGGGATCTTCATTTTCCAACATAACTATTTTCTTGATTTTCTTAAGAAATTTGGCATGGCTAATTGCAAGCCTGCCTCCACTCCATTTTAGTCAGGTGTTGTATTGTCTACTAGTTGCACTACTCCTATAGTTGATCCTACCTTGTACTGGAAGTTGGTTGGCAGTCTTTTGTACTTGACAAATAGTCATCTTGATATTTCATTTGCGGTTGGACTTGTCTCTCGCTTCTCATAGGAGCCTCATGAGAGTCATTGGAAGGCCACCAAATGTATCTTGAGATACATTCAGGGCACTACACATTTTGACATTCATTATACATCAAGAGCATCTCAGATTGTGGGCTTCACTGACTCAAATTGGGTTGGTGATGTTAATTATTGGAAGTCTATTTCTGGCTTTTCCTTTTGCCTTGGTTTTGATTCAATTGCATGGTCATGCAAGAAGTAGACTACTGTTGCATTATCATCGATAGAGGTTGAGTATTGAGGTGCAATTCTTGCTATTTAGGAGGTTTTGTGGCTTCGTCAATTGATGACTAAGTTCGGATTTCCTTCCACTCAACCAACTACTCTTTGGTGTGACCACCAGAGTGCCATCCATATCTCTTGCAACCTAGTGGAGCATCAACGAACTAAGCATATTGAGGTCCACATGCACTTCATCAGGCAACTCATCTAGGATGGTGTTCTCAGCTTGGAGTATTAGCCTACAGATAAGAAGGTTGCAAACATCTTCACTAAACCTTTGGCTTTGCCTCATTATCTTCAGTTGCGATCGATGCTTGGGGTGAAGGAAGTTGTCCTTTGGGGGTCTTGAGGAGTCCCCCTTCCTTCTTTAGTTTTATTTTCATCTTTTTCTCTCTTTTAGAGAAGAGTTTTCTCATATAGGGTTTTTCTCCTTTTCTCCATTTGTAAGAGATTTTTTTTTGTTTTGTACATGGGTACCTCATCAAGCCTTGTTGGGACCCATCCTTTGCATTGGTTTGTACTTCCCTAAGTCGCACTTAAGGGGGGTGTTGGTGTGAATAAAATCTTGTAACTAGTTAATTCTTTACTAGGGACTTAGGGTACTTAGTTCACATGTTAAGTTTACTTAGGATATAAGTTTTCTTGTAGAAGTATTAGTTGTCTTATCTAGAAGTCATAGTTGTCTTATCTAGACTTTACATTATCCTAGGTAGTTATGAGTTAGTTGTCTCATGTGATAGGATTAAGACACTCAAGTCATGATCTTGTCTAATCCTATCTCTCATCCTTGGCTTTATAAGCAAGGCATCTCTAGCATATTTTGCATTGTATTGTATTGTATTGCATATTGTATCATATTGCAATTCTTGTTTGGTGGAATAGCATCTTCCATTGTTGCTTCTCTCTATCTCTTGTGGAGGTTATGTGGTGTTGCAAATTGAATATCTTGGTTGCCCACTTCAACAAAAAGGATCTCAAGTATAATGATAGAGTAGAATAATAGGTTATAAAATGTGATCTTATGCTTATGCATCAGTGCAACCAAGAAGCTTGTTTAGTCCAACTTCTTTGTGTACATTGTAATATCCAATAAAAGTAATGGGAAGAGATGGGAGTGGTATAATGAAGGTTGAAGGTAATCTACTAGGAGATAAGGTAATACAAGAGATAGAGAGAAAGAGTGTAAAAGGCTTCCCATGAATTGCTTAGGGATCTATTCAACGTGATCAAGAACTTTAAGAGATAGAGGGAGATATTCAAGTGTATGTAGGAAATTAGGAAATAAAGGGATGTAGGGAATATTCTAAAGTATGAGTTCAATTTTTATTCATAAGTGTTAGAAAAAAGGAGAAAAAGACACCCTAGCTCAAAAGCTCAACCTAGAATATATCATAAGTGAATTAAAATTGAAAAGGAGACGAAACAAGAACATCTCAAGCTAGTATAGTGACTTAGTGCTTTTTCTTTGAATTTTTTAAGATTTTGCACTTTTTTAACTTTGCTTTGAGAATTTCCTTTGGGCTGCTTTGAATTGGCTTTGAATTTCATCTATTAGGATTGCATGATAAAAAAATTTATGCCACCCTTATTGTCTAACCCCATGCCACTAGTATGATGCAAGGGCTGATCATCAATGATTAGAATAGGCAAGCTTGAATATTTCTTTATTTGAATGTCACCCTTGCAACTTTGGTTGAATCCTCCACCTGAGTATGAACATCAACATGCATAACTACACTCAATCCTCGACAAAGAAAGAAGGGGAAAGGTGATTCACCTATAAGGTTATAGAGTAGCTAGAAAGTAGAAAAGAAACAAAAAAGCATGGACTCAATCATGGGAAACATACCAAGCTAAGGTAGCGTGTAGAGAGGCTAGGTGAATATAATGGTTATAATGGAACTGCAGAGGGCTCAAAGATCCAAGGCTAGATGACTAGGGCACAAAATACATCATGGCAAGTGTATAGCATGTAGTAGGTAAGAAAGTGACAAAATGGAGATTTGAATGTATGCAACAATATAAGTGCATGGAGTAAGCAGGATTGTACCCAAATCCTCAATTGTTATGTGCATAAACTAGAAATATCATTAACAAGCCTTGTTAATCTTTATCAAAATGTTCAATGTACTAGAGAATAGAAATGTTAAGAAAAGAACATACTCAAAAGGAAGGAGAAAAGATGAAGTGTAGAAAAAAGGAGTGAAGGATAAAAAGAAAAAGCAAGATAGGACACATAAAAGAGAGAAAAATGAATGTTTAGTTTCCCTCCTACACATAACCTTCCTAAAAAAAGGCATATACTTGATTTATTTTTCTTTTTTCATCATGGCAAGGATTGATTAATCACAAGCTTGGTCAAAGATTTGAAACTTAACAAAGTACAAATTTGAGAAAATATAAGGTAAGTGAAAAAAAAAAACCAATAAATACAAATAAAAACTTGTAGGCTTCTTTAAAGAGGTCTTATACACCAAATTGGTATCTCACTCGACAAAAACCTAAACCCTTACCTTTTACATCTAGAGTAAATGATGATATCTTCAAATGCAATTGTGTCTCTTAGTGATCTATATTGAACTTTATGACTAGGAAAGTAATATGAAACAACAACAAAAAAGTAACAAAAGATAAAAATCATACTCCTAATTAAAATTGAAGAAAATGATTACTATTGATCATTTTGTTGGGAAATTTATTGTGAGTGTTCACATGGGTGTTTAAATTGGTATTATAAGTGTAATAAATATTAAGTTGTTGAGAAACAACTTAATATCATTGTTAGTGTTGTTATAAGATTATGTGTAGGATAACATATGAGAGGTTATAGGTATGTGAGTTGTTAGAACTCATATTATTAGGGAGTGGTTCCTATAATATAGGATATCAAACTCCTATATAAGTTTGTAATATATTGAATGAAAATGGAGATAGAATAATATAATATTTTTGTATAAAAAAATTGTTGTGAAAACAAACACACTAGTGTAATGCAATTCATGGATCTTGAAAAGGTTAGTGGTGATCTAGAAAACCATATGAGGTGAATAGATGAATGATTTCCCGTTCATACCCAGGTTTGTGTTAAGCCTATGTAAAAACCATGAAAGGTTGATGAAAGATGCCTTTCATTTGAATCAAGATCATGTTGGGCTTACTGCAATTGAAAGTGTGAGTTTTTACCATGTTCATACTAAGGGGGGGAATGTTGGGAAATTTATTGTTAGTGTTCACATGGGTGTTTAAATTGGTATTATAAGTGTAATAAAAACTTAATATTATTGTTAGTGTGGTTTGTTATAATATTATGTGTAGGATAACATACTAGAGGTTATAGGTATGTGAGTTGTTAGAACTCATATTATTAGGGAGTGGTTCCTATCATATAGGAGATCAAACTCCTATATAAGTGTGTAACATATTGAACAAAAATGAAGATATATATATATTTGTATAAAAAAAATTGTTTTGAACAAACACACTAATGCAATGTAGTTCATGGATCTTGAAAAGGTTAGTGGTAATCCAAAAAACCATAGGAGGTGAACAAATAAATGAGTTCTTGTTCGTGTCCAAGTTTGTGGTAAGTCTGTGTGAAAACCATGAAAGGTTGATGAAAGGTGCATTTCGTTTCAATCAAGATCATGTTGGGCTTACTATAGTTGAAAGCATGAGTTTTTACCATGTTCACACTAAGGGAGGAATGCTAGGAAATGTATTGTTAGTGTTCACATGGGTGTTGAAATTGGTATTATAAGTGTAATAAATATTAACTTGTTGAGAAACAACTTAATATTATTGTTAGTGTAGTTTGTTATAATATTATGTGTAGGATAACATATGAGAGGTTAGGTATGTGAGTTGTTAGAACAACTCATATTATTAGGGTGTGGTTCCTATAATATAGGAAATCAAACTCCTATATAAGTGTGTAATATATTGAATGAAAATGAAGATATAATAATACATTTCTTATCCAATCATAGGAAATGATCACAAACATTTTTGCATGTTAGTTAAATTAAACAAGTGAAAAAACTTCAAGGTAGTTGAGATGCCAATTCAAACTCTACAAAATTCATAGAACAAAATATTTTGTATAGCCTAAATAGAGTTATGTGATAAACAACCTAAATATTTCTCCCCTCTAGACAGTCATTCAGCTTTGCAAGAAAGTCATCCATGCCTATCCTAGAACAGGTTATAATAAGTTGTGCAATTTATCCATTGCCCGCATCTTACAGTTTTATTAAAAATAATTTTAAAACGATGTAAAATTTTGATAATCTTGATAGTAAGAAATGTACAAGCTTCTTACAATGGTGATTTTCAAAGAAATGTAATTCAAAATGTGATCCAAGCAAGTTTCTCTTTGTATTGAATATTGAAAGGGAAGATACATGAGAGATTTCTACTCAAGATTGAAATAAAATAAAAAGATTTTAATGACATCCACAGGACTAAGCAGTCTATGGGACATAAGCCTTGCCCTGTGACACCATTATATCTGATATAGGCACAATGTCAACACAAAGGTTTGTAATACTAGTTTAGATATCACGTTTTTATATAGCATGTCAAAATTATTTTGAAATGGATGTAATTTTCCACAATTTTGTGTATGTTGTTTATAGATGTAATTATATATATATATATATTTGATTTTGAAATATTTTGCATGTTTTGTTTTCACTTTTATCCTTTAAACAAAGGAATTGAAACACCACATGTAAGTCTGTGCACAGCAACACATATTTTAACAAAAAAATCACAAGAAAATTTGATAGAACGAGGCAAGGTCTAATGCCTTAAATTTTTATTAAAATAAATTTTGATACTGATCTTATTAGGATTCTTGATAAAAAAATCTGTAGTTCTTATAATTGGCATGCATATCTTGCATTTATTGTTGGTGCACCATGTATTTAGAGACATGTTTGTGTATGTGTATTTGTAGGTAAATAAATGGGGGAATAAAAAATCAACGACATATGCGTTTGAATGCCTTCTGTATGCCAAAAACCAAATTCAAACAGTCTATTTTGCAGATGTTACTCGTGGGGTTTGAGCAGGAAGGTTAGCTAGCCAGCTAAGAAGTTTTTCATGAACCAAATCAGGATTATCATCATGAGGGCAGTGCCCCACCCCTTGGAGGACCAAAAACTTCACATTTGGAAACACTGATGGCAGAGAGGAGAAGTATTTTCCAACAGGACCATCAAGTGGAGTAAATGGATCCTCATCACCCCATAAAGCTAGAACAGGAATTGAGATGTTGGGCATCAAGGAAATTGGATTTGGCCCAGGTGGCCCTGTCAGTACCGAAACAAAGACATCTATAGCCCCTGGATCATCTGCAGGTTTCTTAATCACCTGCACACACTATATCATGTCATCAACCACGTTCTCAATGAAAACCATATCAAAAGTAAAATATATTATAGAAGACTAGCATACCTCTACCAATTCATCATCAACAGACATTTTGTTGCTGTATACTGCCTGTAATATGCTCTTCAAATTTTCTCTGATTTTTATAAAAATCAATAGTTAGTTTCTCATTGCAATTTATATATGACCACTATATTTTAAGACTAACCTTGTTTTGACACGTTCAAACAATGCTGATGCAATTCTCCTCTGCTTGAGTAAAAGATCTATAATCCAAAGTAAAGGAGTGACAAGTTTAATCCGCCAATCATCAACAATGGCCTTGTTGTTCATGCCTCCTGCACAGTTGAGTAATACAATGCCACGCACCAAGTTTTCTGGAGCCTCTGGTCCCCAGAGCAAGATCAACAAAAAATCATGTGCATATTCTTCACAGATAAGTAGAACAGATCTATAATTTCATAAAATGTGTGCGGAATGAATCTTACATCTTATTGTTCCTTGAAACTTGCATATAAAAAATGGCTGGCTGAAGGAAATTTTTATAGAAATATAAGGGATGTAAACACCTGAACTAGCTATAAGACAGGCCAAGCTCCCAACAGAGTTTCCAATCAATACTGTCGGTGCCTGTATCACATCCTTTGAGAAGTCTAAAACTAGCTGCTTAGAAGTGATAACAGGCTCTAATCAGAGGTCATATAATCACCAACTGTGGGATTGTAGATCTGCGAGGACAACTGTAAAAGTAGTAAGTAAAATGAAATATTTTTTTTGAAAAACATTCTTACCTCAGCCCAAATTTCCATTGAAAAGTTTAACTTGGCTGGTTTGTCTGATGCACCAAAACCCAGTAAGTCAATAGCATATACGGTGTAGCTTTCAGCTAATACCTGTATATTCCTGCCAAAATTCACATTGCACTAGCCAATAAGAAATGGTTCCGTCACATTCAAATAACATCAAGTATGTGTGTGTACAATGTGGCATCAAAGACAAAAAATTAAGGTAAAAGCAGTTAGTTGTATATGCTAATTCATATCGTTGATGCAAAGATTCTAAAATAGAAAATAAATTTTTAATAATTTGAAAAATTAAAAAGAAATTTGATCGTGAATATGGACAAGTTTGTCCATTTGTTTGCAATGTGGACTAATTTTGTGATATAAACCACTAATGCGTCCTGATTAAAGATATAACCTCCCACAAATGAAATTTCTTGGGTATAAAAATAGTCACAATCATCTTGTAATTGTAAATGTAAATCAATTTTATACTATAACTTTTTGGTCTTTGGCCAAGGTGTAGTTCCTCTTCATCCCTATTGATGGGGTACATGACGAAGGTGGTGAGCCCCTAAACTCTTGCAAGATGAGCAACAGTGGATTATATTCTTTTAGCCAGCAGTTTTCACATTCTCCCATGTTGTGGGTGAATGTTTTCTACTTCTCTGTTTTTTCTTCTATATCTTAGACATGTTGTCTGTCCCTGCAGCCTATTCTTAAGCTAGTTGAACTACAAAATCCCATTTACCTTTCCGATCATTTCTGGACATTAATATAATTTATTTCCTTCTTTTCACAGATCCAGATTATGACAAATTTTTAAACAGTGAGGGTTTAAATACTTATCACCTCACATATTTAGAAAGGTGTGCTTTAAATTGTTTGAAAAAGCAGAGATTTGATTTTAACAGTGGTACTGTGGCAGATCTCCCTTGCTAGTGGCAGTATTCTGTTGAAGCAGAATTCATAGACCTCAGCTGCAATTTCTTGTCTTTGCAGGAACATAAATGTGTGGATAGTGGAACCATCCAAATCTATCCCCTTGGAACTAATATGGTCAGTTTTTGAGATCTATACTCTATTTTACTGGTCTTGGAGTCTTTTGTAATGTACACAACTGCAGCGGTGGTGAGAATTTTTAGTTTTTGGTCTAGCCTCAGGTTTATCTTTTGCTCTTGTTTTACAAATAGGTATAATAAAAAAAGATGAAGTTATGGTACTGTCTCATCACAGGGATATTTTTAAATTTCTACAGACCCACTTAACACAAAAATGATATTGATCGTAAGTGCTTTTGGATTCAGCTGTGAATAATTTTTTGCATTGATGTTTCAAATCACACTCAATGATCCATCAAGAAAAAAATTATACACGGTTGAATCCAAAAGCACTTACAATCAACTTCATGGACTGTAGAAAACTCATGCCTACTAAAAAAGATATTTTAAATTTTTTAAAACCCTTAAATATACAAACTTAAAATATTTAAAAGGAGAGTAATAAACTACATTCTCCAAGTGCCTCTATTCTCCTCTGACACATCAATCATCAACTTTTGGTCACCCTTGTTGGTGTTTACTCACAGGGATGTATTTCAATGTACTATGAGAGTAAACTAAGTTATGCACAAAACATAGATACATACAACATATTCCAGAATACAAGATGCTTGAAATAAGGAATGCTTCTATTCATTTGTCCAACAGTAAAGTATCAACATTACAATAACATAGATGTCAACAGTACTGTCATATTATTCCCAACCACAAGGACTCCAGTACATATATCCCTCGGCGGTGGTTGAGAAACCAACCGTCGCGACATTTCATAACAACCCATTGACCACTAATCAGGACTTAATTATCCGAGTACATATGACATACACTACATTAATTATTTGCATTACAACTATAGTTTTATTGAACATAAATAACTCCAGCCGACTACGGCCAACTATGCTATGGCCGACTAGGTCGACTACAACTAAGACAATAACCGCTTACAGTTGGTTCCCAATCTTGAATCTTTAAGATTTTATCAGAATGGATGATCCTGGGACACGAGATCATCATTCTGCCTTGATCTTTTCACAGAAGGCACAAGAGGGAACCAGTCCTTACAAGAGGGGGTCTTGTCTCTTCACTTTTGGACCTGCAAGGATGTAGAGGGTGTCCGTAAAGTTCTATTTAAAGATGGACTTGTGTAAGAATCAGACAGATCTCCAGGTAAATAGGATCCTCTAATGGAAGGATGTCCAATTGGTTGTCACTAGCAATATATGCAAATCAGAACATTAATTAAAGCAGAAACATTGAAAGATATCCAACAGTGCCCTTATTATGAAAAAGATCCTAAAAGATTACAACAGGCAGATCTACTGAATATGAAATCCCTGGAGCGATGTATAGATTTTCTCTGAAGATTAAGTAAAATGGATTCACAAAAGTTAGTATGCATTAACTACAGAATCCTCATTGTGCAGAAAAGGGAAACAAATTTGAGAATCCATTGGGCCAAAAGATAGAGTGATCATTAGATTATCAAGATACGTACTATGTGCTCAATTCACTTAGTGGACATCACAATGTTTATGAGCTTAGAAAAGAATTCTATTAGCATTCAAATTCGGATCATGCTCAGAGGGACAAAGATATCAGATCAAAGAGACATCATTGTTACCAAAAACTTATTAAAATCTCAGCATATAAATGTGAAAAGATTTTTATAATGCGTTTGAGAGACTTTTCCATAGTCCAGCTTCTCAGAACAAATGGCTCTCCACAATCTAACAAGTGACTTGAAAAACAGCCTAGTATCAGCAACAAGTGATCGCCTGTGACATTTGCTAATCCTCAGCAGTCTTTCTATGATAGATTACTTGAGTTAGACTACTCAAATCTATACAAACAATGTAAGACTCTTGACATGGTGACTCTCCATAGAACAAAACAAACCTTTGTCATCCGGACATATAGAGAGGAAAAAGATCTAGAACTCAAGGATGATCTTTCTATTTACAGCTTGAGGAGACAGTACTCACCCCATGGGTGATTGACATATGTCCTTTTCGTTCCCGTTACCTGATTTTTTTTAAAAATCAGAACACCACAAAAAAAAGGGAGAAAATATTTTTTGTGAAATCAGCAAAGCATGCAAAAATAATAAAGGAGTGCACTAACTTCAAGGAAGTCTAAAAGATAAGGATTACAAATATCTTATCCACAAAGGATAACGATGACAACTCATAAAACAAATAGGTGAATCTTATCCACAAAGGATAAGGATGCCAACTCATAGGAAAAATATCTAAAGTTAACATGACTTTCTGAGTTTAGGCTCTCAAAATCTATAAATAAGAGGCCCATGCTTCGGTGCAAAGGGATGGAAAAGTCTATTGTGACAAAGTGACATTCAGTCCTTGAATTTTTTCAGTCAAAATTAGGTCTTTACTTCTGTAATTTTCTTCATTGATTGCATCTTCAACCTTGTTTTACCCTGAAATAATGGTTGATTGTATGCTTATGATGTAATCTTTTACTGTTTTTCCAGAAAACAATCATTGTAGCAGCCTTCAGTGAATCAAAGATCAGTATTTTTGCCTCTACTTGTTTCAATTTTCTCTATGTATGAAAAAAAAAACAGGTATTACTATGAGTTCTATGACTCCTTGATTGCTGTTGTTCTAAGTTTACCTCTGAATTACTGTTTCAAGCTTTAGATTGAGATTCATAAGTTGTGTTGCTGAAAGGAAGTAGAAATTTGCTATATTTGTGTATCACCTTCATTTTTTGTTTTAGATTTAGATTATCAGTTCTTTTTTATCTCTTTTCCTAGCAAAGTTCTTTAGTTAGAGTTATTTTTTTAGGTGATTTACCAAGGGGAAGATGCCTTTAATCGGAGGTTGACCTCGAGTTTCGTGAGTCCTACAACTCAAGAGGTCATCCCATGTTTCATAGGATAGTTGGATTCAAGATTTAGTAGGGTGCATAATAGTTTTTGGCATGCCTGGTGCGACAAATTGAACTATCTCAATTCAATATTTGTCCGCTCATTGCTGATATATCAACAATTTTTGCCTTTGGAGGCAATACTTTCACACACCCGGCGACTCCAAGTTCAATTTATTGGTTTCAAGTGGACTAAGTGCTGGTATGTGCTTAAATTTTTGTAAAAAAAATCAGTCCTGACTATTCTTGTTTTAAGAATATTCCAATGAATTTCCAACTTGTTTAATGTTGCATCATGTCTTCATTTCATTGAGATATGTTTTATCATCATCCATTTCATAAAAAGGTTGCTCTTATCACTTCTTTCTAGCCATATCAAATTGAGCATGCAGTTGGTTTTACCCCAAATGCCTTTGTTATACAAAGAGACCAACATGTTCAATATACTTGCCACCAACATTATTACTCCCCTAGCCAGCCCCAAAATGTTGATAGTATGGGGATTGGTGACATCAAAAGCATATTGCTAGACTTCAATAAGCAGCCAGATGATATCAAGAGACAACAAGAATTCAATTTGCAGCAAGAGGAGTTGGCTTACCAAGCCTACCAATGCAAACAAGAGGTAGATACACAAAGGAAGCAATATGAGGAGTCTTTTGCAAAAGAGATCTTTGCCAAACAAGAACATATGAAGCTATTACTTTCCCAAATATAAAGACTGGAATCTCAATCAGCCTCTTGCATTCTAGGTCAATTTGCAAAAGAGGAGGCTCCTAAGTACAAGTTTCCAAGCTTCAAACAACATAAGCCTCCTGAATAATCAAATAAGTGTTCTAAATTCGAAATACCAAGTTTTGGAGGTTCTTTTCCATTGCAAGTGCTTGTGCTTGAGCAAAGTCAGCCTACTATTCCTTAGGAAGAGCCCCCTCAAGAGCTTTTCCTACCTCAAGAAACTTCTCAAAACCATTCACCAAATCAGCTTTCTTGTTCTAGCATCATTTCCCTTTACAAAGGAGGACCTATTGTTTATCAAGGTAGTTAAGTTAGTGGGAAAGAGGAGCTTTTTGAGTAAAAAGAAGAGCAACTTGTAGCTGATGAACCTCCAAGTGGTATAGAAAAATCAGACTTGTTGCAAGAGGGTGATGAGAATAATCAAATAGGACAGCAGGTTGAAAAGAAATTTAGAGGGCTTGAATGTGAAGTTTTGACTAACTTGTTTGATGACCTTTCAACAAATCAGCTGGGAGAACAAGATAACAAGCAAGAAGGGGGTGGTGAAGAAAAAGAGTCTACATTTTGGTTTAATGAGTTGCCTTCTTTTGTTGAACACGATGAAGAAGACATGCTTATACTAACATCAACATCCGCAAAAGGTTTGGAACAACAAGGAGATACAAGCAATTTCGATAAGGTGCTGATCTACCAAGAACAAAATGAAGATAGCCTTGTTTTGAAGAATGAACAGATTGATAAAATTGAGTAGAGTAAGATAGAAATTGATGAAGACATTTTCTTCAGCATCATACAAGACTTTTTTTCAAATCTTGATGTCAAGTTTTTATCTCTTGAATCAGTAAATTATGAGCAACACAAACTAGAGAAAGCAGCCATGTTTTCATTTGAACAACTTGAACCAAACCATTCGAAAGTGCATGCTGTTAAAGAAGCAGTCGAGAAAGAGGAAGCCAACAATGAGAGTTTGAAGTTTGTTCATTCAAAAGGGTGTCCTATCAGACATTTAGCCAAGATGAAGGCCCACAAAGCATCACAAGTCATGTTTCCACCCAAACATGAAGTTGCAGTTGAGGAATGATGCATTTGGCTTACCTATGCACTTCAAGATAGTAGTATATATGATAAACATGAAGGGATGGGTAAGTTTATTCACATCATTCATGAAGCATTGCAACAGTTTATAGAATATGTATTTGTGTTCCATCTCCTCTCAGTGGTTTATGATCATGTAAAGCATCCTATGTTGGTCAAAAAAGGAAGTTATGTTTGAGTATCACTATTCTTGGTTAGTATAAGTTAGGATAGGTGTTCTTTCTTGCAAATAAGTGTTGTTGCACAAGGTTTTAAGTGTCTTTTCCCCAAGTTCTTTATGCACAAGTTGTTTGTAGCAGGCTCTTTTCAATTGAAGCAGGTTGGCAACAATGTTTTTGATGAGGAAAAGAGTTTTTTGATCCATATGAAGACTCCATGCCCACTGGAAGGATGCAAGTAGCTGGTCAGTTATTTAGCTAACAAATAACCCCCTTGAGATCACCAAAATGTTACCTGATTTTTTTGAAAAATCAAAAAAATAAAATAAAAAAATTCTGCGAAAGCAGCAAAGCATGCAAAAATAATAAAGGAGTTCACCAACTTCAAGGAATTCAGAGGATAAGGATTACAAATTGTTGGCAATACAAGGGCAGACAACTGAGAGGGAGGAGGGGGGGTGAATCAGTTGTCACAGAAATTCAAAACTTATTCAACTTATTAACCTTATTCTCTGATCTGATTATTAACCATGAAAACATAAATCATTAACACATCAGAAACATACATAACACCAAGATTTTTTAAGTGGAAACCCTGTTAGGGGAAAAACCACGGTGGAGGTCAGTCCACAAGATTATACCTTGTTAAAAGTATAATGAAAATGAAATATGGGGAATGCACATGCATTCAGGCACACTGCCTAGAGCTCACTGCTCAATTACAAAGGAAGACACACTGTCTTACAAAGAGATTCGGATTAAAGCCATCTGGATTTTGAATTGAAAAAATAGCATCTGTTAATGCCTGATTACAATTCCAATTAAGCACATGAACACTTCTTCACTCTTCTTCACACTTCTTCACAATTCTTCACACTCTACTCTGCCTTCGAATGATTTAGAACATTATTCGCACACACACACAAAAGCACACCTTTTCCACACTTAAATTCGAATAAACAATCACTCTTATATATCCGCAACATGAAATTTCATCGCTACAAGTCGGCCACAAAGAAATAATAAAATGAATATAAACTGTCGGCCCAAATCATTAAAGATTATCAAATTCGAATCAACCAAGGTTAGCCACAACTTAGTGAGGACCCAAATCAACATCTCCAGCACAAAGACACTTCAATTAATTTCTCCTTGAAGATCCACAACACGCTACAAACACTATGTCGGCCAAGAACAAGAAAAACATGAACACGTAAGAGAAAATCGCCAACCACGATCACAACGATCAATGCGGACGTGCAACAAAGATAGAGCACGATCTAGAAACATCCACAACCATCACGAATCACAAGAGAAGCATCCGCAACAACTCAACTAACTGAAATAGCATCATCTTCAATCAGGAACACCAACTGAAGAAACAAAAAAACTGTCTGAATGGAAATCTTCATAACTTGATCAAATCTTCATGCGGATCTCTGAAACTCGACGTGGATATACTAGATACACTCAGCAAAAAATCCTTTAGTCCACAACCTTTGATCAACAACGTACAAAAATAACCACCATACTGAACTTCACTTCACCACTGACAACTTGGAACTCATTTATTACAATTTTCTCAATATCCTCGACATATACAACTTCAAATACATTTATGCTAATAGTGTTGACATCAATGACAACCACATATCATCAACACAACCACAACATCCAACACAAATATCTTATCCATAAAGGATAAGGATGACAACTCATAAAGCAAAAAGGTGAATCTTATCCACAGAGGATAAGGATTACAAATATATTATCCACAGAGGATAAGAATTACAAATATCTTATCCATAGAGGATAAGAATGATAACTCATAAAGCAAAAAGGTAAATCTTATCCACAGAGGATAAGAATAAAAACTCATAGGAAAAATATCTAAAGTCAACAAGACTTTCTAAGTTTAGGCTCTCAAAATCTATAAATAAAAGGCCTATGCTTTGTTGCAAAGGATAGAAAAAATTTATTGTGACAAAGTGACATTCAGTCCTTGAATTTTTTCAGTCAAAATTAGGTCTTTACTTCTATAATTTTCTTCATTGATTGCATCTTCAACCTTGTATCACTCTGAAATAATGGTCGATTGTATGCTTGTGATGCAATCTTTTACTGTTTTCCAATAAAACAGTCATTGTAGCAGCCTTCAGTGAATCAAAGATTAATATTTTGGCCTCTACTTGTTTCAATTTTCTCTATGTATGAAAGAAAAGTAGGTATTATTGTGAGTTCTATGACTCCTTGATTGCTTCTATTCTAAGTTTACCTCTAAATTATTGTGTGAAACTTTAGATTGAGATTCATAAGTTGTGTTGCTAAAAGGAAGTAGATATCTATTATATTTGGTGTATCACCTTCATTTTCTATTTTAGATTTAGATTATCAGTTCTTTCTTATCTCTTTTCCCAGCAAAGATCTTTAGTTAGAGTTAAGTTTTAGGTGATTTACCAAGGGGAAGCTGCCCTTTAATCGGAGGTTGACCTCGAGTTTTGCAATTCCCACAACTCGAGAGGTCATCCCATGTTTCACAGGATAGTTGGATTCAAGATTCAGCAAGGTGCATATTCCAAGTGATAATAGTTCCTTTTACATGTGAGCTCTCCCCATACACAAAAATTGAAGTGAATACCAAGGCACAAGAATACACAGTTAGGCACATGCATGCAACCTTAAAAGTCCCAAATGTGAGTACACACACACATGTACACTGAAGGTGTTATATACATTATGTTACAAAGTAATATCACCATAAATGTTTCATGTGCCTATACAAGGCACAAGACTCTCTACCTTGAAGAAGAAAGTGACAAACAAATAGAAGAATAAAGAATAAAGAAATAGGAGAATAAAAAATATTGACCTAATATCATGCCTAGGCCCGCTTAAGAGAAATTAGCTGCCATCTTTTCCTATTCACTGTTAGACGGGAAGTCCACAGAGAAAGCATTTGTGGTTCACCTAAAGATGCTTCCCAAGGAGCCTTTGCTATTGATACAATCTCTTTGGCAAACATTTCATCCTGCAGTTTTAAGGAGATAACCCCCTTTAGAACGTCTTTTACTTCCTAAATGTAGGGAAATCACTTCATTTATATTCTGTCCAAAAACGTGGATTAAGGATTGAATATCCTTTAACCATTTAGCCTTACACCTTAATGCTCCATTTTTGCTAAAAGGGGAGGGAAATCCAGCATCAATTAGATTTATTAATGCTTCCATTACACATTCCCAATATATACTTTATTAATGATCCTTTTCTTGGATATCTTCATCCATCTCCCTACTGACTTTTTGATAATATTGGTCACCAACCCAAACCTAGGAGAACACATATTCGTTATATCAGCCAATTGAACAGAGGCATTCCTCTCTTGATTGGAGACCTTTTTGGCCTTCCTTATTGATCCCCACAAAGAATTTGTTAAACTTTTCAATTTCCCCAACTCTTGATACCAAGGGATACAACATTGTTTTCTTGAAATGAGCCTTAAGGGATGGATTCCTTTTCAGCTTACAGCAGCTTATTATGTTCAATCAAAACTTTTCTTTCCTGTGAGATGCTTGATTTTGTGGGTCATATCTTTCAATTTCTTTTGTGGCCTTTCAAAAGGTAGACTCAACAATAGTGGGTGGAGTATAAGGAGTGGCACTTTAAATAGGAGATAGACAAAGATATTGGGGGTTAGGAGCTGTTTAGGAACCATTCAAATGAATATTAAGAAGCGTTGGGGCTTGGGGAGGTTCTCGGTACCTTGGGAACCTCCAATTAGTTCTAGGTTTCCATTAAAACATCGACATAGTTCAAGTTCTTTATTAAGAAGCCAACGAATAAGTAATGTTGGGGGTTTGGGAGTCATTAGGAACTATTGGACTTGGGACTTCAGGATGGATTAGGAATTGTCACAGGTAGAGAGGGAATTAGGAAGTGTCAGGGGTTTCGGGAGTTCCCAGTATGCCATAAAGCTTTGATGAAATTTAATAAAATACATGAGAACATCCAAAGGAAAGGGAAAGTCGAGGATTTTTAAACCTTTTGAATTAAAGATAGCTTCAATAATAAAAAGATTTTGAATATTAAAATTTGCAAAAACCTTTTGAAGCCTTCAACAAATAATGCAATTTCAGATTATCCTATGAATTTTTGAACCAAAAAAGTGCCACCAAAAATGAAATGTCAGGATTTTGATAGATTTTTGAACTTGTGAACCTACCAATGGATTCAAAAACTTGAAAAGTACTCAACTTCACTTCATGAAAACTTTATTAAATTTGTCGAACAATTTTGCAAACACAATGAAGGAGAATAATACCATAAATTGACTATGATAATAATTTCTCTTGAAAACTTGCCACATCATCAACTATAACCTCATAAAACTACCTGTCAGATCATTCCACTCCAGCTTCAATGAAACTCTTGATTTAATCATTTTTGCAAACTGCCCAATGAAAACTTGATACTTTAATATCTCTCAAATGACAAGGAGATTTAACTTGAAAAATTGCCACATGGCATGAAACAAACTTAGGAATATCCTTGTAGCAAGATTTCACTCCAGCTCTTATAGATTTTCAAATTTAATTGTTTTTGTAAATTGTTGTATTGTATGATTGCTTCCAGGACTTTGACTGAAAAGATGGACAATTCCTCTCTGAATTGGCATGCAACTCATTAGTTTAATGCAATTAACTTACACAAAATTGATCAAATGTTGCATTCTTAAGATGGGAAATTACGACAACTAGCATGGGAAACAAGCGATGCTATCATTTTGTGACTAAAATTGACTTGACAAAGGTGTTTGACACATGGCAACACTTGTTGTTTTGATGCAAAAAGTTTAAATTTTGTGTTGTTAAAATGATGCTAATAGGTTTTGAAACAAATTTGCAACTATGGATGACTACAAGACTATAAGATGACTCTAGATCCCCATTATACTAAGTTACCACAAGTTTCAAAGACATGCATTTAAACAAAGCTTCAACACATGAAGATAAAGCCCTAAAGGTCAATATAGTCTAGGATTTAAATAGAGTTTTGAAGTTTGCCTAGAGTTTTCAAATTAGGGCATGGCATTTGACATACAATTTCTAGATACTCAAAAGAAAACACTAGAGATTTAATGTTCATGAAGGGCACCTAAGAAGGGAAGAGGTATCGTGCAAAAACAACTACTGCAACAAATGATAAATACAAACCCACAAAGCTTTGGAAATCCAATCTATAAGAAAGTTTTTTGCAATCAATGAAATGCCAAGACTCAAAAGGCTGTTGATGGATAAGTGGAATTAGTTTGCACAAGGTGAAAACACATGAAGAATTTATGAAGCAAATAAGATGTTTTGAATTGTTGGTGTGAATGAGGTATATTACCTAACTAGTTCACCTCGTAGGTCCTATTCACACATGTTCACATGTTAAGTTTACTTAGGGTTTTAGAAATCTTTCTAGAAGTCTTAGTTGCCATGTGATCTTATCTTATCTTGTCATTTACTTTTTCTTGTCTCATGTCATAAGACTAAGATACTTGTCATAATCTTGTATAATCCTATCTCTCAACCTTGCTTATATAAACAAGGCCTTTGAAATAATCCCCTTACTTTTTTCGCAAAAATTAGACACACAAACCAGCATCAAACTACTAATTAGCGTTAGCTCCAAATGCAAATCAGCATGGAAAGTAACTCTAACCAAGAATGTTCACCAAGATCCCAATGTGGGCGAGGTGATAGCATATGGTCAGAGGATCATTAGGTATAAACTGAACTGAAATTACAATTCATCTGCTGATGCAGGCATCCACAAGCAGTGGGAATACTCCACTTATTTAGTGGGTGAGATTATTACATTATTAAGGCGGCAAGCCAGCCATTAAATCCTCTCTTCCACTTATTTCGTGGGGGGAAAACAATCCACACAACCACTTATTTTGTGGGGGGAATTTACAAACGAGAAAGATGTTTATTCTAAAACTCAACCACTCAATTGTGGGAGTGTAATCAAGTATAAATTGCAGCAATAAAATGAAATAGCCGTTAGTACTACTAACTAGCTTTACAATGAATAGAAATAGCTGCAAATAAGAGAGATAAGCTTCCAGAATGTTCTTTATCCACACTGGCGGTAAACCATCCAGGGGTACTTAATGTGAGAAATAAAAAATGATTGCAGCAATAAAGGACTGGAACAGTACTACTGTTTACAATCTTACAATATAGAAAGAGAGTTGCAAATTACATGAATATTACAATGTTTTCAAAGCACTAAGATACTGAATAATTCCATGATAAATATTAACAATTATTGATGAAGAAAGGACTGGAAATTCAAATTGAAACAAGTCTAATGTAAATCTGCAATTCTGGAAATGAATAACCAACAACTATAAGAATCAATTAAATGCTCATAACTTCACCAAAATACCTCCGAATGGCGTGAAACGAAGTGCAATGAACCTCTGGAGGATAGGCGCCCATGACAAGATGAAGAAACAGCCTCAAAAGTTATCCATTAATTTATGGCACAATTCCCAATGCTCTCCAAATGGTACGACTCTTGAGAAGGGCGATTTAGCAATATAAAATCAAAGACTTGGAAATAAATTCCAATCTCTTGTGGAAGGGGTCACCTTGGGTCTAGAAACACTTTGCAAACATACCCAGAATGATATATAATTTGCTCAAAAAACTGTTAATAAAAAACACTTTCAACTGTAGCAATATCAGCAACACCAAAACTGAGAAAAACTCCAAAATCTTCAACAATTGAGCTCCATCTGCTAGTCTAAATGAGAAGCAACAATAAAAACCAATTAGGTGTTTTCTCTCAAACACGAAATTGATTGGAATCTAGGAGGTAAGCATCCCTTGAAGAAATAATCACAATGTCATTTCGACAGCATAACTTTAGAAATTAACAATGGATACCAAATGTTGGAGCAAAGCTTCATATTTAAAGAGAATGAGATGACTCTTCAATTTCCCCTCATGGTACGCCAAAAGTCGCATTTGAAACTTTTCAAATTTCCAAAAGTTATTAATTCCTCCTCAAGATGGCGTCCACTTCATGGCAATTAAAACTTCATTAAATATTTAATTTTTCCTTTATGAGGGCGTCCCCCTTCAAGTCCACCTTTTAAACACAACTTGAAGTTATCATCCTAGGCCAAGGGGGTCAACAAAGAAACATAACATT
Source organism: Sequoia sempervirens (assembly GCA_007258455.2). NCBI lineage: Eukaryota > Viridiplantae > Streptophyta > Pinopsida > Cupressales > Cupressaceae > Sequoia > Sequoia sempervirens. The sequence continues at coordinate 711,346,880 of VDFB02270651.1, forward strand.
AATTGCTTTGTATTAAATAATTGCCATCAAAACTGCATTTTAGAAGCTATACCAAAAATACCAACTGCTCCAACAAGAAAGAACAACTGAAGTACTGCCAACAGGACCACTGCTAAACATAGTATTTACTAAAAATAGTAAACACCAAGAAATGCCACAGAACCTCCAAACAAAGGAAACCCTAATTTCACTTTTGATCAACCTACGGATTTCCGGAAATAGGCTATCAGTCAAAGAAGAGCGTATGACCAAAATGGGGACATTACAGCCTTGTGTATGTTATATAGAATATAGGGGTGTGTATTATTATTGATCCATTATTGATCATTATACATTATTGCATCCATAACCAAGCAAGCTATTCTATTTTCATACTCTCTTGTGGAAGGCTATCTTTGGTTTTGCATGTGATCTTGGGATGTGTGAGCTCACTATTAGCTCCTACATGGTATCAAAGCTTCAAATCTACAAACTCATTAGATTTAAGGGTGATTTGGGCATGAGATTTTGTTGGATGCATTTTGGGACAAAAAGGATCTCACCATTGAGTCTAGAAGGTCCAAAAAACCCTTATTTTCATATAAAATACTTCATATTTGGGCAACAAAATATATTTAGGCAATTTTGGTAGGGTTTGTAGATTCTTGACAGGGAAATAATGTACAATCGTATGGATTCATAACATGCAAACAGGTTGTACAATCATAGGCGGGTCGACATCGCAAGTCTACAAAAGAATCAACATATTCAAAAAAATATTCACCTATCATAGATGATGGCATAATCACTACATGACTATCACGTCACCTGCTATGGTGGTCGGTAATTTAAATTAAAAATTATTTTATTATTATATTTTTGCGTCTTTGTAGTCATTGTGGGGTTCATGTTTGCTTCTTGGTCCTTGGTTTTGTGTGTAGGGGCTTAAGGCTTTGCAAGGGCTTAATGTTTCCAATGGGCAACGAGTTTACTGCCATCCTTGACCGCCACCTGGAGTGGCAACTAATGCCACCTATGCGGCCAATCACTATAGCACAACCTCAGCTTCATCGAGAGCAACTAAAATTGGTAGTGCTACCATTCCTTCGCTAGATCCTATCACCACTGGCTGAAAGCATTACTAGGGGACTACCAAGCCCTCATTATGTATGCTAAAGGAAGCTATTTTTTCATTTTTCCTTAACTTTTCATCCAGGAGTTGGATTTTCGCAAACAAGATATCGTTGGAAATCCAATTCCGTGTACTTTCCAATGGTGCAGTGCAGGTCTCATTATCAGATTTTGTTGTTGGTGCATTTTATTTCTGTTTAAAGTTTGATCTCCCATTTGGACATCTGAGCTCATAACTTTTTTCCTAGATCTTCAATTTTTGTGATTCTTGCGACATTGGAAAGGCATTGAGGAGATCTTTTATTCTATACATGCACTTTTCCTAGATTCAGCCCCATGTATCTTTTATTTAGTTTTTTCCGATATTCCATTCTAATTGATTACTTGGACATCCTGACACTTGGAGAGGTTTTGTCCTTTTTGGGGGCTTCATTTTTAATATTGATCATATTTGGGAGTTTCTAATTGCTATTGTAGGTTGTTGTCTTTGTGAATTTGGAGATCTATCTTAGTTCATTATGAGTTTTTCATTTCATCCTTCTTTGATCATTTTGAAAAGGGGACACTATAAACAATGGAGAGATGGGATATCGAAACATCTTCATTGGCTTCATATTTTGCCAAAGTTTGTAAGGTCTTGTTCCCCTTCCAGGTAGTGCTAGTAATAAATTTGCTTGGAATTGCAAAAAGGATCATGTCCTAGGAGTGGTTTGTTTCCATATTGATTTTGACACTTTGAATGCCATTGCACACATTGAGTGCCCTCATGCTCTTCAAAACAAAATTTGGGAGATATATGGAGATTGTGATACACAACCATTCCCACATGATCCTATTTCAAATTGTCTTGTACCTCTTGATGCTTCATACAATATACCATCTGACTATGATACTCCTCAAGAGTTTGCTTCTTTTGAGAGCTTTGAATCTTTAAAGTTTAGATGATGACGATGCTGAGGTTTCTTCAAATTCTCCTCCTTCAAAGGCAGTTGTTGATCCTTTGTAATGTCCCCTACTTGGAGTATGCTTGGATTTGCCTTAAGAGAGCATTACACAACATAAAATTGTTTAACAAATAATATGTCATAGCAAAACATATAATAGATATTGAACTTAAGAATAAATGAACTATTAACATTTATGAAATAACAACTTGAACTTGAATCTAATCTATAGACTCCTTTCCAATAACCAATCATGGTAGGGATGGGTGAGAAACACATGGTAGGGTGCCAGAAAAGAAACATCCAACCAAGACAATTCCTTTCCATCTTAGAAACATCCACCAAGCCAATTCCTTGAGGAACATCCACCAAGACAATCCCTAAGTCGCCTTTTGCCAATATGTCTCCTTGTCAACTTACACATGATTGTTTAAAGAAAAGATGTAAATTATAATAACATAAATAAATTCACTATTTCCCTTATTCCCAATTTAGACATAATATGTCTCTCCTTATTGTGTGTGTGTATATATATATATATGACTAGCAAATATTATATATTAAATGCATATGCAACCACTGCACACCAATCACTTATGTGATCAATAGCTGCTGCTGTGAAATACCACTCTTATTTTTTCCAAAAACTTCACAACTTGCACATGTTAGAATTATCCAAAAATGCGATGATAGATAATTGGAAAGCAACCCTTCACTTTTTGATCACCCAGATCTCGAAGTGGGCAAGGTGAGAGCATACGATGTAAGGGGATCTTTCCAAATATTGAAAGTGATAAAGCTAACTGAAAGAACACCTTCCACTTTCTAATCACCCAAATCTCAGTGTGGGCAAGGTGAGTATATGGTGGTTGGCTTACAATTAAGAACTTGGCTAAGCTACCACGTCTTTAGTGGGGTGAGTAGTAATAAAAATGCTAGAAGGTAAACAAGTAAAGCTATTGGCAGCAAGCCAACCAATAGAGAAAGTAAAACACTTGGCGGCACAGCCAACCACTTCCACTTTTCAGTGGGCTATAAGAAATGAAATAAGGAAAACTCGACCACTTATTCAGTGGGAGTGAAGTACAATAAGCAAAAGGCTCAATCAATTTTCAATGGGAGCAACCACTTATGCAGTGGGGTAAGTATCCAAAACAACTAAAAGTAAAGAGCCAAATGGTACTACCATAACAGTGTTACAATATGATGTCTAGTACAATATAACATGACATAAACATGACAATATGATTTCCCAATGAATCAAATATCAATCCTTGCAACATAACAATGATTAGGCATTGTGAAATATGAGAGAAAAAGGTCATATCAGGTCTGATATACTATAACAACAGTTTGATTTCCTTGGACAGTGAACCTGAAACACCAACCAGCACCCCTTCAAATGCTCATAACTCTCCAAGTACTCATCGGAAATACCTCAAATATTTTGTAAAGGGTAGAGCAAACCTAGGTGTCCAATCTCAAGCTGCAAAACACCTCAAACCAGGCAATAAAACTTAGGCACGAATCCCAAGGAACCTCTAGCAATGGTGCGACCTCATTAGGAAGGTCAACCTCTCCTAAAAAATCAAATTCTCCGCTAAAAATTACCAAAACTTGTGCAAGGGGTTGCCCAAGTATGAGGAAGCCACAAAACAGTACCCACAAAAAGATCTCAACTCTTTAGTTTAGTATGAGCAAAAACGTCAATCAACCATACATAAACTAGCAACATGAAAATCTGACAAACACTCCAAAATGATGTCCAAACTGGAAACTAACACACACCCACACCAAAAAAATGCTAGAAAGCATCAAACCCAAGAAGAAAAGAAAGCATAGAGAAAGCCATCACCAAAGTCTGCACTACTGCAACCTCTGAGTGAAGCTGCAACCATTATTTAGCTAGGAGTTGTCTCACAAACTCGAAACTAAAGTAAGCTTGGAGGGGTATCGTCCTCAAAGCCCAAGAGTTTTGTCACCAATCCGGCAACACTTCGTTATCATAAAATTGCATAGCCAAATGAGAGGAGAGGCATATAAATAAAGTCCAAGACCCAAAATTTCGAAAAGCACTTTCCCTCCAAAAACGGACGCCACCTTTTGGAGCATTATAATATTCAATTAAAAACTCTTAACCATCAAACCTAGGCATCCACCTTTGCTTGGCAAATATTAACCTTTTAGAAAATACTTAAGTCCTTCAAGTAGGCATCCAACATGAGTCCCCCTTTTTACAACAACATAAGTTGATCAACCTAGGCGTGGAGTTGAAAAAGCAACATGAAATAATAAAGCAAACTTAAGTTGCAAACCTTCCATTTTTGAACACCAAGAATGCTAGAGAAGCCGACTCTAAAAATACCAAGACGCCAAACACTGCACTGACACTATGCCAGAAATAGTAATCCAAGGCTGAACTGTTGCCAAAACCCACTACTAGAAATAACACTTATTAAAAATAACATACTACTAAAAATAGTGGCTCCAAACATCATATGAGCACATTTTGGGTAGCTGTTGTAACTTACTAAAAATAGTAAGTCTAAAAATAGACATTGCTAAAAATAGCAATGACTACCCACCAAAGCTCTCTGAAAACCCAGAAAGACCCAGAAAACGTACTAGCAAACTTCTGCAAAAAACTCTTGAAAAATTGTCATGAAACCTCCAAAAAAAAAGGAAACCCTAAAAATTGCCTCTGAATAGCCTATGGGCTTCCAAAATAGGCTACCAATCTCAAAAGTGACTAGGATTGAAAAGGGGACATTACAATCTTCCCTCCCCAAGATTGCTTGTCTTCAAGCAATCGCAAGTTTGGATGCTGCAAAATCTGCTCATCTTCCCAAGTAGTATCCTCAACTGGTAGATTCTTCCACTTCACCAAATACTCCCTGATAGTCCTCAAAAAATGCTCTCTGAAATCAATAACTGCCTCTGACACCAATACCAACTCTCCCTCCTCATCCAATGGAGGCAAATCAGAAGAAGCAACAACATTGTGTCCAAGCGCCTTCTTGAGGCATGACACATGGAAGACATTATGAACCTTGCTACTCACTGGTATCTCCAACTCATAAGCCACCTCCCCAACTCTCCTAGTGATCCTAAAAGGCCCATAGAAACGTGGCTTAAGTTTCTCTCTTCCACTCTTCTTGAGAGTGGATTGTCTATATGGCTAGAGTCTCATATAGACCATATCTCCAACCTCAAAACTGCGCTCTATACGCTGCTGATTTTGGGCATGAAGAAGATTATCCTTCAATGATCTCAAAATGTCTTGACTCTGCTGCAACATATCCCTCGCTTGAGGGGCTCTATTGTCACCAAATAACAAATCCATAAAGCTAGGAGCCTCGTACCCATACATAACCATGAAAGGAGACATTTTGATAGACATGTGGTAAGAAGAGTTATAGCAATACTCTCCCAAATGAAGCCATATCACCCAAGCCTTCTGCTGTCTTAAAACATAGTTGCTATGTCATGTCCCCGAATTGGAGGTATATTAAATCAATTATTTATTAAGTTATTCCAATAAAATATAATATCAAAAGGGATGATTTATTATTTAATTAATTTAATATAAAGTGACTTAAAAATAAAATAATAAAAGTCACTTGAGGAATAAAATAATATTCTTCTAGAAACTTCTTGAAAATGCATTGAGAAATCTATTTAAGAAGCTGTTGGCTAAGCATTTGGACACACTTGATTTGGAATTCATTACTCATTACCTGCATGGTAAGAAGCTGAAGCTTGAATGCTTAGCATTGCTCGAGGGTTTGAAGACTCTAGAGTGCCAGGTACGGTTGTGAAAGATCAACCCTAGTTGGAGTTGAGAAATCCATCCAAGGTTTCTACTTGTGCTTTATTGGAGATTTTATTAGGTTGTAGCAGCTAGTTTATTATTGCAGCCACTGTTTGAAGATTTACAACAACTGATGTATTGTTGTAATTTACTGTGAGGAGGGAGTTCTTTTGTTGGTTCAATTAATTGCAAATTTAATGGTCTTGTGACCAAATTTGCATAAGCTCGATTGGATATCAAAGATTGATCATTTTCAGTTGTGGAATTCAATTCCAAAGTGGAAGTATTTGCATTTTGAGAGAAATATCGATATCGGAAGTTAAAGGCAATTCTGGAAGAATATGTTGGTATTTATCATATCTGATACAATTAAGTCAGTTTGGGAGGTCAACGCAAGGAGCAAAGTAATAATCGAATGAGACAAGCTCTAAAGCCGTCAGATGTATTCAGGAGAGAGACAAAAGGATCGATCAAGGAAAGTGCAGATAGGACAAATTGTGGAAAAGACAAAATCTGACGCCAAAAATTCTATAGAAATTATTATCTAGAAAAATTGTAACTCTTCCAAAGTCTAAGAAAACTCAACTTGCTGGAAGGACATGTTTCATTAGGTAAATTGACGGTAGCCTCAGTCCAAGTCAGAAATAATACTCACATCATGTATATATGTTGAGGAAAGCACCGAATAAGACAAATCTCATCAAATTTTATTGAAGCGCCAGGTTAGAGCCAAAATCGTGTCTTCATTCGAGGATACGAATATTGTCTTTCATGAAGACATGGGGGAAGCCAACATTCAATATCCTTTAAAATATTCAATATTTTATGAATCATTCAATAACACTTAACATTGGGCTTGTCACATTATTGGAGGACGATATCTATTGTATTGAGCACGACTCTAGCTAGAAGTTCGTTTTCTGGAGATTGACTCCTCATCGACTTGATCAGAGGCATTTGCTGGACAGAGTAATCGGGTTCTCAAGCTACACACAATTACTATCGATTCAGCTCCTTGGTACCACTCAGGTTCTTTCATTGATATTTTATATTGCATCATCACTTGTATGAGTCATTGTCCTTCAATGGACTGTAGTTGCATTCATTTCTCAGGATTGGTATCATTGTAAGCCACAAGTTAGCAATCAAATTATAATCAGTATGTAACTAGTTTGGAATCATTGCACATCTATATAAGGAGTTAGGAGTTTGCTCAAGACTTTGTTTGACACAATAACTTTGGGTTGTAATTGTACAAGCTGCATTTCATTTACAGTCATCTTAGGTATCACATGAGAACTGTTTGACATAATGTCCTTTGTTGTAGTTGCCCTTTGCTGTAGTTGCTTATTTACTTGCATTTCCAGCTATCAAACTTCATTGAAAAGTTATAAGTAGCTGTTGCATTTGCAAATCTAGTCATTAGAATACTTTCTTGAAGTCATTCTATTTATGCAAACATCTTATGCAACCAAAAACACCAACAAAACAATCAAACAGCAAGACGAAAGGTTGAAGGGCAAGTGTTTGACGAAATATCCGAGTGTTGAAACTTGAAAATTAGAGCATATCCAACAAGGGACATTACATGCTAAGATAACTTTCCAACCACTTGTTCACAATCTCGGTTTGCCCATTCGTCTGTGGGTGATAACTAGTGCTTGGGGTGAGCACTGTACCACTCAATCTGAAAATCTCCTGCCAAAAAGTACTTAGGAACTTGTTGTTGCTATCACTTGCAATGTTCTTAGGCAGCCCATGCAATCTAAACACCTCTCTGAAGAGCAAATCAGCAATGTGAGCTATTGTAAATGAGCTGGTAATGGCAAAAAAAGTGAGAAAACTTCGTCAATCTATCAACAATAACATAGATGCAATCTCTCCCTTGCACCTTAGTCAAGCCCGTGAAGAAGTCCATATAGATACTTTCCCATTTTTGATTGGGAATGGGCAAGGGCTACAACAAACCAGCTGGAAATGTATGCTCATTTTTGTTTTGTTGGAAGATTGGACACTCGTTAACATAGTGAAGGACCTCATCCTTGAGCCCCTTCCATGAAAATCTCTCACGAATCTGACTAAATGTTTTGAAATAACCTTGGTGACCAGCCAAGGGAATGTCATGAAATGATTGTAGAACCTTCGTTTTGATCTTTGATTTTGGCACCAAGAAGACCCTACCCTTGTACGGAGTCAAATCATCAACCAACTTGTAACTCTCATCATGCAAGGTACTATCAACTATACTAGTAGCAAACGGATTCTTGGCATACTCTGCAATAATCTGCTCCTTCCAATAGTAGTGATCTCTACCAATGAACTCAAGTGTGGCCTTCTTGACAAGGCACCGACCACAATGTTATTCTTCCTTTTGACATACTTGATGTCAAAATCGTAAGCTTGGAGCTTACTCACCCACTTCTGTTTTCTATCATTTAGATCCTTCTGATGCATCAAGTGCTTAAGACTGTTGTGATCAATCTTCACAATGAACTTGCTCCCCACCAAGTATTGCCTGAATTTGGCCAAGGCGTGCATAATAGAAAGCATCTCCTTGTCATAGATAGAATATGTTCTCTCTACACCCCTCAATTTTCTGCTCTCAAAGATAATAGGATGTTTGTCTTGCATTAGGACAACACCAACATCTTCTCCATAAGCATCATAATGCAACTCAAACGGCTTGGAGAAGTCTGGTATAGCCAAAACTGGACATGAAATCATAAGCTGTTTGAATCAATCAAAGGCCTTCTATGCTTTTTTTGACCATGCAAATGCCCCCTTTTTGGTAAGGTCTATGAGAGGAGCAGCCATCTGAAAATAACCCTTCACAAATCTTCTATAAAATCCACAAAGTCCCAAAAAACCCTTCAACTGAGAGAGGTTTTTTGATGGAGGCCAATCCAAAATAGTCTTAATCTTCTCCTGATCAACACTAACCCTCTTAGTGCTGATCACATGACCAAGATAGAGAAGCTCAATCTTTTCAAATTCACATTTGGACTCCTTTGCAAACAATGATTTTGACTCCAAGATGCTAAGCACTTCCTCCAAGTGCTTAAGATGCTCTTCCCACAATTTACTGTAGACGAGGATGTCATCAAAGAAGATAAGCACAAACTTCCACAACTTGTTTTGGAATATCCTGTTCATGCAAGATTGGAAGGTCGCAGGTGCATTGGTCAACCCGAAAGGCATAAATAGGAACTCAAAATGCCCAAAATGGCATCTGAAAGTAGTCTTCTCTATGTCCTCTTCCCTCATTCTGATCTGATGGTAGCCTAATCTGAGATCAATCTTAAAGAAGTAAACAACTCCATGTAGCTCATCAATAAGCTCATCAATCTTCAGAATGGGATACCAGTTTTTTATTGTCTTTTGATTAAGGGCTCGATAATCTATGCACATGCACATGCGCATAGTACCATCCTTTACCAAAATCACTATAGAAGCAAAAGGACTCTTGCTTGGGCAAATGTGAACCATGTCCAAGAGTTCTTTGATAGCTTTCTCTATCTCATCTTTTTGCTTTTTTGGATACCAGAATGGAGTAGTTACGACAGGTTTGGCACCTTCTTCAAGCTCAATGACATGCTCAATCCCCCTTTTAGGAGGTCTTCCTGGAGGTATGCCGCCAAACACCTTACTCCATTTTGTGATCAAGGACTGCACATCAGGATGGTAATGTCTCTTACCCTCAGCTGGATCAAAAGGCATGATCAAACATTTTACTGCCCACTCAACCATGTCATGACGAATCAGCCTTTCCATCCTTTTGAATGACACAATACGAGGACCTCCATTTGGCATCCCTCTCAAAACCACCTTCTTCCCTTTTGATGTGAACTTCAACTCCATGGTCTGAAGGTTCAAAGTGATCTCTCCAAGAGATTGCAGCCACTTAATACCAAGCACTGCATCAATATCACCAATGCTCACAACATAGAAGTCATCTTTGACTTCATAGTTACCCAACTGGATAGACATGTTAGAGATCTTGCGAGTGCAAGTGATAGTAAAACCATCAGCCACCATGACCTCGAAACCTTCAAATTCTTTTGTCTTAAGGCCTCTCTTTGCAACTACTCCTTCATCAATGAAATTATGTGTTGCTCTAGTATCAATTAGAGCAACAATACGCTGCCCTCCAAGCACTTCACGAACTCTGAATGACTCATTCTTTTGAAAGCTAGAAAGTTGGGCAAATGCACCCCCACTTTCATGGTCTTCTTCTACCTCTTTTGGGGTCTCTTCTTCTTTTTCCTCCATATTAGACTGCTGTTCTGAAAAATCAGACGCTGATCCATCAATAGAATACACCTCCATATGATGAGATTTGCCTCTTTCGAAGCACTTGTGTCCTGGGGCCCACGATTCCTTGCAAGTGAAGCATAGTTTCTTTCTTCTGAGCTCATTACAGAGACCATCATCATCTGAGAAGGAAACTTCTTGGTCTAATTTGACTCCTTGTGTAAATGCTTATTATCCTTCCTATGAGAGAAAGGCTTCGACTGAAATTTTGGCCTAGGGGCAGCGAACTCCATACTTCTAGATTTTATGATTGCCTCTACAAGTGTTGGTGGATCGAAAGCCTTCACCCACCCCTTCAATGGTTCCATTAGTCTCTCTGAAAATAGGACTACAAGCCTCCTTTCAGTGATGTTGGGCACCATCACGGAAAGCCTCTGAAATTCAAAAATATATGTGTCAAGTGAGCCATGTTGCTTCAGTTGTGCAAGCTCACGGAATTTCACCTCAAGATCTTTGGTGTCAAATCTTTCTATGAGTTTGTTGATAAACTCATCATATGTCACAATGAGGTTATGGCCAAGAGTGACCAAACCATGATACCACCATTCATAGGCAGCCCCATCCAAATGTAGACTAGAAAACTTGATGGCATCTTGTTTTGGCATTGGCCTCAATGAGAGTTAGTGTTGTGACCTTTTCACAACATTGCCCTATTGCAAATGGGGACCCTCTTGTTTTTTTTTGGCTTTTTGGCTTTTTGGGTTTTTGCCTTGGCGTCGCAACTGCTAATCACCAATCTTTTTACAATGAGGAGTTTGAAGTTAGAGTTTGAGTAATCACCCGAGCCAAGTAGAGAATTCAAGCCCGAAATTGTGCATAGACATTGCCAAAGTGCTTAGAAGACCCGGTCGACGAAGAACGCAATTGCTTTCACTCAATTCTGACACTTCCTATTTTTTAGGGATTTTTGCTTTTTTGCTTTCTCTATTTTTGGTACTTTTGGACCAATCCAGGATTTACTATTTTTAGAAAGTTGCTTTTTGGCTTTTTCTATTTTTAGAAAGTGTCAGGGTCCCGTAGGTCATGGAGATAACGTTTCCATCTTCAGAAGCGAAAATCATGAAAATCAAGCAAAAATCATGAAAAATAAAGAAAAAGTCATATGGTGAGGGTTTTGATGATCCAGAAGAAGGGCAAAGAAAATGTCAGACACTTAAAGAAGTCCGCTTGGAAGGAGAAATGGACATGGCAAGGCATCAAGGAAGTCCGCCATGCCTTGGTCAAGATGGAGACAAAGTCCGCCATGCATTTGGAAAGGCATTAATGAAGTCTGCCCTTGCACTTGTCCAAAAAGAGAGAAAGTCCGCCTAGCCAAGAAGACTCAAAAATTGGCAAGGCATCAAGAAAGTCTGACCTCCCTCACAAAGCAACTTCTAGGAGTCAAGAAAGTCCGACCTAGGAATGTCCAAAGCATGCCAAAGTCCGACTTGGGCTAGAAAAGCACATCCAAGACTCAGGAAAGTCCACTCATGCACTTGTCAAGAAGTTCACCCAAGCTAGAAGGCACAATGGCAAGGAAGTCTTAAACTCCGACATGGCCTAAGAAGTAACATGTCCAAACATTAATGAAGTCCGACTTTGGCACAAGGGAGAGAAAGTCTGACCTAGGTCCAGATAGAAGCAATGTCCAAGCTCAAGTGAAGTCCGCCCAATGAGAAAAACTCAGAAAATTGACTAAGTGTTGGTACCTTGAAGAGGGAAATTCAGAAAATTGGCTAAGTGTTGGAAAGAAAACAAGAGGAATGAAGCTGCCCAATGAGAAAAACTCAGAAAATTGACTAAGTGTTGGTACCTTGAGGAGGGAAATTCAGAAAATTGGCTAAGTGTTGGAAAGAAAACAAGAGGAATGAAGAGGAAAATAAAGAGGAAGTGAATAAAATCCTTGTCCAAGGATGGAATTTGTCCTACATAGCACAAGCCAAATTCAAAATTGAAGACAAATCCACAAGCAAAGTTCATCCGAAACCGTGGCTAAATGTTGAATGGTCCACATGAAGGTATTACAAAATGAAATTGAATAGCCAAAATTTGGCTAAGTATGGGAAATACTTCACAAAGAAAGTTCCAATTTCCTCCATTGTGGCGAAAGCATAGGGGAGTTCTCCAAATTCAAGGCGCTTGTAGGAATTTCAAAGCAATCAGGAAAGAAAACCTTAATGACTTCAAGTCTAAACATTTGCTCCAAGGGGAGACTTCCAGACCTCAAGTGCGAGTGAGAAGAAGAAATCAAAAGGAATCCAAGATCAAAGCTAGGAAGAAACAAGCACAAAGGACAGAGTCATCGACAAGGAAAATATTCTAAGGCAAGAACATGGAAAATCGAAAAAAGTGACCAAGGAGGACATCCAACCTGCTGAAGTGGTGCCTCGACCAATCAAATTGTTCCAAGTCAGCACGTCCAGATTCAACAAATTTCTATTTTATTGTTGGTTCATATTTAGCAAAAGGACAAGTGTCCTCGAATGTAATTTTCTCATTGGTCAAGAAGGAGTTAGTTATGACAAGCCCTAATTAGGGTTTTATTTTAATCTCGACTGTTGATCCTAAATCAATCTTGGCCATTGAATTGTAATTGGGGAGCCTATAAATTGAGCTCACCCTTCATTTGTAAAGCATGGGAGCATGTTGCAAAACATGTTGAGATAAGTAAATTGTTGCATAGGACTGCCAAAGTAATAAGTAATGCATTGTTCAAATTGATGGTGATTACTTCTCTTATTTTGGAGTTGGCATGGTTCTTATCCCTCATCATAGTTTAGATTTTGTTTCATGTATGTTAGACGAATGCAAGATCTGATAAGTATTGATTTATGGTGAAACTTTGGCTCATACTTTCTTTGAATGGATGATTTTCGTTCAATGCGTAAAGTTAGCTTGAGCTTATTTTGTGGATGCTTAACTTCTGTCAGGGTAAATATTGTTCAATTTGATGGTAGTTATTCATGACGTGAAAATCATAAGCACACTCCCTTAAAGATTGCACCGACTTTGTGTAGTTGTCCTAAGCGTGGCGAAGCAAAGCGTGGTTATTGGTTTCACCAAGTCAATACCGTCTCTTGAATTCTTAGGAAGTAGATTAGAACTACTAAACCCTTATCTCTTTTTCAGATTGTTTGAAAGACCCAAACAAACAAAGCTTCATTTCCTAAACCTTCATTGTGAATTGAACGAGCCTAGCATAAGTCCCTTTGTGTATTACCAGCATATCACAACGACCATTGAGCTTATCCACATGTCAAGACCTGACAGAAGAAACCTTGGAATCGCCATATGATCTTCTCACAATCTTAGCATACGCGGTGGTTTTTCAAGAGAGGATAGAGCATCTTTGGACTCTTTATTTTGATGTTCGATGTGTCACAAAATGCACATCAACAGGTAGTTATCAAGCTTTTGGACCCATGATCTTGCAAAACATTTATCACTTCCATCGAAATGAGCTAGGGTCACCTTCCCAAGGGCTTGTTTTGAGATCCCTTGGAGGCATAGGAGCACGATTCTCATATCTTCCTCCTCCTCTCTTCTTCTTTTGGTTCATGAATTGGTCCAATAATAGAATCTCACGGATCTCTGCAAGAAGGGTCACATACTCCATTAGCTATTCCTTACTTCATCAGCTGTAGGAATTGTAGCGTTAGGTTCAGCTAGCGGTTCTTCCCTTTGAGTGAAGGTAGGTTGAAGAGGTCTAGGGGCTGATCCCCTTGTCACTTCAACAGTTTGACCGCTAGGTCTCCCATTTGGATTCACATTAGAGGAGCTAGTTTCAATATTTTGGCATTGCTGAGTGGGAGTTATGTTTTGATTCATTTTGGCTAGCAACTGGGACATCATGTCCAACATGGTATCAAACTTTCTCTCAGCTCTAGCATCTGCACTCTCTAGTTGGGTTGTTCCCTTATCCTTCTCTACCATGGTTTCAACTGCTCTATCATGGTTTCTGAGAACCTCTGAAAATGTCCCCTTAACGAGAATTGATGGTGTTTGAAACTGCTGCCTCTTTTGCCCTCTGTTGTAGTATCTGATTTCTCATAACACCCTTATTTTTTCCAAAAACTTCACAACTTGCACCCGTTAGCATTAGCCCAAAACGTGATGATAGATAACTGGAAAGCAACCCTTCACTTTCTAATCACCCAAATCCCGGAGTGGTCAAGGTGAGAGCATACGGTGTAAGAGGATCTTTGCAAATATTGAAAGTGATAAAGCTAACTAAAAAAACACCTTCCACTTTTTGATCACCCAAATCCCAATGTGGGCAAGGTGAGAGCATACTTTGGTTGGCTTACAATTAAGAACTTGGCTAAGCTACCACTTCTTCAATGGGGTGAGTAGTAATAACAATGTTGGAAGGTAAACAAGTAAAGTTATTGGCGGCAAGCCAACCAATAGAAAAAGTAAAGCACTTGGCGGCAAAGCCAACCACTTCCACTTTTCAGCAGGCTACAAGAAATGAAATAAGGAAAACTTGACCATTTATTTAACGAGAGTGAAGTACAATAAGCAAAAGGCTCAACCACTTTTTAGTGGGAGCAACTACTTATGGAGTGGGGTAAGTATTGAAAACAACTGAAAGTAAAGCGCTAAATGGTACTGCCATAACAACGTTACAATATGATCTCTAGTACAATATAACATGAGATAAAGATGACAATATGATTGCCCAATGAATCAAATATCAATCCCTGCAACATAACAATGATTAGGCATCATGAAATATAAGATAACAAGGTTATATCAGGTCTGATATACTGTAATAGCAATCTGATTTTCTTGGACAGCGAACCTGAAACACCAACCAACACCCCTTCAAATGCTCATAACTCTCCAAGTACTCATCAAAAAGACCTCAAATCTCTTGCAAAAGGTAG
Organism: Sequoia sempervirens; assembly: GCA_007258455.2. Lineage (NCBI taxonomy): Eukaryota > Viridiplantae > Streptophyta > Pinopsida > Cupressales > Cupressaceae > Sequoia > Sequoia sempervirens. The sequence goes on from VDFB02270651.1 coordinate 711,361,924, forward strand.
AGTAGGCCTAGGCATCCAATCTCAAGTTGCAAAACACCTCGAACTAGGCAATACAACTCGGGCACGGATCCCAAGGCACCTTCAGCAATGGTACGACCTCCCTAGGAAGGTTGACCTCTCCTCAAAAATCAAATTCTCCGCTAAAAAATACCAAAACTTGTGCAAGGGGTCTCCCAAGTATGAGGAAACCACAAAAACAGTACCCACAAAAAGATCTCAACTCTTTAGTTCAGTATGAGTAAAAACGTGACTCAACCATACATAAACTAACAACATGAAAATTTGATAAACACTCCAAAATGATCTCCAAACTGGAAACTAACACACACCCACACCAAAAAATGCTAGAAAACATCAAACCCAACAAGAGCAGAAAGCATATAGAAAGCCATCACCAAAGTCCGCACTACTGCAACCTTTGAATGAAGCTGCAACCACTGTTTAGCTAGGAGTTGTCTCACAAACTCGAAATTGAAGTAAGCTTGGAGGGGTATCATCCTCAAAGACCAAGAGTTCTGTCACCAATTCAGTAGCACTTCGTTATCATAAAATTGCATAGCCAAATGAGAGAAGGAGAGGCATATAACTAAGCTCCAAGACCTAGAAGTTTGAAAAGCACTTTCCCTCCAAAAACGGACACCACCTTTTGGAGCATTATAATATTCAATTAAAAACTCTTAACCATCAAATCTAGGTGTCCACCTTTGCTTGGAAAATATTAACCTTTTTAGAAAATGCTTAAGTCCTTCAAGTAGGCATCCAACATGAGTCCCCCTTTTTAGAACAACATAAGTTGATCAACCTAGGCGTGGGGTCCAAAACGCAACAGGAAATAATAAAGCAAACTTAAGTTGCAAACCTTCCATTTTCGAATGCCAAGAATGCTGGAGAAGCCAACTCTGAAAATACCAAGACACCAAACACTGCGCTAACACTCTGCCAGAAATAGTAACCCAATGTTGAACTGCTGCCATAACCCACTGCCAGAAATAACACTTACTAAAAATAACATACTACTAAAAATAGTAAGTGACTCCAAATACCATATGAGCACATTCTAGGTAACCGTCGTAACTTACTAAAAATAGCAGTGACAACCCAGAAAGACCCATAAAACATACTGGCAAACTCTTGCAAATAACTCCTGAAAAATTGTCATGAAACCTCCAAGAAAATAGGAAACCCTAAAAACTGCCTTCAAATAGCCTACAGGCTTTCGAAATAGGCTAATTTTCTCAGAAATGACTAGGACTGAGAAGGGGACATTATAGCTGCTTTTCTGAATGCAGATTTTATTATATTTGCTGATCTTCTTCCATATCAGACCTTATCCATTCATTCCTTGCTTGATGCCTTTCACAAATGAATTGGCTTTCCTTTTTATATCTTAATGGGGGAGGGTGAATAGTCACATCTTCTCATTAGCAACCTTGTCTTGATAAGGGATACATCCCTTCATAACCAAACTCTGCCTTAAACTCCCTTAAATATTAATTATTTATTTTATTTGGTGATCGCTGCATTTAATAAGGATGGCTGCCCTTTGCAAATCAGCGCCTCCTTATTACATATTTTCCTTGACTAAAATTTCACAGGGGCCGCAATTTGTTACTCATGGCAGGACATAACAACCACTTCTTATTTTTTTGTCTTTTAGTGCTTTGTCTTATTCAGCAGCTTTAATTCCTCTGACGACAATTTTAGGAAACTTTACCCTATAGTGGTTGCTTTAAGTTTTCTAGATAATTTAATCTTGATTTAAATCGGGGGTGCATGACAGTCCGCCCTTCCCAATATTGCTTGTCCTCAAGCAATAGGAAATGAAAACTCTACGGTTAGTGATGATCGTCTTGGTTATATCCGACTCTATACTACAATGATTTCCTTGGAGAGTGGTTGTTCGTATACTTGCCTTAACTTGACTATCGGTGAAGTTAATGCCATCCCCTAAAGTATGAGGACAATTTATTATCCGATACTCCTCTAACTCATGTACTACTATTTCCCAATAACTCTCAACAACAAAACCAAGAGTTGGAAACTGGTAAGACCTATTACTTAAGACAAGTTTTCTCTCATTTCATTACCATAAAGATCCTAGGCAATGATACAAATTCTTCATTACCCCCTTGTTGAGATGATAGGAAAAATGTTTGCATCCTTCGTCATGATGGATTATGGGAGTGTTGTGAATAACAAGATCCTTTGTGCAAGCCAATTTCTCACTTGAGTAAAGGATCTAGATGTTCTTTACTACATGTTGTATCCTTTCTCCCTAAACAATCAAATGTCAACTTCCCTTAGATAAAGTATCATCAAACCCAGTTTTGAGGCGAGTTCGTTTCTAATGAGGGTGTAAAATAACTTATAGGGCTTATGTAACACTTAACCTAGTCAAACATCTTTCAACTCATAGGTAGTTAATAACATCTTATAACCTCCTAAATAATACTCAAGTGCAAAATTATTTGATCGATCAAGTCCAATAGCAAGTGTAAGAAAAAGATGTACAAAATCTTAGAATACATAGCAAACAGTTATTACCCACGAACACTTCATAGAACTTAAATTTGTAGATTGTCACTAACATCCAATTTCCATATCAATGGGAGGTTGTCACTCCTCTTGTAAAGATTTGACATACTCCCATTTTTAACGCTAGGATGATTTTCATATCTCAGAAAAGTATTGTTTTATTCCACTTAGTTCAAAACAACATCAATTTTTTTTCAAAGTTTAAGAGGTGAAATGATCTTGGGATTTGTGGGTTATGGGCCCATAATGTAACTTGATTTGTATCAAATTTATATTGATATCCTTGATCCTAATCAGGGGTGTAGAGCTACTCTAATCAAGAAGACTGACTTAGGAGAAGAAGAGCCTTGAATGAAATAATCTCAAAATATTTTCTATATCACTAGTTCAAAGTTTACTAGATCAATGTTGTAGGGTACAAGGTTAATCCATGCATCGCTATTGTTTCTATGAGTATGGGATCAATCATATGATTATGGATTTGATTGTGCATTATGATCTCGTCCAAATGAATAGAACAATTTACTCTTTATTAGAGCAAATGTGTTCTTGCCTTAATGAAGCTCGATGAATATATCCTATGATAAATCTCAAAATACCAACCTCAAATTATAGTGCCCATGGTTCTTTCCAAAATTTCTCCTAAGGTCTCTCTAAGAGTCAAAATTTGTTATTTGTATGTTCCTAAAGATTTGGACTGTCTTCGTTGCATTTGCTCAAAATTTTTGTTTTGGCGTATCAAAATTTGATTGAATTTAGACTTAGATGTCTATTATTGATAGTAATTTACTCTATGATGTTTCAACTGGGTGTTATGGGTAATCAAGAGTTTAAGGATTTGTTGATGTGATATGTCTAGATGTTTATGGTGTCTTTCATGTAAGCCCCTATCTCCATGTGAGAGATGAAATCTATTTTAGAGTAAAAAATAGTGTATGAACTTGAATGATAAAGACTTCACTTTGAACTCATATCTTGGAAGGTTTAAGATTTCCATGGTTGGAGTTTCTCGAGCCAAAGGGCTCATTGATGCCATTGGAAAGTTCCTTTGTTGCTATGTGGATAGGAAAGCATTTGTAGTTGGGATAAAGGCTTTCTTGACTGCATACTCCTTATTAAGTTATCGTTTGGTGTATTGATTTCTTGATGGATAGGTGAGTGATGATTGCTTATTGAATGTCAATGAATTGATTTATCCTTTATATCCATTTCTTGAAGGAGTCACCACCCTTCACTATAAAGGAGTCATAGTCTTTCACTTTTGAAGGGTCACAACGTTTCACATTTGAAGAGTCACAACATTTTCATTTGAAGAGTTGCGACCTTTCACATTTGAAGGGTCACAACCTTCCACATTAGGGGTCACATCCTTTCACATCATCACTATTCTTGAGAACCTACTTTACTTGCAAAATCACTTAAGGTTGTATTCTCAATTGAATTCTTCAATGATGTTATGGATGTCTTTCTCAAATGAAATGTTCTCCCTTTTATATCTCAAGTTTGAGGGAATCACACCTTTTCACTTCAATAGTTACAACTCTTCATTATTGCATTTGGAGACTAAAAATAATTTAATTTTAAATAAGTTAATTTGTTAGTGCTTCTCAACCCAAGAAGCATTTGATAGATAAAGCTTTGGCATTTTCATGAATTTTGAGCATAAAGTAATCATAAACACATATGGAGTAAACTTGTTGAAGACACCTTAGGCATGGAGAAAACACATATAAATGTGCGCAATACACGAAGTATACACGTAATACACGAAGCATTCACATAAATACAAGTAAGACACGAAGCATACATATAAATACATGTAAGACACAAAGTATACATGTGAAAGGCACACACAAATAGAAATGCACTATTGGCCTACTTAAGAAGAGAGCTCAATAGTTAACCCTAATTGAATGGTGCTTAAAGTTGGTTTGTCCCACAGGTTAGCAGGATTAAGGCTCTAATACCAATTGTAATGTCCCCTACTTGGAGTATGCCTGGATTTGCCTTAAGAGAGCATTACACAACATAAAATTGTTTAACAAATAATATTTCATAGCAAAACATATAATAGATATTGAACTTAAGAACAAATGAACTATTAACATTTATGAAATAACAACTTGAACTTGAATCTAATCTATAGACTCCTTTCCAATAACCAATCATGGTAGGGATGGGTGAGAAATGCATGGTAGGGCACTAGAAAAGGAACATCCAACCAAGACAATTCCTTTCCATCTTAGGAACATCCACCAAGACAATCCATAAGTCGCCTTTTGCCAATATGTCTCCTTGCCAACCTTACACATGATTGCTTAAAGAAAAGATGTAAATTATAATAACATAAATAAACTCACTATTTCCCTTATTCCCAATTTAGACATAATATATCTCTCCTTATTGTATATTAGTCATTTTGGAATTATATATATATATGACTAGCAAATATTATATATTAAATGCATATGCAACCACTACACACCAATTGCTTATGTGATCATAGCTGTTGCTTTTCTGAATGCAGATTTTATTATATTTGCTGATCTTCTTCCATATCAGACTTTATCCATTTCATTCCTTCCTTGATGCCTTTCACAAATGAATTGGTTTTCCTTTTTATATATTAATGGGGGAGGGTGAATAGTCGCATCTTCTCATTAGCAACCTTGCCTTGATAAGGGATACCTCCCTTCATAACCAAACTCTGCCTTAAACTCCCTTAAATATTAATTATTTATTTAATTTAGTGATTGCTGCATTTAATAAGGATGGCTGCCCTTTGCAAATCAGCGCCTCCTTATTACATATTTGCCTTGACTAAAATTTCACAAGGTCTGCGATTTGTTACTTGTGGTAGGACATAACAGCCACTTTTTATTTTTTTGTCTTTTAGTGCTTTGTCTTATTCAGCAGCTCTAATTCCTTTGACGGCAGTTTTAGGAAACTTTGTCCTATAGTGGTTGCTTTAAGTTTTCTAAAAAAAAATAATCTTGATTAAAATCAGGGGTGCATGACATCCTTCACCTTCATTGATTCCTTTTGCAAAATCATTGATTGAGGCTCCCATCATTTCTGCTTAGCATGGCCATCACAGTCTTTTAGATTCATCTTTGTGGGATAAGCATTTGATAGGTATATTAGATTTGTTTTATGAATCTCATATAGGCATATTGTAGGTTTGGAGGGCACATTTGAGGGGTTATGTCTCCTTTTTCATGACAGTCATTGCATTACTGTTGTCAAACCATCCTTGCCTATGGATCTTGTTCATCATCAGTTACCACTTGATCTTGGTTTGTCACCTTCTTTGTTGATTGGGCATGCACTTGATTTGATTGTGGCATCATCATCTACTATGGACATGGCGACACATGAGCAATTTTTAAAGACACCCATCATGAAGCTTCTTCCCTCGTCTCTCTTCATTGAGTTGACGTTTCTTCTACATCCACCATTGGATTTGTTTCTTCCCAAAGGGATGCATGTTGTTTGCAGGCATTGAATTATCGTTTGTCTTCAAGTATACACCATTGGCAAAAAAGCCACTTCATTATGGGGGGGGGTATATAGTCACTCTCTTTCTCTCCTATGGGTGGGATATCTATTGTATATTTGTGATGGATTCAGTCCCTGGGGAGTTAAGTTGAGTCCTCCATTAATTATTTGTTTCATCACTTGCACATGATTGTTTTATTTTATTCTCTTTTTCAGAGAGGGGCTTTTTTTCCCACACGGTTTTCCTCCTTTTTCCCATATATGATAAATCGTTTGTACATGGGTACCTAACATGGCTTAGGAGCTAGGACCCATCCTTGCATCTTTGCATCATCTTTGCTTTCTTGCATTTGTTTACTTCTCCCTAAGTTGCACTTAAGGGGAGGTATTGGTGTGAATTGGGTATATTACCTAACTTATTCACCTGGTAGGTCCTTTTCACACATGTTCACATGTTAGGTTTACTTAGGGCTTTAGGAATCTTTTTAGAAGTCTTAGTTGTCATGTGATCTTATCTTATCTTGTCATTTACTTTTTCTTGTCTCATGTCATAGGATTAAGACACTTGTCATAATCTTGTCTAATCCTATATCTCAACCTTGCCTATATAAGCAAGGCCTCATGTACATTATGTAGAATATAAGGGTATGTACTATCTTTGATCCATTGTTGATCCTTGTACATTAGTGCATCCATAATCAAGCAAGCTTTTCTCTTGCCATACTCTCTTGTGGAAGACTATCTTTGGTTTCGCAGGTGATCCTGGGATGTGTGAGCTCACTATCAACTCCTACATGAATGACCAAAGAAGACAAACGAACACACAGTTTTATAAGGTCTACACACATGTGCAATCCATAAATTGAAATATTCCCCATTAATTTTTTTCCAAAATTAACATTCAAATCAACAACCAAACACTGATTAGCGTTAGCTCCAAAATGTAAACCAGCAAAGAAGATAACTCTAACCAAGAATGTTCACCAAGATCCCAATGTGGGCGAGGTGATAGCATATGGTTAGAGGATCGTTAGGCATAAATAGAGCTGAAAGTACAATTCATCTGCTGGTGCAGGCATCCACAAGCGTTGGGAATACTCCACTTATTCAGTGGGTGAGTTTACAACAATTATTAGGCGGCAAGCCAACCTTTAAATCCACTCTTCCACTTATTAACGTGGGGGGAATACTGTCCACACAACCACTTATAACGTGGGGGGAAATTACAAACAAGATATATGTTTATTCTAAAACTCAACCACTCAATTGTGGGAGTGTAAAACAGATATAAAATTGCAGCAAGTAAAGGAAGAGCTGTTAGTACTACTAACTAGCTTTACAAAGAATAAGAACAGCTGCAAATAGAATAGATAATCTTCCAAGAACATTAAACAGTTAGAGTATCACTTCCTCTAACATTTACAATGATATAAGATGAAGAATTGAAGCTCAAACCAGCATTATATAAAAAACTAACAAGTCTAATATAAAAATTTGCAATCTGGAAATGTCTATCAGCAAACAGCAAACTCATAAAAATGATCACAACTCCAGATATTATTTTGCACGAATCCCAATGCACTCTCAAGATGGTACGGCCCTCAAGAGGGGCGATTTCTCTTGTTAAAAATCAAATACTTGGAATTAAATTCTGAAATTCTCCAAATATGGTCGCTATTAGCATAGAATTGCAAGGATCAAATACCCATAACCAAAATAAATTCACATCAAAAGCTGTAAATGAAAAACACCTTCAGCTGTGTATACACCAGCAACATAAAAACTGAAGTTCTCACCAAAATTCACCAATTTTGAAGCACAATCTGCTAGTCTGATTGAGAAGCAGCAATAATACCAACTAGGTGTTATCTTTCAAACATGAAATTGGATTGGAACTAGGAGGTAAGCATCCCTCGAAGTAAAAAACAAGTTGTCATTCCGACAGCATAACATTATCATAAACATTGGATAATCAGCTCTTCAAACAGCAGCAATATATAAGCTTTAGTTGGCAAATGAAGCAACAAGAACTCTTCAAATTCCAAGAAGTTGAATCACTTCAACTTCCAAAAGGGACGCCACCTTTTTGCCTTTTACTTTTTGAAATAATAAAATATTACTCAACCTCCTTTAGGCGTCCAACTTCACTTTGCAACAATAAAGCATTTAATAAATCATTAAATGCACAATTGTCCCCCTTAATGGCCCCTCTTTTAAAACAACATGAAGTTATTACTCCTAGGTGTGGGGTACAACTGAGAAACATGAAATTTGACTAAGTATAAACTCAATTCATGAAGAAAACCAAACCCAAAGCCAAATTGAAATTGATGGATAATAAGATGACTTGAGTTGAACTGCTGATGATGCCACTGCCAAAATTAGACTTACTAAAAATAGCCACTGCCAAAAATAGTAAGTTTACCTCAAAACCAACAGAAAGCATAACTGAGCTGGAAGCAAGACTTAATGAAAGTGGAAACCCTAAATTCGCACATCTGAGTAGCCTATGGATTTCCGGAAATAGGCTAAAACCAAACGAAGAGCGTATGGCCAAAATGGGGACATTACATAAATACTAGCTCTTCATGATGCTTTTGGACCTTTTGAGTAGTTGTGTAGTGGGATCAAACTTGGCAGTATGCAAACATCTAGAGTTTAAAGGCAGTTGCACAACAAACTACAAGGACAAAGAAAAAGTCCAAATACAAAGGTTGTGCAGGTTTTTGAATGAAATTGGCAGCTGGGCAGCAAACTACAAGTCTGCAATTATGGTCCACTTTTCCATGAAAACTGAATTGGTGGACTGTTGAAGAAAGTTTGCAAATTGGAAGAGGGACTGCAAGACTACTTGAAAAGTCTAGAAGTCTGACTAAGGGAGATTTTAACACGTAATTTAGAATTTTAACAAGTAGTCTTGCAGTCTGACAAAGAGAGATTTTAACACGTAATTTAGATTTTTTTAATTTTCTCCAGAAACAACCCATCCTGAAACCCATTAAACCCTTGATTTAAACAAGCTTGGATGCAACTTATAAAAATTCAAAACCTGAGCTAAGGGTCAGTAATTATACTATAGCAATTATGACCAGGACACAGAGTATAGTTGATGCAGTACCTACACTACCAATAGACAAAATACCTTGCCAACAAAATTAAGACAAGTTCGAGAACAAAAAGTGTCCCAGATTCTTAAGGAAGAAGGGCATGTTATGGACGCCATAATAGAAAGGTGTTTTTGTCTACTTAGAGATTCCAATTTTTTTGGGTACATTTCTTTAGATATCCTGACCAAAATGCTTGGTCTTTCTTCTAACACAAGTGTTTACTGTTTATATGTCGGCAATCATAACTCAAGCTTGATTGAACCTACTATATTGACTGCATCTTTATTCTGTTATGTTCTGTTGATGGGACTGAAAAAGTTTGCAATTGTTAATATGCCCAATGTTATTAAGACGTCTCCATTATTCTCTTGGACTACTTAGAGAGTGGACTAAGTCATATTACAAGCGTTAATTTTCTGACTGTGGTAAGCAGATTCTACACTCAAAAATAATTGTTATAAGATTAGGTAGATTAAAACACAAAAAATTCAATCAAAACAATTATCTCTGACTATGCTAATCTTCAAACACATACTACAGAAAATGTGAACAGAGAATACACAGTATGAACTCTCAAGCCTGCAATTATCTTCTCATTAAATCTCAGGAAATATACACTCCATTGGAATGAAATTTTAGAAAGAAGACTATATGCATCATGATTAAGAATAGAATATATGCTCTTTAAATAGACAAGTGTACTATGAATCTAAATAAGAGAAACTAGATGAGGTGTCAAATAAAGCTTACAACTCACTAGAGTGACACCCAAATTGGCTAATCAATCAACCTAGTTTGACAACTAATAACTCCCAATCAAATTAGTTGACACTAAGTTACATCCACAAATCACTCAAGTCTCGAGTAGTTAAAAAAGCTCTTATCTCAAAGAAGACTCCTGACATAGCAAGGCTTTATTCTCCTATATAAATTTATCCTCTCAGTTACACAGAAGTCTAGATCTATTGTTGTCATTGTTGTGTCATCATTATGAGAACCCTTACTAAGCAACCCAAGGAGAAAACTTTAACACTAACTCTTTGCATGAAAAGTGTTCTCCACCAATCCAAGCCTCTCTCTTAGCACCTCAAACTTCTAGCAACTAAAGAAAAAACCTTGAAGAAATCAACTCCCTTTTTTGAAAATATCCTCTGGCAACTAGAGTAAGAGCGTCATCAAGGTCAACTCCCTCTTTCTAAGAGAATCCTTTCGCAATAAATTTATTCGGATACTCTTCAATACTCCCATCAATTGCATGAATGGAATCAATTAATGATTCTATGATAGGTTTAGAAACTATCTCCACAAGGTTGGAAGGACACTCCTCCATCATGGTCCCATGGAGGGGGGCTTCCTAAAAAAATTCAATGGGTGCTGCTAAGATTTTTTAGGATTATTTTAAAGTGGGTGGTCCCATGAATTTTGTAGCACAGTTTAAGCTCCTATATTTATGGAAGCTGGTGATCTCATGAATTTTATTATTCTGCATATTCAATTCAGCAAAGTAAGGGTAAGGTCCATGGAGGGGGCTTCCTAAAAAATTTGAGTGGGTGCTGCTGAGATTTTTTAGGAATATTTTGAAGCTAGTGGTCCCATGAATTTAGTAGTGCAGTTTAGCTTAAAAGTTTCCAAACCTGAAAGAAGTTGTTGGTCCCATGAAGCTGAAATGGAATGTTGTGAATAAAAAATTAATAAATAAACATCATTTCCCTCTATATTTTCCTTGGTGGGAATCTAAATTTCTAGATGTGTGGCAAGTGGCAGAAAAACCTCCTAAGCTGGTGGGGCAATTTCAAGTGCCAACTTGATTTCACCAGCTGAAATCTTTAGTCCTAAAAGGTAGGGGCTGCTATTTTTCAGGAATAGATTCCAATTAATCTTGTAGCATAATTATTTTTTCCTCATGAGACCTCCTACTCCATGAAAATAGATGCCCAAGCCCCCCCACAGGACCATACTGTAAGCACCTTGTCAAGGCCAACATTTTGAACTCCTTTGGCCAAAACTTGACCAAGTTTAGGGTTGCACTTTGTGATGATCGCTTTGTGACCATCGCACTTGTTGATAAATTGTAGATCTGTCATGCAAGAAACTGAAAGAAGACTCTTTGTTGAACCAAGAACATACAAGAGATCATCTAGCTCTAGAGCATCACTTGAAGGCATGTGGAAGGAGACAGAGCCCAATATAGTAACTAGACAAGTGGCATTATTGCCCAACTCCACCTATATGCTATCCTCTTGTTCTTGAAGTTTGTTGAATGCCTTCTTGTTGAAGGCCATGTGCCTGGATGCTCCACCATCCACATACCACCCTACATCAGAAACAATGTTAGTGGATGGCCACGACACCACGGAGAAAGCTATCTCAAGTTTGAATGGTTAAGATTAGAATATGTGCCCTTTAAATGTCACAAGTGCACTATGAATCTAGCTATGAGAAATTAGATGAAGTATCAAGTGACACTCAGATTGACTGATCAATCAATTAGTCTGCCTAATCACTCAACCTAATCTGACAACTAATAACTCACAATCGAAGTAATTGAGAATAAGTTACATCCACAAATTACTCGAGTCTCAAGTAGTTAACTGGGCTCTTATTTCAAAGAAGATTCACTACATAGCTAGGCCTTATTCTCCTTTCCATGCTGACCTCTCAGCTGCGCAGAAGTCTGGATCTGCCGCTGTCACTGCTGGGCTTCATTGTGAGAACAATGACTGAGAAACTCAAGGTAAAAATTCTAACAAGCTTGTCCACCTTCACTGGGAGTTCTCTGGCCTCAGGAGCTATCTGTCTCTCTAGGGAGTACTTTAACGCTTCAAGGATTGGTTGGCAAGTTTCTATCAGTACAGCCATACTCTAGATTACATTCTTAAGGACCATTTGATGGTCGTTGAGGAAAATGCTAATTTCAATGATGAAGGAGGCTAGATAATGTTGTCGGCGTATGTTTATCCCACATCTACAATAAGTGGGATAAGTAAGAATTATAAAGCAAGTCATGCACTGAAAGATTTACCATTGCGGAGACAAACTTTGGTGTGCAAGTCACTTGGCAACGTTTTACCACTCTCCTTAATGCCTGTATTAACATCCTCAAGAGAGTAGGTTTATTCTGCAAATATTTTACCCTTGTTCCGAGTTATGTGTTGAAACAACACTGTTATTAGTGAGGATTGACATAACACTGTTATTTGTGAGTAATTCCAAGTTAAATTATCCAGAGGGTAATTTGATAGAGTAACAATACCTGCGCCAGTGACCAATGGAAGCACCAAATCCATGAACAAGCAATAATGCTGGTCCTTCTCCTCCAACAAAGTAGTTAATATTATAACCTTTCCACTTCCACATTTTACATCTGGCGTAAATTGCGTCCAATCCGCTCCACTTGCCATCTACACGCCCACACCACACTCTACTTCTCCTCCTATTAAGAGGCCATAATGCCATGAGAGATGGATAAAACCTTGTCCCCTGCAACAAGTAAGCTTGTGCAAGAGGCAATTGTGGGGATAAAGAACAGTGAAGGCCATGGGCACGTCCAAATTGAACAATAGGACTGGGCAGATGACGCAAAGTTAATATTTGATTCATGCTTATCCACCCTCTTCTTTACCCCACCCAGCTAATATTTCTTCGGCTCTGCTTGAAATGCTTCAGTGAAAGTAGAGAACATTGTGAAGTGGATGCCGCCGCACCAAGCGAAGTTTAATATCTGAAATCCCAGGGTAAAATCCTCTCGAGTAGAAGAGGGGAGAGCCGGAGCGTTGGAAAAGATATTTTAATCCATTCCGCTTTGTGGTTGTAGTCGGATATCTATTCGTAATTGTAAAGCTTCTTGTGACTGACTCGTAGATTTTTTATTTTTTGGTTTTTGGTTGGATGTTCAAAGATGCAAAATAGACAATGTATAATTATAATTTTATGCATCTTAGTGTTTTTTTTTTTTTTTTTTGAAGTACGAAGATGAATTATTATTTTGTCATATTTTTATCTTTTATATTATCTTTTATAAATTAAGTTATAAATAATAATGGTGTTATTAATTTAATTTAAATAAATTTAAGATTTAAATTTTAAAAAAGTATATGATAAATTTATATTATTAATTAAAAATTAATATTTTGTATTACTAGCATTTGCATTAGGGAGGTGCAAAGGTTACGTTGATAGAAAAATATATAATTCTATTTCAATCCATGGTGAGTGACTCTGTTGCAAAATTTTAAAGTTAATTCTTCTTGGTGGGTACATTTTGCTCATCTTTTGTACAGATGGTATTGTTTTGTTTTTCATGTTTACATCCACTTGAACCCATTATGAAGGAACTTTAAAGATAAAGATGAAGGTGATTTTTAGGTCACAAATTAGCTAGCATGCTTCCCGTGCACATGACGCCCACCTTGTGGATGCAAGGAGAGCTTGGAAGCAAACCAAACCTTAGAAAGAAAAACATAAATGAACACACACATTGCTCAACCCTGTGGCTTCTATCATTTTTTAAACAAAAAATTAATTACCAGCACAAGTATTTCATTATTTGGTCCAACTAGTTTTTTGTATGTAGTTCTCTTTCACTACAAACTGTATGACAACACAACCACTAAAAAAATGCAACAGATTGCTATGGTTCGTCACAAAAAAAAATCAAAGGTGTAAAGGAATGCCTTTTTCAATAGAAGAGAGTACAGTTTGCGCGAAGCGGCAAAATGTATGAGCTTTAGGGCGGATAATTTGTGGCTTTGCAGGAGGAAAAAATCTGCACAACATAATACATGTACATATACTAGCAAAATATACAAAAGATACTATATGTTCACACTGAAACAATTAAACATTGCACAACATATAGGTGTAAAAAAATCCCTTCATTCACTGGAAGAGAGAAGCAAGGATTGCAACTGTACGAACTTGGCGAGAGATAGAAAATTTTTCAGTTAAAACCAAGATAGATAAGTATGACAAAAAAATAGCTAAATGAGCAGTTGGGGCGTTTTTAACACTAAAACAACTCAACTCTATTATATTAATTAACCAGTTGCATGACCGACATTACATCCCCTTACCTCGTGCCCCCCACACACTTTTTTGTTTCATGCATATCTCCCTGATTCGACACGAACACCCATACCCATATCCATTATGCATTTAATTCATTAACGATTTTGAAGTGTAGTTATATTTGTGAGGATGCATCTCTTTTAACTAGTAAAGAATTCAAATCAATTGCTAGAATCAATCAAGTCAAAACTATTCATTGCACTAATCTTATTGTTTCATGCAGGAGCTGAAAGATGGGAAGTAGTTATATCAGTTGGATGTGGTAGAGAGCCTGTGTTGCTCGCAGTTGTAGATTTGGATTCCTCTCATCTCTCATAAAAAAGTATTAAGAAGAACCAGTGGGATAAGACTATGGGAAGCAAAATTACCTAATACATCTACATTTTTGGAGAGCTTTATAGTTAAACATGTGAGGACAGTACTTCATCTCCCATTCTTCAACAATATTTTTGTACTTGTTTCACTTCAACAACACAAGCAATGCTACCACCACCAATAGCAGGAGAACGAAGCATATGTGGTAATACTAGCTATCAATCTAGAATTTGAGGGTGGATGAATGGAATGACAACATGCTTGAGATAAGGTACGTGGTGGAGGAAATGAATATCAAAACTCTATATATAGAATTGTCTCCCCCTCTATCTCTCTTTCTTTTTCTTAATCTCTCCAAAGATCAATTAAACTATCAGATTTTTTATATATTATTATATTTAATAATTTTTATTATAAAATATAATATATAATAATAATATAACTAATACATACTATTATATAATAATAAATATAATTATATTATATATCATGTAATCTTTTATATAAAATATATATAAAATAATTAATATATTATATAAAATATATATAATACATTAATTATATTTTATATTATATAAAAATATAATAATTAATTTCGCGTCTGTCATGTGGCATACTCGGTCTTGGTGTCGTCGTGCTTACGACATATCATGGTTGACGCGGTCTCGGGAGTCTTTGGGTGGTGGCAAGGAGCTTTAAAGTCGGTTGGCCACATCTTGGTTGATATTGGCCCTCCGTTCGACACATTAATTTAGCCATGAACGGCTCAGTACATTGCAGTGGGGAATGTTTTGATGGGACGCAGGCGATGGGCTAGGTTTTAAAGCCATTTGAAGTTTGTTTTTGGCATCTTTCCCTAATGGAATTCATGGAGTCTCCGATAAGCTTGCCCTCAAGAAGGAAACTCTAGGCTTTCTATGGTCGTATCCACCATGGTCATTTGAAGTCAGTCTTCAAAGTGTGGGATGATTTGGTTCTAGGTGCGGTGGAGCTTTTGCTTGGGGAAGAATTCATGTGTTAAGTAGAGTGTTGGCAGACAAATGCCAACATTGTGGCCCACTTTCTGGCTTCACTCTTGGACCTAGAGGTGCCGCAAGCAATGGAAATGCTCATTGCTAGAAAATTGGTATGGGAGAATTTGTTAGAGGGTGCCATGGATATGGTTATAGTTGTTGTTCCTGGGGTTAGGGTGCCGAGGCTGCGGGATTTGCAACGGGTGTTGATTCCTAGGGAGCAAGTGGAAATTTTTCCTTTCATTATGGATATTTTGGGTGATGAACTTTGTTGACATCATGACAGGGCGAGGTGTGGGCTGATATTTCTGAAGCATTTCCTTTTTCTTGCACCGTCTGGTGGTGTTGACTAGCGAAGCCTCTTCTGCGACTTCCAGTTAGCAGATGGTGTCCTATGGGTCCATTGAGGTGCTCGTGTCTATTTTTTGGTGCTTTTCATGTTTGTTTGCTTGTCTCTCTGGGTGGTGGGTTTGTTCGGGGTTGGTTTTTTTGTGGGCGTCGATTAGTTTAGTCTGCAGGTGGTTGATGGGCATGGTCGTTTGGGTGCAGTCTCTGGACTAGGTTTTTGTTGTCTACAGGCAATTTTATGCTGAATGTAAAATCTTTTCCAATATCAATACAAATACAATTTTTACATACCAAAAAAATAAAATTGATAATTATAATAATTTTATATATGTATTTAATAGTTTATTAAAGAATATAATAAATAATAATAATAAGTAATATAATTATATTATTTATAATTTATTTTTTATTATATAAAATATAAATTATATATTAATAGTGCTAATATATACTTTAAGGAAAGGATGTTGTAATGTTAAAACATAATATTATTAATACAAAAATTAAAAATAATAAGATTTCCTAAAATATTAAAAAATATAACATATAATTAAAGAAAACAATCTCATTCTTATGTGGTTTTAATTTAAATTAAGAAAAGATAGGATAAGATTTTTTTTTCTTTTAAACTTAGATTTTTAGATAAATAATATTAAATTTTTAATAAATATATATATTTTTCAAATAATAATATTAATAATAATAAATCAATAAATTAAATTTATTTTTCATTTTTTAAGTTTGGTGTTACTTGTAATTTTATTTTTATTTTTGATATTTATTTGAAATACAGTTTTATTTTTAAAAATTTAATTTATCTAATAATATTTTATAATATATTTTTATTTGTTAATATTGTCTTTATGTTAATATTGTTTGCAATATATTAATTATATTTTTTAGGTACATATTTTATTAATATTTCAATTCTAATAAATTAAAAAAATAGTTTAACTTTTTTATTTAATCATTTATTAACTTAATATAAGTTTATTATTTGTTATTAATTTTTAAAAATTATTATAATTATTAATATTTGGATTTCAATATTTTGGGATATCTTGAAACTTGATTCGCTAGAGATGGTTAGAGAGTCTCAAGTTATAAGCAGATGCTCAAGACCTTTAATTCAACCTTCTTGGCTCTAATTCCTAAAAAAGGAGTCAACTCTTTTGACTCTTTTAGGCCTATTGCTTTATGTAATAATGTTCTTAAGATTATTACTAAGTTGATTGCGGAAAGGTTGAAAACTTGTCTCGCTTCCTTGATCTCATTAGAGCAAGGGGGTTTTGTCAAAGGTCATCAACTTGTGGATGGGATTGTGGTGGCAATGGAAGTTGTGCATTTCATGTCCTCTTCTAAGGAGAAAGCAATGTTTATAAAATTGGATATACGGTGGTAATTTCTTCAATGTATTCTTGTGGCCTTCGCGTTTCATCCTAATTGGATTTCTTGGGTCATGATTTGTGTGACTACATCCTCGTTCTCCATTTTGATTAATGGACTGCCTTCCTCTACCTTTTTTACTTCGAGGGGACTCAGGCAGGGGGATCCTTTATCTTCGTATTTGTTAATTATTTTGGTAGAGGGTCTTGGTAAGTTGCTGAAGTGACACAATGATAGCGATCTTATCAAAGATTGGAGGCTAGAACCAAGGTTTAGACTCTCAAACTCACCTCCAGTTTGTTCATGATACTACTCTAATGGGACTGGCAAGAATTGATGAGGCAACTAATTTTAGAAAGTCTTGATATTTATATGGTTATTTATGGTCAAAGGATTAATGAGGGGAAGTCTTGTATCATTTTCTTCAATACCCCTACGCTAATCTAGAATAGGATTTCCCACATTCTTTGTTTTCAGATTGGTGGCCTACCTCTGGATTATTTGGGTACTCCCCTCTATGTTGGCAATATGAATAAGAGACACTAGCAACACATCTTGGACAAATTTCGATCAAAGGTCAATCATTGGAATTTTTGTTGGTTATCCTTTGTTGGCAGGTTGACTCTTTTAAAATCTATTTTACAAGCCCTCCCTTTGTACAAGTTCATGGCTTTGTCTACTCCTAAGGGTTTTCTTAAGAAATTTGATTCTCTCTCTAGGCAATTCTAATGGGTAGGAAATATTGAGAATTGAAAGTGGAGCTTGGTGAGTTGGGACTAGGTGTGTAAACCCAAGGAGTGTGGTGGTTTGGGTCTTTAGCAGTCAGGGTACAATAGTGATGAGGGCCACACCGCCCTAAACCTTCATAAATCACAACAATAGATACCTTGGAACACAGAAGATGCGAGACAAAAAATAACTCACTTTCAATTATTTTCAGAAAATGAAATTACAGACTCAAAAATTACAAGATACAACCTCATAGGTTTGATTAATTACAACAAAATCCACTCTGGAAACAAAATATATTATTCAGAGCCACAATTTGCACTAATGGAGCCACCTCCTACAACCCCCACTTATCTCTTTTTATTTTACCCAATAACCACCCTAGAATGTTCTAGAAAGTGTAACTTTCCCTTTTGTTTTGGTGCCAAAAGTCCCATCGTTTGATTTCTTGCCTAAGAAGATATTTTGATGAAATTCACTTTTTAGTGGGGCAGCTTCGTGGGGCCATAACTTTTGATCTGAGTGTCTGATTTTCTATTATAACATATCATTGGAAAACTCTCAAAGAGATCTACAACATTAAACCCATTGGAGATAGGTTCGTCCAATTTTCAAGTTGTTTTGGGGCCTCTAAGGTTTTCATATTTGAATTTGAAGTTGTATTGGAGAAATTTTGGAAGACGGAAACTTTAATATCTCCCAAACTATGTAGGGTATTGAGATGATTCTTTTGCGACTGATTCTTTTTTTCAGTTCTACTCCTTGGGGTAAAATTTTAAGTCCATACGAGCTCGTTTAGGTTGACTTACTAAATTAGTAAGTGACCATTTTTCACCTTTTCTGACTTCTAACTGTCTCACACCCCTTAAGTGTCATCATGGGACTCAAAACAACTAAAGAAAATAAGGAAAAACATTTTTTGGGGTGATGCAAGATTTCCCTACACCATTTGATGCTCCTATATCAGACACCCAGGGTAATTTGAAAAGTGACCTTGTCACTTCTCAGGAGTTAGAGGGAAACCAAGACAACTAACCTTAGCCTCAGATAACCATGATGAATCTTTAACAGGCCTCCCTCTCCATCTCACCAAATACTCTGCATACTACCTGTTTCTTGTGCTTCTACCCACACAACTATCCAAAATTTCTTCTATCTCCTTCTTTTCTGAAGTAGGTGCTGGAATATTCCTATGTGCTTCCATTATTTCTTCATCAATTCCCCCTTCATGATATTTTGTTAAATCTGAGATGTTAAACATAGGTGAAATATGAATTCCATTAGGCATCTCTACCTCATATGCATTTCCTAAATCATGCTTCTTCAAGATATTGCATGGTCCAAACTTCTTCATCTTTAACTTGTTGTATGTACCAAATGGAAACCTCTCCTTTCACAAATGAACCATGACTTCATCTCCTACCTAGAACTCCTTATACCTCCTTTTCTTATCTTCCTTAGCCTTATATTGTGAGTTCATCTTATTGATATGTTTCTTCACCTCTTTATGCAAATTATTTAGGTGCTCAACAAAATCTTCAGCCTCAACACTGCTCTTCTCCCCCTTATCCATCTTTCTCAATTTAGAAGCAGTTCTTGGACTGCTCCCATACACAATATAGAATGGTGATTTACCAGTGCTCCTATTGACATAATTGTTGTAAGAAATTTTTTCTTGTGGTATAATCAAATCCCATCCCTTGGGCTTATCTCCTACTAAGCATCTTAGCAAGTTACCCAAACTCCTATTCGCCACCTCTGTTTGTCCATCGGTTTGTGGTGGTGTACATAACTAAACTTTGAATCTGTCTTCAAATTCTTCCATAATGTCCTCTAGAAATAACCAACAAATTTTTTATCTTTGTCTAAAACTATACTCTTCGATAGACCATGTAGTCTCACTACCTCTCTAAAAAATGACTTTGCAATATGAACATCACTGGTCTTATGATATGAAATAAAATGTGTCATCTTTGAAAATCTATCCACCACCACAAATATGGAATCATGCCCTCTTTGTGTCCTTGGCAAGCCAAGAACAAAATCCATGCTAATATCCTCCCATGGCCTCTCAGGTATAGGTAATGGATGATACAATCCAGTATTATGACTTGTTCCTTTCGCCATCTAACATACTCTACAAATCCGCACAAACTTCTTCTCATATTGTTGTAATTGTGGCCAGTAATAATTCTCACTAATAAGAGCAATGGTCTTATCTCGACCGAAATGTCCAGCCAATCCTCCACTATGATTCTCCTTGATTATATTCTCTCTCATAAAACTCCTTGGAATGCACAATTGTCTTCCTTTAAACAACATCCCATCTTGGATTAAGAAATCCAACCATCATTTCCTATCCAATGTAACAGGTTCCAAACAAGCCTTCCAAGCTTTTGTAATGTCTGGATCTTTAGGATACAAACTTTTGAGTTCATTGAACCCAACAACCTCTATATTCATCTCTATCAATAAATTTTACCTTCTACTTAAGGCATCTGTAACTCTATTTGACCTTCAATTCTTGTGCCTCAAAACAAAAGTATAGCTCTACAAAAACTCAACCCATTTTAAGTGCCTTTGATTTAACTTTCCTTGACTATTGAGATACTGCAAAGTCTGGCGATCAGTATATAAAACAAATTCTTTTGGCAACAAATAGTGTCTCCATTTCTTCAAAGCTTGAATTATAGCATAAAACTCCTAATCATTGACAAAATATTTATTCTTAGCATCATTCAACTTCTCACTAAAATAGGCAACATGCTTACCTTCTTGACTCAAAACAACTCCTATGGCAGTGCCACTAGCATCACAATCTACTTGAAAGACCCTATTGAAATTTGGAAGTGTCAAAATAGGTTTCTTTGTGACTTTCTTCATCAACATATCAAAACTCTTTGTTACTCCTATAGTCCATTTAAAATCCTTTCTATCCCCTCTCATTGCTTCAGTTAGAGGTGCACAAATAATACTGAAATTCTTAATAAAATTTATGTAAAAACTTGCTAGACCATGAAATGATCTTACCTCTGTAACACTCCTCGGGTTAGGCCATTCAATGATAGCTCTCACCTTCTCTGGATCCATTTTAAGACCCTTTGCTGAGAAAAAAAATCCCAGATACACCAACTCCTTCTTCACAAAACTACACTTCTTCAAATTAATCAACAACTTCTCCTCCCTTAGCTTCTCAAAAACTCTTCGGATATGCATTAGGTGCTCCTCCAATGTCTTACTAAAAATTAGAATATCATCTACATAAAAAATAACAAATTTTCTTAAAAATTCTTTCAATACCTCATTCATAAGCCACATAAATGTGCTCGGTGCATTGGTTAGCCCAAAAGGCATGACTAACCACTCATACAAGCACTCCTTTGTTTTGAAGGTTGTCTTCCATTCATCTCCTTCTCTAATCCATATTTGGTGATATTCACTCTTCAAATCTATCTCTGTGAAGTACTCAGCTCCACTCAAACAATCCATAATGTCATCCATTCTCAGCAAGGGAAATCTATACTTGATGGTGATCTTGTTGATGGCTCTAGAATCTGTACACATCTGTCGTTCCCCATCCTTCTTTGGTGCTAGTACTGTAGGTACTGCACATGGATTGAAACTCTCTCTAATCAATCCCTTCTGCAAAAACTCTTGCACTTGTTTGTTCAACTCTTCACTCTCTACTGGAGTTGTACGATGAGCTTCCTTGTTCGAAAAACTGGCTCCAGGAATCAGGTCCATCTGATGACTAATCTTTCTTACCGGAGGAAAACCTCCAGGTACATTATCAGAAACATTATCTTGAAACTCATTCAACATATCTGAAACCTCTATAGGTACCTCATTAGTATATTCTTTATCAACTATAGGGATCAATGCAAAACACATATGCTCATGCATCATACCTTCTAGGAACTTTCTTCCATCAACCAAACAAATTATTGCATTACTGCATACCTTTTCCTCTGCCTCTTTCAAGTGCTTCAACTTAATGATGAACTCCATCCTTTGTCAAAGAATAGGTGTTAGCATGTCCATCATGTACTGCTCATCAATCAAACCGTTGCGGTCTGCCTAACCATATGAAAAACATCCATAGGCATAATATCACACAATACCTCATCATGGTGATTTCCAATCTTGAACTTTACCAAAAATTGTTCATTTACCAAAGCTTTATGGTCCTTTTGCAACCAAGCAATCCAATATGGATTTGGATGCCTTCTTCTCTCCAACCACAAATTACTAACCATCTCTTCTGAAACAAGGTTATCAGTATTACCTCCATCAATATAACATTGCAAACTTTACCTTCACACTTACATCTGGTGTGAAACAAATTCTTCCTTTGAGTTGGTTCCTTCTCCTCATTCAGCAAGGCTCTTCTAGTAACAAGAACCTCTCCTCTTTCAGCATCCTCAAAATGTGAAGACTTGACATCTTCATCTACATGTGCAACTCCTGCATTACCCTCGGGATTTCTATTTGTCCTTCCTTGATGTTGAGGAAAATCATAGGCTCTATGTCCTCTACTACACTAGAAACAGGTTCCATGAAAGCCTCCTCTTCTTGGTCCTCATCCAAATCTTCCTCTTCCACTTTGGTCTCCATTATTCTGATCACGAGGATGGTAGATGTTATCTACTTTTTGGTTCTAGCTGCTACTAGATCCTTCACCCTTCTTTTGATCTTCATTTTGACCTCCATATGATTGTCCACTAGTATTTCCACCATGACCACCACCTCTTTGCTTACTTTCAAATCTTTTATTCAACTTTTCTTCTACCTTCAAAGAAAAATGATATGCATCTTTAATGGTAGACATTCTTACCAGACCTAACTCTTCTTGAATACTCAGCTTCAACCCATTTATGTAACAAGAAACTTTCTCATGTTATTGGTCTTAGAATGGCTATTCTGATCAAGACACGGTAGAATTCTTCTATATAATCCTTGATGTATTTTCTCACTTGTTTCAACCCTTGCATCTTCTTCAACAAATCTAGCTCATAATCCACATGAATGAACTATCTTTTTAATTTGTCCACCATAGGATCCCATCTTGTTATTTTCTCTTTTCCTTTTCGATTTCTTTCGATTTGTACCTCTTTCCACAAAATATTTGCATGACCCTTTAGCTTGGTCTTTGCAAATTTGACCCTCTCAGGATCTTCCACCTCCTCATACTCAAAGTACTCCATATCTTTGATCTAATCAATCAACTCTTTTGGGTTAAGATTTCCAAAAAATGTAGAAACATCGATCTTTGTCCTTTTCCCAATCTTAGAGATGGCCTTAAATAATCTAATTTGCTCTGGGTCTACTACATCTTGTTCTTCTTCAAAATTTTCCTCATTTTCAGCTTCATCCTCACTTTCATCTCCTCTTCTTGGCTCAAACCCTTGATGTAGCTCCTTTTTTAGTGCTTGAACTTGTCTCTGCAGGGCTCTAAAACCATCTTCTGGTATAATATCATTCCTTCCACCACCATGGTTTCTTTGTGGAGGCATTTTGATCATCTTTCTTAGAAATCCACAACCACAAGTCCTGGTGCAAACTGCCTCACATTCGGTGATTTGTTTACACACTTAGGAAAACCTGCTCTGATACCACTTTATGAGGGTCACACTGCCCTAAACCTTCACAAATCACAATATTAGATACCAAAATAGAAGATGTGAGATAGAAAATAACTCACTTTCAATTATTTTCAAAAAATAAAATTACAGATTCAAATCTTACAAGCTACAACCTCATAGGCTTGATTCATTATAACAAAATCCACTCTGAAAACAAAATATATTATTCAGAGCCACAATCTAAATTAATGGAGCCACCTTCTACAACCCCCACTTATCTCTTTTTATTTTACCCAATAACTGCCCTAAAATGTTCTAGAAAGTGTAACTTTCCCTTTCGTTTTGGTGCCAAAAGTCCCACCATTTGGTTTCTTGTCTAGGAAGATATTTTGATGAAATTCACTTTTTAGTGGGGCAGCTTTGCAAGGCCATAACTTTTGACCTGGGTGTCTGATTTGCTATTATAACATATCGTTGGAAATCTCTCAAAGAGATCTACAATGTGGAATTCATTGAAGATCAGTTCGTCCACTTTTTGAGCTATTTTGGGGCCTCTAAGGTTTTCATATTTGAATTTGATGTTGCATTGGAGAAATTTCTCAGGACAAAAACTTTAATATCTCCCAAATCGTGCAGGGTATTGAGATGATTCTTTCACAACCAATTTTTTTTTCCAATTCTGCTCCTTGGGGTAAATTTTTAGGTCCATACGAGCTCATTTAGGTTGACTTACTAAATATAGTAAGTGACCATTTTTTTCCTTTTATGACTTCTAAATGTCTTACACCCCTTAAGTGTCATCATGGGACTCAAAACAACTAAATAAAATAAGGAAAAACATTATTTTGAGTGATTCAAGATTGCCCTACACCACTGGATGCTCCTTCATCAAATAGTCTAGCTCTTGCGGTGAAACGATATTGGAGGTGGTGTACTCTTTCTAATCAGCCATGAGCTTGTATTCTGAACTTCAAATATCTTGGTGGTGTGGCTGATGTGGACATCCCTCGTATGGAATTAATTGGTAAGTGCTCCATGATCTGGAATACTATAAAATGAGGTTTTTCCTTCATCAAGACGGTCTCTTCTGGAGCATTAATAGAGGTAATCTTGTTCATTTTTTGTTGGATTCTTTTGATGGTCATTCGTCTATACTTTTTCTCACCCTCAACTTCAGGCTTTAAGTGAATATTTTTTTGGAGGTGGGTTGGTCAAATGTTGATAGATTTAAGGTCTCTTCCTCTTTGGGGACCTCTATGGTGTATCAATTGTGTCACTCTGGCTCTTGGCCTAATGGAGGTTCTCTAGAGGGGAGAAACTCCTTGGCGTCGATCCTTGTCAAGCGTCCTTGTTCTTTGGAGGTGAAGGCTGGGTTAGCCTAGGGTAATGGTCCCAAAGGGAGGTACTTGATGGCTCAGGGTTACGATGTTCTGCTCAAGGTCAAGATTATGACTTGGAGGAGAGTCCTTGGTGGAAACTTATATGGAACAAGAATGGTTGGCCTAAGTGTAATCTATTTATGTGGCTTTTGAGTTTGATCAAATTCCTTACTTGGAAGAACATCAGGAAAAGGGGATTCTATGGTCCTTTGATTTTCTTTCTTTGTGGAATTAGTGAGGAGAGCTCTAGTCGTATGTTCTTCTAGTGCTCTTTCGCAATTGAAATTTGAGGATTGTGGTGGAATTTATGGAAGAGATCATTTGTTTGGGCCTCATCTCTATATGATCTATGGATGAAATTAGGCCTTCCTCCGACTTCTACTTCCTTCTTGGTGGCTGCTTGGGATTTGGGTCCTTCCCTAATTATTTGGCAGATTTGGTTGGAGAGAAATAGGCAAAAATTTTAGGTCGTAGGCAAGTGGCCTTGCAGATCTAGTTTAAGATTAAGAGTATGCTCAAAGAGACTATAGAGGCTAAGTTCAACTTGGATGAGCCTTTGACCTCAAATGATTCTAGGTTATTTTCCTTGTCGAGCTTTCTATGGCCTTTACGGCTCATCCTCGGTGTGGGTCTTTGAAGAAGGTGTCCAAGAAGGTGAATCTTGTGGGTAGGTGGTGTTTGATTTTGATTGGTGTTTATAAAATAAAAATAGATGGTTTTGCTCATGGTAATCCTAGTGTTGCAGGCATTGGAGGAGTGGGACGAGATAGTAGGGGTCATGCCCAATTTTTCTTTTCTATTTATATAGGTGAGCACTCCAATAATCAGATGGAGGCTTGGGATTTTCTCAAAGTATTGGAGAAATCTTGTGAGTTGGGTTGGAGGAAGGTGATTTGCGAGATGGATTCAATGATTCTTGTTTCTCTACTAAACAACTAGAACTTACAAAATTATTCCTGGAGATTAGGTGTGATTGCTAGACAAATTCTCAATCTTGCCTCAAATTTTGTTTCTATTACCTTTGTGCATATTCCAAGGGAGTGGAACAAAGTGGTTGATTGTCTAGCAAAATGGACTTTTGATGAGATGGGGGCATGGTCTGTTTGGGTCTGGGGTCAGCTTGACTAGCAAAAAAATTAACAACTAACTCAGTTTCTTCATGAGGATCAAAATGATTAGGTGTGTTGGGTTGGTCTAGTTGTATGCTCTTTGGTGTTGGGAGGATGGATAGAGGGGTGGCCTTTTGGATATTTGGGATATTTTAATTGCACCTAACTTTGATATTTCTTTGAATTTTTGGGGCCTCATGTCCCCTTGTTTATAATCTTTGCTTTTCTTTCAATGAAATTTTCACCCTTGTTTTTTTTAAATATTTGGATTTCTATATATATTGACTTTTCATTCAATTTATTTTGTTTTAGTTTTAAATTTAGATTTAAGTTTGAAATTATTTTTATTATTTATGTCTTTCTATGAAATTAAAAATTATTAGAATTAATTTAATTTATAATTATTTATGTTATTAAAACTTTAATTATTGTAAAATAATTACATTTTGGAATTTTGTTATAATTTATATAATAAAATGAATTTCAAACTTAAAATATAAATTAAAATTATAGAGTGAGAAAGAAAAGGCAACTTTTGATTAGTCGTTTCATGCCAACAATCCAAGGATAGCCGTCCTAGGGATTTATGCTTAGGGTAGCATGCCATTTGATTAAGGATATGATAATTTACCTTTAAAACCTCTTTGGTGTACCCATTGCACACTCAGGAGGAAAATAGATAGAGAGATAAATAAAGAAAATAGAGAGAGAGAGAGAGAGATATAGAGAGGGAGAGAAAGAGATATAAGAGATAAAAAGATAGAGATACACAAATAGAGGTATAGAAATGAAGGAATAAATATGGAGAAATAAAGAGATAGAGATGTGAAGAGAGATAAAGAAAGAGAGAGGAAACGAGAAAAAAAGAGACAAATAGAAATAGTCACATAAAGAGAGAGATAGAGAGATAGAGAGATAAAGAGAAATAGGAGACAAATATATATAGAGGTGGAGAGATCAAGAGATAAAGAGGGAAAGGGGGAGAGAGGGGGAGATAAATATGGATGGAAAAAAATAGTAAGGGGAGAAATATATGGAGAGGGAAATAGACAAAGAGAATAAATGAGAGAAAGATAGATAGAGGAAGAGAGAAGGGAAGACAAATATAGAGAGAAATAGGGGAGAGAAAGGAAGAGAGAGATTGAGAGATAAAAAGAATATAAAGATAGGGAGGGAGTCAGAGATATAAAGATATATCTCTTTATCTTCCCATATCTCTGTATATATCTCCCCATTTGTACCTCTCCCTACCTCTCTCTATATATATCTCCCTCTCTCTACCTCTCTCTATATAACTTCTTATCTCTATCTTTCTATACCTCCATCTCTCCCTCTCTCTTTGTCCCCCCCCTCTCTCTATTTCCACGCTTGACGGATTGATCCTGATTTCCGGATTTCGCCGTGATTTTTCCTGATTTTGATCTTTCCTGACGACGAATGCCTGATTTTTGATCTGACGCTTTATCACACTTTTTCTTAGAGCTTTCACTCAAGGAATCAAGCCTCCAAGATAACCTACAATATCAAAAAAAACCTTCTACAAAGGAGAAAAGCAAGAGCATAAATTTGTAATAATGGATGCAATATTACAAGATTGAATGCATGATTGAATATACAAATGTACATGAGAGGCCTTTCTTATAAAGGCAAGGTGAGACATAGGATTAGACAATATCATGACAAGTGTCTTAATCCTATCACATGAGACAACTTACTGATGCAAGGGCATCACTATTTCACACTTGGCTTCGCCCATTTTTATTTTGGAATATTTTGGTTTATGTTTTGGCTTAAGTTTTTGTTTGCTTGGAATAATCTTGGACAGGTGGCAAGACTTGAAGTTCTCTCCTAATTGTTGCAAAATGAAAATGAAAGATAGTTACAAAGATTAAAGAAGATTGATCGCTACTCTTGGGGGGGAGTTTTTCAAGCTACTACAGGTGGTTACATTTGGTTTGGGAAATTCTTGTTATCTGTGTGTGCATCAAACCACTTACCAAGTTTTTGTAATTGGGAAATTTTTTGCCAAAGAGGAGAGGAGTGACGGATTTGTTTTGGGAAGAGCTCAATTTTGGTTTGGAGGTATTTAGAATTAGCAGACAACGAACCAATTCCTTGAGAATTGATTGTTTTGTGTTCAACTCTATCTAGTTTTTTTTTTAAATTTTGATTGAGTCTCTAGTCGATGGTGTTTGAGTAGTTAGCATTCAACCATTTGTATGAGGAATGAATGTATTGCATTGCTTGATCTTTATTCTATAGTTTGTTGCTATTGACGCCTTGTTGTTTCTTCTTATATTTGTTGTTCAAGGAAATGAGGATAAGTAGTTGTTGTTGTATTATTGGTTCTATAAATGGTTGAAAGTAATGCACGGGAGAGGTTGTTGTCGCCTATGTTATGGGGCCATCTCATTCCTCTATTTTTGCATAAGGGTTAAACACTATTTAATTCTATTTTCCCTAACGCGGTTGAGACGTTTCTTTTGGTTCTATGATTGAAATAAGCATTGGTGTATCTAAGTTGTAGTGGGAGGAGAGCCCGTGTTTATGGATTGAGTAAATTGCTTGACATTTAACTCTAAAGACAAAGCATTGGTGATTCATTTTGGGATTTTCTGAGTTTCAAACA
>VDFB02270651.1:711390720-711603992 GCA_007258455.2 Sequoia sempervirens
GAGATGATTCTTTCACAACCAATTTTTTTTTCCAATTCTGCTCCTTGGGGTAAATTTTTAGGTCCATACGAGCTCATTTAGGTTGACTTACTAAATATAGTAAGTGACCATTTTTTTCCTTTTCTGACTTCTAAATGTCTTACACCCCCTTAAGTTCCATCATGGGACTCAAAACAACTAAATAAAATAAGTAAAAACATTATTTTGAGTGATTCAAGATTGCCCTACACCACTGGATGCTCCTTCATCAAATAGTCTAGCTCTTGCAGTGAAACGATATTGGAGGTGGTGTACTCTTTCTAATAAGCCATGAGCTTGTATTATGAACTTCAAATATCTTGGTGATGTGGCTGATGTGGACATCCCTTGTATGGAATTAACTGGTAAGTGCTCCATGATTTGGAATACTATAAAATGAGGTTTTTCCTTCATCAAGACGGTTTCTTCTGGAGCATTAATAGAGGTAATCTTGTTCATTTTTTGTTGGATTCTTTTGATGGTCATTCGTCTATACTTTTTCTCACCCTCAACTTCAGGCTTTAAGTGAATATTTGTTTGGAGGCAGGTTGGTCAAATGTTGATAGATTTAAGGTCTCTTCCTCTTTGGGGACCTCTATGGTGTATCAATTGTGTCACTCTGGCTCTTGGCCTAATGGAGGTTCTCTAGAGGGGAGAAACTCCTTGGCGTCGATCCTTGTCAAGCGTCCTTGTTCTTTGGAGGTGAAGGCTGGGTTAGCCTAGGGTAATGGTCCCAAAGGGAGGTACTTGATGGCTTAGGGTTACGATGTTCTGCTCAAGGTCAAGATTATGACTTGGAGGAGAGTCCTTGGTGGAAACTTATATGGAACAAGAATGGTTGGCCTAAGTGTAATCTATTTATGTGGCTTTTGAGTTTGAACAAATTCCTTACTTGGAAGAACATCAGGAAAAGGGGATTCTATGGTCCTTCGATTTTCTTTCTTTGTGGAATTAGTGAGGAGAGCTCTAGTCATATGTTCTTCTAGTGCTCTTTTGCAATTGAAATTTGAGGATTGTGGTGGAATTTATGTAAGAGATCATTTTTTTGGGCCTCATCTCTATATGATCGATGGATGAAATTGGGCCTTCCTCCGACTTCTACTTCCTTCTTGGTGGTTGCTTGGGATTTGGGTCCTTCCCTAATTATCTGGTAGATTTGGTTGGAGAGAAATAGGCAAAAATTTTAGGTCGTAGGCAAGTGGCCTTGCAGATCTAGTTTAAGATTAAGAGTATGCTCAAAGAGACTATAGATGCTAAGTTCAACTTGGATGAGCCTTTGACCTCAAATGTTCTAGGTTATTTTCCTTGTTGGAGCTTTCTATGGCCTTTACGGCTCATCCTCGGTGTGGGTCTTTGAAGAAGGTGTCCAAGAAGGTGAATCTTGTGGGTAGGTGGTGTTTGCTTTTGATTGGTGTTTATAAAATAAAAACAGATGGTTTTTCTCATGGTAATCCTAGTGTTGCAGGCATTGGAGGAGTGGGACGAGATAGTAGGGGTCATGCCCAATTTTTCTTTTCTATTTATATAGGTGAGCACTCCAATAATCAGATGGAGGCTTGGGATTTTCTCAAAGTATTGGAGAAATCTTGTGAGTTGGGTTGGAGGAAGGTGATTTGCGAGATGGATTCAATGATTCTTGTTTCTCTATTAAACAACTAGAACTTACAAAATTATTCCTGGAGATTAGGTGTGATTGCTAGATAAATTCTCAATCTTGCCTCAAATTTTGTTTCTATTACCTTTGTGCATATTCCAAGGGAGTGGAACAAAGTGGTTGATTGTCTAGCAAAATGGACTTTTGATGAGATGGGGGCATGGTCTGTTTGGGACTGGGGTCAGCTTGACTAGCAAAAAAATTAACAACTAACTCAGTTTCTTCATGAGGATCAAAATGATTAGGTGTGCTGGGTTGGTCTAGTTGTATGCTCTTTGGTGTTGGGAGGATGGATAGAGGGGTGGCCTTTTGGATATTTGGGATATTTTAATTGCGCCTAACTTTGATATTTCTCTGAATTTTTGGGGCCTCATGTCCCCTTGTTTATAATCTTTGCTTTTCTTTCAATGAAATTTTCACCCTTGTTTTTTTTAAATATTTGGATTTCTATATATATTGACTTTTCATTCAATTTATTTTGTTTTAGTTTTAAATTTAGATTTAAGTTTGAAATTATTTTTATTATTTATGTCTTTCTATGAAATTAAAAATTATTAGAATTAATTTAATTTATAATTATTTATGTTATTAAAACTTTAATTATTGTAAAATAATTCTATTTTGGATTTTTGTTATAATTTATATAATAAAATGAATTTCAAACTTAAAATATAAATTAAAATTATAGAGTGAGAAAGAAAAGGCAACTTTTGATTAGTCGTTTCATGCCAACAATCCAAGGATAGCACGTCCTAGGGATTTATGCTTAGGGTAGCACACCATTTGATTAAGGATATGATAATTTACCTTTAAAACCTCTTTGGTGTACCCATTGCACACTCAGGAGGAAAATAGATAGAGAGATAAAGAAAGAAAATAGAGAGAGAGAGAGAGAGAGAGGAGAGGGAATCGAGAGGAGGAAAAGAGATCCCCAGAGATCAAAGATCCGAGATCCCGTCGGGGAGTCCTCGGATGCTCCGGAGAGGACAAATCAGGGGAAAGAATAGATCCTCAAAGAGATCGAGATCGAGGATCAGAGAGAAATCCGGAATCTCTCTCGAGAGTCCCGGAGATCAAGAGATCAGAAGGAAAAAGAGGAAGGGGAGATCATCTGGATCGGTAAATAAGTAAGGAGAAATCTCAGGAGAAGACAAAAGAAGAGATAAATAAAGGAAAAGATCGTCGAAGAGATCGTCCTCGAGAAGTCGAGGGAAAGAAAAGAGGAAGAGAGAGAGATTAAAGTCAGGAATAAAGATAGGGGAGGAGTCAGGGTCCTGCTTCCATCCCTTCCATCCATCCCATTCCATCCTCTTTCCCCTCTATATTTTCCACTATATATATCTCTCTATCTCTACCTCTTTCTATCCATATATCTCCCTCTCTCCCTATGAATCTCTTTTTATATCTCTCAACTTTCCTATCCTCTCTATTTCTCTCCCTCTCTCCCTCCCTCTCTATCTATCTTAGTATTTCTTACTCACACACACACACACACACACACACACACTTTTTCTCCTTCCCTATCTTTATCTCTATATCTCTATATCTCTTTCTCTCTCTCTCACACACACACTCATTGTTTCTCCCTCCCTATTGTTAGAGTCACTCGAGGAATCAAGCCTCCAAGATAACCTGCAATACCAAAAAAAACCTTCTACAAAGGAGAAAAGCAAGAGCATAAATTTGTAATAATGGATGCAATATTACAAGATTGAATGCATGATTGAATATAAAAATGTACATGAGAGGCCTTTCTTATAAAGGCAAGGTGAGACATAGGATTAGACAATATCATGACAAGTGTCTTAATCCTATCACATGAGACAACTTACTGATGCAAGGGCATCACTATTTCACACTTCGCTTCGCCCATTTTTATTTTGGAATATTTTGGTTTATGTTTTGGCTTAAGTTTTTGTTTGCTTGGAATAATCTTGGATAGGTGGCAATAGTTGAAGTTCTCTCCTAATTGTTGCAAAATGAAAATGAAAGATAGTTACAAAGATTAGAGAAGATTGATCGCCACTCTTGGGGGGGAGTTTTTCGAGCTGCTACAAGTGGTTACATTTGGTTTGGGAAATTCTTGTTATCTGTGTGTGCATCAAACCACTTACCAAGTTTTTGTAATTGGGAAATTTTTTGCCAAAGAGGAGAGGAGTGACGGATTTGTTTTGGGAAGAGCTCAATTTTGGTTTGGAGGTATTTAGAATTAGCAGACAACGAACCAATTCCTTGAGAATTGATTGTTTTGTGTTCAACTCTATATAGTTTTTTTTAAAATTTTGATTGAGTCTCTAGTCGATGGTGTTTGAGTAGTTAGCATTCAACCATTTGTATGAGGAATGAATGTATTGCATTGCTTGATCTTTATTCGATAGTTTGTTGCTATTGACGCCTTGTTGTTTCTTCTTCTATTTGTTGTTCAAGGAAATGAGGATAAGTAGTTGTTGTTGTATTATTGGTTCTATAAATGGTTGAAAGTAATGCATGGGAGAGGTTGTTGTCACCTGTGTTATGGGGCCATCTCATTCCTCTATTTTTGCATAAGGGTTAAACACTATTTAATTCTATTTTCCCTAACGCGGTTGAGAGTTGTTTCTTTTGGTTCTATGATTGAAATAAGCATTGGTGTATCTAAGTTGTAGTGGGAGGAGAGCCCGTGTTTATGGATTGAGTAAATTGATTGACATTTAACTCTAAAGACAAAGCATTGGTGATTCATTTTGGGATTTTTTGAGTTTCAAACAAGATGTCATCATTTTGGTACATCAGAGCTTGAATATTTGGAGTTATTGAGGTGTGGGCATAAATCTACCAAGAATGATGAGAGGTAGAGGAGCTCGAGGAAGGGGAAAAAGAGGATATGATGATGGAGTTATGGAACTATTGTAGAACTTGACTACATGAATGGATGTCATGGAGAGCGTACAACAAAGGGGAACACCAGTGGATGAAGCTAGTGATGTTGAAGAAGAAGAGTGGCCACAAGCAAATGATGAGGAAGATCAAGGAGAACCTAAAGGAGTGAAAGAAAAATTGATCAGAGTTGTGATGAATGTGGGAGCCCAGCCAAGAATCGAGGTTCCAATGTATTCGAGAAGTCTAAATGGAGAAGAACTGATAGATTGGATTAATGACCTAGATAAGTATTCGAGTATAAAGGAGTTGTAGAGGAAAGAAAAGTGAAATTTTCCTGCACAAGGATCAAGGGCCATGTTGTTATGTGGTGGGAATATGTCTAATCTAAGAGACAAAAGAACAAGGAAAAGATTAGCTCATGGGATCGAATGGTTGCTAAGCTGAAGATGAAGTTTCTTCTGACAGATTATCAAACTAGTATTTTTAGGAGATTGCAAGATTTGAAGCAAAAAGATATGTCTGTATACACCTAAAATCGGCCAGGACATTTAATTAATTAAAGACTAGTTATTTAATTAATATTTCAACTACTTATAAATAAATTCTCAATTTATTTATATAGTTCATATATTTTAATTCTCCAAATCTAAAATCACATTCCTCTAATTTAATTAAATAAACAAATTTCTAAAGTTTGTTTTATTTAATTAATTCTCACTAATCCCAAATTTGAAATTCAAGCACATGTCTACAACTTTTCATGCCACCTCACCAAGGTCGCATGAAATTAAATAATTCTAATTTTTAATTAGAATTATCTTCAACAAATTTTCAAACACATGGCTTATTCCTCACACACTTCTTCAACAAACTTTCAAACACATGGTCTTTTTCTCACACACTTGATTCCTCCATCCATTTGGCATGTTGTATTTGGTCAAGGGATTCCTTCATCCATTTGGCATGTTGTCTTTGGTCAAGGGAACATTCTTCTTGATTCTCTCCATCTCCACCGTTCATCCCTCTTGTTTGAATTTGAACCGTCGATCGCTGCCACATCACAAGATGCTTGGACAAGCCTATAAATACAACCCTTTGCAATAGTATTTGGCATCCCACATTCGAGTAGAGTTATCATGCAGGAATAGCTTTGGAGCATTGGAGCATTTGGAGTCTATAGTTAGAATCATGTTTTGCTTTATAGTTGCATATAGAATCATGTTTAGCTTTATAGTTAGCATTGTAGAATCATGTTTTGCTTTATAGTTGCATTTTAAATCATGTTTTGCTTTATAGTTACATTTTAGATTATCATATCACTAATCATTTGAGCATATGAAAAATCATTTTAACTTCTTATCACAACATTTGTATCACATAGTTTAGCAACATTATCCATTCATCATAATCTCCATTATCATAACATCATAGCTTTCATCATATAGTTTCATATAGGAACTTAGTTTTCTTGCATTTTGAATAGCATCTCGTCTCTCAAGTTGTCATTTTAACAACCATAGTGCACGTACAAAATCTGAGAGCCAAATGGTTTAATAAATCCTTGAGATTAGAGAACAATGGAACATTTTTAAAGATTTGTTTTGCTACAAATAGAGTTGTTCTTTGATTAAAATATTTCATTTAATACATTTCATTGGTGTTTGTGTTGATTTAATAACAATTCCCACATTTCACACACACATAAATTGGTGCCCACCGTGGGGCTAGACCCCATTTCTAAAAAATTTCTAGAAAAGTTCATTTAAACAGGCTAGGCGTGACAATTTAGCGCAACCGTGAATTCTTCAGCGCATTCAAAAAATATTTCGGCACATCCAACCAATCTTTCAGCGCATCTGGGGTCTGTTATGGCGCATACGATCAATCTTTTGGTGCATACATCAACTATTTTAGGGCATACAGTGAGTCTTTCAATGCATTCATCACTTCTTTTAGCACATTCATTACTTCTTTTAGTGCATTCATCAGTTCTTTTAGCGCATACATGAGTTATTTTAGTGCATAGAGTAGCTGTTTTAGTGCATTGAAATGATATTTTAGTGCATTGGATGATTGTTTTAGCGCATCTGGTTAAATTTACAAAATCTTAAAAATTTGAGAACTAATTGGTGTTTTCTGCTTGCAAGTACTTTTATACACTGGTCAAAGAAAATCTTATCAAACTATTGATGATTTATGCAGGGGCTGGAGTTATTTAATGCTTTCTTTTGATTAAGATAGGCATCTAGCTTAATTAGAAGGATACAGAACACCATGTCTTTCATGCTTGATGAATGGTAGGAATATGCTCTCCCCTTAACTAGGTGACCAAAAAGCCAGACCCACTCACTTTTATTTTGTTTTATCCATAGAGGGCTTGCCTTGTGGGAAAAAGTAGTCACCCAAGGGAACGACCCTACTGGTAACACGCTAAAGCCAAGCGACTTGCAACTGGGATATAAATGTGGGTACTTGAGGAAAGTTCAAGTATCATGAGGATTGTTTTGACAAGAAGGGAAACAATGGTCTCTTGCCATATGGATGATCCCCCACAAATGGAATGCCTATACTAGAACCCTTTGTTGTAGCAAGGAAAAAATCCTTATTCTATTTGCTGGTGCAAGAACGGTCGTTCTGAAGCTGTCCCACATTTTTGCAGCTTTTAGTAGAGATGAAAAGTATGCCATGGGAGATTCATGGGTATTGATGCTTGGCTACCCTGAGAAGTGAGTGTCGTGGAGGAGAGCCAGTGGGCTCAAGCATCTAATCATCCACTAAAAGTAAGTGTAGCTGGAGTAAAATCCAAGTGGGAATCCAATGAATATTATCCTACACAACCTTAGGTTGTACATGTTTGATGTGTTTTACCAATTTGTTTTTAAACAAATTTTCAAACAAAACATCATACATTGGAAGTGAAAAAATTGATTCAGAAAAAATCCATTGAAATGACCAATTCTTTGATTGGAAAATCAAACAAACTTGCAAGAAACTATGACATCTTTCCAATTTAGGGCATTCGACTAATATTATAGCACATTTGTGCAATCTTGTAGTGCATCCGACTGTTGTTATAAGACATTGGTGCAATCTTCCAGTGCATTCATTCTCTATTTTAGCGTGTGCAATCAATCTTATAGCGCATCCATGAAATCTTACAACGCATCCATCTTCTGTTATAGCGCATCTGTGTAATCTTCCAGTGCATTCGCTCTCTATTATAGCGCATCCACTGCATATTTTAGCGCATCAACCTTCTATTTTAGTGCATCCAGACAATCTTATAGTGCATCTGTGCAATTTTATAGTGCATTGACCTTCTATTCTAGTGCATCTGTCAAATATTTTAGCACATCCGGGCTCTCTTTTAGTGCATCCATTAAATGCAAAACCCGAGAGTTAAATTCCTCCCTTGATTCATAGTTCGAGCCAAAATTTAGAATCTTTTTCAATCCAGAATATTTCCTCAAATACTATAGAGTCTAAACTTGTCAAAACTGACCTCTACAAGTGGAATTCTCCAAATTAAACCTAGATCTAAACATCTCAAAGTGTCTAAATCGTTAAACCTATCACATCTTTGATTGTTAAGCGTAGTTTCATCATTAGGATTTATCATCCTTTCATCACGAAACGAAGCTATATAATCAAATCCAACTTAGTCTCATCAATAGAATTTGTCATTCTATTAGACTTAGTTGTAATCCTTGGCACTATTCCAAACAAAGATCAAAGTTTAGTCAAAGAATAACACTTGTATGCCCATCCAAACAAGGTTACAAAAGCAAAAATTGAAGGAAAAAGGACTAGAAACCCAAAACACTGAAACACAAAATATTGGAACTCAAAGCCTCAAAACTCCAAACATCGAGACTCAAAACACTGAAACTCAAACTAGTGAAACACAAAACACCATGGCTAAAGCTGAAGAAAATCCTTTCCATGGAATCCACAACAATGAAGGGGAAGAAATAACCGAGGAAGATATCCAACATGCTGAACAAGATCCGAATTTCCACAAGTGCTTAAAAAATATTTTTGAAAGAAATCCAGGGAAAAATACCTCCTTATGCTAGCTAAACAAGGTGTCAAATTACCTGATGATTTTGATGTGAATCAATTAAAAGCACCTCCCAAACAACCTGAAAAAGAAATAGAACAAGTGGTTGCCCTAACTCATCAAATGAAGAACTGTCCTCAACAAATTCTTGACATGCAAAGGGGAACCTCAAAACGATACTTGATCCAAGACATTTGTCCATATCCTTTTGATCAAGATATCCATATAATCCCTTTTCCCAAACATTGCGAATTCCCAAAGTATGACAAATACAATGGGAAAACAGATCCAATTGATCATGTGAGGGAATTTAGACTCTTGAGTCTTGAATTTTCTCATGAAGAAACTTATTTGATGAGGTTGTTCCCAAGAAGTATAGGTGGACAATGCCTTGAATAGTTTTCCAAACTTGCACCACCAATCAAAAACTTTGAAGAATTGGTAAAAAAATTCATCACTCAATATTCTTATAACATTCAACATGAAATAGCAATGAAGGACCTTTGCAACTTCAAACAAAAAAAGTGTGAATCGTTCCTTGTGTTTTTGCAAAAATGGAGAAGGTTATTCGTAAGATATTCTCGTCTTGTACCTAAAAAAGAAAAGATAGAATTATTGATAACCTAAATGATGAGATGAGCTACAGGTTGGAATTTCAATGTCCACCCACATTCAAAAAATTGATTGAAAATGGGATTAAGATTGAAGAAGCTTTGGTAAGAGAGGAGTCATAAAACTTTACAATGACAACACATCAAACTCCTCTAAAAACTACAACGGTGACAAACCAAAGTTTTGGCAACAAAACAAGAATGTGGGTGATAATGATGGCACGGTTGAAAACCAAAATACAAAACCTGTATTCAACTTGATAGCAGCGACCACCAAAAGTAATCAAAACAACAATCCACCCAACAACCAAAACAACAACCAAAATGTCAACCAAAGCAACAATCATGGTAATGCTGGATCAAGAACACCATCATATCACACATCATCCAATCAAAGAAGGTTCACACCTTTGGGACAATCATTAGAATCAAAATTAAAGGAACTTCTTGAAGCTAAAGTCATAACATTACCAGAGGCAAGGAATTGGGAACCACAAGTTAAGCCTCCATGGTGGAATGATGCACATTTTTGCGACTTTCATCGAAACAAAGGGCATAAAACCAATGATTGCATGCAATTGAAACACTTGATACACGACTTGATTGACAACAAGACCATATTTGTAGGACTCCAAACAAACAACTATCATGGAGCGTTCAAGAACCCTCTACCAAATTATGAAAAAGGGGAGTCCTCGTCATCGAACACTAAAGCCAAAAATGTTAATTATGTTTATGACACCACTATTCTACATATTGAGGTGGGTGATGATCAAACCCATGAAAAACCAAATCTTATTGCAACTAATGATCCAATAAATGACAACATCATTAAACATGAACAAAACATCATTGCAACTGAAAATCATCACCGTGATATCGACACCACCTCACATCAAATCAATGACCTTGTGCCAATAGATCTAATCACCAATATCACTGCAAATTACAATCAAAACAATGTCATCAAAATCAGAGAGAAACAAGACAATTCACCAATCAATTCAATCACAAGAGGACAAGCCAAGGTAACATTGAAAGGAGCTACCTCTTCCACATCTAAAGCAACTACTGTTGTCCCTGCAACTCAATATAACACCGTTGATCAGTTGCAAAAGATACCCGCTCAAATATCCATATTAGAGCTTCTCAAGATTTCACCCGCTCACAAGGAAATCTTAGAGCAAGCTCTAGTCGCCACCACGGTACAGAACAATCTAGAAGTTTGTCAATTTCAGACTATGGTGGGACATTTGACTGCACCGCACTGCTTATCATTTTTCGAAAACAATGATGCATCCATCACCCATCCACACAATGTTTCTCTCCACATTGAAGTCTTAATCCAAAAACATCGTGTAAAATGTGTTCTAATAGATGGAGGAGCTGGCTTAAATATCTGCACTCTAAAACTTGTCCATGCACTCAAATATTATGAAAATGCTATCAATCCTAGAAGAAAAATCACAATAAAAGCATATGATGATGAAGAAAGATCTTCCCAAGGATTAATTGTCCTACCAATTCAAGTAGGACCAATTGTCAAAGATATAGTATGCTAAGTCTTGGACAAAGAATTGACATACAACATACTCCTGGGACGTCCGTGGATCCTTGAGATGCAAGCTGTACCATCTACATATCACCAGTGTTTGAAATTTCCTTTTAACAGGCAAGAGATCACTATTGCTATTGATTCCAATAACCCCCAATACTGCAACACACTCAAAACAACCCAAGACACTTTTGTGCCACACAACAGGGAAGCTACAACTCCTGGCTCATCCAACAGTGAAAAACAACTAAATACCTTGTCAAAGTGGGTGGAGAAAAATGACCAATCAAAAGATAAGGGTATCAACGAGTCTACTCCATCTAATCACAAAAGTCAACTCAATGCCTTATCAAAACAAGTTGAAAAGATCCAATTGAAAGATAAAGGCATGGGGGAATACTCATTTGAGCAATCCTTGTGTTTATCACAACTCTCATCTTCTTCTAAGTCATATGGACAACCATCTACATCAAGACAACAATCATCACAACCAACCACACTCTTTGATGGAAAATTTGTAAGATCAGGCACCTTAGTGGATGAATCATAAGGCACAAAGGTTTTGAATTGGTTGTACAAGGACGAAGAGCAATCACAAGCATCCACTTCAAATGTACTGACATAGCAGTATGGTAAAGACAAGACAATATTGGAAAAATGGGATATGAGGGAAAATGTCCTATTGGTAAAAGAAAAGATGACATCATAGAACCAATACAACCCATCACAATGAATTCTAAAGAAAAGATGAGACTAGGATACATGGAAGAAGCAAAAGAAGAAACCAGACAACAAGTTAAGAGAATCCTTCAATTGAGAGATAGTTTTGAAACAGACTCCAATGAATATGAATGAGATTCCCTCTTTGAAGAGTCTTGTCATGATAAGGAGATTGATGTGGTACAAAAGTATACACCAACATGTATGGAGGGACAGAGCTTGAGTTATCGACCACTTGAAATTGGATCACAGGATATTGATGACTCAAGTGAAGACGATCATTCTTCTAGCGAGATAGATACTTCGAAAGAGAGTAACATCTTAGACCTCGATATTGCCATTGGACATTTTGACGACATTTCTATCATGATGCTTACCCCTTCTAACCTCAACCAATCTGGCGATTCCATGCCATTAGTACACCCGGAATTGATTGACTGGGACCAATCTGAGCTGTTTGATCTACCCACCTCTCTGAATGATGATGCCATTGTTAACATCCTCTATTTTGATAACCCTAAAACATGTTCCATCATTGAATCTCATAATGGAACTTCAGACAAGGGGAGTTCCAAATCTTCCAGTTGCAAATTGAATACCAAAAGCATATCTAATGGTGAAAACCATTTAATGGCACTATTAGATCCAGAAAAAGTAAAAACAAAGAGTGTATCTCAAGGTGAAAACCTCTCTGAGGCACTGAGAGATGGAAGATTTGACACTCTCCCTGAGCACTATTAGGAGAGATCGTCAGTGCTGTTTGATCCTACATAGTCTATCAATGTTGGCACAAATGAAACAGTGAAGACCCCACACCTCGCGACATCCATGATGGAGGAGTAAAAACCTAGTTTCACTAAATTATTTGAAGAGAGGCATATCAACTTTGCTTGGTCTTATGTTGACATGCCAGGCATATATTTAGAACTCATCATGCATCATTTATCACTACCACCTGGCATAAAACCAATAAAGAAAAAGTTGAGTAAAATACACCCTCATATCACCCTTTTGGTAAAAGCCGAATTAAAGAAGCTACTGGATGTGGGATTTATCATACCTATTGACTATGCCAAGTGGATATCAAATATTGTGCTAGCCTCAAAACTAGACAAAAGCATCAGGATATGTATAGACTTCAGGTATCTTAACAAAGCTTTCCCAAAAGATGATTTTCCTCTACCTAATATTGACATCATCGTAGACTTGATGGCTGGAAACGAAATGTTATCACTTATGGATGGATTTTCAGGGTATAATCAAATAAAGATAGCACTGAAAGATCAAGACAAAATAGCCTTCACATGTCCTTGGGGCACTTTCTGCTAGAATGTAATGCCTTTTAGGTTAAAAAATGATGGAGCTACATATCAGAGAGCAATGACTACCATCTTCCATGACATGATGCACACTTTTATGGAAGACTATGTAGATGATTTACTAGAAAAGTCATTCACTAGGGAGGGACACCTAGAAATTCTAGACAAAATCTTCACCACATTGAAGAAGTTCAATGTGAGACTAAATCCCAAGAAATGTGTGTTCAGTGTAACATCAGCTAAGCTTTTGGGATACATTATGTCAGCCAAAGGTATTGAGGTGGATCCTGCAAAGGTCAAAGCCATCATGGAGATCCCTCCTCCTAAAAACATTAGTCAACTTAGATCTTTGCAAGGAATATTTCAATCCATCAAGAGGTTCATCGCACAACTGGCTGACAAAACTCACCCTTTCAACCACTTACTACACAAGAATGTCTCTTTCAAGTGGGATGAGAAATGTGAAGTAGCATTTAATCAACTCAAGCAATATCTAATGTCACCACCAATACTAGTACCACCAACCGAAAGAAAGCCATTGATACTCTACATTGCAACAACTGAGATATCTTTGGGAGATTTATTGGCATAGGAAGATTCTGTAGGAAAGGAAAGGGAAATTTATTATAACAAA
Source organism: Sequoia sempervirens (assembly GCA_007258455.2). Taxonomy (NCBI): domain Eukaryota; kingdom Viridiplantae; phylum Streptophyta; class Pinopsida; order Cupressales; family Cupressaceae; genus Sequoia; species Sequoia sempervirens. The sequence goes on from VDFB02270651.1 coordinate 711,404,151, forward strand.
AGGACCTTGAATGGTTATGAGATCAATTACACCTTCATTGAGAAAGCCTATTTGGCTGTAGTATTTTCTACCCAACAACTCAGACATTACATGCTGACTCACACCATTAAATTCATTGCTAAAATTGATCCCTTAAACTATCTACTTAGCAAAACTTCCCTAACAGGAAGACTAGCCAAGTGGGTCATGATATTGAGCGAGTTTGACATCTAGTACAAGGACAAAAAAACCATCAAGGTTCAAGCCATAGCAGATCAACTAGCTGAAGCACCATTGCAAGACAATCATCCAATGAATATTGAATTTTTGGATGGTGATGTCCTTACAATATCTACACAACAATGGATGTTGTACTTTGATGGCTCTTATACACAACATGGATCAGGCGCATGAATCTTGTTTATCTTGCCACAAGGACATACCATTCCCAAATCCTACAGACTGATGTTCCCTTGCACCAACAACACAGCTGAATACGAAGCATTGATCATTGGAATCAAAGTAGCAGTCGAGTGGAAGATCACAGAGTTACATGTCTATGGTGTTTCTCAGCTAGTCATTAAATAGGTGAACGATGATTACCAAATAAAAGATGAAAAATTAATGCCATATAAAAGAATGGTTGATGACTTCAAAAAGTACTTTGTAGAGATAAAATTTGAGTAGATTCCTAGAGGCGACAACAAAACTGTCAATGCCATGGCTACCATTGCTTCTCTCTTACAGATTCTTGAGAAATGAGCCTGTTATGAGTTCATGGTTGAACAATTGTTCAACCCATCCTATGACAACCCTGAAGCCCGAGTCATCTACCATCTAGCTGAGGCTAACGCTTCTACCTACATGAAAATCTATACTTATCTGAAAGACAATACCCTCCCACTTGATTTATCCCAAAACCAAAAATGAAATTTCATCTGACAAACAATTTGACACACCCTAATAGCTGATGTGTTGTATTGAATATAAGGTCTTGATGGTACTCTCCTTCAGTTTCTAGAATGTAACAAAGCTAAAACTGATTTACGTGAGGTCCATGATGGTATTTGTGGCACACATTGAAGTGGCCTAACTTTAGCTAAGAAACTCCTGCGTTTGGGGTATTATTGGCCAAATATGGAGGAGTCATTCCAATATGTCAAAAGGTGCACAAAATGTCAAATCCATGGAAACTTGATACATGCACCGACACAAGAGTTGCAACCTTTTGCATCAACATGGCCTTTTTGTCAGTAAGGATTGGACCTCGTAGGATAGATTCATCCATCTTCATTCGACAGACACAAGTTTATCATCATGGCCATAGAATACTTCACAAAGTGGATTGAAGCAGTTCCCCTAACCACCATCACAGGAAAGCAAATCTCATCATTCATCCTGAATTATATCATCTGTCAGTATGGCATCCCTCAATCCATTATCACAAACAATAATAGGCCATTCAAAAAATAGGATGTCTAAGAACTCTGTGAGAGGTTCCATATACAACATCAATTTTATACACCATACTATCCCCAAGGAAATGACTAAGCAAAGGCCTCAAACAAGACTATCCTAAAAATATTGAAGAAGACCATCAACGAGGCTAGACATGATTGGCATGTTCAACTTAACCTTGCTTTGTGGTCTTACAGAACCAGTATCTGCACCCCAACAAGAGCAACACCATATGCCTTAGTCTATGGATCAGAGGCCATTCTACCTATTGAGGTTGAGCTACCATCACTCCGAGTGTCACTAAATGGGATCATTTCAAATGAGGATTATAGAGTGTCTAGGTTACAAGAATTGGAACTATTGGATGAGCGTCATCAACATGTAGTGGATCACCTGAAAGCCTATCAGCAAAGGATATCTAGAAAATTTCAGGTGGGTGATTTAGTCCTGAAAGAGAACCCCCGTAACCAACAATATCGAGAGAAGAAGGGGAAATTTGAACCCAACTGGCTAGGTCCCTTTGTTATTGTGTTAGTCTTCATATCAGGAGCATATTAGTTGTCCACACCAGAAGGGGATTTTTTTGATGAACCCCTCAACAGATTGCATCTCAAAAGGTTCTACACCTGAATCATCTAATGCATTGGAAATAGTCCTGAAAAAATACAAAAACATTAGAAAATGTCCTGAAAAAATAGCCCTGCCTTGATGAAAACCTGGCAAACAAGCGTCTTGGTAACAACAAAAAAATACAAAAATAAAAAAAATAAAAAAATAAAAAATAAAATCATAAAATCTGAAAAAGTGCAATAAAAACAAGTAATGAAAACCTGACAACAAGCACTATTTGTGATAGGTTAGATTTTCCATCTATTTGAGCATGCCAACCATTCTCTTTCACCATCAATCTACCTATTAGTGGAAAGCTTTGTGTACATATCCTGGCATCGTAGTCGAGTCTCACCCTAGACTGGGGGAAAAATATTGAACTCACTAGGGGCAATAAACTTTGAGCTTGAACAACAGACAAATAACAGTAGTACAACACAACCCAAAACAATGATCATAGTGTGACTCAACATTGAACATCAATCACACAAACATGAACACATCAACCATCCATATCAAACAACCAAATCAATCAAACCAAAAGCACAATTCAAATGGATGATTGTTCTTCTAAATCAAGGATTTATCACTGTGGCATGAATGTTCAACCATTGAACTTTGATTTTTTTATCATATCTCTGGAGCAAATTGATGATGCATTGAACTAGAGAAGCCAGGAAGGAGTATGATTTTTCTTTGTCTGTTGTCTGTGAGTTGATCATTATTACTATGCAAATTATCATGGGACGTGCTCTAAAAAGTATTACTAATGACATTTCAAATTTGCATAGGAAAATGGTTAACTCTTGTTTGTTTACACAAGCAATACTCAGGTCATCTCAGTTTAATTATACTTAGATGCTTGTGTTAACTTGCAATATCAAAAATCATGGAAGTAGTACTCAGGTCATCATGGTCTAAATATACCATTGATGTTTGTACTCACTTTCAACATTTTAAAGGCTCAATGATAAAAAGCACGACAAATCAGCTGTTACGAATGACAACATATGCATATTAGATTTGCATGGTTAAGTTAGATTGCATCCATGTTAGCGTGCATCTATATCTATAGGGTTTCCAAAGCTGCAACAATTTCACAATGATGTTATCTCTGGCACTAATGGATTGAGTACACTTGACATTACCAAAAACACATCATTCTCAAATAGAAAACACCTTAGTTGCATTCTCATTTGCATACATTAGAAAACATTATCACATCATTCATCCACCCATGCATAACATCATAATATTTGCATCAAAAAACACAAAAAGATGTGCATTGCATCTCATTTACATAATCAAAATCATTTCATATAGTTGCATTAATAAAATGGTCCAGTAAGCTTAAATGAGTGAGTCTCTTCAGATTTCCAAGAAAGTTGGAAAATATGTCAGGTTTTGTGAAGCTTAACTTAACAAATAATCAACTGACGACAACCTTCCCACAACTCTTTGAAGTTGGATAGATTCACTCAATTAAGCTTAAGACCTTAGAGGTTTTGAAGTCTTGTAAACTCAGTTAAGCATAATCATTTGCATCACATAATCATAATTCATCTTACAAAAAATCATCCATATGTCATCCCATCATCATTACATCCATACATAATCAGTACAAACATCACATAAACATCATACATCACTTGCATAATCAAATCCATCTCCCATAGCATAAAACATCATTTGCATAAATCCATAAAGCATATAGAATCATTAATCATATCATCATTGCATACATAACATAATCATCATTGCATGCATTAATCATATCATCATTACATACATCCCATAATCATCATCACATAAGCATCATCATATAAACATCATAAACACATAAGAATTAGGTACCATCACATTAGCATATATTCATCCATTCATCGCATCATCCATTTGCATGAGAAAAGTATAAAAACATAAAATGCATCATATTTCATTGGCATAATAGGATCCATCACATACATCATTCATAAAGCATCATAGAACCATAACACATTAGTTGCATCATCATTTGCACCCATATCATATCATATCATCATCATCATATAGTGTAAATAATAGAAATTAAATGCATCCATCATAATCATCATGATCATCATCATAACATAGAAATCAAATGCATCCATCATAATCATCACAATCATCATCATATAAACATCATATAGACACATAGATCATAATCATTGCCGCATATCATATAACCTCAAAATCGTAATGTCAAAGTGTACAAGGATATCCAAAGGTATAAAGAGATACATCAATATCAAAAATGGCAATGTATCATAATGTCTAAAATCAAAGAGGTGCAACATTGATGTCTTAACTGAAATCAAATAGGTACATCATCAATGTCTCATATACATCAGTGTATACATGGCCAAAATACATCAAAAAATCAAAAATCAGAGCTATGTCATGCTTTCCCCAGACGGTGCTGGCACCACATGACTAGGGCCTCCCCCACCAGATGGACTAGTACCTCCTCCACCAGATGGACCTGAACTAGGATCTCTCCTATCTCCAAGAATTGGTTGTGTAACACCCATGCTAACAGTGTGAGACTGAGACCTGCCTGACCGAGACTATGCAAAGCTCTCCCGCCACTTTGGAGGAATGACATCATGATATCTGACCTGGTAGAACTCAGCCTCTTGAGTAGTATGACGTACCTCTCTGAAATAGTTTGATGACCCGACAACCACTGTAGCTTGCTATAATCTCTTAGTAAGGCCCTCAGCCTGGTCAACTTGTCATCTTAGGGCATCCCTCTCTGCAGTCAGCATGCCAATCTACCCCTGCATCTATCCCTGTGCCTGTCCCTGGGCCTGAACTTGGGTAAGCTGGGCCTGCACCTATTGTACCTATTGCTTTGTTGCATCTCGCTTTGCTGTCAATACAGTGATCTGCCCCTGGGACTGCGCTAGTAAAGCCTACACCTACTCTAGCTGACCCTGCAACATCTGAACCTATACCTGAAGAGCAGTTATCTGTGTCTATTGTTGTTGTGGTGACAATCTGATCTCCACGTGTTGCTGAGAGGGGACAACTAATGATCGCCTCTTGTGAGGCACTCTCATCTCTCCAACATCTAGCCTTGGTCCTCCTCCACCCTCATCTTCTCCCCCATCACTCTCATCACCATCACTATCATCACTACTATCCTCCTCCTCCTTCTCCTCCTCCTCCTTTGCCTCCTCTCTTCGCCGTCTCCGCCCATGACTTATTGCCCCCTCCTCCTCTAGCAATGGCGCTAGCTTATCCAAAATGGTGATCCATGGGAACATATGCATGAACATGTACTGAGCATACTCCTCTGATATCAGAGCATTTATAATATCTAGATGAACATCCCAAGGGATGACCTGTAAACCTTGGAAATGTTGAACTACTACATCATAGGACAAAACTGATCCCCAATCTATAGCATCCTTCCATCGCTGTGCATAGTGGGCCACTCCCTGGGGTATCCCTTGCACTCTGCCATATTGTCTGAGTACCTGCAATAGCAAAAACCTCTCAATAATAAAACAAGTTCGGCCAATCAGATAAATCAACTGACACAAAAATGACATCTTTGTATCATCCTCAGGCCACTGCTCACAATCTAGATAGGGCCTCCATACTATAGACTCAAGATAATCTAGGGTCCTCCTCCAGTACTTGAGTTTTCCTAGCATAGGCTGAGCAAGTCGACCAGCATAAATGTGTACATATGGCCTCATGGCTAGCCGTTGTCTGTCTCCCACTAGTCGTGCAACTGCTATGTGCACCCAGGTCCAGACTTGAAGCAATGTAACCCCTGTTGTTAAACTTGCCCCTCCAAAATAAACAACCTGATGCAAATCATGGTACAAGTGTGCAAGCATACATCAATCCCATGCATATCGAGTTCCATGAGCAATCATTCTCTCCAGGATCCACCCCCATCCAACTGACAGTCCCTTTGACCTGTGATGAGGACAAAGGAACCCTCCAATAATCTAGCTAACATAGAAGACAATGTGGCATACACATCAACCATTTCCCTCTAGGGAATCTCATAGCCGCATATGGTATCATCCTCAAACAACCTGTGTAGTGCATTAGTCCCGTCCTGCTCCCGAGAATCATATAATATAAGCTCTCCAACCACGGGTATCCACAAAATCCGGTATACACCCTCGGGAGTAACTATGATCTCACCAGTGGGAAAATGGAAGGTGTTATGTTCACTATGCCACCTCTCCACTAAAGCTATCAGTAAACCCATATTAACCCTAATATGGGGCAAATATATGAGATATGACAATCCACATCATGCAATAATGGCTACTTAGGCGGCATCAGGTGTCAAATCAACTCTCATGTCCTTGGGAAGCACTCTCTAATCTGTAAGCTCGTCAATGACTCCTATCATCACAAAATATTGCAAATCATCTAATCAAATCAATCACTCAATCAACATCAATCAGTCAATCAATCAACCTATCAATCTAATAAGCTCTGGTGAGACTTTGAGAAAATCTCGTGAGCATCAATATATCACTCAACCTTGCCTATCATGAGGTTTATCAATCAATAAATGCACCTCGCCTATCATGAAGTTCATCAATCAATTTAACCTCACCTATGATGAGGTTTATCAATCAATCAATGCACCTCGCTTATCATGAGGTTCATCAATCAATTTAACCTTGCCTATCATGAGGTTTATCAATCAATCAATGCACCTCGCTTATCATGAGGTCATTTAATCAATCAGCCTATAATTGATCCTCTCCTATCATGAGGTCAATTATCATCATCCTATCATTGCATCTCACCTATCATGAGATCAATGGACATCTATTCTATCAACATCATCAATCACATCAAATCACAAGCTGACATGATCAAACATCATTGAAATCAAGGAGTCTAATCAAGCAAATCATCAATCTGGTCTAAAAATTCACAAATGTGCTAGAATATTCTTTCTATGCATTGAAAAACCCTATGCACTAGAAAAATTCATCAATGCACTAGAACAAAGGTTCTATGCACCAAACTACCCAATGCACCATTTCATTTCATCTATGCACTGGAATAGGGTCCCAATGCGCTGATTCACCCTATGCGCTAGTTCATTGCATCAATGTGCCACCTCATTCCACCTAAGCGCTAAAAGACTCTATGCACCACAACAGTTATCAGATGTGCTACTTTGGAAAACCTATGCACTAAATCACCTATGCGCTAGTTCATTTTCTCTATGCGCTAAATCGCTAACCCTATGCGCTACTTCATTCTATGTGCCACAATAATTATCAAATGCACTATTTAGGTCTTCCTATGTGCTAAACTAAGAAAGCTGAATTCAAAACATGAAAATGGAGGGAAAAATGAAATGCACAAATCACGAGGCAATTTCAAGGGGTACATACTGGAGGATCGTACGCCACCGGGTGGTTGTGCCGTCGCATGTGCTTGAAACGATGAGTGTGGTAGGGGATCACCATTATGCTCTAAATTTGCAAAAATCACTCTCACTCTCTAGTTTTCAAATCACAAATGCTCAAATGAACTTCTAATCACACTTTTTAACCTTTTAAGGTTAATTAAGTGGCATTTTTATGGGGATGTTTTATTTTATTTTCAAAGGGGCTTTAATTCATCAAATCATCACTAGGTGACTTTAACATCATTTTCGGGAGATAAATCATTTTTGAAGCATAAAATTTTGAGATCATCATCAAATCATTGAAAAATCATCAAAATTTTCACAAATTCCAAAAATTCCAAAAAATTCAAAAATTCACCAATTTATCTCCCAAGGGGGCATATATCCATCATCACCTGAAAATCAGTGTCTGGGGCATCAATTTTTTTTTCTTGGCATCAGTATCAAATTTTTCTTTGAAGCAACATGTAAACACATTACTTCAAAGAGGGGCAAAATGTATACACCTAAAATCAGTTAGGACATTTAATTAATTAAATACTAGTTATTTAATTAATATTTCAACTACTTATAAACAAATTCTCAATTTATTTATATAGTTCATATCTTCTAATTCTCCAAATCTAAAATCACATTCCTCTAATTTAATTAAATAAACAAATTTCTAAAGCTTGTTTTATTTAATTAATTCTCACTAATCCCAAATTTAAAATTCAAGCACATGTCTACAACTTTTCATGCCACCTCACCAAGGTCACATGAAATTAAATAATTCTAATTTTTAATTAGATTATCTTCAACAAATTTTCAAACACATGGCTTATTCCTCACACACTTCTTCAACAAACTTTCAAACACATGGTCTTTTTCTCACACACTTGATTCCTCCATCCATTTGGCATGTTGTCTTTGGTCAAGGGAACATTCTTCTTGATTCTCTCCATCTCCACCGTTCATCCCTCTTGTTTGAATTTGGATCGTCGATCACTACCATATCACAAGATGCTTGGAAAAAGCCTATAAATACAACCCTTTGCTATAGTATTTGGCATCCCACATTTGAGTAGAGTTATCATGCAGGAATAGCTTTGGGGCATTGGAGTATTTAGAGTCTATAGTTAGAATCATGTTTTACTTTATAGGTGCATATAGAATCATGTTTTGCTTTATAGTTGCATTTTAGATTATCACATCACTAATCATTTGAGCATATGCAAAATCATTTTAACTTCTTATCACAACATTTGTATCACATAGTTTAGCAACATTATCCATTCATCATAATCTCCATTATCATAGCATCATAGCTTTCATCATATAGTTTAATATAGGACCTTAGTTTTCTTGCATTTTGAATAGCATATCGTCTCTCAAGTTGTCATTTTAACAACCATAGTGCACATACAAAATTTGAGATCCAAATGGCTTAATAAATCCTTGAGATTAGAGAACAATGGAACGTTTTTAAAGATTTGTTTTTCTGCAAATAGAGTAGTTCTTTGATTAAAATCTTTCATGTAATACGTTTCATTGGTGTTTGTGTTGATTTAATAACAATTCCCACATTTCACACACACAATGTCAGTCAAGGAATACACAGAAGAGTTCTACAAATTGGTGATTTGGTCAGGCCATAGTGAAGAGGATTTGGAAAAGGTGACAAGGTATTTGAATGGGTTGAGATATAGTCTACATGATGAGTTGAGTTTAGTGTCACCAAGAACTTTGGAGGAAGCATACCAGTTTTCCATTAAGGTAGGAGGAGAAGATTATGAGGAAGTAGAATCAACACGGATGAGGTAGAGGACAGGGCTATGCAAAAGAACGACAACAACACCATCAAGGTGAAGAGGCAAGTAGCTCTAGAGGGCAAGCTAACTCAGAAAAAGGAGGTTATCAGGATAGAGGAGAAAGATTTGTTAGAAGTGATGGACATTAAGGAAGAAGCAAAGGTTTTGTAGGTAAATGTTTTAAGTGTAATCAGTATGTGGGTCACAAGAGTTGGGAGTGTCTATAATTTTCCCAAGGAGGTTACACAAGACCTGAAAGAAGGAATCAGGTGGTGCAAGTAGATTAAGAGAGTGTAGGATCAATTTATCCAAGAAAGGAAGAACCTCAGTTAGGAGAATCTCTTTTGTTCAAAAGAGTGTTGCTGAAACTACCAAAGGAGAGTCATGAATTTGTTGGCAACACAAGGGCAGACAACTGAGAGGGGGGTTGAATTAGTTGTCATAGAAATTATACAAATTAAACTTATTCTCAGATCTGATAAATAAACATGAAAGCATCAACCATCACCACATCAAAGCACACATAACACCAAGATTATTTACATGGAAACCCTGTTAGGGGAAAAACCACGATGGAGGTTAATCCATAAGATTATACCTTGTTAAAAGTATAAAAGTATTATAAATGGGGAATGCACATGCATTTAGGCACACTGCCTAGAGCTCACTGCTCAAATACAAAAGGCTTACTGCCCAAAGGAAGACTCACTATCTTACAATAACATTCAGATTACATCCAGAAGATTTTGAACTGAGAAAATAACATCTTCTAATGCCTGATTATAGTTCTGGTTAAGCACATAAACTCTTCTTCGCACTTTACTTTTGCCTTCAAAAGATTAGAACACTATTCACACTTAGCACACATCATACATCACACTCTATGCCATCAAATGGTATAAATAATCGATCATATACATCTGCAACTAAGGATAACATCAACTACATGTCAACCCAATAAAATATAAAACGTGTACAAACTGTCAGTCCAAAACAATAAACAATTTATTAATGTGGACCAAACAATGTCAGCCAAAACATAGTAAGGACCCAAAAAAACATCCTCAAATATAGAACACCTTCAAAAATTATGCCTCGAAGATTCGCAACATGCTACAATCACCCTATCGGCCATGATCATGGAAAAACATGAACTCACAAAAGAAAATAACCAATCGCGAGCACAACGATCAATGCAGACCAACAACATAAATAGAGCACGATCTAGAAACATCCACAAGCATCATGAATCACGATAGAAGCATCCACAACAAATCAAATTACTAGAATCACATCATCTTCTTTCAGGAACACTAGCTAAAGCAACAAAACAATTGTCAGAACACAGATACTCATAACTCAATCAAATCTTCATGCGAACCTCTGAAACTTCATGTGGATAAACTAGATATACTTGTCAACAAACCCTTTAATCCACAACCTCTTATCATCAATATACTGAGCTAGCCACCATATTGAACTTCACTACATCACCGACAACCTACAACTTATTTTATTACAATTTTCTCAATATCCTCAACATATACAACCTTAAAGACATTAATGCCAATAGTGTTGACATCAATGACAATCACATATCAGCAATATCCAACAATCTCCCTTTTTGGCATTGATGGCAACACATGATGTGAAAAACACCATCAACGATACTTTCTCTTAGCACTTTCTCCCCCTTATATTTGACTCTTTTCTCCTTAACTCTTTCACAGTTTTTCGCATGACTCTTCTCCCCCTTTGACATCAATGACAAGGATACACATTATATTTCTTCACACAAGCTATGAACCACATTTCTGAACATCTGACTACTCCCCCTGAGTAGCAGCCACCAGAACATCAATCCAGATAACAAGATATGACTATGAAATGCACAGACTGATGCAAGTCAATGCAACTTAATTCTGATTAGGAGGGGTAATCACCCCTAGCTTCCCTCTAAGATACTCAAAATTATCCTTAGGCAAGGGCTTGGTAAAGATATATGCAATCTATTCCTTAATGGGCACATACTCCAATTTGATTTCCTTTTCACTCACCTTCTCTCTCAGAAAGTGAAACTTGATAGATATATTCTTGGTTTTTGAATGCAACACCGAATTCTTAGAAATGTTAATTGCTCTTGAATTATCACAAAATATAGCAATAGGTTCATCATACACAACTCTGATATCTTTTAACATCTGCTTCATCCACAATACTTGAGTATAATTTTTAGCAGCAACAATGTATTCTGCCTTCGCAACAGATAAAGAAATGGCATTCTACTTCTTAACCATGAAATCAACTTCTTTCCCAAGAAAAATGCACCACCACTAGTACTCTTTCAGTCATTCGCATCTCCTACCCAATCATCATTAGTAAAAGCACTCAAAGTAAGGTCATCTTCTTTAGGATACCATAGGCCAAAATCGACTGTCCCCTTCAAGTACTTGAAAATCCTCTTCACAACTGTCACATGATATTCCTTTGGATCAAATTGAAATCTTGCAACAATGCATACAACATTCATGATATCAGATCTAGTTTGAGTCAAATAGAGCAATCCACCAATCATGGATCTGTATCTAGTCTGATTTGTTTTAGGAGAATCATCATCTTGTGTTAACTTACATCCGGTCACCATAGGTGTACCAACTGGCTTTGAATCTTTCATACCAAACTTCTTTAGCAATTCTTTCACATACTTGGACTGAGATATAAAGATCCCTCTTTCTAGCTGAGTAATTTGCAATCCCAAAAAGAATTTCAGTTCTCCAATCATAGTGGTGCAGCCACAGTAGAGGGTCCTCAAAGAGAACAATCTAGACCGTGCAATAAGAGTCACATAATGGAAGCAACACAAAAATTGGAGGCAAATGCATATTCAAACTTTCTTATTAACATAAATATCAATTACAATCAGCCGACAACATCTAAGCTTATAGATTGGGTTCACAAGCCTGATACAACATGCTCAAAATACAATATTCATATATGCTCCTTAATGCGAGCAAAAATATTACACATCCAATCTAACTTAATCTACCTAATCAACTTCCTCGTTATAATGATCTATTACAAGCTTTATATCATATATGTAGATCTAGAATCTTCCGCGTCGACCAAAGATCATTACAATCTCCAATGAAAGAAAATGTAACGTGTGCATGAATAGGTCAACCTCAAATTTGAATTACTCCTCGGTGAATACATAGGATGAAGTTTGGACCTATAATTAAGGTCGGGGACACTCCACTGAACAATTCGAATCACACCATCAAGATCCAAAAGTTACAGGAAAGATCCACAAGTGATCAAACTAAAAGTTAGGCTTGAAAATTATTCTGGTGTCAGTTCAAGAAACTGCCACTAAATCCGGAAGTAATAACTTGCCGGAAAAAGATCCAATCGCGCTCAAATCTTGGAATAAGGAAAATGAACATGTCCACAATGTAAACATAGATCCATAGGGTTTGGTGAGAAAATATGATGAATCCACTAACTTGAACTGAACAAGAATTAAACAAGAACAAAAACTGAAAGAGAATATTTTTGGTTGATGCAAGATTGCCAAGAACCAAGGATGCTCCTACATCAGACATTCAAGGTTATTGAAAAGTGAGTCCCTCACTTTGTTGGGGCTAAAGGAAAACCAATACAGTCTACCTCAGCCTGAGAAATCCAAGAATAATCCTCCACTGGTCTGCCTTTCCACTTCATAAGATATTCTTTGTACTGTCTTCCACGAGTTTTCCTCCCATCTCTGATATCCAAAATCTCTTTAGTCTCATCTAATCATTTTTTAGGAAATTGATTCTCCAATTTTGCTTTACTGCCTTCACTGAATTCTGTTTCATGGTACTGATGTAGATCTACAATGTTGAATATAGGTGATATACCCATGTCATCTGGTAACTCCACTTCATATGCATTTCTTGAATCAAATTTCTTCAAAATCTTACAGGGTCCAAACTTCCTCATCTTGAGCTTATTGTATGTGCTAACTAGAAATCTTTCCTTCCTCAAATACACCATCACTTCATCTCCAACTTTGAACTCCTTATGTCTCCTCTTTTCATCTACTTGCTCCTTATACTTCTGGTTCATATCTTCCAATTGTTGTTTTACTTGAGTATGCACTTTCTTCATATGTTCTACAAATTCCTCTACTTCTGCACTCCTTTTATCTTCCATACTAATGTCTCACAATTTTGATATACCTCTAGGATGAACTCTAGTAACAATTTCAAAAGGTATTTTTCTGGTACTCCTATTCATTGAGTTATTGTAAGCAAACATTGCTTATGCAAGGACTAAATCCCAACTTTTGGTCTTCTCTCCAACCAAACATCTCAACAAATTCCCCAAAATCCTATTTACTACCTTTGTCTGTCCATCTATCTGTGGGTGAAAAGTAGAATTGAACTTCAAATTTGTCTTTAACTTCTTCTAAAGTGTCCTCCAAAAGTAACCAAAAAAATTTGTATCTCTGTCTGAAACAATACTCCTAGGTAATCCATGCAATCTGACCACTTCCTTGAAAAACAAGTCCACTATATGTACTTCATCTGTTGTCTTCTTACAAGGTATGCAATGTGCCATTTTAGAAAATCTATCCACCACCACAAATATAGAATCATTATTGTGTATATGGAAATATGACTATCATAAATGAATTCAAAACACAATCAATAAAATATTAGATCAAAGAAACTAAAAGAAAAATAAATAAACAAACTGTTTATGACAACTTCTTTGAAGTCGTTCTATTGCTCTCTATCTCTAGCATTTCGTTGGTTCAAGTTGCTCTCAGATCTTATGATGCCAAGCTTGACGAAATGGACTACTAGTGAATGAGATTTAAATTGAAATGCATACTATACTAAGATGCAAGATTATTGCTATGATATGATGAGATTATTGCTAAGATATGATGATTACTGAAATGCTAAAGATGTAAATGTATAAGCATAATTACGTGTATGTCTGTGTGTCTGTGTGTAACCAATGTTTGGATTCACACCTGTATTTATAGAGTTTTTAGAGGATTTTGATTGGCTAAGTTGGTCAATGGTTGTGATAATTCCTGACAGATCGAACGATCAAATAGGGATGAGACTGGAGAGAAAAATAGAAGAAATCGAATAAAGCAGGATTTTTCCATTTTTATGGAAGAGATAAGATGAGATGATTTAAAAATCATCTTTTTTTTAGAAGATAATGGAAAGATACTGAGAAGATAAATAATGAATTATCCAATTCATTTATTTATTTATGGGTGCATGTTGATTTTTCCTAATTAAATAAATATTCAATTAAGATTTTTGAGGAAATCAGAAGATCTCATAATTAAATAAAATATCTAATTATGATTTTGAAGAAAGCAGAAGATCTTTAATTAAATAAAAATATTTAATTAATTAGAAGAAAGTTTTAAATAGAAGAAAAGAAATATTTAAATTTAATTAAAACAAAAGATTTAATTAAATTCAAACAGATGATAATTAATTTAAATAAATAAAATGTATTTATTTAATTAATCAAGTAGACATGTGAAATAATTAAATAAAATAAATTTATTTAATTATAGTGGGAGAATAAATTGAATGAACAATATAATTAAATTGATTAAATTTAATTACATTGTAGAAGACTTTAAAAAAATTAATTAAATAATAAATATTTAATTAAATGTCAGGATTATTTAGATATGACCAATTTTATGCACATACATTTTTCCCCTCTTTGAAGTGATGTGTGAAACGCATTGCTTCAAAGAAAATAATTTTTTTGCCCCTGATATATTTTTGATGCTGATGCTGATGATGCCCCCTCGGGAGGTAAATAACAAATGATGACAAAACTAGATTGGATGGTGATATTCTGCTGGTAATTTAGTGATTTAGCTCCTGATATGTGGTGTAAAATATGCCCCTGGTGAAAAATAAAATAAATGTCATAAAAAACCCACCTTAATTGACCCATATAAGGTAAAGGGGGTAAAAGTAGAAGTCATTTTCACCTTTTGACTACAGTGATTTCGATGCTCTGACAGTGACATAGTGAGATGTCGATCCCATTTCACACGCATAGATTTGAGTGGGCCCGTCGATTTCAGAGACCAGCTACGTATGGACCACCAGTGAGTCGATTAAACCCTTTATGCTTCAAAATTTTGTGATTTTGATCAATTTTTTTATGTTTGTTGCACGGATTTAGGTTTAAAAATGCCATTTTAGCGCATCCACGAGTCTGTGTTAGCGCATTCAAAATTTTTTGTAGCGCATATAGGGTGTTCTTTAGCACATTTAGGTGTAGGTTAAAACTAGGTGTTCTAGTGCATACGAAGTGTAGTTGAGCACTTATAGGATAGAAGCCCGCTAGAAAAATTTAGCGCATCTAGGGCACATAATCACACATTTAGGGATTAGCGCATCTAGGGTATGAAGTAGCGCATTCGTGGGGTATCTTAGCGCATATAGGGTTTTAGCGCTTATAGGGAAAACTTTAGTGATTTTAGGGTGCAAAAACGTGCATACAGAGTTTTAGCACTTTCGAGGTAAACTGTAGCGCTTATGAGTTTTAGCGCATCAGAGGCACAGAGTAGCGCATCCGGGAAAATTTTGGCAGAATGCCATTGTGATGAAAAATGATGGTCTAAATTGCTTCTTTGGTCAATAGATATAGAAATTAGTTTGCCATCGTGCTGATATGGATAGAAATGATAGAAAATTTGATGATTAACTGATAACTTTGCTTCTCCAGAAATGAAAAACAAAGAGTAGATAGTTGATAACTTTGTTTCCCAAAAATGAAAAACAACGAGTAGATTGATTGACTGATTGTGTGATAACTTTTCTTCTCATGAATGAAAAACAAAGAGTAGATTGATTGATTATTTGATAACTTTGCTTCATATGAATGAAAAACAAAGAGTAGATTGATTGATTGTTTGATAACTTTGCTTCATATGAATGAAAAACAAAGAGTAAATGTCTGATATGGGTCACTGATATGATGCGTTGATATGATTCTCTAATTAATTTGATATGGTTCATTGATATAGTTCACTTGATAGATAGAGCACATGATATGAGTCTGATTAATTGTCCATGTGATGACCAAAAAATAGGAGGTTTTCGACAACCTCCAGATTAGAGAGCAGTCCCCGATATGTTGGGATCGGATAGGAGAGTTGACTTCGACAGAGGTACAGTGGATAGGTGCCTGTGGACTGGGATTCTTGTTGACTATCCCGCGAGGGATTCGAGTCAACAGGGGGTTGTTGACTGCATTGGAAGGGAGGTGGCATTCTGATCATAACACCTTTCATTTGCCGACTGGTGAGATTATTGTGACACTTGAGGACGTGTACAGGATTCTAGGGATTTCTGTGGTAGGTGCCCTTGTGGTTTATGACCACAAGGAGATAGGAGGGACTGAGGCATTGAGAAGGATTTGTGGTGACATGTCGATAGCAGGATATTGGGTGTCGTGGGTGGATTTCAGTAGATATCTAGCCTTGGTTTCCATGTTGGCTGCATTCATTGGGGGCTTCCTTGGACTAGACCATCGGTCGAAGGGATTCTCAGTTGGCTGGGGTAGGATGCTGGAGTGGATGGTGATGTAGCCGCAGAGGTATGCCTAGGGGAGCTGCATTTTGGCTCATTTGTATCACAATCTACATCAGGTTGTATATCGAGGGTCGAAGAGTTTGGCCAGTGGTGTGACACTGCTCCAGATCTTGGCATGGGAGCATATTGCAGTTATGAGGCCGGAGTGTGCAAGGGCTAGGCCACCAGGCAGGCCGTATGTGGAGGCATATTCAGGTGCACTTGTCCAGCCCAAGTTGGGCAAGTTGGAGTATTGGCGACATGTGCTGGATGATTTGGATTCAGTTATATGGAGGTCGTATACAGATTGTGACCCCTGGGGCACAGATCATTTAGAGATGCCCTTTGTCTGTATACCTCGACATCTGATAGGATGAACCCCATATATTATTGAGATATTTTTGGCTTTGTGGGTTTAGAGACAGTATGGATTTACGCAGGGGATGCCATAGGGAACTGCTCACTATGGGTGGCACAAGGATGATCTTGGATGGGGACGTTGTATTACCTATTAGGTGGCATATACAGAGTATTCCAACTTACAGCCTGAGGTATGGGCATATAGGCCAAAGGTGACAGACGTAGGGATGTCAAATGAGTACTTAGTGTACTTTCATACACATCAATTTCCATGATTTACATGCACCGATGAGCCAGGGCCCATTGTAGTAGTACAACAGCCAGGGGTGGAGAGGCAAGACAATGTGGTCGACATAGAGTAGGCGGTGGGTGGAGGAGAGGATGTGGCCGATGGAGAGCAGGCGGTGGGTGGAGGAGAGGAGGAGGAGGAGAGCGGAGATGAGGAGGAGGGAGACTAGGATGAGGATAGCTCAAATGATGGGGATGATGGGAGTGATGGTGGTGGGGAGGAGGAGAGGGCAGCGAGGCAGAGGTTAGACAACCTAGGCAATGCTTAGGTTGTATGGAGGCCTAGATCTGGTGGCAAACCACAGACCGTTATAAGGGTTTCCTCCTCATTGCAGCAGGCACAGATAGACATGCTGCAGACCTAGGTATAGGTTGTTCAGGGTCAGCTAGGGCAGGCTCAGAGTGTGATAGTGTAGTTATAGGCGTAGCTTGCACAACCACAGGTTTAGGCACATACATAGGCACAGGTATCTCAGCCTGCCCCAAACCCACATATATCCTAGTTGATGACAAAGAGAGATGCATTTAGACGGAGGGCAGTGGAGGCCGAGGGCGTTGCTCTGAGGCACATGGGCACTATAGAGAGTGCATCTTTATGAAAGGCTATTACAGAGGGTATGGAGATGGTGAGAGAGGCAGAGTACTACCGTGTCAGATATGAGGAGTTATGTCCTCCTGAGCGCAGAGAGCCATTCCCACGATCCCACACTAGGACCAGGAACAGATCACAGACACGTACACAAAGCCTAGGGGTTACTAGGCCTTGGCAGGATCTAGATGCAAGTACTAGTGGCAGGCCACCTCCTTCCGGACCAGCTCCCTCAGGGGCATTGACCAGCTAGTTTTTATGATGTTGTGATGGAGATATATTGCACACATGTATATCATTTTTGGAGCATGTATATTGATTTTGATCATATCCCATGTATCTCTCTTTGGAATTTTTAGTTTCATTGGTCATTGGACATATGTATTATTTATGATGAGTGATGATATGTAGCGGCGATGATTTTTGATGATGTGATGTGCATCTATGAGATGATGATGTGATATGCATTTATTTCTATATGTTATGGATTTTGATATGTATTTTAATGATTTGATGGCTTAACATGATATGCAGGATGAGTTGATATGATGTTTTTATGATGATGAAAAATGATTGATGATGTGTACTAATGATGTCATGTAGGTGGATGATCGATGAGGTGATTATGAGAATATGTCATGGGATATTTGATATGTTTTATGAAAAATTTTGTTTGGAAAATGATATGAAAATGTATGTATGGAATATTTTTTTTTTGGATTTTCAAATGTAAGTAAATAATGATAATATGATGGAAAATGAATCTTTGTGGTTGTGATATGCATCATGAATTTGTAATATGCAATGATAGGAAAAATGATAGGATGATTAACGAGATGATATGAATGTAATGTGACAAATGGTATGAAATGAAATGATTAATAATAATGTGATAATTAAATGAAATGATTAATAATGAATGATAATGATGAATGATAAGTGAAATGAAATGAAATGCACGATAATGAAAATGATAAATGAAATGATAAGTGATAATGAAATGAAATGAAGTGAATGAGATGCTAAATGAAATGAAATGAATAATAATGAGATGGTAAATGAAATGATAAGTGAAATGATAAGTGAAATGATAAATGAAATGATAAGTGAAATGATAAATGATAAGTGAAATGATAAGTGAAATGATAATGAAATGATAAGTGAAATGATAAACGAAATAATAAGTGAAATGATAAATGATAATGATATGGAATGATAAATGATAAGTGATAAAGAAAATGATAAATGAAATGATAGAAGTGTAATAAATGAAATGATAAATGGTAAATAAAATGATAAAAGTGTAAAATGAAAATGAATTGAATATAAAAATGATAAAATGTTAATGATATGAAGATGATAGAGAATCTAAATGATATGCAAATGAATGATAAATGATAAATGAAAGGACCTAGATGAAATGATAATGATTAATGATAATGAAGATGAAAGGTGATGATGAAACAAATGTTCGAATGTCCTCCACAAATAATCCAAAGAGACATGGCAGCCGTTGATGTTCTTGTTAGCCTTTCAAAAACTCTGAGGCAAATCCAATATGCAAATATGTACAATGATCTAAAATGAAATGCAATTAAATGAAACGAACCATTTGTTGAGCTTTTTTCCAGCTTTCCTGAATCATCATAGAGTGTTTTAAAATGTTGGAAGTATGTACAAGCATCAGAGGGGAAATTAGCACCAATGATGACCTGAGTACAACTTTTATGATTTTTGATATAGCAAGTAAACACAAGCATCGAGGTATAATTGAACCGAGATGACCTGAGCATTTCTTACATAAGCAGACAAAGACTAACCATCTTCTGATGCAAATTTGGAACTGTCATCAATGATAAGCTTTGGAAATCATGTGTCGCGACATATTGGCAATAGATGGATAGTTAACCTCAAGACAACAGACAAAGAAAAATCATTCTCTTTCCTCACCACTCTTTGAAGTGATGTGTGAAACCAAGCATGAAATCCATGCTGATATCCTCCCAAGGTCTCTCTGGAACTGTTAAAGGCTTATAAAATCCATCATTCTAACTACTCCCTTTTGCAACTTGTCAAACTCTGCAACTCTGCACAAATTTCCTAACATCCTTATGAATCTGTGGCCAAAAGTAATTCTCACTTACCAATGCTACTGTCTTATCAACTCCAGCATGTCCTGAAAATCCTCTACTATGCTTTTGTTTCACCAAGTTATCCCTCATTGAACTTTGAGGTATACACAACTGATTCCCTCTAAACAACATATCCTCCTAAATGAAATAATCCAACCACTGATTCCTATCCTTCAAAACTATTTCTTTACAAGCTCTCCAAGGTTTTGCAAAATCCGAGTCTTCCTCATACAAGTTCTTCAATTCATCAAAGCCTAATACCTCCACTCTCATATTTGCCAGTAAATTCCTTCTCCTACTTAAAGCATCAAAAACTCTATTTGAATTTCCACTCCTATGTTTCAAAACAAAAGTATAACTTTGAATTCTACCCATCTCATGTGTCTCTGATTCAACTTACCTTGACTGTTCAAATATTGCAAAGCCTGATCATTTGTATACAACACAAACTCCTTAGTTAACAAGTAGTGTCTCCACTTCTTCAAGGCTTGAAATATGGCATAAAAATCCTAGTCATACACTGAATACCTTCTTCTAGCATCATTCAATTTATCACTGAAATAAGCTATTGGTCTTCCTTCTTGACTTAATACTGCTCCAATTGCATTTCCACTTGCATCAAAGTCTACTTGAAATACCTTACTAAAGTCTAGTAAAGCCAACACAGGTTGCACAGTCACCTTCTGTTTCAACAACTCAAAACTTCGGTCTGCTCCGGATGTCCACCTAAAGTCTTTCTTATCCCCTCTCATTGTTTTTGTCATAGGACTGCAAATAGAACTAAAATTCCTAATGAACTTTTGGTAGAAACTAGCCAATCCATGAAATGATCTTACCTCTCTAATGCTTTCCGGTGTAGGCCATTCCACAATTGCTCTTACCTTCTCAAGATCCATTTTCAATCCATCCATAGATATCACAAATCCCAGATATACCAATTCTTCCTTCATGAAACTACACTTCTTAATGTTTATTAACAACTGCTCTTCTCTCAACATTTGGAAAACTTGTCTTATATGCAACAAATGTTCTTCTCTAGTCTTATTGAAAATCAAGATGTCATCCAAATAGACAATCAAAAACTTTCCCAAGAATCTCTTCAATACCTCATTCATCAGCCTCATGAAAGTACTTGGTGTATTTGTTAGTCCAAAAGGCATCACTAACCACTCATAAAATCCTTCATTTGTCTTGAATGTTGTCTTCCATTCATCCCCTTCTTTGATTTTGATCTGATGATATCCACTCTTCAAATCTATCTTTGTAAAGTATTTAGCTCCACTCAAAAAATCCATAATGTCATCCATCCAGGACAAAGGAAATCTATACTTCACTATGATTTTGTTTATGGCTCTAGAGTCTGTACACATCCTCCATTCTCCATCCTTCTTAGGTGCTAGCACAACATGTACTGCACAAGGACTTAAGATTTCTTTGATCAAACCCTTCCTCAAAAACTCTTACACTTGTCTATTCAACTCTTCATTCTCTATCGATGTTATCCAGTGTGCTACTTTATTAGGCAAACTCTCTCCAAGAATTAGATCCATGCAATGACTAATACTCCTCACAGGTGGCAATCCATTAGGTACATTATCTAAAATGATCTCCTCATACTCTGTCAGCAACTCCTTTATCTCCTCTGGTTTTTCTTCTACATGCTTCAAGTCTTCATCCTTCTTAGGAACCAAGGTATAACACATGTTTTCATGTCTAAATCCATCTGGAAATCTCCTTCAATCAACCAAATAAATTCTAGCACTCGTACAAACCTCAACTTTAGGAACATCCTCCAATGGAAACAAAGTCTACTTCATCCCATTAGCAACAATGGTATATGTATTCTTCTTTCCATCATGAATAGCATGTATATCATATTGTCTAGGCCTTCCCAAAAAAACATGGCATACATCCATAGGCATGATATCACACAAAACTTCATCATGGTAATTTCCTATCTTCAATTTCACCAAACATTGTTCACTTACAAGTATCTTATGCTCATCTTGAATGCATGCTATTTGATAGGGCTTAGGGTGTTTCAATCTTTCCAACTTCAATTTGGTCACCATTTCTTTAGAAACCAGGTTATCAGAGCTTCCATTATCTACAATCACTCTGCAACATTTACCAGCTACCTTGCATCTGGTCCGTAACAAATTCTTTCTATGCAATGGTTCATGCTCCATCTCACTTTGACATAATCCTCTTCTATTCACCAACACTTCTCCATCTTCCTTATTAGATGATCTGACATGATCCTCCTCAACAAAGGTTGTTCTTCTACTGTTCTCTATCTTTTTTCTTGTCTCTCCTTGATTGCATTCAAATGCTCTATGTCCTTCTCCACCACACTTAAAACAAGTTCCCATGAATACTCTTTTCTCCTATCCTCTATCATCTTTTCTATAGCTATCATTCCGGTAACCACCATATCCTCCTCTTCAATACGAACTATCATTCTTACTAACTTATCTTTATTTTGATCTACAAAAGATCTTCTTCCTCGTCTAGTAAAAGTTCTCCCTCTTTGAAATCTTCCACCTCTTCTCTCTATCTCTGATGATGTCTTTTATTCAACTTCTCTTCTACTTTTAGGGCACATTGGTATGCCTCCTCTGCACTCTGCAACTTAATCAAACTGATCTCATCCTATATAGATGACCTCAAACCATTCACATATCTAGCTACTTTCTCGATCTCATCCTCTGAATGTCTAGATCTAATATTCAACTTGTAGAACTGCTTAGTATACTATGTCACACTTGACTCCTTCTGCTTAAAATTTCGCAACTTCTAAAACAAACTAATCTGATAATCTACAGGCATAAACTTTGTCTTTAACTTATTCACCATCTAATCCCATGATTTTATCTTCTCCGTTCCTCTCCTTTTTGTATCTGTCTGAAAATTTTCCCACCAAAGGGATGCATGTCCTTTCAACTTCGTACAAGAAAATTTCACCTTCTTATCTTCAATGGTACCTTCAAAATCAAAATACTTTTCCATCTCTGTGATCCAATCTAGCAATTCTTCCTATACTTCTACTTCTTCATCACTCACATCATCAACTGGTTGACCTCTCCTATGGGACATTTCGACTGCATCTAATCTAGTAGCAATTCCTTTCAACATCTCCACTAAAGTTGGGTCTGCATTTCCACACGCTCCATTTCCTCTACCATTTCTTCTTCCTTCCATCTTTACACAAGTCCTCAATAGATGCAGGGCGGATCCTTAGTCCGCCATCCTACAACAAATCTTCAACAGGACTCTATGAATTCTAGCAATCTCTCACGGATTGAATCTCACTTTGATACCAATCTAGTGCAACCACAGTAGGAGGGTCCTCAAAGAGAACAATCCAGACCGTGCAACAAGATTCACACAATGGAAGCAACACAAAAAATGGAGGCAAATGCAGATTCAAACATTCTTATTATTAGAAATCCTAGTTACAATCGACTGACAACATCTGGGCTTACAAATTGGGCTCATAGGCCTGATACAACATGCTCAAAATACAATATTCATATATGCTCCTTAATGCGAGCGAAAATATTACACATCCAATCTACCTTAATCTACCTAATCAACTTCCTTTGTTCTAATGATCTATTACAAGTGTTATATCATATCAATAGATCTAGAATCTTTTGTGTCGGCCAAAGATCATTACAATCTCCAATGAAAGAAAATGTAACGTGTGCATGAATAGGTCAAACTCAAATTTGAATTACTCCTCGGTGAATGCATAAGATGAAGTGTGGACCTATAATTAAGGTTGGGGACACTCCACTGAATAATTTGAATAACACCATCAAGATTTGCAAGTTACAAGAAAGATCCACAAGTGATCAAACTAACCGTTAGGCTTGAAAATTAGTCTGGTGCCGGTTCAAGAAACTACCACTAAATCCAAAAGTGATAACTTTCTAGAAAAAGATCCAATCACGCTCAAATATTGGAATAAGGAAAATGAACATGTCCACAATGTAAACATAGATCCAAAGGGTCTGGTGAGCAAATATGATAAATATACCAACTTGAACTGAACAAGAACTAAACAAGAACAAAAATTGAAAGAAAATATTTTTGGTTGATGCAAGATTTCCAAGAACCAAGGATGCTCCTGCATCACATAGACATCTCAAACTCACTCTGCATCTCATCAGTAAACTTCATGCACAAACTATCATCTCCTCCAAAAATGATATCATCAACAAAGACTTCAACAATCAAATCTTTATCATGATCAATCTTGAAATACAAATTACTATTAGTAGTACCTTTATTAAATCCAAGCTTCAAAAAATACTTGTCCAATCTGGCATACCATGCTCTTGGGGCTTGCTTAAGTCCATACAATACTTTCTTCAACCGGAAAACCATATCTCCCTGATCAGTCAATTGAAATCCATTAGGTTGCTCAATATACACTTCTTCCAGTTCACCATTTAGAAATGTTGACTTGACATCCATCTGATAAACCTTGAAGTTTTTGTAAGCAACTTAAGCAAGAAATAGTCTCACAACTTCAATCCGAGCAACAGGAGAATTTTTTTCTTCAAATTTAATTCCTTCCATCTGAGAATATCCTTTACACACAAGTCTTGCTTTGTTTCTAACAACTTCACCTTGCTCATTTAGTTCTTTCTGAAAGACCCATTTAGTTCCAATTACATTTTTGTCCTTAGGTCTAGGAACAAGAATCCATGTATCATTCTTCTCAATTTGCAATAGTTCTTCTTTCATTGCTTCCACCCAATGTTCATCTTTGCATGCTTCACTGACACTATTAGGCTCAATATTTGAGATCAAACAATATTCTTCTGCAATTCTTCTCCTAGTTTGAACACCTTTGTTCTTATCACCTATAATATGATCTTCTGAATGATTTAGTCTTACATACCTTGGAGTCTTAGGGTATTCTTTAACTTCAAGCTCTTGTGATCTCACTTCTACACTTCCACTAGTTTCTTCCTTTGGAATGATCTGAACTTGATTTGGAGTCTGAGCTTTCTTTCCTTTATTTGAACTATCATTCTGATCGGCTGAATCATATCCACAGATTCTGGATGGTCTAACTGTGTCTTCATCAACCTTGACATTAGCACTTTCAATTACTTTCCTCAATCTCTTATTGTAGCACCAGTAGGCTTTACTTTTAGTAGAGTAACCAATAAAGATTCCTTCATCACTTCTAGCATCAAACTTTCCTATATCTTCATCTCTTTTGATATAGCATTTACTCTCAAAGATTTTGAAGTATCTAACAGTAGGCTTATGACCAAACCATAGCTCATAAGGAGTCTTACCGGTATCACCTTTGACATGTACCCGGTTGAGAGTGTAAATGACAGTACTCACAACTTCTTTCTAGTAGATATGCGTAACATCATAGTCCTAGCAGCTTCTTGAATTGTCTTGTTCTTCCTTTCCACAACTCCATTTTGCTGGGGAGTCCGCGGGGCAGATAATTGTCTCTTTATCCTTTGCTCTTCAAAAAAAAATTAAACTCACCAGAAGTGAATTCACCACCTCTATCTGACCTCAGACATTTAATATTTAGACCTGTCTTTGTCTCCTTGTAAACTTCTGACTCTAGAAGGACCACACAAGTCAGTATGCACAAGCTCCAACACTTCATTTGAAAAATGTTGTTTGCTTTGGAATGAAACTCTAGTTTGCTTCCCTAACCGACATTCCTTGCATATAGCATTAGTAGGTTTTATCAACTTAGGAAGATCTCTCACTGCCTGAGTAGAATTTATCTTGGTAATATTGTCAAAGTTTACATGACACAATCTCCTATGCCACAACCAAATTTCATCAACTTGAGCAATCAGACAACTTTTACTAGTAGCACTTAGGTGAAAGATATTACCTTTTGTTTTTGTACCAGATGCAATCACATTTTCAAAACTACCCAATTTCTACACTTTCCATTCTTGAATTAAAGATTGTATCCCTTGTCAACCATCTATCCAACACTTAAGAGATTATGCTTCAAACCTTCCACATATAGAACATCATTAGTATTATGCTTACCATCAAGAGAAATGTATCCTTTGCCACATATTACACCAGCTTTGTCATCACCAAATCTTACAAAACCACCATCATACTTTTCCAAGCTCACAAATTTACTTTTATCACCTATCATGTGATGAGAGCATCCACTTTCAATCACCCATTCATCTTTTTCTTCAACTCTGGCAACTAGAGCTTTCTCCACATTTATGCAACTAGTAGATTTAGTAGGTACTCGATCATTTTCCTTGATAGCAATAAATACCCATTCATCCTCATTTAAATTTCCTTTATCAAATTCATCATCTATCACACCTACATTAGTAGCATAATAACACTTTCTTTGGAATCTAGGATTGTTAGGTCTTGGCTTAGGAACTCTTTCCAGACACCTTGAGGCAAAATGACCTATCTTATTGCAAGAAAAACATTTAAGAGGAAATTTCCCTTTATACTTACCTTCTCCTCTAGGTACCCTCTTGAAAATAAGTGCTTCAAGCTCATCTAGTTTTCTCTCTTCTTCTTCAATCTCTCTCATTTCTTGCTCATACTTGGATAATTTTCTAGAAGAACTTTCCCCTGGATCATATCTCTGCTTATCTTTTCCGGAGATGGTAGCTTTGAATACAGATGCTGTCTTAGGAAGAGATTCACCAAACTCACTTAACTCAAAAGTAGCAAGCTTACCAATCAACATGTCTCTCATTACATTTGTCACAGTCTAGATCTCCTCAATAGCACCAACTTTGTGTTTGTATGCAATAGGAAAGGATATGAGCACGTTAGCAACAATCTCTGATTCTTCCAATGTTCCACCAACACATTTGATACTACACACAAGTTCATTCACTCTTTGCATAAAAGAAGTGATGTTCTCATCTTCACCCATTCTCAATATTTCATATTTCCCTTTTAGGCTTTGCAACTTAGCAATCTTCACAGGGGTATCACCTTCATACAAAGTTTCCAACTTTTGCCAGATCTCATAAGCAGTTTTCAGCTCCATTACATTTGTCATCTCAGAATTAGTTAGAGCAGTCAACAATGCTTCCTTAGCCCTAATATTGTACTCGACTTCCTTAATCTCACCTACAGTAGAAGGACCATTATGTGGGATGATATACCTATTCTTTGTAATTGTCCAGTAAGGTTCACCAATGCATCTTAGATGACACTCCATTCGAGTCTTCCACAAAGAATAATTAGTTCCATCAAATCTCAAACTATCCTTCTTATATGTCACCATCTTAGATCACCTCAAGCTATTAAACTTCTTCTGAGGAACCTGCTATGATACCAATTGTTGGCAACACAAGGGAAAACAACTGAGAGGTGGGGGGTGAATCAGTTGTCACATAAATTATACAAATTAAACTTATTCTTAGATCTAATAAATAAACATGAAAGAATAAACCATCACCACATCAAAACACACATAACACCAAGATTTTTTTATGTGGAAACCCTGTTAGGGGAAAAACCACGGTGGAGGTTAATCCACAACATTATACCCTATTAAAAGTATAAAAGTATTATAAATGGGGAATGCAAATGCATTCAGGCACACTACCAAGAGTTCACTGATCAAATACAAACGACTTACTACCCAAAATAAGGCTCACTGTCTTACAATAACATTCAAATTATATCTAGAAGATTTTGAACTGAGAAAATATCATCTTCTAATGCCTGATTACAGTTCCGGTTAAGCACATAAACTCTTCTTCACACTTTACTTCTTCCTTCAAAAGATTAGAACATCATTCACACTTAGCACAAAACATACATCGCACACCTTGCCATCAAATGGTATAAACAATCAATCATATATATTTGCAACTAAGGATAACATCAACTACATGTCGATCCGAAAAAATATAAAACGTGTACAAACTGTTGGCCTAAAACAATAAACAATTTATCAATGTGGACCAAACAATGTCGGCCAAAAAATAGTAAGGACCCAAAAAAACATCCTCAAATATGGAACACCTTCAAAAATTATGCCTCGAAGATCCGCAACATGCTACAATCACCCTATTAGCCATGATCATGAAAAAATGAACTCACAAAAGAAAATCACCAATCACGAGCACAACGATCAATACAGACCAACAACATAGATAGATAACAATCTAGAAACATCCACAAGCATCCACAACAACTTAAATTACTAGAATCACATCATCTTCTTTCAGGAACACCAACTAAAGCAACAAAACAATTGTTAGAACACAAATACTCGTAACTCAATCAAATCTTCATGCGAACCTCTGAAACTTCATGTGGATAAACTAGATATACTTGTCAACAAACCCTTTAATCAACAACCTCTTATCATCAATATACTGAGATAGTTACCATACTGAACTTCATTGCATCACCGACAACCTACAACTTATTTTATTATAATTTTCTCAATATCCTCGACATATACAACCTTAAAGACATTAATTCTGATAGTGTTGACATCAATGACAACTACGTATCAACAATATCCAAGAAAATTGGTACAAAGAAAGGATCTATTCAAAATGAAGTACAAAGCTAAAGGTAAGTGTTACAAATTAATTATTGATAGTGGTAGTATGGATAATTTAGTGGTTGTAGAAATGGTGGATAAGCTAGGACTTTAGAGAGCTAAGCATCCTACTCCCTATAAATTTTCTTGGCTTCAGAAAGGGCATCGGTTGTTGGTAGATGAATAGGCCTTAGTAGATTTTTAGATTGGAAGTTATAAGGATAGCATGATTTGTGACATCATGCCTATGGATGTGTGTCATGTATTGCTTGGAAGGCCTTGGAAGTTTCATAGGAAGGCTATACATGAAGGGAGGAGTAACACATATACCTTTGAAAAGGATGTAAACAAGCATACTTTTCTACCTATGCGTGAAAAAGAGGAGGAGAACGGTAGTAGTAGCAATAGTAGTAAGGTGATGTTGGTTAGAAGAAAAGAGTTTATAAATGATAGAGAGCTAAAGGAAGTTGGGGCAACCATTGTTATTTTGAAGGATGCAAAGATACATGAGATTTTGGAACCGTAGTGCCAAGAGGAATACATGGGCACGAAACTACATGGACAAAGTGTGGAGATAGCAAAAGAAGAAGTTGAAGGTGACTTGATTCTTCAAATTGAGGCCATTGAAAGAGAGTGGCTTGAACTGACAGGAGGTGTGAAAAATAGTGCAACCATTAATGATGAGGTAAGATCTTAGTTTTCAAATCCCTTGGATATAGTTGTAGTTGATTTTCATGAATCTTTCATGATTGCACTAGAGAGGGAAATACAAAACGAATTGGAAAGGTGAAGCAAAGAGAGGTTGTCTAGAGAATGGATGAAATATGGTGACAATGACAAGACGGGGTGTGGAAACAACAATTTGGATTGGGGAATAATTAGTCAACAGAAGTTCAATCTTCCAACAGTTTGGAATCAAATGAAGCTAACTAGTGGGAAGCGAATGAAGGGATTCTTTGGAAAGCGAAGTTCAATAGATGAGGAACATGGAATTCCAAATGACAATGCAGCCAAAAATTTTGTCTCATGATGTAATGGAGTACTTATTCTAGTCATATGCTGGAAGAAAAGTAAGAAGTGAAGGAATAGGTTGCCGGTGAAAAAGATATGGAGTATGTTGCAAGTACATGGAGCTTGAAAGGTTTGTCCTACTACCCAACTCCCTTTGTGAGCTATGCTCACAAACAATTCCCTTAGGAATCCTGATGCAGGGGCATCATTTTTTCACACTTGGGTTCACCAATTTTTGTTTTGGCTTAAGTTTTTGTTTGCTTGGAATAATCCTAGACAAGTGGCAAGACTTGAAGTTCTCTCCTAATCGTTGCAAAATGAAAATAAAATACAATTACAAAGATTAGAGCAGATTGTTCACCACTCTTGGGGGGGAGTTTTTCGGGCTGCCACAAGTGGTTACATTCAGTTTGGGAAATTATTGTTATCCAGGTGTGTGTATCAAACCACTTACCAAGTTTTTGTAATTGGGAAATTTTCTGCAAAAGAGGAGAGAAGTGATGGATTTGTTTTGGGAAGAGCTCGATTTTGGTTTTGGGGGTATTTAGAATTATCAGACAATGAACCGATTCCTTGAGAGTCAATTTTTTTGTGTTCAGCTCTATATTGTTTTTTTTTTAACATTTTGATTGAGTCTCTAGTCAATGGTGTTTGAGTAGTTAGCATTCAACCATTCACATGAGGAATTAATGTATCACATTGCTTGATCTTTATTTTGTAGTTTTTTGTTATTGATGCCTTGTTGTTTCTTCTTCTATTTGGTGTTCAAGGAAATGAGGACAAGTAGTTGCTATTGTATTACCGGTTCTATAAATAGTTGAAACTAATGCCTAGGAGAGGTTGTTGTTGCCTATGTTATGGGGTCATCTCATTCCTCTATTTTTGCATAAGGGTTAAACACTATTTAATTATGTTTTCCCTAATGTGGCTGAGAGTTGTTTCTTTTGGTTCTATGATTGAAATAGGCATTGGTGTATCTAAGTTGTAGTGGGAGGAGATCTCATGTTTATGGATCAAGTGAATTGCTTGAAATTTCAATCTAAATCTACAAAGAATTAGTGATTCATTTTGGGATTTTCTAAGTTTCAAACAAGGTGTCATCACTAACTCATAACAACCTAGGATAAGATAAAGTCTAGATATGACATCTAAGACTTCTAGAAGGAATCTTATAATCCTAAGTAAACTTAATATGTGAATATGTCTCTTAATTACCTAGTGAGGAAATTAACTAGGAACAAGACATTTATTCACACCAACACCCCCCTTAAGTGCAATTTAGGGAGAATATTATTATACAAACTATGCAAAAAGACTATGAATATGGGACTCAACTATGAGGCCAATTAGGTACCAATTAAAAATGCTATAAATGCAATCTCTCACAAATGAAGAAAAGGAGAAAACCCAGTGGGACAAAAATTCTCTCTAAAAGAGAGAAAAGAAACAAACAAGATGATGTATGGAGGACTCAATGATACCCCCAAGGACTACATCCATCATGTATATACAATCAATGACCCTGCCCATAAGAGGGAAAAAGAGAGACAAGATATCCCCCTAATGAAGGAGCTACAATACTGATGAAGAATGATTGAAAACAAAAGATGATCTAATTTTTGCAAGTAAAACATCTTCCCTTAGAAAGAAACAAATCCATAGGATGATGAAGAAACAAATCCATGTCAAAATGAAAGGAGGAAGAATGAATCTCAAAATATATGCCTCTAAAAAGTGAGTAGGAGTCTCCAATCTTGAATAAGCCACAACATAATCATGGCCAAAATCAACCAAGAAACATGAAAAATCAAATGAATGAGGAGACTCATGAATGTCAATCTCCAAAGAAAAAGAAGATGGGATAATAGTTGTGTTGAAGCTGTTATCAAAGAGGAGAGAAACCCCCTCAAGTGTGTCCTCCAAATCTGTAGTATGAGACTCCACAAACAAGTTAGAAATACCTATCAAATACTCAATCCACAAAGCAAGATCT
Source organism: Sequoia sempervirens (assembly GCA_007258455.2). Taxonomy (NCBI): domain Eukaryota; kingdom Viridiplantae; phylum Streptophyta; class Pinopsida; order Cupressales; family Cupressaceae; genus Sequoia; species Sequoia sempervirens. The sequence goes on from VDFB02270651.1 coordinate 711,435,949, forward strand.
GAAAAACTATGATCATCTTGGTGAATAGAAGCATGAATAGCTAAAAAAGCAGGAGGTGGAGGAGTAGGAAGCTTAACATTGGTCTCTATAATACCAAGGTTTAGATGACCAAACTTCTCCTCACAAACATGGTTCATACTTAATGAAGGAGTGTTATATGCAGTAAAAGGAACATTACATTCTTCTGAAGAAAAATGTGAAAAGGAATACAAATGAGATGAATGATCAACCACCCTGATAGCTCAATAATATCCCTAGCCTCCAGGTCCCTTATGCACACTCTATCAAGAGTGAACTTAACTGTTTTACCTTGACCACCATGGGTAATTTGAAAAACAGAAAGGAGATTAGTGGAAAAAGAAGGAACACAAAGTACATCATTAAAAGTGGCCTCTCCCATGTCAATATAACCTTTCCCACATACCTTCATATATGTATTGTTACCATCAAAATATGAGGTGAATTACAAGACTCAAAAGAAGAGAACATATCCATAGAAGATTCCTTATGATGAGATTCCCTTGAATCAAGAAGCCATCTATTAGATTTAGGACTTGTAGAGGCCAAGAGTGCTTGTCCTTTCATTTTGTGTAGCCCAATTGTAGATCATGTATCCTCTGAATGAGATGATGAAGGAGCTGTCGATTGAGATACAAAAGGAGTTACAAGACATTGATGAGGGCAGTTGTATGTTATTCTTTTGAAGAAGGTGTGTGAGTTCATTAATCTTCTTATTATAACATCTATGCTCATCATGCCCTAGCCTTTTATAATATGCACATTTAAACTTCTTTCTAGATGATTCCTCTTTAGAAGAGGGAGTGGACTTAGGAGTGCTATGTGAAGGAGAATCTTTACCTTGCTCATTAGACTCGGGGTTCTTATTCTGCTTCTTGCCATTTCCACTTGAAGACTTTGAGTCCTTTGCAAAAAGAGCATGAGATATGGAAGAATTCATTGTGCCCATGTCTACCAACTTTGCTTGTTCCCTTGTGACCTGAGCTACAAATTTATCAAGAGAAGGCATTTTGTATGCATTGCCAAGGGAATCCATTGTAGCATAGAATGTAGAAAGAAATACTGAATAATCAGGACCGAGCTTATCAAGAATATAAAGAATAAACTATTCATATTCTTTAGTGACCCCACAATTAGATAACTACAATCCTATAGAATTGAGCTTAGAGAAGAAGTATTGGATACTATCAAAATTTGATGGGTTAAGATCCATTAGTTCATTCTCCAACTTAAATTTCCTTATTTTATCTAGCTTACCAAAGAGACCCTCTAATATATTCCAAACTTGATTAGGATGTGTGAAAGATGCAACATGATATCTAAGATCTTGAGAAATGGACAAAAGAAGATCACCAAGTGCTTCGTCTCTTCTATCAAACCATTTTCTTCTTTTTGCAACTCCTATGGGTTCTAGATCTTGGCCAAATGTGATTCTTTGTAAATTCATTTTTAACAATAACATCCCCATTTGTGATTTCCATTCATGATAGTTATATGGGGTTATAAGTACAACTTTGGAAAATATATGATAAAATAATATATTACAATAGAGGAACAAAAACTTTCCCTCACAATACAAGCAATTAACCCTTTGTCCCAAATAAATTGAGACTTTTTTTGTAAATTTACAACAATGTATCTAAAAGTACCAAATCAACTTCAAGATAAAATCCTAAAATTTTGGAAATAAATCTACGAAAAATGCACATATAAAACTAAAGTGCTTCTCAATACATTCTTGATGTTCCAAGAATCAAGAAAAATGGAGTCTGAAACAAAAATTTATGAGCTTGTGATGACAATGCAGGAGCACAACAACTCTCAACCAAACTCAACTTAACAGAAACTCAACCAAATTCTTACTTGTCCTTGCAACTAGGACTCACCTTTCCTTCACAAATTCTTGATTCAAAGCATCCAAACTGAGAAAAAAACTCAAAAACACTTACTAATTCCACAAAACACCTTAGATAACATTAAGAAGATTGGTCCAACCCTTTCTCCAACAATAACATCTCAAATATAAAGACTTTCAAAAGTAGACTGCCCTAAATCCACAACTAGGCCTATTTAGACCCCATTAATAAATAACTTCACATTTCCAAGCTAATTCCTCCTTCTTAATGCCTCAAAAAAGTGTAAATATGCCTGCGCAACATGGTTAGACCATCTCCTACCTTTCATTCATGTGAATTCATCAAACACATATCTAAAGCCTGTAATTTTTTGTCTCCAAAATAGGACTGTTATAGGGCTGCCATACACTAGTCAGTGATCAAATGAACATATAACCTTCAAGTTTTCCAAACCCTATCAGGAAAGGGCTTTCCATTCACCATTTCAACCTTTTCAAATCCATTATCAAAGAAGAATACCAAATTCACAAACAAAATTCTTAAGAACTTCACTGTCCCCTATTTACCAGTTTGCACATAGATTTTATAGACCCAGGGCTTCGTTGTTTCATATTCTAACCATTATCCTTCAGTCAAAGACTTTGAAATTTGAGAGACTATGCAAAAATAAGCCTGCTTACCAAAAAATAGACTTTTCCACTGATTTAAAAGGAAGAAACACAATTTTTAAACACACTGGTTACCCTAGATTAGGGTTTTAGCCGCTTGGAGTAATTTCCAAATAACTTTCACAAAACTAGATCATTTTTCATGAAACCAAAAGAACATTAAAGTAGATTCATAGGGCTATCACCTTTAATGGAGGAGGAGAGGTTTTAAGCACATAACATGGCCGTACAAAGGCCTGAAATCAAGAGTTTATAGGAAATTAACAGAAAAATAGAGTATTTTAATGATTTCATCACTTATACATCATCCCTCAACCTTCCTTGAATTTTGTGAGGCTTAAAAATGCCTTAAATAACCAAAACCACCACCTAAAACTAATTCTTCAACTACCTGACTCTTCATATTCCACCATTTTACAATTTTTTGCATTTTTGCGATATTGACATGACAACAATTTGTGAATTTTTGCAACTTTTACATTATGTATCCAATGACACAAAAAAGATTAAATATGACCTAAAAAAAACTCAAAATGGTGTAAGATACCTTATTACAACATTAGGACATAATTTTTAAATCAAAAACTTGAAGTTGCCTCATGGAGGCATATCCTTGCTAGGGTGCACTTGCACCACCTTGAAGGTTGAAAAACAAGATTTGAATTCAAGCTATAAAAAAGATTAAATAGAAAAATTCTAAAAAATGACCTACACCATTGAAGAGTGCTCAGAACCATCTTTCCAACAACATCTTGTTAATCAAAATTTGATTTATGGATCAAAAATTATGAATTTTTTAAAAAATGTTGAATTTTGCCTATAGTGACGACCCTCCTAGAAAAATAAAAATTTTCCAAAAATCAAATTTGTCAAAAGTGGAATTTTTTTATATGAAAATAAGGATTTTTGGACCATCTAAATGCAATGGAAACATCCATTTAGGCTATAAGTGCTCCAATAAAAAGATGTTCACTAGATCTAAGCTTCAAACCCTTGTTTGCAACTATATCATACAATGGCCAAATTGATTGAAATAAAAGCTAGATATGAATTTCTTGGACATTCTAAACTCAATCTTGAGCTTATATTTGCACAACCATGCTCCAAAATGAACCTGTAATATAAATTCACAAAGAAAAAAACCCCAAATTTGGTATTTCTATCAAGTTTTTCTGATTCTCTAGGTCATCATTTGATGCAAGAGAAGAGCATATTCAACTTTTCAAGATCCACCAAGATTTTCACCATAGGAAAAAAATCAAACATAATTATCTACCAAATCTGAGAAGGGGCTTGCAAAGTTGAAGCTCTAATACCATGTTAGAGTCACTCAAGGACTCAAGCCTCCAAGATCACCTTCAATACCAAAAACAACCTTTTACAAAGGAGAAAAACAAGAGCATAAATTTGCAATATTACAAGATTGAATATATGATTGAATCTACAAATGTACATGAGAGGAATTTCTTATAAAGGCAAGGTGATACATAGGATTAGACAAGATCATGACAAGTGTCTTAATCCTATCACATGAGACAACTAACTCATAACAACCTAGGATAAGATAAAGTCTAGAAATGACAACTAAGACTTCTAGAAGGAATCTTATAATCCTAAGTAAACTTAACATATGAATATGTCCCCTAATTACCTAGTAAGGAAATTAACTAAGTACAAGACATTTATTCACACCAACACCTATTTCTATTCTATCTCTATCTCTCCCCCCTCTCTATCTCTCTCCCTCTCTCTATTAATTATCTACATCACCCCCTTTATCTCTCACTCTTTCCCCCTCTACTTCTATCTTACCATCTCTCCCTTTCCCTCTGTATTTATATCTCATTATCCCTATCTCTTTCTTATTGACTCCATCTTTCCTACTATACATACATACATACATACATATATATATATATATATCCCTCTCTACCTCTCTCTATATATCACTTCCTATATCTTTATATTTCTCTCTCCATCTCCCCCTCTTTCATTTTCACCCTAAAGTTATATTTATCTCTCTATCTCTCCTTTATATCCCTATCTCTCCCTCTCTCCCTCTCCCTATCACTTCCTCTTTCTATATATCTCTACTTATCTCTACTTATCTCTATTTATCTCCCTCCATCTCCCTCCCTCTCTATCTATTTATACATATCTATCTCCCTCTCTATCTCTCTCCATATCTCTCTCTTACTCATACACACACACAAAATCATTTCTCCCTCGCTTTCTCTATATCTATCTCTATCTATTCATATTTTAATTCTTACATATCTCCTTCTATCTCTATCTCATTATATATCCATCTCTCTCTACCCCTATATCTTTCCCTCTCTCTTCCCCTCTCTACATATCACTTCCTATCTCTATCTTTATATTTCTAACTCTCCCTATCTCATTCTCTCCCTCCCTCTCCCTCTCTATATATTTATCTCTTCCATCTCTATCTATCCCTTTGTCCCCTCTCTTTATCTCTCCCTATCCTTTTCTCCATATCCCTCTCCTCCATCTTCATCTCCATTCCATCTCCATCTCTATCTTTAACTTCCTCTCTATCTCTATCTCCTTACCTCTCTTTCTCCCCCCCTCTATCTCTCCCTCTTTCTATCCCCATATCTCCCTCCTCCCTCTCTCTCTATTGCACACATAACATGAGCCTATTGGTAATGGAGTCTTATTATCTTCCTGATTTAGAGGTTTTCTTTTAGTTGTGTTTAGATCCCTGTAAGTAGATGCATAGTTGATTTAAAACTATCACTTCTCCATTGAGACCTTTTTTGCACAAACATCATTTTTTAAATGACCTACCAATTGACCTCATGTATACTACACAAATGTATGTAAAAAATAAACCAAAAATTTCCTAATTGACCCTCCACACTTCTTTGGTGTACTCATTACACACCAAGGTGTGATTGCTAGTTTACAGTTTTAATTGAAAAATTTATAGTTATTATTTTAATGATTTATAAAATCCTTTATTAAATATTTTATAATGTATTTAGATAATATTATTTTATAAATATAAAATATACAATTATAAAATCAATATATTAATATTTACATAATTTACATAATTAATATTAATGTCATATTTTGCAATCATTATCAACAAATATATTATATTTATATTTATTAACTGTGAATTCGAAATTCACCATGCTCCCTTCGCTTTTGATTTTTGGCTAAGTATTGGCCCATGCCTTCACAATTTTCATTGGCCCCTTTTTTTGGTTGTCGCCTAGGCTTCTATTGAGTGTCTGCTCATCGCACTCCGAAGGAATTTTCTCCTTGCTCTTCTATCGGCCCCCGAAATGCTCTCACGTGTCATCACCATAGGTGATTTTGATCGCTTATTTTCGCTTCCTCATCAGCCCCCGCTCGCGTGCCACATAGCTCCCATTTTCATAAGGATTTGGTAGGCCCCACAAGGCATCTACATTGAACATTTTTGCTATGTGTCCTCTCTACACAAGCTTTTGGTGAAGGAAGGAAATATCGGTCGTGGGCAGCAAAATGCTGCCATGCGTCTCTCTGGCGCACACTTCTTCAACACAGGGGATGAGGCAGACTATGAGCTATGGGATACTACCACATTTTCTAAAATGCCTATGCTGAAGGGTGACACTTGTCTGCATGAGACTTTGTTGGACCACTGCTATCATTCGTAGGGGATGCACCTAAATGGAGGGAGATCAAATCCTGTGTCTCAAATATTTTCTGTTACAACGATCAAGGGAGATCATTGCCTCAACATCATTGCTCATATTCTGAATCTTTTCGGTTGCTGCTTGCCAAGCGGTGGAAGACTTGCTATAAATACTGCTCTTTGCTTCAAGAGAGGGGTTCCCAGTTCTACAGTTCCATTCCAAGGGTTCCAATATTTTAATTTGAAGATTATATGTTTTTTCACCAGTTTTTAGAATCATAGGATTTTTTGGAGAGACCGGGCCTTTGTATTGTTTAGATTATTGCAAGAACTCACAGATTGTGCCATTGTTTGGCCTCTCTATTTCTTATGCTATTGATAGACTCTATGTTGTGCCATTATGGTTTATTTGTCGTACTTCTATAATTTGAATTCAAGTTTGCTAGTTTAGATCATGTCTTCTGACTCTTCTTTTCAGTAAATGGGCATGATTATTATTTTATGTCACTGAATGAGCTGTTTATGCTACAATACTTAATTTTTGTTATTCTAGGACATGGTAAATTGCTAAGTAGGCCCTTAGACTATATCCAAAAGATAGGTTTATCGTGCCTTTCATATAAATTCTGGCATATCGCCTTAGTTGGGTTCTTTATTTTATATCTGCTTCTATTTCCCATTCCAAAACCCCATTCACATAAGAAGCTGACTTCTTTAAAAATACAAAGGTCACTCAGTTTAGTGCAATAGGTCCCCCAGAAACTGAGTTTCCTACAAAGGTTTGTTACCTTTCCAATTTTGGGCATCGACAGTTTGTCTTTTTCCTGGCATGCCCGATGGGACTAAGCTTAATGAATCAAATTTTTAGAGAGGTGTATGAGCCATTGGCCTATTACTAGGTCCTAAATAGAAAATAATCCTAGTTTATTAGTACCACCATTAGGGATAGTACAACCTGCGACCTAATTAGTAAACATTCCGCTTCCTCCTCCCTTTCCGCTAGCCATGTTGCCTACCGCTAACAGAAATTATGTGGCATGGGATGCTAGAAGTCCTCTTGTTGAACCTTCCATTTGGGCCACTATCCTAGTTTCTGCCTTAAAGGCCATACCTAAATTAACCAGAGATGGTTCAAGAACATCATTTGAACATTTGCAAGATGTTACAGATGTATGCCTAGTACATGGGGTTACAGCCCAAAATGTGGCATTAAGGTTGCTTGTCACCTCTTTTAGGGGCAAGGCACTGGATTGGTACCACACATTACAAGAAAATACTATTAGTACTTGAGATGAGCTCGAGGATCCTTTCTATTAGAGGTTCTTGAATGAAGGAGACTAGTCATCGCTATATTATCAACTGTCAATCATAAAGTGGGCCCCGCATGAAGCCATGGCTGACTTCAATGCTCGGTTCTATACAAGCTGGCAGAGGATTCAAGTGGATATCTGCCTGCCGCTAGATCTGGAATTCATTTTCTACCTGAAGGCCATCAATCCTGACATCTCAATGATGATACAGTCTCTAGGAAGAACCACAGTACCAGGCACATATAGCATCGTTGTTAAAGAAGAGAACAACTTGATAGATGTCGGGAAGTTTCCACCTCGACTCATCATCCCCATGTTTCCAAAAATATTGGTCCCTACTCAGGAGATGCCTTCTACTAGCGCACTGACTCCTCCCCAATCCATATACACATATCCGAGTGCGCCACAAAATGTTGCCTCTACATCCGACTCTTCAAAGGAGGAGATGAGCGAATTCAAGGAAATGTTGCAGACTATTGTCAATGAGATAACTGTTATCAAGCGCAATCAGGCTGTACCTCTGAAGCTTGCCTATCAGAATTATCAAGGTGGAAGATCCTCTTACCAACAAAACCAGTTCCAAGGGGGTGCTCAAAAAAATATGCAGGCGCAAACAACAAATCAAATGGTACCGGTACCCACTCCGCTACAGAGCGTTGATCTAAGTTTGAACAGAGAGTTGACTGCAGGACAAAACAACTCAGTGGATGACACCAACCCCTGGTGCTTCCCTTGCAGTGATTCACATATGCCTCGAAATTGCTCACACGATAACCTACAACAAAAGGTGGCAGAGCAGTGCAACCAAGCTACAACGTCAGACCTTAGAAGCTATGTGTATACCTCTTCACAAATGGACAATGCCGTGCTCACCGCATAAATGCAAGGGATGTCACTAGAGCAAGAAAAATACATCACTCTCGACCACACACTCTTCTCATGAATGGAAGAAGAAGAAGCGGTGTTTTCCAATGATACATCCGCATCTAAAATGCCGCAAGTACAATCTGACTACAACACTCGCTCAAAGAGAAGATTTACGGGTGAACCAATTATCTCGCAACTAATCAGTCCACAACCTAATGGTACCCCTAACCAGCTACATAATACCTCTGTAGTGATTCCGCAATATCAGCCATGGAAGGAAATTATTATAACAAGAGAAAAGGAGTAGAAACCTCTGAATCTTCCACCTTTCAATGTGGTGGAACAATTGAAGAAATCATCTGCTAATGTGTCTCTATGGGATATTCTATCCATCCCAAAAGAAAAGACGCTATTACAGAAGGCTCTCCAGGAGGATGTAAACTCAATGCCAACGAAAAGGTTTCCCAAAGTAAGGGTTGTTGATCAAACGTCTTCCACCAAGGTTCTTACAAACAACACAGTGAAAGCCCCTGCGGAAGTAAGAGATAAGCTGATGCCTCAACCCTTCTTCTTAACTCTCATTATAGGGGAGAAATTATTACACAATTCCATGATTGATTCCGGTGCTAGCACCATAGTTATGCCTAAATAAATAGCTGAGGCCTTAGGAATTAGTTATGAACCCTTAAAAAGAGGAGTGATGCAACTTGATGGAAACAAAGTCAAAATCATAGGTGTCATCAAAGCACTCCCATTGACTCTATTTGCTTGCCCTAGTATCACAGTGTCGCAAGATACTATGATCATAGATGTTCGCCCCATGTTCGGCCTCTGCCTATCCCAAGAATTTACTTTAAAAGTGGGCAGATATCTGTCCCTGGATTGGTCACATTTGATCATTAGAACCAAGCATGGTGCGAAGATGAAGATAGAATCCAAAGCTTTACACTCAGAACATGTAGCTGATGAAGCCATGATCAATTTTGAAGCTGCGGATACCTCTATCACCAAGAAAGAAATGTATTGCACTAAACTACTAGAAGATGAAAAGGTGACTGGAGACCGGGATGATCAAGAAGATGTTCTCCTAAGTGAACATATAGATACCAACCCCTTCGACAATTACCATGCTACCAGGCTGGGAACCTATGTCATTTACGATGAAGATCAAGTGCTCCCTAAGGTTGTCAAAGAATTTGAAGGCGATCAAGCCTCAAAACTATGGACGTTGCACTTCGACGGAGCACGATGCAAGAATGACACAGGAGCTGGGATATGTTTAATATCCCCACAAAATGAAAAGACACTAAGGTCTTTCCGTTTCCAGTTTTCTTTCTCAAACAGTGAAGTTGACTACGAAGGACTAGTGCGAGGTATCAGCCTTGCGAAATGGATGGGCATTAAGCAATTAATGGTGTTCAAAGATTCTAAACTAGTAGTCAGTCAAGTCTGAGGTATCTCTGCTGCCAAGAATGTCCACATGTGATCCTACAGACACCAAGTTTGGGACTTGATTGAGGGTTTTGAATCCTTCAACATTCAGATGGTGCCCTGAGAACAAAATGCAGATGTGGATCACATGGCATCCATCGGATCTTAGTTTGACCCTACCTTCGATCTCACTCACAATAAACACTTTGTACGAGTAATAGTCTGACTAGTGATTTCAGATAATGACCAAAGTTGGTAAGTGTTTGATAGCGATGAACACATTATCTCGTTCATCCAGTAGTCGGGAGAGTTTGCTGACTAGCTCCAACCAAAGATTACTAAAGCCTATGAAGGACAAATCATCTAGTTGAAATCCAACAAGCTTCCAAAAGGATTAGTCACGCTTGAAAACCTTTTCGATTGTGATGATGCAATAAATGACAAGCGAAAGTTTGTAGCAGAAAAAAGTGACTATGCAAACTTGTAGGTTGAAGATGGAAGAAAGCTCAAAGTCGAGAAGGACGTGCTGCATTGCGATAAAGAAAGGCTTATCAAATTTTGTGATAAATATGGAGTGGTGGCTTGGTCATACGATGACCTCAGGGGATATGATCTCGATATCATTCAACACACAATAGAGTTGGTGGAAGGTGCAAAGCCTGTCCGCCAAAAATAAAGACCAGTCAATCCCAAGATTGAAGTGCTAATGGCGCTTGAGAATTAACAAAGCTAATCCAGTCGCAGATTATCTTCTCAATCAAGCATAGCACATGGGTATCCAATTTGGTCTTGGTCTAAAAGAAAAATGGAGATATTCACCTATGTGTGGACTTTGGGGACCTAAACAGAGCATCCCTGAAGGATCATTACCCACTACCCTCGATGGAGTCAATCCTACAAACAATGGTAGGATTCGAGATGTTTTCCCTATTGGATGGATTCTTTGGTTACAATTAGATCCAGGTCAAAGAGGAGGATCAACACATGACAACCTTCACTACCAAGTAGGGAACGTTCGCATACACTAAAATGTCGTTTGGCCTCTCCAATGCAGGAGCTACCTTCCAACAGGCAATGGATATTGCTTTCAGCGAACTAATCAACAATATTATCCTAATCTATTTGGATGATTTGATGGTGTTCTCCAAATCCAAAGATGATCATTTTTACCACCTTGAGATGGTTTTCAAGAAATGCCAAGAGTTCAGGATACCCTAAACCCAAAAAAATGTTTCTTTGGAGTATCGCAAGGCAAACTACTAGGGCACGTTATGTCCAAAGAATGAATTTCAATTGATCTTGAGTGGGTGAAAGCAATCAAAGAGCTTCCTCTCTGGTCAACAAGAAGGGCATTCAATCCTTCTTGGGGAAGGTAAATTTTGTTAGCAAATTTATTTCTAATTTTGTAGGAATAATCAGGTCAATTACCCTAATGCTAAAATATGATCAAATGTTCAAATGGACAAAAGAAGAAAGAGAAGCCTTTGAGAAAGTCAAAGATGCTATCTCTTCTGCTCCTATTCTGGTCAACCCAGACCTATCAAAGGACTTCATAATGTATATATTTAGTAGCAAGTCAAGCATTGCTACTGTCTTAACTCAGAAAGACAATGAGGGCAAGGGGGAAAATTTGATAGCATTTCACTCCCAGACCCTGAAGGAATACAAAACAAACTACAACTTTGTAGAGAGACAAGTGTTTTTCATAGTTAAGGGGCTCAAGAAGTTTCAACACCTAATCTCCTGCAATAAGGTGATTGTCTATGTTGCACATTCCAGTGTGCGTGAGTACATCATGGAGGGAGAAATCATCTAGAAAAGAGCCAATTGAATTACCAAGATCCTCGAGTATGACATAGAGGTCAAGCCTACAAAGACTGTTCGGGGAAGAGGACTGTGCGAGTATCTTGTGCATGAGGAAGAAATGGCCCCCGAAGAGGAGTAGCCGAAACTAGTCCTAATGAATGAGTTATAGTCTGAGGGTTGTTGGCTGGCAGACAGAGTAAGGTTTATGAATATAGGAAAGTATCTGCTGGGCCTTCCTTCTCAGAAGAGGAGATTCTACTGGTTTCAAAATAGTAGATACACACTCATCGAAGGGATCCTGTTCAAAATAAATTTCAACAGTGTTCTATTGCGATGTGTTACCACAAAACAAGCAAAAAGGACCCTCGACACTTACCACAACAGTCCCGTAGGCGGGAATTTTTCTGCAAAAACCACTGCCATCAAGATCATGTGCGCGGGGTACTTTTGGCTGATGCTATTCAATGATTCCTACTCTGTAGTGAAAACTTGCAAAGAATGTCAGTTCTTCATTGGAAGAAGAAATAATTTCGCAATGCCTCTTAATCCGATAGTGGTGGATGAGCCATTCACGCAATGGGGTTTATACTTCGTCAAAATGATCAACTCAGCCTCTAGTGCAGGACATAATGGATCTTAATGGCCACATAATACTTCACAAGATGGACCGAAGCTGTGCCACTAAAGAATGTGATAGAGGCAGAGATAGTGGATTTCCTAGAGGAGCTGGTGACAAGATTTGGCCTACCCAAAACTATCATTTTTGATAATGCTAAAGCTTTCCTAGGCTCCAAGGTAAGTCAATTCACACTTACACATGACATATTCCTTAAAACATCATCAAATTATTACCCATAGGGGAATGACTTAGCCGAATCAACAAACAAAATCTGGTCTGACTTCTCAAAAGAATTGGGTCAGAATATCAAAGAGAGTGGCACAAAAATCTTCGAGTAGCACTCTCGATGGACCACATAACTCCAAAGAAAGTCCTCAAGACTTCTCTGTATGAGCTAGTTTATCGAAAAGAGGTGTTATTTCCTGTCTCTATGGAGATTCCGGCGCTACAATTGCTAAAGTTCCTCAAAGTAGAACATAACGACACAATGGAGGTGTGGTTTTTTGAGTTGCTAGAAGTACAAGAGAAAAGGGAAAATTCCCTAATCACCATGAATAACCGCCAACAAGTGGTTAAAAGGTGGTTTGACAAGAAAATGTCTGACCAAGGCCTAAAGTGCAGAGACTTGGTGCTAAAATATAACGAAAGGGCCGCAAAGCAGGGTCAGCATGAAAAGTTTGATAGGATTTGGGAAGGCCCATTCAAAATAATTCAATGCAAGGAACACAACACATATGAGTTAGAGACTATGGAAAAATAAGCGCTGGGAATTCCGCTTAACGAAATTCACTTGAAATTATTCCATTAAGCTTGCTTTCCATACCCATGTAAATATGTAAATATGATTTTTCTTTCCTTCACTTTTGTTGTGTTGGCCGGTCTTTTTATTTTTATTCTATGGTTTGAGGCAGAAAGGAACAAGTGACCCATTATTTCAGAGAGTAAGGGAAATAACTCATAGCTGAACAAAGTGAAAAATTAAACGCCCATATGCAAAACTAAATTCATACATACATAGCCCAGTTGCAAAATTCAAAGGGAGACAATAGAATGGTTATATAAGGATATATTTTCATTATATATGCTTTGATATTTACATTTTCAAAATGGTTCATAGGCCACACTTCCAAAAGTTTTTTTTTTTCTACTTCTTATATATTTTATGAAAGCCTTTTTAGGCATGCATACAAAAGGGACTAATTACTATGAGATTTTTGAAAGCAAAAATAAAAATGCAAGTCTTCAATTCATGGCGTGAGCAACAACAATAGACGCATCAATGGAAATGTCCACAATATCCTTGTCCATAGGGACATCAATAGTAGCAGCATCATCCAATGGAGCAAAGGAAGGTGGAGGGAACACCAAGTTCCTGAAGTCTGTATACCAATCGATGTCATAAAATGACACCACATTGTAGATGCGGAACAAGAAGTGACAATATTGAGTTACCCTCTAGTGGTGCTCATCTCACATATGGAGATGAAATCCACTCAGAAATGGCAGCCACAACACGACCACGTCTTCCTCTATGAACATCCCGAGGTTGCGCGCAGTTGGAATTCCCCCGCCATATGCAACATTTGCAATGACCTCACCGAGGTCATTCATGTATTTCTTGGGGAAAATTTCCCTCACCAAACAAAGAATCAATGGCTTGGGAATTCCTATGTCTAACATGGAGGCCACAAAATGTGAGCACATGTCAGTATTCACTCGATACTTGTCCTCGTACTCAAGGAAGTCCCATCCCAAGACCCATTTAATGGCTATGATGGAAAATGAATGTTTGTTCTTCGTCATTCTTTTTAAGCGCCTGGTAGAAATCTCTCCTAGGAAGGCAGTTTGGGACTTGTGTGACACTAGCCTAATTGGGGTATTCATCTTGTCAGACCTTCTGCAAATACCTTAAAACTATCCCTACAAAGCACCTAAGTCTAGCCTATGAGAATGCTATGCAACTGCAAATACTAAACTACTACGCCAATTACCTAACGCCAATTTTGCTCAAATCACTAAGTGTGATTTCACTACTACAGAGATTCCTATTTATAGAAAAACCAAGGAAAGGCATGGTAATCCCCTTGCCATAAACGTAATATTAATCAAGTACCAACTTGAAAACTATGCCCAGGCTCGCTCAAATTTCCCACCCAGTTGTGTCTACTAAGTACAGCTTGTTGCGTGCAAAACTAATGAAGGCTAATTAATTAGCTTAAGCTAGTGACATCAATCGACGGTGTTAGGCACGACTAGGGACTGAGGTGTTGTTCTCCAAGTGTTTTCCTCATTCCAAGGCAAAGCCTATATATTTTCAAATTCTGAATGCATCTTTAGCTTAATCATTCATTCAAGATATTAATTTCCAGCACATACAAATGCTTAGGTTGCTTGCAAAACATCGACTCAAGTTCTAAGAAAATTACACTGTACAATACGGTTGCTAATTGCAATTATGAATTCTTGTCACATTGAAATGGTAAGTAATCCATCTCACACAAGCTAAGGGTTGGCGGTACATGCCGCATTAAATGTAAAAAAAAGGTGGTTCTCGTCTACCACCTTGAGGAAAAACAACTAAGTATTGCATGAAAAAAATTTAGGCATTCAAAAGGTCTTTTCAAACACATTTCCTAGAACAAAAGAAATTCCTAGCGCATAACTAGAGCCGAAGTAAAGTTGCAAAAATTCAATCCGAAGCCAAAGCTTCCTGCAAATTAACAATGGCAGAAGGTTCAAGCCAAGGAGTTAGGCCAATGGAGACACAAAAATTAGCTAAAGCTCTGCAAGTTGCATCAACCGTTAATGTCTTTGAGGGTATTTCTTATGCTACACCAAGTATCCTTGAAAAGCCAAAATGGGAAAACACAAGCGTGCTGGACAAGCCCAAGAATTACAGAGACCAGAGCTCAGTTCAAGAAGATTGGGATAATGTTCATGATCCCTTTCTTGCAAAGAACCCTAAGGGATTGAGGGAAACAACCTGCGCACGATTGAAGGTTTCCGAAAGGGAAACGTCAGTTGCAGAAAAGGTATGGTTATGTGGGTTTCCTTAGTATATGGTCCTGTCTATGCACTACTGCCTAGAGTTGGTAGATGCAGCCATTAGGCATTTCAATCCAAGCACTATTGAGGGTTAGACTCTGTTAGTTAACATTAGCCTGACTGCCTTCTGGTACATGTTGTGCATTCCAAACCCTTTACAAAGAGGGATGAAAGTGGAGACATTCAATCCTAAACACAAAGATAAAATATGGGGCACTAGGGATAAAGCTCTGGAGTTTTACAACGAAGAAACCAAAATAATTGAAGCAGAATGCAAGAAGCCACCAATAATTCCTATTCCACACGACACTTTCAAGGAAGACCTGTAAGATGCCTTTTCAATGATGGAATTTGTTTTCGGTCTAGACACTGACCAAGAGGTGCATTCTTTTCAATTGGGCCCAGCTTTCCAATTCTGCTACCAAAAATCTTATTTCTAGTATGATTTTGCGGGATACCTCTCAGAGAAAATGATAGAGAAAATTAAAAAGTACCCAGTTGAATGAAAGTTCTGGTTTGTCTCCTATCTTGCTTATATGTTTTTATATTAGAACCCTAATTTATTTGCTGAGCATATGGAGTTGTCTATCTTTGATGAAAAGAAGAGGAAAAAGATAGCTTCTGTCTAGACCCCTCTCCTCTCTTCTACTTTTGAATATTATGCATTTTTGTATTATTTCTTGACTCCAATTTTGCAAGATTTAATGGGAGAGGAGTGTATCAATCGACACATCTTGACTCAGACAGAGTTTATGTAGAACTTCACTCCAAAGTGTGAGTGATTTTTCAAAGTGGATTTTACATTCATCCAAATGTGAGGCTTCACTGAGGAACCCTTCCACCTCCCAGTATGTGTGACTAACTGAGTGCTTTCCCTTGAATTGTTCCGGCTGTAGACATGGAAAATGTATTGATTGATGTTGCACATGTGATCCTGATTACTAACACCATTTTCATCCTAAATCATCCTTTGGTCTAACCACTTAATCAAATACCCTTATTTGATTAAATTCATCAATTATCCTCTCTTAATTAAATAAATCATCTTATTTAATTAAGTCTTTCTCTCTCATTAATTAAATCAATTAACCTGATCTAATTATCCCTATTTAATTAAATAATCAATTTTATTTGATTAAATCCCTAAAGTCTATCTCATTAAATTAAATAAATCAAAACCTTATTTGATTTAATCTAATTTCAGCTCCTTTAATTAAATAAACCAAAAATCCTTATTTAATTAATCCTTTTACCATATTCTTCTCATATTTGATTTAAATCAACCTCTAAATCTAAATCAAATATGTCACATCCCCTAATCTTTCATTAAATTAATTAAACTATGATTAATTTAATCCTAATGCAAGCCCCATCCTCTAGCTTTTGCCACTTACAAATGAAAATAGATTTAATTCATTTATTAAATCTCTATTTTCTCTCAAATGGCATCTTTAGAGAATATTCTCTCAAATTTGAATTCAAAATCCAAGTGGACTTTGACCTTCCAATAAGGCATTTAATTCACCTAATAAGTCCTTTTTTCTTGAGCCAAGTGGCATTTAAGGCATTTCATTTCTCTCTTACATGTCATTTCAACATTTTCAAATATCACCTAATTGCATTTATGGGCACTTTCATCAAAATGTGCACATCCTTCATCCATTCTCCTTTTGACAAGTGGCACCTTGCCATTGGTTGAATTTTAGTCCCACATTGTTCTATTTTGGGCATTTATCCATCTCAACATTTTATAAATAAGAGGCTTCATTCCTCATTCTATCATCCACAACTTGAGTAAACTTACTATACTCAAATTCATAGCAATATCCATTCATCTTATTGAGTTTTATAGCTAGGTTATGCAGATTTTATCTTAGAGCACATTGGAAGCATTCATCAAGTGGATCACTCTTCATAAAGCATCTACATTGCATCATTGGAATTGGGAAAGGGCCAATTTTCACATCAAATTGGCACCAATTCCCTCAAGAGATTAAGAGTTTGCTTTGCATTAGAATAGGATTTGATATCTTGGGTTTATGTTTGTTGTGTTCTTCATTTCATTCCTTTTCCTTTGCAATTCAAATGGATTTCTTGAGGAATCATGATACTAACCTTGCATATGATCTAATATAGTGTTTTTCATGTTTGTGTAGGTTTGGAATCTTGGTTCACATTTTGGCACTAGAAGGAGGGTGAACCAGAAGTTCTAATCACATTTTTTCCATAAATTTTTGTGCTTTTTGTTGTTTTTGTCTCTATAGGAAACTCCACCATTGGAACATTAACGTTGCTATTTAGGACCGCTGAGAATCCAGTGTCGCTATATTGCACCACTGCAAACTATAAACTCTGACGCCCTCTATTTCCCGCCAAGATTCAAAATTTCAAAGTGCATCGCTGTGTCTTTCTGGCTTGTCAGAATCTTCCCAAACTTTAAACTGCACTGTTGAATCTTTCAAACTTCGATGCCTTCATGGGTTGCACCACTGGAGGGAAGTAAAAAGTGGAAATTAGTTTTATGACACATGCTTGTTTTCAAATCACACTCATTTGGATGATTCTCTGACCTCCTAACCTCTGCTTTGCAGATTTGATTGGTCTTTTCTTGTAGGTTGACTTGATTAGAAGTGAAAAGGAAAAGAAGCATAATGACATCATTTCATGATACCAAGTGTTTTTGAACACTTTAGTGTTTGTTAAACACTCTTAGAGGATTCACTATCCCTCTTAAGGAAAAATTATTATCTTCCATGCTTAGAATACTAGATTTCATTTTGGGCCTAAAAAGAATATTACAATTTCTTGCTACAAAAAGGCTTAAAATGAACTTTAGGAAACAAATTTACTAGAGTTGGTTTTGGATTTAACAATTGAACAAGGCAAATTTTCACACTTCCTTTGGTGCTTAAAAATAAATCATTATTACTTTGTGGGTCTTAAAATGAACATGTGCTACTTTGTTTTGTGATTACTTACTCAAACTAACACTATTGAAAAGATGTATGCACTTCTCTCATGCCTCACGACGATCTTGAGAATCAAAAAGGCTTTTTGGTGGTCTTAGGTTGGGATAAAGTAATTACCTTCACACTTCATTTTGGGAACTAAAATTGAACAACAAAATTTGTGAGTGTGAGTGGAACCTATTGCATATGTTCTCCCTTTGTTTCTAAATGAAGGTTGATCGAACTATGAATATGTTTGCTCACTTTTGTTTATCTTAGAGGGTCTGCTTTGGGGAAAAAGTACTCACCCAAGGGAACGAATCAACCGGTAACACTCTAAAGCCAAGAGTATTTCCAATCAGGATATAAAATTGTGTACTGGAACAAAGGCCAGTATCACGTGGTTAGCTCCGACGAGAAGGGAAACAATGGTCTCTCACTACATTGGGTTAACTCCTATGAAGGGAAAGTCCGAATTAAAACCCTTGTTTTAGAAAGGCCAAAATCCCTATCTATTTGTTGGTGCAAGAACGGTTGTTCTGAAGCCACCCCACACTTTTATAGTTTTTAGTATAAATGGAAAGTATGCCATGGGAGTTTCATAGGTACTGATGCTTGGATGCCCCAAGAAGTGAGTGTTGTGGAGGGGAGCCAGTGGGGTCAAGCATCTAACCATTCGCTAAAAATAAGCGTAGCTGGACTTGTCCAAGTGGGGACTCAACAAATACAGTATTTCATATCCCTAGGATTGTGCTTATTCTTGATTAAAAAACACTTTGCTTGTTCAAAAAAAATTGGAAACAAACATTTAACATTGTCATCAAAACTTCAAACCCTTTAGGAAGCAAATACAATCGACCAAATCCATGTGTTATTGCTTTCCCTTGGGATTTTATCCTTAGAGGTTTCTAAACACTTGGATTATATCTCAATTTGCTTACTAAAGTTAACAATAGGTAACCCTTGCCTTGATTTCATCAAAGTTTCACATGATATACCTTGTGGAATGAGAAGAAATTGAGACATTGGACATCTAGTTTGAAAAGTTAATGAAGAAGTGTTTGCGGTAAAACAAAGTCATTAAGCAAAGACTAAAAACAATTGGACCCCACACATGTGTCTCCAATGATTTCATGAAAGATCAAGGTCAAAAACCAAAGGTAAAAGCTCTTAGTCCAAAAGATCACCAAAAGCGTCTCTCAACACTATACGAATTCAGACGAAGATTGATTTTTAACTTTTACAGGAAAGCTTCAAGAAACAACCCTGGTTTGTATTCATTTTATTATTGTCAAAATACGAATCTTTTTAGAGAGTTTGAACATCTTGTTTAGAGAAAAGCATGTTCTTCAAAACCGAGGTCTAGTAAACAAGTGTCTTTTTTTAGGAAAACATAAAGATCAAAATCAAACCTTCATCCATCTTCAAACATCAAAAAACCAAAATCATCTCATTATCAACTCTTTGAAAATCTTGGAAAAATCCTTCATGTTAAACATTGGGAAAATCATTTGAAACCAATCACCTTGTTTGAGTAGATGTGTGTAGATGCATCCTTCTACACATATTTAGTCAAATTATTAAATCTTGTGAACAAATTCATCCCTTGATAACATCCAACATCTTGGGATTTAGGAGTTCATTATCCAAAATAAAAAGTCAAACCAATTAAAATCATCTTGTTTGGATGGGTGTGTTTAGATGAATCCTTCTTCTCACACCTAGACAAATTAGCATCCTTTGAAAAAAATCTACTCTAGGACAACATCCAACCTGTTGGAGTTTATGAGTTCACCATCAAAATCAAAGTCAAAATCAAAGCAAATCCCAAAGAAAAATCAATTCCTAAAGTTTAACATACCCTTCAAGATTTTTTCAACAAGTTCCAAATCATTCATCAAACATCCATATTACATTTCATATCATTATCACCTTTTTATCTTTAAAATCATCCTAAAAATTTCTCTTTTGTGCCTAAAGATATATCACTCTAAATAATTAGAGATTCATCTCTAATATTCTTGAAAAATTGATCCCTATTTTATGGTGCAAACTAGATCTCAACATAAGGACATGGAAGCCCACAAAGAAACATCAACCTCAAGTGATCTCAGTCAAATGAACACCGAAATGAATCCTGTTGGATCGAGCAATTCTACAAACAATCTCTCACACAATCAAGACCATCAAGAGGATGAACAAATGGAAGACCTCACAAAAAACCCTCATGGTATGACCTAAGATGAGATCAATGAGATGGTTCAAAATCCTAAAAAATCACAGGATTGTTAACATAATGATGAAACTCCATCCTCAACAATACATGCTCGAACTATTAAAATGAGGGACTAAACTTCCCTCTGATTATGATGTAAGCACTATTGTGGAACCACCGTCAACATCATTGACACTTCCCATATCATCCACACCCCCACCACATCAACATCCCAAATTCAAAATATCACTCAAAACATCTCACAAATCACATCAACAATTGCTCCAACTCAGCCGATTGTTAACAAAGGGAGCGCATTTCTCAATGGATTACAAACACACCCTCTTGTAAACAATCAAGATTTGGATGTAAATACTATCTTAGATCAAACTGTCCCCCAAAATCCATCACATCCATATGTCCCCCTCACCTTTCATAATGACCCATCATCATCATCATTTAATGGAACACCGCAAACCTCTCTCCCCATGACCTCACAAGGAAAAGATGACCTATTTGGACCAGGGAACATTTTCAATCCAACATCATCATCATTTCCCCAAGGGAGCTTACCACTCACTTTCCCACCACTCGCACCCTTTCCATTAACATCCATCTCACCTTTTGGTTTGGGGCTACCACCGATCCCACCACTCATTCAAAATCCCCTCCCAACCATCAATCAGGGCATCATACCAAATCCTTCTCTCTTGCCATCAATATCACAACAACAGATGGAAACCATCCCCATATCACAAACAAACAACGCATCATCTATCATCCCTCAAAACATGGTCTCTCAAGGAACAATCATACCAATCACACCAACAACTACAACAGTTCCTCTCATCACCACAACAAACACCATTCCAAATCCACCTCCACCACCACTGCCACCAAACTCGAATACATCAAACCAATATAGTATTGCGTTGCAAGCAGCTCAGCAAGATGCCTATCAAAAGGCACTCCAACAAGTGAAAAACAACAAGTCGTGCAACTAGCTGCTCAACAAGCCACTCAAGCTACGCAGGCTACTCAAGTAGCCCAAGCCGCATTACAAGTGCAACAAGCCATGCAGTCTGCTCAAGCAGCCCAAGCCGCATTGTTAGAGTAAAGTAATTAATTAACTTTACTCTCCTCTTAAGATTTCACTTTATGCACATATATTAGTCATTTAATAATTAATATTAATTATTAAATGCACTCACCTTAGGGTTAGGTTTTCCTTTCGGTATTGATCTCCTTTTATAAGGATTGATCTCTTGTATTGTTTTTTACTGCTTGATTCATTTTTTCTCTGATAATACATCTTGCACATTGTCAAAGCCAAAACCCTTGTTTTGTTCTCTCTCTTTCTCTGTGACAGGTTTCTTGCATGCAGGTGTTCTTTGGGTTATGTGGATTTGTATTTCTCAAATCCTACATGGTATCAGAGCTAGATCTGCTGCAACTTGTTCAGTTTTTGAAAGAATTAGAGATCTAGGTTTTGGTTGCATCAAATTTGTGTTTGTCTTCTATTTTTTATTTGGAATAGGGGGGTTCTTTTTTTTTTGGAGCACTTTGAGCTCAAACGGACCTCACCGTTGAGCTTGTAGCGTCCAAAAACCCATATTTTCATATAAAATACGTCCGATTCGGACACAGTTGCTCTAGAAGGCAAATTTTTTTGCCCCAAGGCTGTACGGCCCCAAGGCACACAGATCGAGGTTGAAAATTGCAAAAAAAAAAAAAGTTTTTTAAAAAAGCTCACGTTGCTAGTGCAAAAGGCAGCCGCCACCAGTGAGCCACCTGGCGGCATCAGCCAGCCGCGGCTAGGTAGCCACCATCGCGCCGCCGACCTGCGTGTCACTCGAGTGCAGCCCGCACGCCGCCCGCGCGCCACCCGCACACCGCCTGAGCACCACCGGGAGCCGCCCGCGCACCGCCTGCCTCCGGAGCGCCACCAGAGAGCCACCAGGGCCCTCTATAATTTTTTTTTACCTCCTGTCACTCAAATGGGCATATCTTGGGCGTTTTAACTCCATTTTTCAAACAAGAATAGGCATTGGAAAGCTGGCTCTAAGCCCGTTCTGTTGGTGCAGGAATTTTTTTAGAATTTTCTAGTTTGATTGCATTTTTTTGTAGTCAAAGTCCGATGATCTTTTTGCACTCTGAGGGGCATAACTTGCTCAATTTTGCTCCTTTTTTGAAAGCGAATAGGTGTCAGAAAGCTGGTTCTGTGCTCTTTCTAGATCTGCACTCTATTTCATCAAAAAATTCTTTAGGTACACAGAGATTTGTCTCAAACAATTATTGCTTTCTATTGTTTTCTGGCTTTTAGTTTGTATTGGAGATTGGATTTTTGCATTGTGGGGGGGTATTTTTTCTTGCTTTCTATCATTTACATCAGAAAACCAGAATCTATAAACACCAAAACAAAACAAACAAACCCCTTCTGCATCTTCTGTCTAGTTCTGAAAGACCACTAAATAATAATAAAAAAATTTAGAGCAGTTGAGGCACAGTTCACAGGATGGCCAATAGATCTATTGAACCTCTCACACCACATAATTATCACACTTGGAAGGGTCGCATGATGAATCTTCTCCAGTCTCGAGGGTTATGGTCCTGTTTGGATGAGGTTCAGCCTCAGTTGACTTGCGCCTTTGAGGTTATGCAGCACAGGAACAATATGGATTAGGCTATGGGATTGATGGCTTTACACATTTTCGACAGTCTCCTGTTTCATCTTGAGGGTTGTCTCACTCCTCGAGTCATTTGGACCAAGTTTGATGGAATTTTTGGTACTGTCAATCAGTTCAGAGCTTTGTAGCTTGAGGCCGAGTTAACTTCCTTGGTACCTGATTTGTTTCCCTCCATTGAGGACTTCCTGATGAAGTTCAAACAACAAAGATCTATCTTGCAGGGTTGTGGAAAAGTTAAGACTAATATAGAGTGCATCTTCCTAATTCTCTCCAAGCTTCGGGGTCCATTTCAGATCTTCTCTTCAGCCTTCTATTCCACCATGGATGCCTTGGGTGCTCGACATGTCATGCCTTCTTTTGAGGTCTTTTGTGATTGTCTGACTCATGAGCAAGCAAAGCTCAAGCAGCTGGATTCACTTTCAGGTTCATAGAACCAAGCATTGGTAGCCCAGTCCTCCAAAGGAAAATAGAAGCAAAAACTGAAGCCTAAGAAAGATTTAGGGGCTAGTGAGAATCCCTCCAAGCCACACCTAAGTTTGATTCAAAACCATAGCCCAAACAAAAATCTTTGTCTTTTGTGATTGTCTGACTCATGAGCAAGCAAAGCTCAAGCAGCTGGATTTACTTTCAGGTTCATAGAACCAAGCATTGGTAGCCCAGTCCTCCAAAGGAAAATAGAAGCAAAAACTGAAGCCTAAGAAAGATTTAGGGGCTAGTGAGAATCCCTCCAAGCCACACCTAAGTTTGATTCAAAACCATAGCCCAAACAAAAATCTTTGAAGTCTGGTGAGTCTTCCTCCAATACTAAGAAGAAATCTGGAGATCCTTGTAGTTTTTGTGGCAAGGAAGGACATCCAGTTTCTAGGTGTTGGAAACATTTAGAGGCTTTAGAGGAAGCCATGTAGCAGTATAATATCATTGCACCTCAACCTCCTTCACAACCCACAGGGAAAGGTCATGCTCTTTCTGCACGAGCATTGTCCTCAGAATCCACTTGGATTCTAGATTTTGGTGCTTCTCACCATATGACACACACAGAGGATTTGGTCACCACTCTTGCCCCTACAGGCACTAGACATATTGCAGTTGGTGACTCAGCATAGCTTTCAGTTCAGGGTTCAGGTACTGTTTCATTGGATGGTGGTTGTCTTCAGGATGTGCTTCTGGTTCCTGACATTTTGACAAACCTTTTATCCGTTTATCAGATTTGCCACTCTGGCTCTGGTAAGATAGTTGAGTTCTCACCACATGATGTGGTTATTTGAGACCTTCATGATCCTGAATTGGTTGTGGCTACTGGGAGTGTGGATTCTACATCACGCTTATACAGATTTGATGGCTTTGAGAGTTTAGACACTGTTGGTTCCTCTCTTATAACACATGCAGATTTAGTGAGCAGGCTTTGGCATGAGCGTTTTGGCCATGTCAATTACAGATATCTATAGTAGATGAGTACTCAGACACTTGTGATTGGGCTACCACAGATTTCTTGTAGTGATGGTGTATGTTGAGGTTGTGTTCTTTGCAAACATCATCGTGACCTTTTCCTAATGGTCAAGCCACTCGTGCTAGGGCACCCCTAGAGTTGGTACACTGTGATCTTCTGTCCATTCCGACTCCTTCCTTTTCAGGGGCCCGCTATGTGCTCACTTTTATTGATGACTTCTCCAGACGTACATGGGTGTACTTTCTTAAGCACAAGTCTGATGTCTTTGACTCATTCAGGATTTTTAAGACATTTTTGGAGAAGTAATCTAGACTTTCTATCAGGAGGATACACACAGATAATGGGGGGGAATATGTTAATTAGGCTTTCAGAGATTTTTGCACTGAGCATGGTTTATAGCATCAGTTTATAGTCCCTTACACCCCTCAATAGAATGGTGTCGCTGAGAGAAAGAACAGAACCTTACGGGAGATGGAAAATTGTATGATATAGTCTCGAGCTATGAGTTCTTCATTTTGGGCTGAGGTAGTCAATTGTGCCAATTATATTCAAAATCGGATGCCTCATAAGGCATTGTGACATATGACTCCTGAGGAGGCTTGGACCCATGTCAAGTCCGATGTTTCTACATTCTGAGTTTTTGGTAGTGAGGCTTGGCCATTTATTCCTGATGCTCAGCGGAAAGCCATGGAGAGGAAGAGTCGACCACTCATATTTGTTGGCTACTGTGAGGATGTTAAGGCATACAGGTTGTTTGATCCTGATTCCTGAGAGGTCTTGTTTCGGCGGGATGTCCAGTTTGATGAGCGCTATCCTCAGATGGATTTTCCATCACCAACTTCTCCCTCATTGCCTACTCCTCCCTCTTCATCTCTTGAGGATTACTTATCTCTTGAGGATGATGTAGATGATGATCCACCATCTCAACCACCACCAGTTGCTCTCTCTTTTCCTAGGTGGGCCCGTGTCACTGTTGATGCAGCTGGTTCTTTGGCAGGTGATCCTTTAGATACTCTTCGTACTCGTGCTCAGACATCTGGTTCTAGTATTTTGAGTCATGCCATTTCGGATGACCCTCAAAAGTTTTCAGAGGCGACAGGTCACCTTGAGTGGGATAGGGCCATGGATGAGGAGTATTCTTCTTTGATGAAGAATCATACTTGGGATCTTTGTCCTCTTCCTAAGGAAGAAATTTGGTTTGGTGCAAGTGGGTGTACCATACCAAGTATGCTATAGATGGTTCTATTGATAAGTATAAGGCACGTCTTATTGCGAAGGGGTTTTCTCAGGTAGAAGGTATTGACTACTCTGAGACCTTTGCTCCTGTTGCCAAGATGAAATCTATACGCCTTGTACTTTCACTTGCAGCTTCCCAGGGATGGACATTGTTTCAGATGGATGTGAAGAGTGCCTTCTTGCATGGAGACCTACAGGAGGAGATCTATTTGGAGCAGCCTCAGGGATTTGTGCAGGACACTTCTCTGGTTTGCAGACTTTGGCGTTCATTGTATGGTCTCAAACAAGCCCCTCGAGCTTGGTATGAGAAGATGGACTCTTTCTTGCTTTCCTCTCACTTCACACACTATCATTCTGATCACACAGTATATATTCAGCATCAGGAGGGTGATCTTTTGATTCTTGTGCTATATGTAGATGATCTCATCCTTACAGGTAGCTCATCCTCCATGATTCAGAGTGTTCAAAGAGCTTTGATGGAGCAGTTTGAGATGACAGATCTTGGTCTCCTGCACTTCTTTCTGGGTCTTCAGGTTATTCAGTCTTCGGATGGTATTTCCATATTTCAGGAGAAGTATGCTCTTGATATGCTTCAACGATTTGGCATGCTTGATTGCAAGTTTTCCCCCGCTCCATTTCAGTCAGGTGTTGTTTTGTCCTCCACTTGTTCTACTCCTTCAGTGGATCCCACTTTATACAGGCAGTTGGTTGGCAGTTTGTTGTACTTGACACATTCTCGTCCTGATCTTTCCTTTGTAGTTGGCCTTGTCTCTTGGTTCTCCCATGATCCTCATGAGAGCCATTGGCAAGCAACCAAATGTATTTTGAGGTACATTCGGGGCACCACTCATTATGACATTCACTACACTTCAAGATCCCCTCACATCATTGGTTTCACTGACTCCGATTGGGCTGGTGATGTCAATGATAATAAGTCTACTTCTGGCTTTGTTTTTTGCCTTGGTTCTGGTCCTATCACATGGTCTTGCAAGAAGCAGTTTGCTATTGCATTATCATCTACAGAGGTTGAGTACTGAGCAGCAATATTAGCCAGTCAGGAGGTTTTATGGCTTCCGCAGTTGATGACAGAGTTTGGGTTTCCTCCAGATAGTCCCACTATTCTTTGGTGTGACAATTAGAGTGCCATTCACATTTCTCGCAACCCAATGGAGCATCAACGGACAAAGCACATTGAAATCCACACGCACTTCATCAGGTAGTTGATTCAGGATGGTTCTCTCATCTTGGAGTACATTCCTACAAAGGAGTAGGTTGTAGACATCTTCACTAAAGCTTTGGCATCTCCACGCTATCTTTAGTTGCGCTCCATGCTTGGGGTGAAGGAAGTTGTCCTTGGGGGGTCTTAGTGAGGCCTTCCTTCATGTTTTTTTTCAGCATGTTTCTTTATCTCTTTTTGGAGAGGAGTTTTTTCCCACTAGGTTTTCTCCTTTACTCCACTTTATAGAGATTTTGTTGTATTTGGGTACCTGATCTGGCCATGTTGCCAGGACCCACTATTGCATTGTAGTTCCTTTTCTTTCTTCTACATTGTTTGTAGCTTCATTGTAGCTCATCTTAAGGGGGGGTGTTAGAGTAAAGTAATTAATTAACTTTACTCTCCTCTTAAGATTTCACTTTATGCACATATATTAGTCATTTAATAATTAATATTAATTATTAAATGCACTCACCTTAGGGTTAGGTTTTCCTTTCGGTATTGATCTCCTTTTATAAGGATTGATCTCTTGTATTGTTTTTTACTGCTTGATTCATTTTTTCTCTGATAATACATCTTGCACATTGTTAGAGCCAAAACCCTTGTTTTGTTCTCTCTCTTTCTCTGTGACAGGTTTCTTGCATGCAGGTGTTCTTTGGGTTCTGTAGGATTTGAGAAAACAAGCACAACAAGCTACACAAGCCCGAGCCACATTACAAGCACAACAAGCACAACAGGCTGCTCAAGCCCAAATCTTATTGCAACAACAACAACAATAAGCTGCACAGGCACAAGCACAAGCTCAAGCACAAGTGGCACAAGAACAAGCTCAAGCTCAAGCGCACACTCAAACCTAAGCCAAATATCAAGCTCAAAAAGCACAAGCACAAGCACAATATTTTGCACAACAACAAGCATATCAACAAGCGTTGAAGCAATATCAAGAACAACAGGAAGCAACCCAATTAGTGGCTCAACAACAAGCGTTGTTGGATCAATGACAACAAAAAGCACAACAACAAGCCTTAATAGCACAACAACAATAGGACCAACAACAAGCGTTGTTGGTACAACAACAATTGCAAGCATACTTAGCTCAACAAAATATTAAAACATCATCCATTAACACACCAACCAATCCGCCCATCCCACCAATAGTTGAACCTCCTTAGAACACTTTCATTCCACCCCCTAATTTGCAAAACAATGTCACAACACAAATAAAATTACTCTCACAACAAGTGCTTGACCTTCAATCAGGGCAAACCATGAAAACACCCAACAACTTGTGTCTTTATCCATTCGATAGGAGCCTTGTAATGAAACCATTCCTGAAGGGATTTTAAATCCCCAAATTTGAAAAATATCATGGGACGGGAAACCCTGAAGATCACATCAGATAATTCCAAGTTCATTGCATGGAAGTCGCATATGATGATACCTATCTAATGCAGCTATTTCCTAGAAGTTTGGCAGGCCAAGCCATGGATTGGTTCTCTTGCCTTCCTCTAGGCATCAAAAAGTTCCAAGAAATCGTAGATGCATTCATAAAAAATTACGCATTCAATATTGCGATGGATGTCAGTCTAGAGGAACTATCAGCTCTGAAACAAGGAAAGAATGAATCATTCACTTCATTCCTACAATGATGGCGATCCAAGGCCAATCAAAGCAAATGGGCCATGCCAGAAGAACAAAAAGTGTGCACTATCATCTCTAACCTCGACGATGCCTTGGATTTCCATCTCAAAGTCCAAGGGATCACCACATATGATCAGTTGATCTCCAAGGTGCTCAACATTGAACGATCCCTTGTTACACAACCAATGACACAAACATATCCTGATCAGCAAAGCAACCGCCCACCTTCAAGCTATAATGAGAAACCTCACACATGGGAAAGAAACAAAAACATTACCAATGATGGTGGTGTTGATGCCAAAGTTGTCATTAGTGCACCTCGACAAAACACACCCACATTGCAACAACAACCTCAAAATCACTATCAAAACAATCACCAAGCCAACATAATAACTCAACAACCAAATAATTAGACCATCAATAATGTCAATGATCAAAGGGGACCACCCCAGCGAAATAAGAACTCCCCCAAGCAGAAGTACACTACCCTTGGGGAACCACTCGAGGTTATCATGAAGACATTGATAAACAAAAAACTCATCAAGGCTCCCACCTATGAGAACTATCAAGAACCAGATGTGAAACCACCTTGGTACAATGAAAACCAACTTTGTGACTTTCACAAAATCAAAGGACATACCAATAACAACTGCATGAGGTTGAAAAACCTAGTCCAAGATCTCATTGATCAAAATATCATAAACATGGAGTAGCCAACTGGAAATCAAAACCTCAAAATATACACAAATTTGATGACAAACCATAACAAAAAAGGAAACAATAACAACGACAAGGGGAAGGGAACATTCAAAAGCATCAATCATGTATATGACCATGTTGTTGCATTGCTGGATGAGTATTGTGCCACTATCACTATCAAAGGAGCCCACGCTGATTGTGGAGTCACCACAAGAGGCAAAAAATTTTCCATTGCAGGATCAACTTAGCCAAATAGAGCATCCACTTCCAACCCAATAACTATTCCCAATGGTTACAATGTCCTTGATTAGCTAAAAAGAACCCCAACACAAATATCCATCATGGAGTTGTTAAAAATTTCATCCGCCCACAAGAAAATCCTTGAAGAAGCATTAGCTTCATCCACCGTCTCTGCAAATCTTGATGCGGAACAATTCTAAGCTATGGTCGACAACATCATCACTCTGAATCTCCTTACATTCTCCAACCAGGATTTTCCCGCTCAACCATCTCACAACCGTGCACTCCATTTAGAGGTCCTAGTGCAGAAAAATAAAGTCAAGAGAGTCTTGGTGGATGGAGGTGCAGGCTTGAATATTTGTTCCCTCAAGCTCATTAAGAACCTAAAATTTTTAGAGGATTCCATCGAAAAAGGAAAAGGTATTACAATCAGAGCATATGATGATCAAGAAAGAGTTTCCCAAGGCACAATCCAAATCCCTATTCAAGTAGGGCCAACTATCATGGAAACTACCTGTCAGGTCCTAGACCTCGACTTGCCCTATAACATTCTTCTGGGATGTCAGTGGATCCATGCAATGCAAGCAGTAGCATCAACCTTCCATTAATGTGTCAAATTCACATATGAAGGACAAGGGGTCACCATCCATGGAGATCCTGACCATTCTCTTACTGCAAGAACCTAGAGGCAAAATACTACAAAATCCCTCAAGTGCCTAAAAATGATGAAGGCCCATCAACACCGTACATTGATCTAGCCACTCTCACTTCCACTTCTATGACAAAGACACCCGCCACTCCTACCATCCCCACCATCTCTAATATCAAAGTCATCATCTAGGAAAATGGTTGTGGAAACTATACGATTCCCAAAAAATGCTTTTGTGGTAGGAGAATTACCACAATCTCCCAGATCACGAGGACGTTTGTAATCAAATAAAGCCTCCACATCTCAAACATCCCTTGAAGAATATCCCAACTTTAGAAGTTGGGGAGATCTTGGCCAAGAAGTCATAGAGGAGAACCCATCTCATCTCCTATACCAAGATAATATACCATCAACCAATCTACCAATGGATGACAGAAGCAAAGGTTTGCAAATGATGCTCGCAATGGGCTATGACGTAAACCATAAACTAGGGAAAAACGACAATGGGATTCTAATACCCATCATTTTGGATACATGAATGAGAAATATTGGCCTTGGATGTACCCCTCCAAGCATAACCATACATGGCTGAGGTCCTCCAGTTAAAAATGTCAAAACTCCTCAGCAAACAACAACTGCCCTACAATTGTCTGTATCTATTGGCCTACCCTCAAACAACTTCACATTTGATATAATTGACGTCTGGAGTAGTAGTGATGAGGAAGACGACATAACTAATTTACCTAGGCTCTTCAAGAATTCTTCCCTACTCATGATTAGCACCTTATCCTATGAGTTTGAAAACCAAAACCATGAAATCCATCTAGTCTACCCACAACTCATCGATTATGACCAACGAGGACCACCAATTCTTGACACATTCAAAAACAATGAGGCGCTCTCAGAATTCATGGGACTGCAGGATAATATTCTGTGTGGGGATCACAAAGCAAGATTCATCATCGAGCATGATACACATGCATATTATGGGGAAATGATTGAATCCCTCAGTCGCAAAAGCGAACAATTGAGAATAATCTCTAGGTCCTTGAGTGAAAACCACACTGTGGCACTCTTCGACTTGAAAAAAGTAAAAAGAAAGGACACATCCAACAGTGAAAACCTCTCCGAGGCGCCCGAGGATGGGGGTTTCAATCTCCCTTTCAGAGCTCTTCATCAGGAAAAATCAGCAGTCCTAGCCAAAAAATGCAATCCAGTTAATCTAGGAATAGAGCAGATCCCGCACATCACATTGTATGCAGAGTCATTATTATCAAAAGAACAAGAGATCCTAGCAGCCTTCTTGAGAGAAAGAGAAGTTAATTTTGCATGGAGTTATGCTGACATGCCAGGGCTCGATCCAAAAATTGTAGTTCATCACCTAGCAATATACTTTGAAGCAAAACCTGTTAGACAAAAGCTCAAAAAAATGCACCCTCAGATTGCTTTGTTGGTCAAAATGGAACTAAAGAAGCTATTGGACACAGGATTCATTAGACTAATTGATTATCCAGAATGGGTGTCAAACTTGGTTCCTATCTCAAAACCCGATGGGGGCATCAGAATCTGCATAGACTTCAGGGACTTAAACAAAGCATGTCCAAAAGATGATTTCTTGTTGCCCAACATTGACATGATTTTGGACATGATGGTGGGAAAAAAATGATTTTCTTGATGGATGGTTTCTCTGGGTACAACCAAATAATGATTTCCAAAGAAGACCAACACAAAACAACCTTCACTTTCCTGTGGGGGACTTACTGCTGGAATATGATGTCATTCAGCTTGAAGAATGTAGGAGAAACATACCAAAGGGCCATGACATTAATCTTCCATGACATGATCCACAAGACTATCGAAGATTGTATGTTGATGACATACTAGCAAAATCTAGAAAGAGGAGAGATCACATAGCAATTTTGAGTGCTATTTTCGATAGGCTAGAGGAGTACAAGGTTCGTTTAAATCCAAAGAAGTGCGTCTTTGGTGTATAGTCAACAAAGTTGTTGGGCTACATAGTGTCAATGAAAGGTATTGAGGTAGACCTTGCTAAGGTAAAAGCAATCCTTGAGATGGAGGCACCCAAAACATTGAAACAATTGAGAGGCCTCCAAGGCAGGCTTCAGTCCATTTGAAGATTTATAGCACAACTGATAGACAAAAAAATCCCGTATTCTCACCTACTCCACAAGGGGGTAGCGTACAAGTGGGATGATAAGTGTGAAGAAGCCTTCAAAAAAATCAAAGAATATCTGCTCACACCTTTGGTCCTCATGCCATCGATCCAAAGAAATCCATTAATCCTCTATGTGTCAGCAACAACAACAGCCCTTGGAGCTCTCCTAGCTCAACATGATGAAAATAGGATAAAAAGGGCCATCTACTATATCAGCAAAAAAATGGTTAGGCATGAGTTAAACTATTCATTCATCAAAAAAGCATGTCTAGCAGTAGTGTTTTCTTCACAGAAATTCAGACATTACATGTTGGCACACAAAATAAAACTCATCACCAAAATCGATCTCCTCAAGTACTTACTGTCAAAGGCAATTCTCACCGAAAGGATGGCTAAATGGGTCATGATACTATCAGAGTATGACATTGAATATGTAGAGCAGAAAGCAATCAAAGGTCAAGTCATCACAGATCAGCTTGCAAAAGCACCCATCTACTCAGAGAATCCACTCATATCAGAGTTTCTGGATGAATCCATCTTCAATCTCAGCATAGCCAACCATTGGAAACTCTACTTTGATGGCTCATACATGCAACATGGATCAGGAGCTAGTGTCTTTTTCATCACCCCATAGGGGGACTGCATACCAAGATCATATAAATTGGCATTCCTCTACACTAACAACATTGCAAAATATGAGGCTTTAACCATAGGTCTCAAAATAGCAGTGCAGTGGCACATCATGGCCCTCAAAGTATTCATAGACTCCCAACTGATAATAAATCAAGTGAATGGTGAATACTAGACAAAGGATGATAAAATGACTCAATACAAAAAGTTGGTAGAGAGCCTTAAAGAATCATTCATTGATATCACATTTGAGCAGATTCCTAGGGAAAACAATAGAGTAGTAGGCATCATGGAAATGATTGAATCCCTATTGGACATCCCTCACAATGTCCTAAAACATAAATTCTTGGTAGAGCAGCTTCTCGTACCCACATTCGAGGTACCTGAGTTGAAATTTGTGTGTGAAATCGTTGGTTCCGGTGATCCCTGGTACCATGAAATTTATACCTACTTGTGAATAGGGGTCCTGCCTGTTGACTTACCCTCAAACCTGAAGTGAACCTTTATCAAAAAAGCATCTTGGTTTGTCATCCTAGGAAATACCCTTTACCGTAGGAGCATAGTGTTGGAGTTATGGACAGACACTGAGAGGGGGGGTGAATCAGTGTCAAAACTTTTTCAACTTCGACCTAGATTTTTAATTCTGATTTCCTTTTCTTTCAATAATAGAGTAGAGTAATCACTTTTGAAAGCACAAAGATATGCCAACATTAACTCAGTCTATTAGACAACTTATGAAAATATGATTTGAGTGAAATATCTTTCATTTGCCAAAATAGTTATGGCTGACATTGATTAACAATCAAGGCAAGATGATAGTGCAAGTGCAACTCATAAGACTGTGCAAATGATGATCAACATTATTGACTCACTTCTTAAACAAATGATTTGAATGCAGCTTTAAAGACAAGAAAGGTATTGAAACAACAAACACCTTTAGCACATTATAACTATTCTTGAGCAATGAATAAAATGAGAACTTTTAAGCTTCCTTTTGAATTAGACTCTTCAACAATGACTTGTGCAAGATATTTGAACTAAACATTTGCAGATATGAAGGAACTATCATTCAACAATGTTCAAACTGATAAAAACTATCACAATCAAGAAACAATATGACAACAAAAACAAAGAGACGATAAGACAAAGGATTTTTCGAGTGGAAAACCCTCTTGGGGTAGAAAAACCACTCCTAAACTACCTTACTAGCTTAATCTTCAAAAACCACTGTTAACAATGCCTTATAGGCTAATTTTTGAGCACCAACTCAAGGAGCACCAACCCCTTATTTTGAAACACCAATTTCAAGGAGCACCAACCCCTCGTTTAGAGATATCTATCTCAAGGAGCACCAACCCCTCAAATTATTTTTAGAACAATAGTAATATCAGAGGATCTCTCTGTTTTCTAGTAAGCTCAAGAAACTCAACACTCTTATCTCCCTAATACCCTAAGAATCCAACTCTTGTATTACAGAGTTTTCCAATACATCTCTTGATACAGCCAAAATAACTATCTCTTAGAATTACTGGCCAGCAGCATCTCCACTATTTTCAACATTGGTTTTTATAAACATTTCAAGTATGTCAGTCATGAAGAAATATGCAAGAATCATTTTTCACAAGATTCTGAAACACTCTTGCTAATTTTATAATATGAAGCTGAATAATGATGATCTGTAGATGATGGTAAAAATCAGAGTAATGCCTATCCAAAGAGCTTTAATTTCTGCGCTAAATCAGGAGATTTCAAATTGTAACTGAAAGATTTTCATCAAAGCCATGACAACCCACTAACAGAAAATCATATCCTCTAAATTCTCAAAGAATATTTTTCCAGAGATTCGATGCTAGCAAAAGATGTCGCCATGCAACTATACTTAGAAAATCACATATCGGCCACAGAGATAGAGTTTCTTAAATGTTCGCTGAGACATCTAGACAAGTATGCCGAAGGAAATTATAACGTTGATCGTTCCTTTGGTCCCTGTGTGTCGCCATGACCTTCTGCTGTCGGGGAGAAACCATATTGAAGATCTTTATGTTTCCCCAAGATCACATTTCTGTTAAATTTGTTTCAGTTGCTGAGACACAAGAGTCTTTCTCACCAAGACATGCCCAATATTCGCCTTCGCTAAGACAATATATAGTCAGGAAGACGCTATATAGATTGCCCCACATTTCACTGAAGGACCACATGATTATTCTTGTTCGCCGAGACAATTCAATACCTATGCCAAAGGTCTTTGTCATTTCCAAGTCACCAAGACAATACATATTCGAGGAGACACTATATAGATTGCTCTATGTTTCACCAATACTCCCATCCATCTCGTGTATCGTTGTAACTTCAAACAATCAGTGAGACATCTTGTAGATTGTTTTATGTCATACCGAAACACCCCGAATTCACCTTAGATCGCCAAGAGAATTCAATTCTCATACTGACATAGACCCTGTTGTTTTCCATCGATGAGACCGAAGGTCACTCACCAAGATCTCACCTTGATATCGCATAGTCTGGCCGAAGTAACCCTTTGCACAAGTCGGTGAGATACTACGGAGTCATTATAACATTTCACCGAAGCAGTAACCTTATGCTGATAAGACATTCAGTGCATCGGTCGGTGAGACAAAAAATCTTCGGTGAGACTGTATACCGAATACATTATATTTGGCTGAAGCGAAACCCCAGATGTGATGTCAGCGAGACAAAACCACTTCACCGAGACCTATTTTGATACCACCCAGCTCTGTCGATGAACCTCCATATGCACTAGTCGGGGAGACATTTCAAGTTCGATGAGACACTACCCCGATAACAAAACTCCTGCCGATAAGTTCATCCTCAGTTGCCGAAACCATGTGAATTTCTTGCTGATAGATGTCCACATGCATATGGTTGGTGAGACATAACAATTTCACTGTGACCCTTCATCGAAGCCTTAAACTCATGCTGATATATCCTCTGTCATTGAGACAATACCAACCTCTCGCCGAAAGCCCCTCAAGACTTAGTCGCCAAGACATGACGAGTTCACTATGACATTACACCGAAGCTGAGACCTCCTGCCGATATACAATTTTTCCAACGGTGGTCGGCAAGACTAAAGTAAGTTCACCAAGATGTTACAACGAAGAAAAACCTCTCGCCGATGAGCACCCTTTGTTGCCGGTCGGGGAGACATGATGAGTTTGCTAAGACATTATATCGATGCTGCAACTCTTGCCGATATGATCTTTCTTGTGCCGGTCGACAAGACACAAAGCACTCGATGAAACAACATGCCGATAGGGATTACTTACGCCGATGAACCATCTCATGTATTAGTCGGTAAGACCCGACTCATTTGGTAAGACCTCTTAGCGGTGAACAAAACTCATGTCGATAGACCTTTCCACTGTCACCAAGACCATGTGAATGTCATGCCGAAAGCTGCCTATATGTAAAATCAAATCGTCATGACATTAGAAACGTCTTGCCAAAAGGCAACACAGACGTTTACCAGAAGAATGGATCGGGGAGACCCTAGCATTTTCATGCTGAAATGTTCTTTTTCTGTCACCGAAACAATGTACAAATAAGATAACCAGAGACTGTACGAAGCTCAAACTGATCAGTACCATAGGATATTAAAATTTTGAATGTAGACTGTCCACTGAATGCCAAGACAAGTAAACCATATAGACAAAACTGTACCAAGATAAAGCATGAGAAACCAATCTGAAACTGTCAACAAGTAGAATCAACTGAAAGATATTTTGTCATCAAGGACAAACCATATGATCACAACTGAGAACCAACACATAGAAGGAACCCTATTGCACTGTTTAAATGCTAAGGAGGCATTGACCGCTTTAACTAAGGTGCATAACGACATCTGTGGTTCACACTCGAGTGGAATGACCATAGCCAAGAAATTGCTGAGGATGGGGTATTATTGGCCCACAATGGAAAGAGAAGCACATGACTACGTCAAAAGGTGTCTACAATGTCAGCAGCATGGGGACCTCATCCATGCTCCAGCTCAAGAACTTCATCCCATCATCACACCATGGCCCTTTTCGTAGTGGGGACTCAATCTCATTGGAAAGATAACTCCCACCTCATCTAATGGCCACAAGTTCATCATAACCACCACTGAGTAATTTACCAAGTGGGTGGAAGCCATCCTTATGACATATATCACTAGAAAGTAGATATCAAAGTTCATCCTGAACTACTTAATATGCCGATATGGTGTTCCCAAAGCTATTATCTCAGATAATGGGACACCCTTCAAGAATTAGGATATTCGTGACCTTTGCAAAAAATTCAAAATCCAACATCGCTTTTCCACTCCGTATTATCCCCAAGGAAATGGCCAAGCATAAGCCATCAATAAAACCATTTTGAAAATCCTCAAGAAAACAGTCAATGACGCAGGTTGTGACTGGCATTTGCAGCTAAATCTTTCCCTTTGAGCCTATCAAACCAGCATCCACACACCCATTGGTGCCACTCCCCTCTCCTTGGTCTATGGATCAGAGGAAGTATTACCCATTGAGATTGAGCTCCCGTCACTGAGAATATCATTGCAAAGCCTCATCATGCATGAAGAATACTAAGTATCACAACTGAATGAGATGGAGCTACTGGATGAGTGATGCATAGATGCTTTAAATCATTTGCAAGTCTATCAAAATAGACTCAAGAGGAGCTATAACAAGAAGATCATAAGCATGACTTTCCAAGTTGGAGAATTGGTACTAAAAGAAAATTAGAAGAAC
The DNA here is from genome assembly GCA_007258455.2 of Sequoia sempervirens. Lineage (NCBI taxonomy): Eukaryota > Viridiplantae > Streptophyta > Pinopsida > Cupressales > Cupressaceae > Sequoia > Sequoia sempervirens. The sequence continues at coordinate 711,473,774 of VDFB02270651.1, forward strand.
GTCCCAAATCCAAACAAAAAAAGAAAATTTGAACCCAACTAGTTGGGACCATTTTTTTATCACAATGAGCTATAAGTCAGGGGCATATCAGCTATCAACACCTGAAGGGGAACCTCTACAGAAGCCCATGAACAACTCCCATCTCAAAAAGTTTTATGCCTAATCTTGCAAGGCATAGAACCCAAAAATAATAATAATAAAAAAAATGTCCTGAAAAAATGGTCACCATGATGAAAACCTGGAAAACAGGTGTCTTGGTGACAAAAAATAAAAATAAAAAAACAAAAAAAATCCAAAATCCGAAAAGGATTAAAAAAAGTAAAGAGAAAAAATCGTCCTTTGGTGAAAACCACTTCGGTGGCACTTTGGGCAAGTACCTTAGTCAAAACCTGGCAAACAGGCACCTTGTGTAAATAAGCATTTTCCATCCACTAGGATCTTCATGGCCTATTTTGCATCATCCATCCATTACGCTTGCATCATCCATTGCATCCCATATCTCCATCCATCACCCATCCATTTGACATCCGCATCATAGCTTGGTCTTGTGTTCATGTCATGATCCCTCCTAGTACTACTCGGCCCATTCCCAAGGTCAGTTTGTCTTGCCTTTATCAGAGTAGACTATTGCATCACACTGGGGGCACGTTCTCATTGGATTGGATTCATGTATATTCTTGAAGTCCCAAAATCAAAAAATCCAAAAACATCAGAAAATGAGAAAATTCAAAAATAGTCAAAACATATCAAAATCTAAAAACAGGTCAAAAAGTCAGTCAAAAAGTCAAAAATAGAATCGTCTTGTCGAACTATGGGTCTCTGAGCCTTGAACGTAGGAAAGGTTGATCTTTGATCATCCCCTGAGACATTAGGTCAGTCCTTTAGGAGTCTATCATAATAAATTGACATTTCATCATGTATATCATCATCTATAAATCAGTCAAGTCATTAGTCGAACTACGTGGTCTCTACATCTGTAATGTAGGAGAGGCTAATCCAGTGATCAGCTCGTGAGGCCCCTATGATAGGTCCTTAGGTTATTCTCTTGGTAAAAATCTCAGAAAACCCCAAAACATTGGAAAATTCAAAAAATCAAAACATTTGTAAAATCTCAAAAATACCAAAAACAACCTCAAAACATTTCGAAAAACATCAAAAACATCCAAATATTTGAAAAAATCCATCCATCCCATCTTGCCTTCACCCGCAATAAACATCACTCACAATAAATCAAGCATCATCCCCAACCTTTGGTGAAACAATCAGAAACAAGTCTAGCAGGTTAAAAGTGAAAACTCTAAATGTCAAGTCTAAAGTTTAGGTCAGTAAGTAAACAAGTTGGCCAACTCTTCGTATCAATAGCCTATCATCTAATCAGTCCCAAATCAATCATCTGCTAACATCATGTCTTAGGATGCATCCTTCCTACAATTGGCATTTTTTTTAATCAAAAAGAACACTTTGGATAAACGAAACGACGTGTCGCCATCCACTAACATGTCCTAGGATGTATCCTTCCTACAATGGGCATTATCTTTTGGCAATAAATTTGGGTCTTGTCCTTTAAAAACACATTTCCTTTTGGTTAGCAGTATTGAAGAACATTAGCTTGTTTGTTTACTTTATCCTTGTCTTTTTGACTTATCTCTTTGCGCTCATTTCAATGACCTCTCGATGATGTCCCAAACAAAGGGATTTAGAGAGATAAGATTGGGGCAATGATTGCTATCTTTTATCTGCTGTATTTTGTTGGATATCTTTGTAATATAACTATGGTCATGCATGCTTTATTTAGGTGTAGGGAGGATATTTTAAATGTCTTGTTGACCACATAGGAAGGCTTTCTTTTCTATGCTTTGGCCTGAGATGTTTCAAATATCTAAACTGCATTTGGGATAAGGTTCCGTATGCTAGGTGTGAACAAAGATACTCCTATTTGATTATCGAGTCAAAGTCCATCGCACTAGGCACAACACCATCCTAGTTTTTTATACCTTGATGCATTGTACCTATGTGTATTATCAAAAAATAAGGTAATTGGCCCTTTGAAAACCCCAATTCCTCAGTATGCAATGTAGTCATCATCATCTTCATTGGTTCATGTCTTGTTGGAATCTCTTAATTTCTTCTATCATCTTTCACGCTAACATGGTACCATGACAGCTAATTGCAAACTTATTGCATCCATCCTGCATACACCAATCATCAGCATAGTGCATAGCATATCATATCAACATCTCACATACATCTTCATAATATAGATCTATTAGAATATTAGCATTTGCATTTCATCCATTGCATAGACATCGTTATATTATACATCTCACATGCATTACATTATCTTTTTAAGTTGATTAGATATTCTAAGCATCTTAAAAAAATCTCATTTGCATACCATCATAATCATTAATACATATGCATTATCCACCATCATAATATCTATCCATTTCATGCATCATACATAACTATCCATCATAAACATATCATCCATCATATTAAAGTCCACATCACACATAACATCCATTGATCATATAAAACATATCATAACTACATCCATTAGAACATCTATCATATATCATTATCATAGGGCATAACCATAAACATCATCATCATCATACATTAGAGGTATACTATAGATTTGCATATCATAAACATCCTCCACACATCATAAAAAGTGCATAAAAAGATAAAAAGATAAACATCCTGCATCACATTTACACAAATCATAAGCATCATCATATCATAAGCACCAACACATCATAAGCATCATAGAAACCATATAAGCATCATATAAATAGCATCATCATTTTGCATCACATATAGAAATAGGAACCATCCATAACGCATAAAATAACATAGGATGCAACATATCACATCAAAATCTTCATCTCATATATCATCAATATACTGTCATGGTACAAAAAATTGGATCACTGTACATGTGTATGGAAATAAGTACAAAAGGCCCAGCGGGCTATAAAAAATGAGCCCATAGGGTACAAAAAGAGTCTTGTCTTTGATAAAAAAACTAAAGGCCTAACCCTCCTGGCTACTGCCATCGCCACCTACTCTGTCCCCATGGCCCTCTACAGGTCTGTAACTGGTCCTTTGAGAATAATCAGGAGCTCAGGCTACTCTCGGCATAGCCTGATGATAATGCATCCTATAATAATCCACCTCTCGAATGACATCCTTGTATGACCGAAGTGATACTGTGCTCTGGGAGGATGAGGCAACCATGCTCTCTAACTGCTGTCTGCGGCCCATCTTCGCTGCCGCCTGGAGCTCTGTAGCCTATCTTCATAAAGTGGCCTGATCCCTCTCTACTGTCAATACCTGAATCTGGGCTTGTAACTGTACTATCTACCCATCCCAAGGATCTGGTTGTCCTATTGGCTGCACTGGCAGAGGTTGCATGTGGGGCTAATCCTCACCTCTGTCTCTAGGTGGTGTGGTAACCTGATCCTGATGCCCTTCCTGTCTATCATCCTACCCCTGATCTTGGTTCTGTATCAGGACATCCTGGTGAGGCTAATCCTCCTGACCCCTCATAGGGTGGTCCTGCACTGGCTGGTGTGGAGGAGGACTGCTGCCTCCTTGTCCTTGTCTTTCCCCCTACCTCTCACTCTCTGTCGAGCGGATGGTGTGCCTGGGACTGTCAATTGCAAAGGTGGCCTGAACCAATCACGATATTCCTATGTGGTATCGAGATTTTCATCTCCCTGATCGTATGGCCATTGCTAGGACACCAACTATCTAAAACTGTCCAATGCCTCGGTGGTAGGAATATATTGGCCCCATGAGCCCTGTGTCACTGTCCTTGCAAAAATGGCCACATAACCATCATCTGGTTTGTCCTGTGGCTCCTTGAATTGGCATTAGACTCTCCCCAAAAGGTACATCTCTATCATAGTGTGCTCTCGCCCCTGCATCAGGTGATCTTGGCAAGCAAAAAAGAGTTGTTGTACATCGTCGAACCATGCTGACTATCCAAGATATGGTCACCATGTAAAAACTCGCATCTCATCTAGGACCCTCCTCTAGTGAGGAATCCTGAGCTCTCCAGTGTGTGTAAAAGAAAGACCACCACTGTAGCACCAGACCATGGGGTCATCTAGCTCCATCGGCACTGGAACGACTTGAGGGCGAAGAACGGGGATATGCTGCCACACCCATATATGCAGAAGTGTGACCCCTGCTCCAAGTGCTTTGTCATCAACGTAAGCAAGCTCGTGTAGGTCTCTGTAGAGTGAAGCTAGTAAAACTGGACCCCACGCAAAGAGGGTCAGCCTACGTCAAACCATTCACTCCCAACAGAGCCCCCAACCAGGACTGAAATATCAACCTCGTCGATTTGGGGCAGCGAGACCTGATATGATCGCTACAATCACCATCCAGAATGGTGATGTAAGGAGCCTATGTCACTCCAACTTGATCTGACCCTCACAAAAGAATATCTTATCAGTTTCCATAATCGAATAATAGGCATCACGCCCGACATCCATGTCATAGATCACCTTGGCACCATGTATCGGCAACTGTACACGTCCTCTAAGGTAACAGTGGCCTCGCCGGTTGGAAGGTGGAATGAAGAGGTCTCATTGTGCCATCTCTCGACAAGTGCTATCATCATGCCTAGATGGGTTCGTATGGGTGGTGTGTAGGCAATGTACTAGAGCCCCATCTGTCCTAGAAGCTCTTGCTCCCTCTCGCTCAGATCCTACAAATACCTGAAAATCTCCCGAGACCTATGCTCGCAAGAATAAATCTCCCCCGCCTCCTCCTGCATCAGGAAAAAGTCACCGTGTTAAGATCATCAAGAAAAAATATTCGGGGCTTATCTCAGCATTCAAAAAACCACCCCAGCGTCGCAACCTATGAAGGCGTCACAGTTTGAAAATTTCAAACTATGACACTGGCATCATCAAAGTTCCAAACTGCACTGCGGCGGTGCACTTTGGCAAAGTGGTGCAGTTTACCCTAAACCCTAAAGTTCAAACTCCACCGTGATGCTAAAGTTTAAAATCCAATAGTGTGATTCATGAAGGCGTCAGAGTTTGAGGAATCTTTTCAAATTCCAAACTCCATCGCTAGAGGCCATCATGCAATGGCGGGCTAGTTTGAAGACTGAGCGGTCTAGTTTGAAATTTGAGCAACACTATATAGCACCGCTGCAAGAGACCTAGTTCTAAGTGCAATAAATGAAAGTGTAAAATGAAAAACAAAGTTTGGGTCAAGGTCCCTTACTGGTGCCCTAGTGCCTGTATGCTGCTGGTACATCTGTATTCGGTCGGATATGTGCATCGGGAGCTATCTTTGTGCCATCTCGTTAGGGTGTCAGAGCTCAAAATCACAAGATCACTAAAGGATGGATGAGGAAATGAATTGGAAGTGGCCCCCTGGGGCCTATTTAAGCCTAAAAATTAGGGTTTTTCACCTTCTTCAACCATCTAGGAAGGGTCTAGGTCCCCCGAACCCATTTTCACTCGTCCAAAGGTCATTATACATCGGTTTTTGCATTTTGCCTCATTTTTTTGACCTCCTGGAGCCTTTCTCAACCTGTCAGGCACCTTGCCCTCTTTTTTCGCGAGATCACCCAAAAATCAAAATTTTCGTCTGATCTTTCGAGGTGATAGTATATTAGCATATTTTCTCCCACCAGGGCAGTAGTGGGGCAAGTTTTAAAATTGAAATTGTTTTGGCTTTTTGATTGAGACAGTTTATTCTTTGAACCATTACAACAAGTGCATTACTTCAAAAAGGGGCAAAATGTACTAATTGACGTTGCACATGTGATCCTGATTACGAACACCATTTTCATCCTAAATCATCCTTCAGTCTAACCACTTAAAATACCGTTATTTGATTAAATTTATCAATTATCCTCTCTTAATTAAATAAATGATCTTATTTAATTAAGTCTTTCTCTCATTAATTAAATCAATTAACCTGATCTAATTATCCCTATTTAATTAAATAATCAATTTTATTTGATTAAATCCATAAAGTCTATCTCATTAAATTAAATAAATCAAAACCGTATTTGATTTAATCTAATTTTAGCTCCTTTAATTAAATAAATAAAAAATCCTTATTTAATTAATCCTTTTACCATATTCTTCTCATATTTGATTTAAATCAACCCCTAAATCTAAATCAAATATGTCACATCCCCTAATCTCTCATTAAATTAATTAAACTATGATTAATTTAATCCTAATGCAAGTCCCATCCTCTAGCTTTTGCCACTTGCAAATGAAAATAGATTTAATTCATTTATTAAATCTCTATTTTCTCTCAAATGACATCTTTAGAGAATATTCTCTCAAATTTGAATTCAAAATCCAAGTGGACTTTGTCCTTCCAATAAGGCATTTACTTCACCTAATAAGTCCTTTTTTCTTGAGCCAAGTGGCATTTAAGGCATTTCATTTCCCTCTTACATGTCATTTCAATATTTTCAAATATCACCTAATTGCATTTATGGGCACTTTCATAAAAATGTGCACATCCTTCATGCATTCTCCTTTTGACAAGTGGCACCTTTCCATTGGTTGAATTTTAGTCCCACATTGTTCTATTTTGGGCATTTCTCCATCTCAACATTCTATAAATAAGAGGCTTCATTCCTCGTTCTATCATCCACAACTTGAGTAAACTTACTATACTCAAATTCATAGCAATCTCCATTCATCTTATTGAGTTTTATAGCTAGGTTATGTAGATTTTATCTTGGAGCACATTGGAAGCATTCATAAAGTGGATCACTCTTCATCAAGCATCTACATTACATCATTGGAATTGGGGAAGGGCCAATTTTCACATCAAATTGGCACCAATTCCCTCAAGAGATTAAGAGTTTGCTTTGCATTAGAATAGGATTTGATATCTTGGGTTTATGTTTGTTGTCTTCTTCATTTCATTCATTTTCCTTTGAAATTCAAATGAATTTCTTGAGGAATCATGATACTAACCTTGCATATGATCTAATATAGTGTTTGTCTCTCATGTTTGTGCAAGTTTGGAATCTTGGTTCACACCGGCAAGCGTGCATTATTGATATTACCTTTTGTAGCGGGAAAAAAGGTCAAGAGGAGGGGATTCTTCACCTATCCAAAAATTTTTAAAACAGTGGTCCTGAAAAGGAAGCAAATGCACCCACTATTGCAGGATAAGCTGGCTCATTTGGGGTTGGTGATGATCTATGATAAGTGGGATTACAACCCTTTCAATGATTTACCTTATGATCACCTCAAGGTAACTCATAGCCCTCGGCCTTACTGGGAGTGGAGGCATAGCCTACTAGAAGATAAAGTTGAATTATTGGTTGACCTAATTTATATCCCTGCGGAGGACAATAGGCCGCCATGGAATAGGTTCTATCTCGTGGTGGCGGATTATAATGAAAACATAAAAATGCGAAAAAACTCTATACAATCAGCTGGGGAATGTTGATGGACGGACCAATGAGAGGATTAGAGCCTTTTGGATGTATCACTAGGAAACAAAACAACTTGATAATCCTTCTAGTAGCATAAAAGAGGATAGGCGGTTTGACGAGCTTTGGGATGAGGAGCACCCTGCTTCCAACTCAAGTAATAGTGGAGGCAATGAGTCCAATGAAGGAGAAGAGCAAGTAGAAGAGGAAGCTGATATATTAGCATTCTCTACCCAAAAAAAAAGGAAGTCTACATGGAAATCTACTCATGTTGCTTCAAATGTGTGACTGAATATGTCATGAGCCTCGCAAACAATCACGTGGGCCTTGAAAACAACAAGAGTGCCCCAACAACAACAACAACCAAAAACTATAGAGACCGTGGAGATTGAGGACTCCCCACCCACTAAGCAGCAACACAGTGAAGCTATTTTGTGAGAAGGATCACAAGGAGTCGTTGCAAGCCAAGTGCTCACAACAAGCCAGGAACCCGAAGTAAGTAAGCAGCCAGCGACAAGCGAAGCACCGCCAACATCTAGTCAATAGGTAATTTTTCGCTTCCGCTTTTCTTACTTCTCAATATTTGGTGTCCTCTTCCATTTTCGTGGTGCCCATCACTACAAGTGTCAGCCCCGCTTTATCTACCCCTACCACAATGTTTGTGGGAGGTTTCTCCCAATTCTCCCAAACTAGGCCATCTATGTTAATGCCTCCGCAAACCTTAACATCGACCACTACTACTCAATCTTTCCTTGCCTCTCTTTCTGAAAGCTTGGCCGCTATTGGCACCCCTATTTCCCCTACTACATCAGGTTCAACCCAGCATGCCCAACAAACAAACTCGATTATGACCACCCCATCACCGCAACTGATGAGCCCTTCCGCTAGTTCACAAACCAAACTATGGCAGGTTCCCTTTTTCTCCCCAAAAATTGTCAATCTCCCACCAAAGAAAACAAAAGGGCCCACTACATGGGTATTTCCTTTTGCTTTGCCTCCCAATACACCTATCGCTGGTGGGCTAGTTCAGTCGCCAATCGAATTCATATCCCAGGGAGAAACCACGAAGCAAATGCGAGCCCTCAGGATCCAAAAGCGAAAAACAAAGGATGATAAAAAGGAAGCAAAGCCTAAAGTGTATACAGTTCACAATGAAGAGCAACAAACACTGAGCTTTGCCACCATGTACCCGAGTGTTACCAAACCACAAGGTAAGATGTTGCTTGGCGATTAGAACATGTATGCCATGGGGCTAGATATAACTGCAATCCGATCGTAGGTTAAGGTGGAACTCATGGAGGAAACGTAGCGAGTGGTGACAACTGACTTCCTTAAGTCCAACTGTCAATTGAAGAAAAAGGAGGAGTAGCTAAAGTTGGTGAAGGAAAGGGTTAGCTTCTTGGAAATGAAGGAGAAGTCACTTGAATCAGAAGTTGCGCGCTTGTCCGAGAAAGTGTGAACATGAGAGTTGGAGCAGAGAAAACTCCAAGAAGAACTCAATAGGTTCCAATCTGTTGGCCCCGCGCAACTCAATGAGCTATGGGTGAAGAATCAAGAATATCAAAGCTAATTGGCCTCGATAGAGCAGAATCTGCAACAAAAGGTGAAAGAGTTGGTAGCTCAAAGCGCTCTATATGAGTAGGAATTAGAAAAGAATCATAAGGAATTTGAGGGCCAAAGGGCCCAATTAGAAAATGAGCTTCAAGAGACAAAGTCCTCTCCTGATAGAGAATTGGTGAAACACACTCAAGTTGAGGAAAACTAGCATAAAGAAATGAGTAGCTCCGAGGAGCAACTGACATCCACGAAGAGGAAAAATGTGGAATTAACAGAGGCCATTAACTTAAAGGATGCAAAGATAGACTCTCTAAAGAGCTCTCTCTAGGCCTCCTCCGCACAGCCAAACCTCATCCCCTTGGCTCGACAAATATATATTTCTTATTGGGAAAAGGTTAAAACCTTCTGCCTGACTCTGCAACTAACGCTCTGGTTCATCTCAAAGGTAGCGAACCTAAGCCATGAGGTTCATGGTACAATTGATAAATTCTCATGATTCATCTCAGAGAAGGTTCCAGAAGAAAAAAGCTTACTAACCAAGCTATATTCGGTCTCTGATGAAGACTTGGCCAGGGCAGGGATTGAAGATTGAGATATTGCTGCCCATACGACAAACAAGTTTATCCATTGCCACTCGGCCTTCCAGCAAACTAAAGCGGCTGCAGCTACTTTGAGCTAGACAATGGATGACATGTGAGAGAATTTCTCCCAACTGAGCAAGATGGGTCTGTCGTCTCCATTTCTTGAGGACGGGTTGATTGCCACGACTGAGCAGATTGTAGAAAGAATTTAAGAAAAGGAGCAAGATCCAAACACTTTCTAGAGTTTCAACCATCCTCCCACTGCAATAGACATTGAGGGTGTTATTCATCCTCTTGCACAACTACTTTTCCATTGCGAGGTGGGGGCTGGTTTACTTGAGACACTTGCCTTATAAGGAAACATTCGACCTGGGTGGAGCACAGGAGAATTTGTGCAATATAGCAATGCCATCCAAACATGACTGTCTATTTTGCAGGTAGCCCTTTCCAAGCTCTAAATCTGTCACCAATGGATGGCACTTTGGTTTGCGAACCAGAGAAAATTTTTGGGCTCCACGTTCCTCAAAGCGAAACACCCCTAATAGTTGTCAGAAGCTGTGAATTTGAAATTCACCATGCTCCCTTTGGGTTTTATTTTTGGCTAAGTATCGGCCCATGCCTTCACAATTCTCATCGGCCTCTTTTTTTGGTTGTCGCCTCAGCTTCTACCACGTGTCTGCTCATTGCACTCCAAAGGAATTTTCTCCTTGCTCTTCTATTGGCTCCCGAAATGCTCCCACGTGTCATCACCATGGGTGATTTTGATCGCTTCTTTTCACTTCCTCATCAACCCTCGCTCGCGTTCCATGTAGCTCCCATTCACATAAGGATTTGGCGGGCCCCACAAGTAGCGTCTACATTGACCATTTTTGCTACGTGTCCTCTCTGCGCAAGCTTTTGGTGAAGGAAGGAAATATCGGCCGCGAGTAGTGAAATGTTGCCATGCGTCTCTTTGGTGCACACTTCTTCAACGCAGGGGATGAGGAAGACTATGAGCTACAGGATGTTGCCACATTTTCTAAACCACCTATCCTGAAGGGCAACACTTGTCTACACGAGACTTTGTTGGACCACTGCCATCATTCATAGGGAATGCACCTGAATGGAGGGAGACCAAATGTTGTGTCTCAAATCTTTTCTGTTACAACGACCAAGGGAGATCATTGCCTTGACATCATTGCTCAGATTCTGAATCTTTTCGATTGCTTCTTGCCAAGTGATGGAAGGCTTGCTATAAATACTGCTCTTTGCTTCAGGAGAGGGGTTCCCAGTTCTACGGTTCCATTCCAAGGGTTCCAATATTTTAATTTGAAGATCATATGCTTTTCACCAGTTTTTAGAATCATAGGATTTTTTGGAGAGACCGGGCCTTTGTATTGTTTAGATTATTGCAAGAACTCACAGATTGTGCCATTGTTCAGCCTTTCTATTTCTTATGCTATTGATAGACTCTATGTTGTGCCATTATGGTTTAAATGGTTTATTTGTCGTACTTCTATAATTTGAATGCAAGTTTTCTGGTTTAGATCATGTCTTTTGACTCTTCTTTTCAGTAAATGGGCGTGATTATTATTTTATGTCACTGAATGAGTTGTTTATGCTGCAATCCTTAATTTCTAATAGTTTAGGACATGGTAAATTGCTAAGTAGGACCTTAGACTATATCCAAAAGATAGGTTTGTCGTGTCTTTCATATAAATTCTGGCATATTGCCTTAGTTAGGTTCTTTATTTTATATCTACTTCCATTTCCCATTCCAAAACTCCATTCACAGAAGAAGTCAGCTTCTTTAAAAATCCAGAGGTCACTCAGTTTAGCACAATAGGTCCCCCATAAACTGAGTTTCCCACAAGCATTGTTACCTTGCCAATTTTGGGCATCAACATTAACTAATTATATTTATAAAAATATTATCAATACAATTATTATATTTCGATTTAGTGATTAATTATATATATATAATAATATTATCAATATAAAAATTAATTATTATTATTATTTTTTAAACAAACACGTTATTTATATTTTTAATAATATTATTAATACAAAAATTAAAAATAATTTATAGTTTTAATTGAAAATTTATAGTTTTGTATTAAATTTATTTTAATGATTTAAAAAATCCTTTATTGAACTTTTATAATTTATTTAGATAATATTATTTTATAAATATAAAATATATAATTATAAAATCACTATATTAATATTTACATAATTTACATAATTAATATTAATATGTCATATTTTGCAATCATTATCAATCAATATATTATATTTATATTTATTAACTAATTCTATTTATACAATATTATCAATACAATTATTATATTTTGATTTAGTAATTAATATATTTATAATAATATTATCCATAAAAAAATTTAAAACAAACATGTTATTATATTTATTTAATCTTGAATTTTTAAAATTTACAATTTAAATTTATATCTTATTATTATAATATATTGCATGTTTATGTTTTATTTTTTTATAATACGTTAATTAATAATAAATATAAGGTACTATTATACTTTATCCAACTACGATTTTGTTCAACTAAGCTACAATATAGACATGTACTATCATAAAATTTACATTATAAAGATCAATAAATTATTTACATTATTTTAATAATTAATATTAATATATTTAAAATGATTATGTAATTTTTTTTATTAATATATCAACATCTAAATTGCATCTAATATGTATCTTCCATAGACATGCAATATTATAAGTATTGAAATGAGAGAGAAAAAATGAGATTTCTCTGGAATCTCACATTACACCAATAAAACTATTACATTGTATTGCCTTTATAAAACCATTATCCCATATGAAACTAATTATGAGAATATAGCTACCAAAACCAAATATATTTATTAAATTAACAATAGCATGTTAATTTATTCATTTAACTATTTTACGTCATGAACTAAATTCTAACACCCCCTTAGTGCTGACATAGAGGAAAACTAGAAATTAGTACACATATTCTTCGTCACTTTGATGTGGAATTTCTTAATCACTTGAAGTTTGGTCCTTTCCTTCAACTATCAAAGCGTTATCTTGCAACTTTCCATCAAGAAGATCCTGTGCTCTTGTTTGCAATTCAATACTACATGTCATATCTTTTTAGAATAGAAACATGTGCCACTTGCATGTTTGAACTTCTCCATATGTTTGGATTTTTTGTAAGAAGTACTAGCCTTGCTTTGTGTAGTCAATACAACTTCTTCTTTTGAAACATGTTTGTGTCTTTCATCAAGCAATGTGGATATAATACTTTCTAGACTTGGATTGATTTTGCTTAAAGTGAATACCTTGTGAGTCATACTATTTGGCATACTATTTAAAAGTATGGATTTAAAATCATTTTCCTTTATTTCTTCATTTATACCAGCCAATTGACTTATCAAGGAATGAAATTTACTGATGTGAGACACTATATCTTCACCTTCTTCTATTTTCAAACCATACAATTTTTGTTTTATAGTTATTTCTGCACTATCAACTTTTGATCCAAACAATGTATTCAATGCTTCTAGATATCCTTAGAAGATTTTTTAAAATCTACATGATGCAAATAAGGTTTAGATAAGCTGAGACCAATTATAGCCAATGCTTTCTTATCTTTTACCTTCCATTTTTGAAGTTCATCTGCATCTATTGGCTTTGGCACTGTACTATCAACAATTTCCCAAAGATCTATTTCAATTAACAATAATTGTATTTGTATTTTCCAAATGTGAAAATCATTTCCATCAAAATTTTGCATAAAGGCTTAATTTATCCATTTTGTGTTGAGTAAAATGCATCCTTAAATTTTTAGAAATAAAAGGAAAAACCTGTAAAGAAATAAATTCTTTTTTTGTACGGGCTAAATGCCTTTTTTCACCTTATTCACTTTCTGCAACGACACTCTGATATCCTCCTTTATATTCAATGCCATAGATGCCACCCTCCTATTTTCAAGAGCAATTTCGAATTTCAATTGTACAAAAATTCACACGAGTGATTGGCATATCCTACATCACAAGGACACCTCTTGATGTTTCAAATGTTTCTTGGCCTCTTTTCTCCATGCCTTTTGCAACATATATGAGTATTGGCCACAATGAAATCAACAAAGTAAAAACACATCCATAGAAATGACCACCAAAATAACAATCAATGCTTAGTTAGATGTCCAATGGTGTCCCAAGATCGAGTTGGCATTGTAGACAGAATGAGAACGATCTACGAGAATGAATGAAGTCCAACACTTCAAGAGTGTATTTCAATGAAAGTATCATTCTGCACATGAGAAGAGTGATTCTAGCAATATGAACTGCATTCATTACAAAGCCCTAAAACAAGCACGAATCCTTCAACTTTTCAACACCCTATTGGTTTCTGAAATAAACACACTTCTACAAAATATTGGGGGATAAAAATTTTAAATTTTAAATTTTTGGAATAATGAGGAACATAGTGAAGTGTTGAATAAGGGAAAGAATGAACACAGTGGAGAGAAAGAGAAGAAATGCAGATGAATGATGGAGTCAAAAAGGGTTTTTCACATGGTCTACATTGCTCACCTATTGACGAATGCAAGAATGATAGAAAACAATAGCAATTGCACGTGGTCTTCACTACAGTACCATTGTGAACACTGCTATGAGAAAAAACAAATGAATGGAAAGTGATCAGAGAGAAGTCCAAGAAGAAACCCGATTTGATACCATATTGAAATGAGAGAGAAAAAATGAGATTGCTCTCGAATCAAAATTCAGTCATTCACATTACACCAAAAAAACGATTACATTGTATTGCCTTTATAAGGCCATTATCCTATATGAAACTAATTACGGGAATATAACTACCAAAACCAAATTTATTTATTAAATTAACAATAGCATGCTAATTTATTTATTTAACTATTTTATGTCATGTACTAAATTCTAACAATAAGTTGTATTTTCTATTGTTTTTATTTACTAAAAATAAGTCATGTCTAGAATAATTATTTTATTAATTTAATTTAATTAAATTTAATATGACCAAAATTTATATTCTTAATTGAAAACTAATATTTTTTATATTAAAATATTTTTTTTACAAAATATTCTTAATGAAATATCTAATAATATTTTTATATAATATTATTTTATAAATCTAAAATGTACAATTATAAAATCAACATATTAACATTACATAATTTTAATAATTAATATTAATGTGTCATATATGATTATGTAAAGTTTTTAATATGTTAATTTTTATTTTTATTTTGATTTTTTAATACATTACTAATATATTTTTTACTTTATTAAATATATACATAGGAACTTGCAAGCATTGAAATTAATAAAATAGAAATTAAAACAAACTTAAATGCAAATAAACTTAAATTAAATTACTTCTAACCTATGAAATCCGCTGGAAACCTCAAATTTAAATTGATGATGTTGATTCGCCTTGAAGGTATTTGGATGCAATCTCAAATATAAGAAAAGGGGTGATATATTTGACATAATAGACTTGCTTAGATTTATGATCAATCTAATGATGAAGAAAATGACTGAATTTATAGACCTAGGAGATGCAAATGAGGATTAGAACTTGAGTTAACTGGAAAATCAATGGAGTCAACTCAACTGAAATTAGAAAATTTCCAATTCAAGTCATGAGAGGATAATATTGAATTTTATAATTAAAATGATGGATAAATGTGCACATGAAGTTTCTAATTGCATGAATGAAGAGGGAGCTTCTAAAATGTAGAATATATAACTTGTTAGAGAAGAAGATTGTGTTTCTAGTATGAATAAGAGTTAACAGATGATGAAAGGAAAATTTGACTGAAGAGAAAAGAGGAGTTAAGTGATGAGTGAAAATGGAAATTATTTAAAAAGGAAAATTAGATCGCATTTAATCAAATAATAAAACATTATTTAATTAAATAAATAGAAATTAATGATTAATAAATGATTTGTGATGTGATAATGGATAATAATATCTCATTTAATTAAATAGATAATGAGATTGATGGAAAATAACTATTATTTAATAAAAAAATAATATGTGATGTGATAAATGCTTATTAGTTAATTAGGTGATAAATGATAAATATAAATTATTAAATAACTATTAATTAATTTGGTGATAAATGATAAATGAATGTAATTAATGATGACATGATGATGATTAGGATTAGGTAGAATAATTTAGGTGTCTATATTTTCCCCCTCTTTGAAGTAATGTTCGAAGTGGCATTGCTTCAATGAAAAAGAAAAGTAGCCAAGAAGAAAAATTAGAAGAGATGAAGAAGATGATATACCTCAGTTGGGTGAGAAATGACAATTATAAAATATGAGATAATTGATACCCCCTCGAGATATTATCTATGTATAAAGCTTGTGAGTAATATCTCGAAAGGAGAGATGAAGAAGAAAATGTGAGATAAAAGATAGAAGAAAATGATGGATGAAATGATGATGAATGTGTTATGATGACTTTGAGATTAGTAACCTTTATTGATATAGCAATAGATGTTATGCACTCGGGCATATAAGACCAAGGTGACAATGTATCCAGTGTATGGATTGACTCTCAATAATTCAAACAATAAACAATAGGATGTCCTAGCACTCACAAGGCGTATGACACTCTTGGTGGATCTATGATGAGACAACCATCAAACACAACACACAAAAATAATAGACCTTGCCCTAGTTTGTACCATATCAAAGCACACCATGATATAAAATGATCATGGTGACTTTGTGTAGGCACAAATGGGTTAAAAGATAAATCGAAAGAAAGATCAAAAGATCAAAAACATAAAACAAAGAAAATACAAGAAATGATCAATAGAAACACAACAATAATATCTAATGACAAGGTGCGAAAATGACTAAGGGATGGACTTAGATCATGTCTAGTTTCATGAAGGAAACAAATCATATAAGACAAATATCTAGTTTCGAGAAGGAAACATCCTATATAAGACAAGTGATGGGTGATAAGGACATGTTCATGATGGAAAATGATTGTTTTCATTGTATGTTATCAAGGTTGATATCGATCCATTAGGTTTTATGTTGAAAGCACATGTTTCAAGAGTGATGTTTGATGGATTAAAGAACATATCTATGTTTGATGTTTTCTTGTGTTTATTGATAGATTGGTATGTTATGGATGATATACTATAAGGACCATGATAAATATATATTATTAAAAGATACACACAAGCAAGAAATCAGGCATGCACAAGGATACAAATACAAACATGATCTTGCCCCTAGTCTAA
Source organism: Sequoia sempervirens (assembly GCA_007258455.2). Taxonomy (NCBI): domain Eukaryota; kingdom Viridiplantae; phylum Streptophyta; class Pinopsida; order Cupressales; family Cupressaceae; genus Sequoia; species Sequoia sempervirens. The sequence continues at coordinate 711,490,641 of VDFB02270651.1, forward strand.
TTGAAAATTGATTGATTGATTGATTGATGATGATGATGATGATGGTGATGATGATAACACTATTGATATGGAATGACACATCCCAAAAAGAACATGAGGACTAGGAAAGACATATCTTGATGATGATAATGTGACTAAAGGATCAAGGTTTGCAACAAGGCTAGGAATAAAACTAAGGAATATTTTGGATGACGTGCTAGATTTCATAGTAAGTTTGTATGGAATAATATTTTTGCATTTAGATGGACTAATTTTTGGATTGGATGAGATAGTAGATGGATTTTGGCTATGTGGGTTAGAATCTTTGAACCAACGACAAGGGAAAAACAATTCTTATGTTAGGTATGAAAGGATGAGGGATTTATTTCACAGAGGATAGGAGATGTGAGGATTATTGAATAAAGGATTTAGGATATGATCAACTAGGACTATGTCACATAGGAATAACTTGTTTTCTCTAATATATAAGGTTTTATAATTCTATATAGACAATGGCATGATGTTTAGGATGCATGGACAAAGGATGGACATGTCAAGAGTTTGTCAAAGCATGTTTTAAGTTTGTGCCCTAGTCCTTATCAAGATCAAGGTAGGTAGGGAAGATGGGTGGAAATGATATGGATTGGATGGATGTATGGATGAAAATGTCATCACAAAGATATGGTAGATGAGACAACTTTCCCCCAAGTGTGATCGTCCACATACATAATGGATCTTATACATGATGCTTGTTTGCCACGTTTTCATCATGGTACTTATCCAAAGCACCATAAGAATGGTTTTCACTATTGGATGAATTTTTCTTTTCACTATTTTTTTTTTGCATTTTGCATTTTGAATTTTGAATTTTTGTTTTCTAGTATTTTTTGGATGGCCTTGATGTTTAAATGATCACTGATTTTTTGAATCCTTTAATGGTGTTGATTTATATTTTGGTGTCGTGATATACCAATAGTGACCTCTACAGAGGAGTTTTCTTTTCAGGATCATGGTGCTTGTATATAACCCATTGATGTCATTGTGATCCTTTCTGATACTAGGGTTTACCTTATTTGAATATGCACATCATGATAGAGTTTCATGAGAGTCCTTATGATAAAGTGTTGCTACCAAGATGTGACAAATTTGTGTAGGATTTTTGGACTTTAGATGAGATGTTGGATTATGATGGGTGATGGTAGATGTGGATAGATTATTTGGCATTTTGGATGTAGCTATTTTTATTTTTTGAAACTTGGGATGGTGGATGATGGAGTTTATATTTTAGATTGGGATAGTTTTTGGAACCAACAATTTTATATTCCTTGTGTGATGACCGTTTTGAAGGAGGTGGATATTTATTATATGTGGGAGACCTCTTTCCTTGTGGCTCCAATTTTTGATTGGATATTGAATATAGAATTTTTTCTTTGTTCAATCTAATTTTCTTTGGGCTCTATTTTTACTTCATTTATCCACTTGGTTTTTTGCTTGATTTAATGGATTTTGACATTTGATTTTATATTTTATCTTTGTAAGACTCTTGTTTTTGTTGGTTCCAATTGGTGGGTTTAATCATTTTGGAATGATGGTTTAAAGTGTGGATGAAAGGATTGTTGGGAACAACCTTATGGTAAGGACTAGACATGAACCCTATTTTGATGGTTAGATAGGATGAATTTGTCCCTTGTATCATAGAGGTATCACTAACACCATCTGATTTTTTGATTGAAGAATGATAGAGACCTTGATATCTAGGATTTTCATGAAATTGTATTAGTTCTAGAACTCATTTCTCATGTAGGCCTAATTCTCTTCCTTGATATTGCATGCTCTAACATATTCTATTTATGATTTGATATTTTTTGTTTTTGAAGCAAGATGCTAACCCATAATTGTGTAGCTTGAAACCATTAATGCTTGTTATTTTCTCATCTACAAGAAAACTTGATTTGATAAAAGTGGATGATCCTAGCTGATAAGATATTGTGGCTTTCTCCTTCATCATGCTTGTTATTTCTTGATTATTTGGGATATCAATGTGATCCATGGTAGCTTATGTATCTTCTTGTTTGTCATGATCCATGTCATTTGTTTGATTGTCTATGTGTCCAAGGGAGGAAAGTGTCTCATCTTGGGAAATGGAGGTGGTTGGAATATGGATAGGATCAATTTTAGGTTTTTGATCATGGATTCCATAGAGGTGGATAAGGGGATCATCTTGGATTTCTTGATCATAGGTAGGTTATTGATCAAATATAGGCTTATCTTGGATATCATGATTAAGAATAAGGTCTTGATCAAAGATTGGATTAACTTGGATATCATGATCATCTATAGGGGATTTTTGGATAGACTCAAGGATAGGATCATGGTCGAGGATTGTATTATCATGGATGCTATAAATAGGATCTTGATTAAGGATTGAATTAGCTTCAAAATCATGACCATATATAGGAATTTTTTTAGATAATTTGATCTTGATTTATCTTGGATTTTATTTCATAATGATTTAGACTTTTCTCTTGGCATAGATCCAATGGTTTAGACAATGGAATTCGATTTTAGATATTTAAATAGGAGATTCTTTGATGGACTCAAGATTTTAGCATGGTAATAATGGAGTCTGGATAGGAATATATTTTATGAGATTGATAGGTGATGGAGGGCATGATAGTGGGAGATGTTTGGATGGTGCAGGATTAGCAATGTGATGGGATTACCTAACTTTGTTTCCATATCAAAGTTGAAGATCCTTTACTATTAGTCCTCAAAAAAATGGCCAAAGCTTTTTTATTGGATGGATTTGTGGATTGGGATGGAGTGGATTGCAATGGTTTAGTGGATAAAGGATTGGAATAGGATATGGAGGCTATAAAAATTTCTTGGTTTGGTGATGGGGATGATGATTTGGGATATGTATTGGAGTTAGGGATTTACGATACTTTTTGGTGTTGAGGAATACTTTGGGTGGAAGATTGGTTTCCGTTGTAAAGTTTAGGATGAGGATGACTAATGGATGTTGGTTGGGGATTAATCATATAGATAATTATGTTTAGTTGTTGTTGATATTGAGGTTAGATAGATGGATGAATAGATCTTATGGGTTGTTTTTAAGTAGGTTGGAATGTTTAGGGTTGTTGGTATGGATAATAGATAGATAGGTGCCTAGGGATTATCGATTGTTAGAAAGGAGGGTAGATAGATGAATGACTAGGGATTGTGGGTGGTTGGTATTGTTGTAAAATGGATGGATGAATAGGGACTATGGATTGGTGGAAAGGAGGGTAGATGGATGACTGACTAGGGATTGTGACTTATTGGTTTTCAACTTGATTAAGGATACTATTAAGGTAAGATGAAGGCATGGTTATGAATTTGGATTAGGATAGAAAATGTGATGGTTTGGATGGATAATTTGGTGGAGTTTGGGTTTGAATGCAAAGTATGGTTGAGTTTGCAGATAATGGTTGGATTTTAAACCCTAGTGCAAAGTAAACACAAGCAATCAAAGACTTTTTTATTTTTTATTTTTGGTTTTTCATTTTTTTTAGATTTTGTGGTTTTTCAAATATTTTTGGGTTTTTTAAAAATTTAAGAAACTATACTAATAAAATGTAAGGTTTGAAACCCTAAACTATCTCACAAAAATAAATAGTAACTCATTTTCACATAAATATAGAAATGAAATTGTAGACACATAAAATGTACATGCACTCAATCCTAATCTACTAACATCACTTCATCTTGAATTATCCCTCTATCTAACCATTTAATCAAATAGCCTTATTTGATTAAATTCATCATAATTCCCCTTTTAATTAAATAAATCCCTCAATTTAATTAAATCATTGTCTCTATGTAATTAGCCAGGTCATTTCATCTTCCTATCTTTATTTAATTAAATAATCCATATTATTTGATTAAATCTCTAAAGTTCATCTAATTAAATTAAATAAATCAAACATTTATCCAATATAATCTAACATCACCCCCTTTGGTTAAATAAATCAAAATATTTATTTAACTAGGTCTTAATCATTTTCATCTCTTTTTGATTTATTTCAACCCACAAATCTAAATCAAATGGTCAAATCAGCTAAATCTCCTTTAAATTAATCAAATCTTGATTAATCTTAGTCTTAATCCATCAAATCCTCTAGATTTTGCAACTTGCACATGAAAATCAATTTAATTGTTTTATAAATCATCTATTTTCATTCAAAAAAGGCATCAAAGATGGAATATTCCTCAAATTTGAAAAATCCCTCCAAAAAGGTCTTGTCCTCCAAACATGGCATTTAACATCTCTTACAAGTCCTTTTCTTGAGCCATGTGACATTAACTTCACCTTTCACCTCATCCTTCAAGCCATATTTTGAATTTGAATCTCCCCCCTCTTTGCACATTCTCCAAAACTTGCACATCCTCCATCCACTCACAAGTTGACAAGCGACACTTTACCATTGGCTAATTCTTAGTCCCACATTGCTCTATCTTGGGCATGCTTTCAACTTGTCAATCTATAAATAAGAGGTTAATCTCTTCATTTTGGCATTCACAAATTATGCAAAGTTACTATAATAAATTATTTAGCCATTTCCACCAAATATCATTGAATCATAGCTAGGTTATGCATGTTTTTCCATTGGAGCACTCATCAAGCATCAACAAAGTGGATCATCCATCAACATTCATCAACATACATCAATCTTGCATCATAAGAATTGGGAAAGGGCCATTTTTCACATCAAATTGGCACCAATTCCCCCATGGGATCATGAGTTTGCTAGTTTAATTAGGATTCAATCTCTATTTTGTTGTTTTCATTGTGTTCTTCATTTCTTTTTTCCTAATTTGAACTTTGTGAATGGATTTCATGGGGAATCTTTGTTCTTGCTTGCATTCTCTAATCTAATGTGTTTGTTCTTATTTTTTTGCAAGTATTTGGATTGGGGTTCACACAGAAATGAAACATCTTCAACATATAAAAATGACATTACATCTCACATGTAAAAGTGTCTAATCCAAAATATTAAGTACAAGAAATAAGGTATATCATCACATGAAGTACTATCTAGTCAAGTATTATAGAGTACAGGATATAACTAGCATATATATATATATATTATTTTAATAATATATATAAAATACACCGAAAGATATCCTTCTCGAGTCGCCTATTTTTTAATCAAAATTTAAAAATTGAATAGGCGCCTCAAGAAGGATATCTCTCGGCGTATTTTATATATATTTTTAAAATTAATTATATATATATGCTAGTAGCAGTGACGATGCAACATGTGATATCTTAAATAAATTATTTTTTATATTTATTATATATTTTATTATAAAATTATTATAATAATTAATATATTATAATATGATAGTTAATATGATTAGGGTTAGAGTTAGCATTAGGATTAGGGTTAGGGTTAGGGTTAGGGTTAGGGTTAGGGTTAGGTTTAGGATTAGGGTTAAGGTTAGAATTAGGAATACAATTAGGGTTAGGGTTTAATTATTTTAGGATTCTAGGATTAGGCTTAGGCTTAGGCTTAGACTTAGGATTAGGGTTAGGATTGGGATTAGGGTTAGGGTTAGGATTAGGATTAGGATTAGGGTTAGGGTTTAATTAGGTTAGGGTTACGATTAGGATTAGGGTTAGGATTAAGATTAGGGTTAGGGTTAGGATTAGGGTTAGGGTTAGGATTAGGTTAGGATTAGGGTTAGGGTTAGGATTATGATTAGGGTTATGATTAGGGTTAGGTTTAGGGTTAGGGCTAAGATTAGGGTTAGGGTTAGGATTAGGGTTAGGGTTAGGATTAGGGTTAGGGTTAGGATAGGGTTAGGATTAGGGTTTATTTTTTTAATTCTTTTTAGGGTTAGGATTGGAGTTAGGGTTAGGGTTAGGATTGGGATTAGGGTTAGAGTTAGGGTTTAATTAGGTTAGGGTTAGGGTTAGGGTTAGAGGTTAGTGTTAGGGTTTAATTAGAGTTAGGGTTTGGGTTAGGGTTATGGGGTTATGGTTAGGGTTGGGAGTTAGGGTTAGGGTTAGGGTTAGGGTTAGGATTAGGGTTAGATTTTTTAATTTTGTTTAGGGTTAGGATTGGGGTTAGGGTTAGGGTTAGGATTGGGATTAGGGTTAGAGTTAGGGTTTAATTAGGTTAGGGTTAGGGTTTAATTAGGTTAGGATTAGGATGAGGATTAGGGTTAGGGTTAGGGTTTAATTAGGGTAGGATTAGGATGAGGGTTAGGGTTAGGGTTTAATTAGGGTTAGGGTTTTGGTTAGGGTTAGGATTAGGGTTAAGGTTAGAATTAGGAAGGAATAGGATTAGGGTTAGGGTTTAATTAGGTTAGGATTCTAGGATTCTAGGATTAGGGTTAGGGTTAGGGTTAGGATTAGGATTAGGGTTAGGGTTAGGGCTTAATTAGGTTAGGGTTAGGGTTAGGGTTAGGTTTATCATCCTGAATAGGGTTAGGGTTAGGGTTATGGTTAAGGTTAGGGTTAGGTTTATCATCATGAATAGGTTTCTCATCACAAATTTAGATTAGGGTTATAATTAGAATTAAAGATATGGTTATGAGTAGGGTTAAAATAGGGCTTGGTTTCAATTAGGGTGAGTGTTTAATTATAGTAAGGGTTCAATTTTGTTATGATTTTATAAATGATAAAATTTGGTTAGGGTTAGAGTTAAAATTGGGATTGGCGTTGGGGCTATCATCATGAATATGGATTAGGGTTAGGGTTATCATCACGAATAGGTTTATCATCATGAATAGGATTATGGTTAGGGTTAGGGTTAGGGTAATAGTTATGGTTAAGGTTAGGGTTAGTTTTATCATCACAAATTTAGATTAGGTTTTTCATCACGAATAGGGATTAGGGTTAAGGTTAATATTAAGGTTAGGGTTAGAGTTATGGTTAGGGTTAGAATTATGGTTAGGGATAAGAATAGGTTTAGGGTTAGGTTTATGCTTATGGTTAGGTCCTAATCCTAAACCTAACCCTAATCCTAACCCTAACACTAACCCTAATCATAACCCTAACCTTAAACCTAACCCTAAAACTAGCCCTAACCATAATCCCTATTTGTGATGATAACCCTAAACCTAACCCGTAAACCCTAATCCTAACTGTAAGACCTAAAACCTAACACTAACCCTAACCCTAATCACTATTCGTGATGATAAACCTATTTGTGATGATAAACCTAACCCTAATCCTAACCCTAACACTAACTCTAACCCTAATCCTATTCGTGACGATAACCTTAACCCTAACCATAACCATAACCATAAAAATAACCCTAACCATAATCCATATTTGTTATGATAAACCTATTCATGATGATAACCCTAACCCTAACCGTAACCATAACTGTAACCGTAACCGTAACCCTAATCCTAACCCTAACCCTAATCCTATTTGTGATGATAAACCTAACCCTAATATTAACCCTAACACTAACCCTAACTCTAATACTAACCCTAATCCTATTCATGATGATAATCCTATTCATGACGATAAGCCTATTCGCAATGATAACCCTAACCCTAACCCTAACCCTAACCTTAACCATAAACATAACCATAGCCCTAACCCTAACCCTAACCCTAACACTAACCCTAACCCTAACCCTAATCCTAACCGTAACCCTAATCCTAACCCTAACCCTAACCCTAACCCAAATCGCTATTCGTGATAAACCTATTTGTGATGATAACCCCAACCCTAACCCCAATTTTAACTCTAACCCTAACCAAATTACTATATTTTCACTTATAAACCTATCCCTAACCCTAACCCTAACCCTAAAACTAACCCTAATCCTTATTCATGATGATAAACCTATTTGTGATGATAACCCTAACACTAACCCTAACCCTAATCCTAACCCTAACCCTAACTGTAATCCATATTCATGATGATAAACCTGTTCATGATGATAACCCTAACCCTAACCATAACCCTAACCCTAACCCTAACCTTAATCCTAACCATAACCCTAATCCTATTTGTGATGATAAACCTAACCCTAATCCTAACACTAACACTAACCCTAACCCTAATCCTATTCTTGATGATAACCCTAATCATAACCATAACCATAACCATAACCATAATCATAACCCTAACCCTAACTGTAATCCCTATTTGTGATGATAAACCTATTCATGATGATAATCTTAACCTAACCCTAACCCTAATCCTAATCCTATTTGTGATGATAAACCTATTCGTGATGATAAACCTAACCCTAATCCTAACCCTAACTCTAATCCTAACCCTAATCCTATTCTTGATGATAATCCTATTCGTGATGATAAACCATTCACAATGATAACCCTAACCATAACCATAACCCTAAACCTAACCCTAACCATAACCATAACCCTAACCCTAATCCTAACACTAATCCTAACCTAATACTAACCCTAACCCTAACCCTAACCTGGATCCCTATTCATGATGATAACCCCAACCCTAATCCTAATTATAACTCTAACCCTAACCAAATTACTATATTTTATCATTTATAAACCTATCCCTAACCATAACCATAATCCTAATCCTAATCCTAATCCCTATTTGTGATGATAACCCCAACCCTAGTACTACCCTAACCCTAACCCTAACCCTAACCCTAACCCTAATCACTATTTGTGATGATAAACTTGTTCATGATGATAATCCCAACCCTAACCCTAACCATAACCATAACCCTAATCCCAACCCCAACCCTAACCCTAACCCTAATCCCAATTTTAACTCTAACCCTAACCAAATTACTATATTTTATCATTTATAAACCTATCCCTAGACATAACCCTAACCCTAACCCTAACCCCTATTCGCGATGATAAACTTATTTGTGATAATAACCCCAACCCTAATACTAACCCTAACCCTAACCCTGACCCTAATCGTTATTTGTGATGATAAACCTATTCCTGATAATAACCCTAACCCTAACCCTAACCCTAACCCTAACCCTAACCTTAATCCTAACCCTAACCCTAATCCTATTCGTGATGATAATCCTATTCATGATGAAAACCCTAACCCTAACCCTAACCATAACCATAACCATAATGCTAACCCTAAGCCTAAGCCTAACTGTAATCCATATTCGTGATGATAAACCTAGTTGTGATGATAAACCTAACCCTAACCGTAACCATAACCCCAACCCTAACCCTAATCCTATTTGTGATGATAAACCTAACCCTAATCCTAACCTTAACACTAACCCTAATCCTAACCCTAATCCTATTCGTGATGATAGTCCTATTTGATAAACCTATTCGTGATGATAGCCCTAACCCTAATCCTAACCCTAACCCTAACCCTACCCCTACCCCTAACCTTAACCATAACCATAACCATAGCCCTAACCCTAACATAACCATAACCATAGCTCTAACCCTAACCCTAACTCTAAACCTAATTTGAATTCCTATTCATGATGATAAACCTATTTGTGATGATAACCTCGACCCTAATCCCAAATTTAACTCTAACCCTAACCAAATTACTATATTTTATCATTTATAAACCTATCCCTAACCATAACACTAACCCTAACCCTAACCTGAATTCCTATTCATAATGATAAACCTATTTGTGATGATAACCCCAACCCTAATCCCAATTTTAACTCTAACCCTAACCAAATTACTATATTCTATCATTTATAAACCTATCCCTAACCATAAGCATAACCCTATCCCTAATCCCTATTCATGATGATAAACTTGTTCATGATAATAACCCCAACTTTAATCCCAATTTTAACTCTAACCCTAACCAAATTACTGTATTTTATCATTTATAAACATATCCCTAACCATAACCATAACCCTAACCCTAACCCTAACCCTAACCCTAACGCTAACCCTAATCCCTATTTGTGATGATAACCCCAACCCTAACCCTAACCCTAAGTGTAACCAAAGATTTATTTTAGATTTGTAATTAAACCCTATTAAAAAGACAATTGTTTTTCATCATTTTATGATTTTATTTCTATTCTATTATATAAAAATATTTTACAATGACATGGAAGATACTTTTCTTTTTTAAAGATTATGTGTAATAGTAAATTTAGAATATTTCCTTTTTTATTTAATTTTCTATTTTTTCAATTTTAAACACATTAATTTAAAAAAAATTAAAAAAAAAAATTGTTTTTCATCTTTTTATGATTTTATTTCTATTCTAATAATAAAAAAATATTTTACAATGACATCAAAGATACTCTTCTTTTTTAAAGATTTGTCAACTTTTTATTTTAAGTATATTAATTTAGAAACTTACTTTTATATTAAATAGTACATTTAGAATATTTAGTTTTTAAAATTAGGCAACTCTATCTTATATTAATTTAGAAACTTATTTTTTTTTATATGCAATAGTAAATTTAGAATATTTCTTTTATACATAATCTTAATATTTAGAAGTTGGATTGTGTAATTTGAGAATATGCATTTAATGGAAATAAATATCGTTGAATGGCAGTTTAATTGCATTGTATGATTTTGCAAATAAATTAAGTTTTGTTCTTTTATTAATAATTTACATAGTTTTAAAAATATTTTAACTTATTTTAAAATAAAAATAAAAATTAACTACTTTCAAGATGAATAATAATTAGTTCACGATATCAATTTTGAAAACCATAAATAATCTACTTATGGATCACTAAAAAATACACTTTAGATAATCACAACATTTTAAAATTTGACATCTTATCATAACTCTATTTAATTCAGATGAAAGACAATTAAGTAATAAAGAACTTGAATCATTAATTCACTCAAATTTATCATCATTGCAATTTTTTTTAGAATGTAAATATTCATTGCAATTTTTATAAATATTTCATTATTTAATGAATTGGTTGTATTAAATTTATAGTTAAAATACATTCAAATAAATTGAAATGAGCTACTCTTCCCTTTGCCCATCTTTAGAAAATTGGTAAATGGAAAAAACAGAGCACGATTACCCTCTTATTTCTACTGAATACACTATCTCACTAACAGTATTCAACCATGCATTGCTCAATGAATTTCAAAGATGTGCTACACTGCATCTAAAATACGGAAAATAAAGTAACAATGGATCTACAAAACTTGAAATCGCCTCAATTTAAAAGGCAAGCCATAAAAGCAATGAAGGATCCCACGAGACCAGCAGCTACAGACGGTGTCATCGCCATGAAAGCTGCACCTTCAACTTTCCATCCAATTCACTTTCACCGTAGCTTCCAAACCTTGAAATATGTATTCATGAAAAATTTAGGAAAACAATTTTAAAGGGCAATAAGTGAGCAAGATGTAGAATTACTTCAGTTGAGCCGTTTCTCTTGAGCACACCGTAGTCGTTGCCAACAACCGAGATAAGCACAACGAACTGCAAGAATTTGTGAGAATCAAACCCCCTAAAGCATCTCCGATTTACTCAATATAATTAAAGTTGCGAATCCACAATTTCTAAATGAAGATTCAATTTAAATATTTTCTAATTACATAAGTGAAAAGAAAAAGTTAAAAAAAACATAAAGCATTGTTTTGTTTGTAGATTAAAAAATAAAAATAAAAATAAAGAAATCAACTCTCAATCTTTCCGTTTTCCTTAAATTACTTGTTAGATTCTTTTATCATCCTTTTGAGATGCATACCCGTTGAAATGAGAAGAATGTAATTATAATTCCTCCTTAGATTTTTATGGATTTCAAGCTGAATGTATAGTCTTGTTGATACAACTAGATTGCAGATGGAGATTATTGTTTGCAGGAATTGAAAGAAGATATTGAATAGAGGTCTCACTTTTTTTAATAGAGATTGAAGGATTGCAACCGTTATTTACAGTTAATAGGCAGACTGAGAGATTGATTATGCATATTTTTATACATTTATAAATGTGTATTTACTGATTTATCTATGGTTTCAAAATCATACATGTAGATACGCTCTAAAAAAAGGTTTCCAGGGAAGGTTTATGCAATTTTCTGAAGCCATTTAGAATTGAGAAGCAGTTTGAATAGGAATAAAGAACAGAGGTTGAAATAGAATAGCAACCAATTCAACAAGAACGCAGTATAGAGAAAACAACTAGATCCTTGCAATACAAATATAGTAACATAAAGAAAATTTGAAATGAGAAATGTTAATTAGTATCATCCCTAAAATAATTGACAACTAATGATAAAGGAAGAGAAAGCTCAATGTAACAGCAGCGTCACAGAGGGATCACTTCTAGAACCTGCAATGCTTAAACATATAGCTTCCCCAATTATATTGGATGAAATTTCCTCTCACCAGATCTGGCAAGTGGGACTTGTACTCTCTAAATTATTGCACTTGTTTCTAGACTGGTATCACACTCTACACAAATATAGTCCAATGTTATTAGCTTCAATCCGAAAAAGAAAAAGAACTTTGATTTGAATGGATATTGGAAAATCAAGGTAGAAAACCACTTACGGCTACTGCGGTTGTAAGGTTGTCAAATCCAGTTCAAGTGGACGCAAAGCTCACGCCTTGAGAAGGTCTTGTGTACTCAACCCAAGGTCTAAAAATGGCGGCACCGTCTCCTTAAGTCCGAGCTCTTCCGCTGCAGGCCATAACAATGGTGAAATTGAAGAATATTTGATTTAAAGTTGTTGAATACATTTAATACGTACAGATGAAATCCATGGGAGTTTGCTTGTCTTCTTATGGTGTCTCTTGCTTTTCTATTTGAAGGCTATAACTATTCATATTTTGGTGAGAGTGACAACAGTGATATGGGATTTTTGACAGTACAAACCACTCTTTTCATAACGTAACTGCCATTTCTTTTTTATGTACTCAGGTTTTTGCACCCCTACTGTGACTATAGAACGCATCTTGGGTAATTAATGCAAGAATATGATGGATCATAGAGTGTGATCCAAATAATTGATGAAAAAAATTGCACACAATTGAATCCATAAGAAAAAAATACATTCAAGAATATGACTCAGGGTCTCATTCTCATCTAGTCATAACAATACAAGAAAAGATATAAATAAACATAATCACTAGAGTCTTCATCTTCCACTAACCACAATGATCATCCGCAAACCAAGAGATGAGAATATGGCTTAGGAATCTTTTTTCCCAATGAAGCTTACACTTCCCTAGAATTCTTCCTAACATGAAGAATACTCGACCCTGCACAAGAAGCCTAACAACCTAGAAACGACTGACATGATAGAATCTAGTGCAACCTAATATATCTACATGCATTTCACATTTGAACATGTTATGCCCTACTATCAAGATGTATTAGAGAGAATAAAATAACTTCCATCTATTTCAATGATACACATAGCTTTGGCCAAAGCAATTAAATCATAAACGATATGTAGATCTGGAAAATAAAATCTACTCCCCTCTATTAGTCCATATTCAACACCCTTTCAAGAAGGTAAAGCTAAATCACATATAGAAGAAAAATACTTTCCTCATGAAGATATACCATGCATATATCCAATGATTAGAAAAATAAATAATCTTTTTCTTTTTGTTGATCCTAAAAGCTAACGCTTCTCGAAAACAACCTTATGGGAAATTCAGTGAATGGGGGATGAATTACACTTCATTGAACAACCTCCAATATTTTAGAAGTTGGCTCTTCATTCTTGTTTGGGGAGAAAAGGGGAAGAAGGAAAATATAAACAAATCTTAAACTAGGCAATGCACCAAAGCTTTTACAACATTTCAAATCTCTCTCTTGCATAACCAGGGTACCAAATCCTATGCAATGAACACAGAATGCCACAAACCCTTTATTGTTGAATAGAGAATGAAATGCTTAAGGCTTAAACAATCATAGATCATAACATTCATGTCTTTTCACAGGAAGCACCCACTAAGGTTCGACAAAGTGTGATACACCTAGAACATCCTACTAATGTAGTGAATTTTTACAGAGAACATTCACCCATAAGCATAGTATAATACTTAACATAAATTATTGTAGTAATGAAAGACCATATGAGCATGATTCAATTAACTATGAATTTATATCTGTAGACATCGAAAAAGTCCTGACTAATACTATGCATCTAATTTTGATCAACTAACACCGTTTCTTCCTAAATCACCTCAAATTCACCAATTAATTAAATAATCATCATTATTTAGTTAAATTCAATTATTAATCAAATAATTAAATTTATTTATTAATTCATCATTCTTCTAACTAATTTTCATCTTATTTAATTAAATCAAATCATTTAATTAAATCCCCTTTTATTCCTCCCATTTGATTAAAATCAATCAAATCAAATGTCACAATCTCCTAACCCTCTCCAATTAATTAATTCTGGATTAATTAATCCTAAATCAGCTTTCTAATCATCATTATTAATTCCTCCAACTTTTAACTCCTCAAGAGTTAAATCATCCAATGGTCAACTAACCAGGTTGCGCATGAAAATAATTTCAATTAATTATTTAATTCATCTATTTTCCCTCACCAAGGCATATTCCTCTCAACACCCTCTCATTCAATTTCCCTTCAAAGGTTTTCAAAAACCTATCACATCCTCTTACATTTGCAATAAATTCTCTTACAACCTTTCAAATATTCTTACATCCTCTCAAATCTCATTCAATTCCTCTTACACTATTTTCAAATTCTCAACCATCAACATTTACTTCTCTTCCATCCTCCTCCACTCACACATTTCCCAAAATGTGCTCCAACCTCCTCCAATAGATTTGTGACACTTGGCACATTATCATTGGCTCTCAATTTATCCCACATTCACCAATTTCCTCCATTCTTCAACCCTTGGCTTCTATAAATAGAGGCATCCTTTTCATAATATGGATCCACAACTTAGAGCATTATCACTATAGGCATTCTATTTCATAGCTATCATCACTTTCATCATTTTCAAGCATATTCATCATCATTTGAAGCCATTTTCATACTTAGATCAACTTCAACCATAAAGCTTATCAAAGGGATTGGGAAAGGGCTTCTTTCCACATCAAAGGAGCACCACTCCCCCTATGGGATGGAGGTTTAGCTAGTTTTATTTAGATTACATGCTATATTTTGTTAAGTTTCTTATTATTTCATGTTTTCTATTGAATTTGGCTAAATAATTTCATAGGGAACACTAGATTGTCTTTCTAACATGTTTGACACTTGTTTGTTGATCTCTTGTTAGTTGGTGCAGGTTTGGCGTTCACAATATCAAAACACCATAAAGCTAAAACTTAAAATGATCAATTGTTAAGATCACATCCATACACAAATGAAATAGAGCATGAAACTAGTGCTAACAAAAAGTAAAACACAACACAAAGGAAATCTAGGCACAATTTGATGCATTTTGCTTCTATTACTTGATTCAGAATGATACAAAATGCTAAGGCCAGGTAATAAAATGGAAATTCACTTGAAAATTGATCTTCTACATATTCCTTACGAAATAAATGGTGAATAATCACTGGTAAAATTATGAATGGAATGGACCTCCTTTTCGGGAAGGGGTCAAAATTCCCTTTTATAGGACAAGGGAAGCAACAAGAAAAATCCCTCTCCCACCAACAAGATCGCAAAAGATAAAAAAATAAATGGTGGCATTAAAATATTGCTAGAGAAACCATAAGGATATTTGCATAAAGAAAATGAAGATTAATCTTTCTTCTAACAAGCCCATATTGCAATTAAGTTTTAGTTGGTGATAAAACACAACTCAAAGTTTCCCAAAATATTTCTTTAATTAACCCTTCTATCCAAATATGTCATGGTGGATCCCAGCCAATTCAAGAATGACTGTCCTCTAACAAAACGCAGAATTATTAGGCATCATGCTTGATTAAGATCCTTTGATAGTCAAAAATTTGATCATAGGATATGGAAAACATGATGATTTTTGTAAACATTCAAACGAGCGAATCCTTTGAACATTAATGGTTCTTGCAACTTTCTTCTTTTAGAATGACACTCCTCACATACTTCCACCTTTAATGAAGCTTGCTCAATTTCTTCCTAGGATTAAGACATACTCGAGCCCTTTTTTGGCTAAGAGGTGGCGTTCTCCACTACTACTTGATGCCTAAAAGCTTCCTTAGAGAAATTCTTTCCAAGGAAACATGGAACGTGAGTAGGAAATACCATGGATTTCCTTTGATCTTCCTTTAGGAATCTCTATGGCATCAAAATGTGTCATCCTCTATTGCTGAAGACTTCAAAAGGATGAGCACATGGTGCCATCTCATGCCTTTGTAAGAGGAGAAGGCCATGGTCTCCCTTGAATGTGTGTCATATTGATACATGGCGTCCCTAATGCCAATATGTAAAGGAAACAATCAAAGATGGAAGAAAAGGCCACGTGGCCACAAAACTCATGAAAAAAACTCAAAACAAAGAAGCATGAAAACAACATTTGATTTCAATCTTTAGAGAAAAATCTCTACAGTCTTGGTGACTTCTAGGGGGCTCCTCTTGTGGAGGCACGAACCCAACAATACTATGGTTTGTAGTGAAAAATGAAGAAAAAGGGGCACATCCTTAGAGTTTAAGGAATGCAAAATGTAGGGATTCCCAGTCAGCTTCTGAAGGTTGCAATAGTGTGTGTAGTTCCTCGAATGCTTGATCCAAATCAATTATCTCTTTGAAAGAGATATAGCTTAATTTTTTTCGTGCAAACCTGATGTGAAAGTTGAGATGCATGAGAGGATGCAAAATCCTTTCATTTTCCTATGTGTTCGATGATGGAATCAGGGCCTAAAAGAATGACAAATCATTTTTCTTTTCCTCTAGTGACTGTTTGATTTGATCCTTAGTCAACACCACTCCATCGGGAAAAAATGGGGATGAAAGGCCTAGTTTAAATAATCCTTCAAAGTGATCCATCATTCTATCAACTTTAATCTCCAAAGCGTGGTGGCACTCCTTGCCCCTTCAGGCTTCCTTATTATAGTTTATGAATTCATTGGCCTTCTTCATGACCATTCTTCTATCTGGGATCCCCACATCTACTAGGGAATCATCTGCAGCCTTGTATAGCTTTACAATTAAGAGCTCTGAATGAGCTACCCTAGGAGTGATAGATTGCAAAATCCATTCCATGACTGGACTGACCTTCACACTTAGTTCCTATGCATCCGCTATAAATCTCAAAGCTATTCGTAAGGATTCTATCACATCCTTTATCTTATCCCAATAAGAGATATATAATTTTTGTAGCATAGGGAGAAAATCAACCTGCTACATTGAATTTTTTGCCACATCCTTGATTGTTGGACCAACAATTCTTTACTCTTGATTTCCTCCTATAATTTATTAATTGTTCCAAAGAATTTGAAACTTCAAGGTGTAACTACATCAATTCATGCTCACATGCTTCCAAGGTTGATTCTATGGTTTTCTTCACCCATTTCTCTACATCTATTGCAACCTGAGCTTGATGAAGCTATGATTGAAATTGGATCTCTTTTTGCTGCAACTCTTGTTGGAGCTACACTTGCGCTATTGAAGCATCAAAGAGATTTTGCTAGATCTTTTAGAGCTCCTCCATATTTTTGTGCAATTTTTTCTTTGTTAGCTCCTTGGCACTCTTTTCATCTGCAACCAAAGATTGGGCATCTGCTAATACCTTATGTAGTTTTTCATTCTTCTCTTCCATTTCTTCATGCAACCACTATAGCTGATTTGAGACATCAGAGAAATCCTTTTGCATATGTTGCAACTCCTCTTATTTAGCCTATAGTTTAGACCTTAGGTCCTCTTCATCCTTTTGTTTAGCCTCGATCTTGGCCTAGAGATGAGCTTTTTCTACTTGATCTACTTGCACGATTGCTAAAATTTTATCTGACTATTCTTACTGTAGTTGGATGATATCCACATCTTTTTCTTTTATCTTTGTCTGATGCCTCTCCATCGTAGCCTTATTATTTTTCAATTCTTCTTCCCTTTTCTTCAGCTTCTAGTCTTACTTTAGGTAGTCAGTTGACACTACCTTCTATGTTGCTTTCATGAGGCCTAGCTTGTCATGCAGAACATTATTGAGGTTGAGGCCTATCGCTTGGATCTCATAATCCTTGTATTGCATTTGACCCCCGGGATTAGAAACTAGGGGCTTCATGGTCACAATCATCAGGGTATTTTGCTTCTCATCAAAATTTATTTCTATATTGGGAGTGATTGGGGCTTGCACATCCTTTTCTTTTCTCTTCTACTTTCTTTCCTCCTGAGCCTTTTTGTATAAATCCATTTGAGTCTAATACTCTAGGGGGGACTCAATTCTTTGTTTGTAAATTGGGACATTGACATGGAGACTAAAGTAAATAGGGTATTGGGTGGTCTTGGTTGATTCTCTTGATGAGGAAGCCATTGGAAAGATTAGGGTCATAGTTGAGAAAGGTGGGATTCCTTTCCATGTTTGTAGGGGATGCGGTGCACTCATAGGAGTAAATGGGGTAGTAGTAGATGAAAATACCATTGGTATAGTGGAAGGAAATGGTGAGGAGACTTGTAAAATAGGTGGGTCAAATATGGGAGTCTATGCTTTCGATAGAGCAAGCAAGATTCCAACTGTAGAGGTGGAACCAAGTGTTAGGTCTAGAAGTGGGAGCTACAAAGTGGTGGAAATAATCTAGTTGCAGACATAGAGGAAGATACAAAAATGGGAGCCTATGCAACAGAGGACATAGCCATGACCACAAAGGTAGATGGAGGGGGAAGTGACAAAGAAATGGGGGAAACTAAAGATTAAGAAGAATAAATAATAGGAGAGAAACTTACCTATGTCGTGGGGAATGTGGGTATCTGTTAAATGATGGCCATATCCTCTTCATTCTTCTCCAAAACTTTCCCCAAGTCAAAACCTCAAGTTCATCTCCCCTTTGCAGGGGGCTCACTGGTTGCAAAAAATCCTTCGGCAACTGAAACCAATGAGCCTTGAGCTCCTTGAGAAATTAAGGGTTTTCTTTTAGATGTGTGGGTTTAGGTTTGCTTGGTCGATGCACTTGCGGATGATGACTGCTGCCACATTTTTCTACTTGACATTTCCTCCTCTACAACCTTTTCTTTTTTTCTCTGTTGAGGTGGTGACATGGATTTTTCCTCAAAAGAGCCTCCATGTTCAACATCCCATATTTCATCAAAATTATGGTGTGTAGGAACAAACACAAAGATGGATTTAAAATCATGAATCTCTTGTTGATTTTTCTATAAATTAATGATCTTCTCCTCACTCCAGTCATTCTTCATCAGCTATGCTACCAAATTTTTGTGGATCTTGACCGTCAAATTTAATTTTGACACAATCCTATAAAAAGAGAGTGATTTTGGTATTGTGAATGGTAGAAAAGATAGGTCAACACAAAAATTTGTCTTAGCCTTTGAAGGGTTCCACCTTTCTTCCCAGTACTATCTTAGGGTGTGGGTTAGAGATAGTCCCTAGGTGGAAAAAATTCCATTAGGATCGTATTTCCATTGATCACAAATGATGCCCAAGCCTATCTGATTCAATTTTCAGCCAACAACACTTGTGTGTTTCTCTTCTATTGTGTGACCGTACCCTTTGTGAGTGGGGGAAAATAAATTACAATTTTCTTCCTCCCTTCCCCAAATGTATCATCGACAATTGATAGCTATTGGAACATCTTGAGGGTGAGAGTTCTGCTTGTTATAGAAGTGGGTAGCCTGAAAGGATCTTCTATAAATTAATGTATTTGTATAAAATTGTAATTTATCTTGTAGAAATAATCACATAGAGGCTTTCTCTCCCTCATCCATGTAACCTAAATGTTTGTAAACTTAGTGGGCCTCTCTATTTGGTACAAATATTGTAGAGTTGGGGCTAAGAAATAGTAAAAAAAAGGTAATAATCTTGTGTGGCAGAAAGTACATGGGTCCATATAAAGATTGGGTTCCTTAAACCCAATGCATCGGTAATGCTTAAAATCACGTAGTCCTGAAACTACCAAGAATTTTGATGCAAAACTAGGTATACAAGGAAAGAAGAATACTTGAATTTATAAGTACTTCTATATTCCTTCAACTCACTAAGCATTCTTTTTGCGATGAGTTTTGTAAAATTATGTTGAAAAGGATCCTTTTATTTCTTCCCAGTACTATCTTAGGGCATGGGTTGGAGATAGTCCCTAGGTAGAAAAAATTCTGTTAAGATTGTATTTCCATCGATCACAAATGATGCCCAAGCCTATCTGATTCAATTTTTCAGCCAACAAAATTTGTGTGTTTCTCTTCTATAGTGTGACCATACCCTTTTGTGAGTGGGGGAAAATAAATTAAAATTTTCTTCCTCCCTTCCCCAAATGTATCATCAACAATTGATAGCTATCAGAACATCTTGAGGGTGAGAGTTCTGCTTGTTATAGAAGTGGGTAGCCTAAAAGGATCTTCTATAAGTCCATGTATTTGTATAAAATTGTAATCTATCTTGTAGAAATAATCACATAGATTCTTTCTCTCCCTCATCCATGCAACCTGAATGTTTGTAAACCTAGTGAGCCTCTCCATTTGGTACAAATATTGTAGAGTTGGGGCTAAGAAATAGTAAAAAAAAGGATAATAATCTTGTGTGGCGGAAAGTACATGGGTCCATACAAAGACTGGGTTCCTTAAACCCAATGCATCGGTAATGCTTAATATCATATAGTCTTGAAAATACCAAGAATTTTGATGCAAAACTAGGTATACAAGGGAAGAAGAATACTTGAATTTATAAGTACTTCTATATTCCTTCAACTCACTAAGCATTCTTTTTGCGATGAGTTTTGTAAAATTATGTTGAAAAGGCTCCTTTTATTTCTTGAGCTTGAAAGTTAAGCCCATTTGAGATTTTTCCACATTATCATCTCGATCTAGATGCCATAGATGAAGGAAAGCATCAAGAAGATAACTGGTAGGTTTGAATCAAACACTTTAAAGGCTAAGGGGAACTCATGTACCTCAATCAGTCACCTGACCTTTATCTCATGATTAGAGAAGTTAAGTCGATCCCTCTTATTTTCCCAATAACTCTCCATTTTTCTTCTTGAGAAGCTTTCTATTTTTGGGTCACACAGAACATACAACATATCCCTAATGGAATTTGCATTAACAATGACTCTCAACTTACTTCCCTTAATAACCCTAGTATGTGCATCAAGGCTTGACACACAAGAATCCACCAACCTAGGGCATGGATGTACCAATGACACCATATATTGTTGGAGGTTGCAAATCTAAAATCAAACTCCTAGAGATTTAGGCTCTTCATCCTTTATTTTATTCTCCCTTCTATAGAAAGCACCCTCATGGAGGCTTTTTGGGTTGGTACGCAACAAGGGGTTGAGGATGTTATCAGTGAAATCCTCAACCTTTCCTCAGTCGATATGTTAGTTCTGCTTCAAGAATTTGTTGTTTATGAACATCGAATTTTGTGGCATGGGTGCACTAGAGAAATATTTTTCATCAAAAAAATCAACATAGAAAGATGAAGTCGATGATGTTTTAGTGCCTGCACTAGAAGATGCTCCTTTTGTCACCATTTCTTCAAAATTTTCTTAGGTATTGCTGATAACCTACTCAAATTTTCTGCTTCTACACTCAAAAGTTCTAACCCTTGTTTAAGATTCATAATTAGAAAAAAATGTCATGACTTGCTTCTTACTTACTCTTGCTCTGCACAACTTCAAATTGCACTTGGGATAAATGTAAATGAACAAAAAAAATCACATTTGAAATGCTACTAGCAAGACCACTTGCCAATGTTGTAGATTTTTGGATTAGATTGTGTGTCAATTTTTGAGTCAATTAAATGCCACTTGTGTGAATTAAATGTCTACCTTTTGGGGAATGCCAACTTCTTGATGGAAAGGAGAGAAGGTACAACTCATTTCACCATAATTTTAGGAAACACAACATCAAGATTAGAAAATGTAGCCTTAACAAGAAGTTTTGCATTTAAAATGGACTGAAAGTGATTGAAACAAGGGTCACTTCTCATGATGGCACTTAAGAAGGATGTGTGGAGGTTGAAGGACACTTAGCAAAAAATTGAACTACTTACACACATGCCACCACTTGGATTTAATTACTCAAAGCTTCTAAATCTAGCTTTGTACAATCTTCCATGCTACAAATCAATCACTTGATAAATTTTCATATCACCTATGCAGGAAAGTAATTAATTTTACTTGTGTGTTTTTGGCCTATTTTTTCTATAAATTGGCTCCATCCTTAATGCAAAAAACATTCAGGATCTTAGGAAAGTTTTATTATTTTGTAAGTAGGTGTCATGGGCACTCCCATTAGATTGCTTAGCAATAAGCCCCAACTTGCCTTTATAGGAGTTATAACAGATGATAGATTGAAAGAATGATCAAGCTAAAGAATAAATTTATCCTTACTACTTTTAAATGGGTGCTCAAGGAAGAATTTGTCTCTAATATAAAATAGTATAGGGTGAATACTGATATCATGTCTAGGTTTGTAGCATCTCTTCTCAACTTGAACGAGCTAAATCCATGGATTATAGAGCTTACCAAAGCTCTTTTTAGCAAAGACTATCTCGATGGACTTGTGGAGGTCATGGAGGTAACATTCTAGGGAGTGGGAATACCTTCTACGATGGATCTGAGGTAACATGTTAATAGTGAGCTAGTGCAAGTGGCTTCCTTTTCTTTCCAATTTTTGAACAACTACGATGGAGTAGGACCGTGAAAAGACAACCCCCACTTGCTCCTTCCTTTTAAAGGTAATGAACATAGAGCCCATTTACAATGTTGAGTGGTACATGAAATTTTGATACTTGGTGTACCCTAATCATCTAGGAATGAGTGGGAATTTTGGAAGAGTATGACTGACTATTAGACTCTTCAAAGCTTCTCTCTTCTTTTTGATAGGAGCTTCGACTGGCATAATATTTTGAATGTTTGAGATTGCTAGTTTTTATATGGCTTAGTAGTAACTCATGTTTCCAAAACTCTACGTTTCTTTTGGTTCGAGGCCTACTTCAAATTCCTCGATATCAGACTTCTCCATACTTTGAGGCTTTTCAAAAGTGTACTCTTGTTTGAAGACATTCTCCTTTTGGTAGCTTCTTCTTTGTTTTATAGAGCTTGCTAAAGCACTTTCTTTTCCTTGTAATCATAGGTCTAAGTGCCTTACACTATACTGTAAATGATTTCCATATATGAATGGATATAGTTTACCTTTTTTTTTTCATTTTTGTGTGGCTCATGGCAAAGTTTTTACACTTTACATTTGTACATAATGGCACAAAATTTATAGAATTTACATAATTTACAAGAAAGAAAGTCTCATAAGAGACAAGAAACTAATTAAAAGGCTTTAAATGGATACCATTCATCGAGATCTCGAGAAAATTTCCTTCCATGTTCTCCAATTTGAACAAATTTCTCTCCTTACAATTATAATATGGAAGTGGCCCCTCCATAATGTATCAAACTTGGCATGTTGACCTAGTTTGGTAGCTTGCTCATCATATTTCAAAACTAGATCACCCTCCCTAAAACTAGGGTTAGAAACCTTCTTATTGAACCACCTCTTGGATATTTAGCAACTCGGCTAGTCTTACCTCCATGCCACCATTTTCTTTAGCCTCTAGGGACTTGAGTAGTTGCAACGCTAGGATTTCCATAGAGATATGAAACACTAGCTCTTTCCCATATACCAAATCATATGGAAAGGCCTTTAAACTTTTTTTGAGGTGATTCGATCAACCCATAAGGCTGCCCACAAATTCTCGTGCCAATCCTTTTGGTGATCTAAAACCATCTATTTGATTAACCAGATTAGGTTTTTATTCATGGAATCCATGAGTCCATCTTCCTATGGATAATAATTTGATGAAGTCTTGAGGAATACTTTGTGCTTTAACGCAAATTCCAACATCCTAGTCCCTACAAAGGCCCACACATTATAAAAAAAAAATGTTTTATGAGAACCAAACCTTTCCACCAATTCCTCAAGAAAATTCATGATTTCACCTTCAATGGAATTCTTCAAGGGAGTTGCCTCTGTCCATTTGGTGAAATAGTCTATAGCAGTTAAAATCTATTTATCCCCTGAACTAGAAATAGGGTTGATCATCCCTATGAAATCAAGACCTCATTGTGCAAATGGTTCATTGACCATAATTAGACTTAAAGGAATGGAAAAATTCTTCAACTTTCCAACAAAGAATTAGCATTATTGACGTTTCCTTACTAGGATATGGCATTTTGCAAACAAGGTAGGCCAACAGTACCTCACATGCATTATCTTTAGGGAAGTAGTCTTCCTTGAGAAATAACCACCTAAGGGACTATTGTGGAATTCATTCAAGAATCACCCTACTTGATCCTTATCCATGCAGTGGAGGAGAATGTCTTCAAAATTTATTTTGAAAAGTACTCCTTGGATTATAGTGTATTTAATGCCCTGTAGCCTATAAGATCTCCTTTTGTGTGAAGGGACACTGGTCAGATACCTTTTGTTTTGCATGAAATTTATTTTTTCAACCACCCAAGACTCCTCTGACTCAAATTTATTCACAAAGTCCTCTTCCCCTAATGACCTTCATGGGTCAGAACTCAATATCATATTCGAGGATCTTGGTGATCTAGTTTTCCCTTTTTTCCATAATTTCCCCTTTCATAATATACTCTCTTATACTGGGGTGAACCACACAAACCATGATCCTACTTCTCAACACTAGGTGTTTGAATTTTATTGAGACCTTTTACAATAGAAAATTCCTATTTTTCAACAAAGTTATAGTTGGTCTTGTATCCTTTTAAGGTTTTTGAGTGGAAAGCGATAGGGTTCTCTCCTTTTCCTTTATTATCCTTTTGTGTCAACACTGTGACAATGCTATGCTCACTACTGTAGACATACATAATGAATATCTTAGAAAAGTTTGGGTCAACTAACACTAGAGTTGAGCAAATAGCCTCCTTGTTTTTTTCAAAAGTAGCTTTTCCCTCTAGATTCCAACTGAACACTTGATATTTATTCAGCATTAGAGCAATGGGCCTCACTAGCACAACAAAGTCGGAGATGAATGTACTAATGAAATTGATCTTTCCTAAGAAGGATTGGACTCCCTTCTTGTTCACTAGTACAGGAAAATCCTTGATAGCTTTTACCCTCTCGGGGTCTATATAAATTCCCTCCTCGGAGACCACATAGCCAAGTAACCTGGTACTTTGTGAAACTTAGAAAACATATTTTTGGTATTTAAAGAGATCTCAAAATATTGGCACCTCAGGAAGAATTTTTTTAGATGATCAAAATGATCACCTTTGGATTTAGAAAACACCATTAAGTCATCCAAATAAATAAGGCCAATCAAATTGATTAGATCCTTAAAATCAACTTCCATTGCACACTGGAAAGTGGCTTCCATAGCAGATAAGCCAAATGACATTTTGGCGTAGGTGAATGTCCCCCACTCAGTAGTGAATGTTGTTTTGTGCTAATCCTCATCTTTAACACTCACTTGATTGTACTTGGAGAAATCATCAAGAAAGGAAAACATCTTTGACCTCTCCACAGTTTGAAGAATTTGCTCCATTAAGAGAAGATGATAGTGATCCTTCAAAGATACTCTATTCAAATCCCTAAAGTCCATGCAAAGCTGGATGCCACCATTATTTTTCTGAATTAGGACCAAGTTAGACACCCAAGTGGAGTACTTGATCAGATATATGATTCTAGATTCGATAAGCCTCTTTAATGCTTGGACCATGATGCATTTTACCATTGGATTGATTGGTCTCTCCTTTTTTCAGATCGGTTTTTCTCCCTCAACTAGACCAATAGTGTGTTGGATCACACTAGGGTCATATCCTCTCAAGTCATCATAGGTCCATGCCATGACCCTTATCCTTTCCTTGTCCATTTGCGAAACATCCTTTCTGACCTTCAATTTTTGGTCGCCTTCAATGTCTAGGTTAGAGTAATCACTCTTATTTTCCATAAATTTTTACTTGTCCCTTCTAGCATCATCAAAATCGAACAAATTCTTGAGAGTGATAAAACTTTTAGAAGATTGTTTTTCATAAGCTAGATAATTTTCCTTCATAAGCTTCTTCAACCTTGGGCTACAATTATTCTAAAAATTCACCAGAATTCTAGATAAATATGGCGATTTGAGCATCATTCTTGAAGACCTACCAGTTTTGATCATTATCGAGGATAGCGGGTCACACCATCACCCAAACTGCATGCTCATTAACCATTAGGTCCATCACCAAGTCGAACTAAGAGTCAGCTGCAACCATTCTATCCACTGCGATATTTTGTGATCTCAAAACCACTTGGATGTTGAAGGCTTCAAATCCTTCATTTAGGTCCCATAATTTATGGTAGTAGGACCACATTTGCATGTTCTTAGAAATTGAGGTGCCCCACACTTGCTTTATTACCAACTCCGAGTCTCTGAAAACCTTTAACTTTTAGATTTCCATGCACTCTACCAAACTCAATTTGTGGATTAAGCCTTCATACTCAACCTCATTTTTTGTGTAGGGAAATTAGAAAAAAAAGCTTTGAGAGTTTTTGCTCCCTTGGGGGACACTAGGTGAATGTCGGCTCCTGAGCCGATTTTGCATCTCACACAATCAAAGTGCAGTGTCCATAGAATTTGTTCCTCGTCTGGTGTTTTAGTTCAAGCTTTTTGGATTTTAGGAACTTACAAAATGACTTGATCCTCATCATAGATTATGCAGGTCCCTAGAATAGTAGCTTGGAAATTTCCAAAAGGATCACTTTCCATGAATTGATTAAGTAGGACCTCTTCTTTGGAACTCCTATCATTGGTAGCCTCTTCATCTTCCAATACTTCCACACAAAATATTTCAATTTTGGAAATGGATGTATGTGAAACCTCAAAATTCATCACAACATCCTCCATAATGTGTTCTATGTGTAGGGGTTTTGATAGTATCTTCATCGTTGTACCATGTTTAGCCGTTAGGATTAAATGAGATCAATCTAGGAATAGATACCCTCCAATTTTGGTTGTGAAATCCCTAGATAAATACACCCCAAAGATAGGCATAATATCAACCATGACCACCTCTTGGGTGACTCTAATGCTAGGGAAAGAATATAGAGTCAGAGGGCGATTTTTGATCAAGCCCACAACTTGGACTTTATTTTTGTCCAACTGCATGATTCCCGTATCAAGGGACTCATACTCTAATTTCAAGGAATCAACCACTAACTTAGGCATGATGGTGGTGCTAGCTCTAGAGTTAATCATGTAATTATGTAGTAGCTTATCTCCTACAATGAGGGTTAAGAAGAAAGGGGTGGGTTTTGGCTTGCTTACCTCATCTCTAACCAATTTTTCCTTTGTGTTCATGAATTTTTCCACTCTCAGAGACCAAGACTCCTGAATTGGATTCTTTCCTCTATCTTGACTAAATTTTAGAGTTGAATCTAGTTACAGAGTCAACCTATCCCTTCTCAAGGCCTCATGTAATAAGGATTTTTGTTTGGGAATAGCCAAAATGTCCCATAAGGACACATTGGTGAGAGCCTTCTTCAGTTGTTTGACCACATTGAGTGATCTGGGAAACAATAGCTTTGGCTTGAAAATGA
Source organism: Sequoia sempervirens (assembly GCA_007258455.2). Lineage (NCBI taxonomy): Eukaryota > Viridiplantae > Streptophyta > Pinopsida > Cupressales > Cupressaceae > Sequoia > Sequoia sempervirens. Next base: position 711,518,236 of record VDFB02270651.1, read on the forward strand.
TTTTTTACTTTTGTTTTTGCAAGGGTTGAACCATCGTGGGAAAACCAACCATATTCTCTAGGATTTCTTTAGGAACTTATGCTTGAGGCTATTGTACTTGAGGCACAGGCTCTCTAGTGAATCTTTACTTTGAGTATGTGTTGTAGTCTGAATAGACTTGTGGAGCTCCTACCATTGGAACCTCATTTATGAACACTATGTCCTCTCCTTCCATCTAAGAAAAGAGTGCATGATAAAAAAAATCTATGTTTCTTGCTTCAATGGCATGCCTTGTATCTGAGTGTACATCAAGCATATCGCTCTCTACTCTGGGAGACTAGTAAGCATATACTCCCACATTTGGTGCAATTCCTTGAATTCTTTTCTCTGTGACCTTCTGCTCAAGGTTGCCTCTTGGATAGTTTAGAGGCATGAGCACATCATTACAAGGAAAACAACATGCATTTGTATTTTCTTCTAGATTATTCTAGCTTGTGACTAGGTTTCAATTGGGACTAGACATTGATGTTTGCAACAAAGTAGGAACTTGAACAATCTAGCTTGAGGTTTGTGAATGGTTGTTTCCTCTTGCACCTCCTTGAAATTGATTACGTTGGAAAGGTGGTCTATTTCCTTGATAGCTTTGAGAAGGAGGTTTCAAGGGTATTGATTTCTATCATTTTATACTAGTAATATCATTTGAAATTTTTTGTAGCAAGTTATTTATGTCATTCACTTATGCAGCTAATGAAGAAGAACTAGAGGTGCTTGCTTATGCATTGGAGTATACATACATCGAAGGTGGAGGTAGAGAATATTTTCTAGGGGCAGCTACTTCCATGGGATGTCTCAATATCTTTGGGAACATTGGCATAGGTGGTCTTGGTGGGAGCTTCTCGACATCAAACAAGTTGTTTTCGACTCTTGTTGCCAAACTACATGTGTTTGAAAAGGTGTTCCCCCAAGATACTAGATCATGACTACTATGTCAAAGTTGAAGGCTTTTAAATAGTAGAAAAATTCCATGTCTGTGGGTGGCCGAGCAACTACGAGAATCCTTTGCCATGTCTTATGGAATTTTATATTAAAGTCTATGATGGCCTCTTGTGGATCCCTTTTGATAGTCATTAGCTACTATATCAAAGATGAATGATCTCCTTTCTTTGAGAAGTGCTCAAAGAACCAGTCTCCAAGTTGATCCCAAGTGCCAATAGAGTTAGGAGTTAAAGATCTGTACCAGTCATATGCCTTTCCTTTGAAAGAATCCATGAGCAACCTTAGAGCCATGCTCTACTCGGTCACATAATGAACAATGCACACATCTGCTACATCTTGGAGATGCTCTTTTGGAGTCTTAGAATCTTTTCCAATAAATATTGGAAGTGCTCTAAGGGCATTGGCGAGGATAGGATTCCATACATTAAGAGGAGTAGGAGGAATGAGTAGGCTATGGCTATTCCAGGCTACGTTGTTTGTAGGTATTTGAATGCCCATAGGGAATACATTCCTTTGTGTTTGACAAGTAGGTATTCTAGTTTGGAATAATCTACCCAACGATAGCGTAGATTGGGCCCTTGGGGAAGGACTGGTGCTTCTATCTCTATTTCTCCTAATGGGTGACTCAGAATGTGTAGTATTTCTTCTCCTAGGAGCAAAAGATGGTAGTTTGGTGTATTGAAAATTACCTCTAGAAGAAACCCTAGTTTGGATTCTAGGCTTGAATGCACATGTTTAATTTATAACCAAGAGTTATGGACAATAGTTGAGTCACCAACTTTGATGTAGAGTCTTCCAATAAATGTAATGTATCTAATTTTGATTGAGTACCTCTTCAAAGATGAACTATCAAGAGCAACACCACTCTCTCGATGTGATGATTTGAAACTTCGGTCCCACTAGGCATGCCAAAAAAAGAATTATTGATCCTAAAATATAATGCTTCTTAAAAATAGCCTTATGGGAAGTTTAATGAATGGGGGATGAATTGTGCTTCACTAAACAACCTTCAAAATTTTAGAAGTTGAATCTTCATTCTTGTTTGGGGAGAAAAGGGGAAGAAGGAAAACATAAAAAAATCTTAAACTAGGCAATGTGCCAAAGCTTTTACAACATTTCAAATCTCTCTCCTGGATAACCAGGGTACCAACTCCTATGCAATGAACAAAGAATTCCATAGATCTTTTATTGTTGAAAAGAGAATGGAATGCTTAAGGCTTGAGAAAGCATAGAGCATAACATTTAGATCTTCTCATAGGAAGCACCCACTAAGTTTTGATAGAGTGTGATGCATCTAGAACATCCTACTAATGCATTGAATTCTTACAGAGAATATTCACTCATAGCATAGTATGATACTTAACATAAATTATTGCAGTAATCAAAGAGCATATGACCATGATTCAATTGACTATGAATTTATATAAAAACACCATAAAGCTAAAAATTAAAATGATCAGTTATTAAGTTCACATCCATACAAAAATGACACAAAGCATGAAATCGGTGCTAGCAAAAAGTAAAACACAACACAAAGGTAATCTGGGTACAATTTGATGTGTTTTGCTTCTATTACTTGATTTAGAATGATAAAAAATGCTAAGATCAGGCGCTAAAATGGATATTCACTTGAAAACTGATCTTCTACATATTCCTTACAAAACAAATGGTGAATAATCACTGCCACAATTGTGAATGGAACATACCTCCTTCTAGGACAGGGTTGGAATTCCCTTAAATTATAAGACAAGGGAATCAACAAGCAAAAATTCCTCTCCCACCACCAGGATCGCAAAAAAAAAAATCCAAATAGTGACATTAAAATATTTCCAAAGAAACCACAAGGATATTTGCATAAAGAAAATGGAGATTGATCTTTCTTCTAGTAGGCTCATATTGAAATTAAGTTTTAGTTGGTGATAACCGATTGATACAGAACTCAAAGTTCCCTAAAATATTTCTTTAATTAACCCCTCTATATAAACCTATCATGGTAGATCCTAACTAATTCAAGAATGAATGTCCTTTGATAAAACCCAAAATTATTAGGCACCATGCCTAATTAAGACCCTCTGGTAGACAAAAATATGATCATAGGATATGGAAAATGTGTTGATTGCTATAAATATTCAGATGAGTGAATCCTTCAAACATTAATGCCACCTGTAGCTTTCTACTTTTAGAATGACACTCCTTGCATACTTTCAAATTTAATGAAGCTGTCTCAATTTAGTCTTGGCCTTAATACATACCTGGGCCCTTGTTTGGCTGACAAGTGGCATTCTCCTCTTCTGCTCGATGCCTAAAAGATTCCTTAGAGAAATTCTCACCAAGGACACATGGCACGTAGGTAGGAAATGGTACAATTTTCCTTCGATTTTCCTCTATGAATCTCCATGGTGTTGACATGTGTCACCTCTGCTATTGAAGAATTCAAAAGGATGAGCACTTTTAGCAAAGACCACGCGACCACCATGCGGTGCCATCATGCACCTTTGCAAGAGGAGAAGGTTGTGGTCTCACTTGAATGTGCACCATATTGACATTTGGCATCCCCAACGCTGATATGCAAAGGAAACAACTAGAGATGTAAGAAAAGGCCATGGGGCCACAAACTCATGAAATAAACTCAAGACAAAGAAGCATTGAAAACAACATTTGATTTCAATATGTAGAGAAAAATATCTACACTTTTCATGCAAAATGATTATATGAAGGTCTTTTATTATTTTAATCCTTTCATGCATAATGATGGTTAAATTTATAATTGACATTCAATTTGATCTCTAACTAATGATATTTCTCAATTTCATGCAATATTTAATGTATATGCAAAGCTAAATAATCTTTGATGTCATTTAGGTTAAACCCATAAGAATGTTTACCAGTATTAACTTCATGGAAAATACACAATATTATTTTTATATATAAATATATATTTATTTATTTTCATGTATATATCTATATTTATACATATAAAGATGTATGTATACTATTGTTTAAATATGCTAAGATTATGTAATAGCATAGTCATTTTATAACATCAACAAAGAATTCATATATGGTTACAGTCACAAACTGTTCATTAATTTGGGTATAATAAACCCATACCATATATATTAAAATCAATATGCATAACTGTTATTTATGCATTATACGTAATAACCAATGCATAGGTTCTTATAACATCCATTGATATTTCTGAAAAACATGGTTGATTCTATGGTTTCAAGTGCTATAGGTGAATTGATATGAGAGGTAAGGTGGAAGGAATAGAGGGAGAGGTAGGTAGAGAGAGTGAAAGGAGATAGAGAGAAGTAGAGAGGGAAGGGGAGAGAGAGGGGGAAGTTGGGAAGGAGGGAGAGGCCTAGGTGGAAAGAGAAGTAGGGTGGGAGGGATTGAGGGAAAGGTAGGTAGAGGGGGAGAGGGTGAGTAGAGATAAAGAGATGGAGAGAGAGAGAGAGAGAGAGAGAGAGAGAGAGAGAGAGAGAGAGAGAGGAGAGAGAGAGAGAGAGAGAGAGAGAGGAGAGAGAGAGAGAGAGAGAGAGAGAGAGAGAGAGAGAGAGAGAGAGAGAGAGAGAGAGAGAGAGAGAGAGAGAGAGAGAGAGAGATGGAGGTGGGGAAGGGGATATAGAGAGAAGTAGAGGGGGGAGGGTCCAAGATAGAGGTAGAGAGAGGGGTGAAGGTGGGAGGGAGAGAGAGGTAGGTAGAGTGGTAGGGTGGTAGGGATTGAGGGAAATGTAGGTAGAGAGAGAGAGGCTGAGTGGGGATAGACAAAAGAAGAGAGAGAAGGTGAGAGAGAGGGAGAAAGAGAGAGAGATGTATATATTGCTCTCAACTCCTTCTAGTTTTATTATAATAAATATGATATTTAAAACTCCCTTGCAACAATCAATCAAATATTTTTATAATATATTGTATTATTATATAATTTTATATTTATATAATATAATATATAATATTTATATTAAATATAATGTATGTTATATTAATATTAATATATCCTAATATATATTAATTTATCATATATTATATTATATATTAATATTTTAAATATATATTAATATTAATATTATAACATGTAAAATTTTAATCTATAGTGAACCCAAAAAAATCATTCTTAAGTAAAAGAAACATATATCCATTTCTTAACTTCAAGAAATGGATATTCAATAATAATACATATTCATTTTTTCTGGCATTTTTTCCTTGGTTATTGCCTCGGGATTGCTTTGGGATTTGGCTTGGGGGTGTCCAACCACAAAAGTGAATTGCCCCAACATGTTTGGAGGGGTTGTTATGGTTTTTCAAACTTCACCCTTCGTGTTGATGACTTTTTTTCATCCAAATATGATGAAACAAAAAGGGTTTATTCAATAATTTGTTAGCATTCTACCAATATAAGATATGCTTTATTTTTAATTTAATATATAATTATTATATATTTTTTATATGCACTATGTGTAAAGTCCTTATTGATAGGTTGATTGAAAAATATCTATACCTTTTAAACGGTTACACATTTTTTTTTGGAGTGGTGAAGACACTGAGAGGGGGGGGGGGTGAATCAGTATCTAGAAAAATTAATTCAATTTTATGACTTTCAAAAAATCCCTTTTAAACCTTTTGAGAACAATATGAATTATGTTTCAAAAGCTAACATGTGTGCCAATATGAATTACTGATTCTTAATCACATAAATATAAGTACAAAAATGTATAACTATGAAACAGTAAGATCTCAAATGAAACCAAATAAAGAACCATAACACAGTGAATTTCCTGAGTGGAAAACCCTCTCGGGGTAGAAAAACCACTCGAAAAATTGCCTCATTGGCTTAATAAACCTCACTGGTTACAGAATGCCTCATTGGAAAAAATGGCCTCACTGACCAAAGAACCTCACTGGTTACAAGAATACCTCACTGGAAATGATCAATCTGTCTCACTAACTTGATCATTTTAACTTCACCATACATTTCTGAATAAAATCATTAACTACAGAGGATCACTCTATTTCACTTCAAATCATATTTCACTTTCAGTCTAATACATTTAACATCTTAAAGATTCATTCACTAGAATCTCTAAAATACAAAATATATTAGTGATACAATCTGTTTTGCATCATGTTTGCAAAACTTCAATTACAAAAAAATAGATTAAACTTTCAGTATCATTACCCTTCTATAAAACCTTCAAACACACAACAATGTAAAGACACTGTTTAAATATCCAATGTAGATGTCATCACATGCTGCAACCTGTTCAAGCTTATAACCATCAAGAAAACCATACTCAAACTGTATCAAACTACCTCATGTCGAGTCACCAATGTGACACCACCTTCTAACTATCTTTTAACACATACATGATCAATACAATTTATGCAAAATAATATTCAAACATGTGTAATTAAAGAATAAGAATCCCTAATGAACAAGGGTAGATTATTGTGCATTCTATACTCCAAGAAATGAAAAACTCAACCGACAAGACAAAAAACTAGAATACCACTAAACTGGAAATAAAACCACTTCCAATAAGACCATGAAAAACATAACAAATGAAAGCGAGTTACCAATTTTCTTGCCATGGTAAACCTTAACTATCTATAGAATTCCAAAACCACTGTCTTGAAGATGCAACCACTAAACCACCTTCTCAATTGAAACTTTCAGTCTTATGCAAACCCTAGCTTGGCCACAATAGAATGATTTTGAGTTTTTCCAAGAATGAAAGTAAATTAGGGCACAAACATTATCATTATATCCTCAATAATCACTATGTCGGTCATGATTTTCCAAAATAATATAAATCTCATAATGCTCAATGTAGTTGGTGTTGACTACCATGTGAAACAAACAAATACACTACCTTGTCGACCTTGTTGAACATATAAACCGTTGTCTATGCACAAAGTATAAATGAATTTAGACTTGTCAACCATAATCATCACCTCTAATAGCTTGAGAACTTTGCACCAATCTTTATACCTTGTAGATAATCAAAGTATTGCACCTTATATACCAATGCCAAAATCACCCAATGATAAAGCAATAAATGTAAACAAAAAAAAAACCTTGCACATTAATATGAAAAGTACCAATATGCCCAAGTAAGTGTGAGAACACTTAGAACACTTTGTAAATGCCATCACTAAGTGAAATGCCACATAGTGAAAGAATGACTCTAGCATAACACTCTTGTATGAAAGTCAATATGGAGCTCACAACCTTTACCTTTTCCTTTGCACCATTCACAACTTTTGGACAAATCATAATCAACATCAACACATTACCTTGTAAATGAGAAACCACCATATGCTAAGAGAGTAATGCTGCAATGTATGCCACTATATCAACCACTGTATCAAGATGCCACCTGTACATGAAAATATACCACCATCTGAAGAGCAAGTCAACATCATGTATCATGCTGTATGTTCAGAGCAACAAAGACAAACATCATTATGTGTCTTTTGGAAACAAGGATGAACCAAAAAATAAGGAGGAAAAAAGAACAACATTTTTTGAATCTGAAAGATGTGTCACACTCTATGCTTCACAAATTGTAGTTAAAAAAATAGAATTTCATAAATTTTTGACCAAGTTAGGATGGCTAGACAAATGGTTTTTAATATTTTTAAAAATTTCTACTAAACAAATTCATAACTAATTATTTACTTGCAAAATTATTACGAAAAAATATGGATCACATCTGGGCATGTGTCCTCTACTTATATTGAAAGATTCAAAAAAAAAATCTCATACTTAGGGTGGCTAGACAATCATTTGCTTTTTATTTTTTTCCAAAATTTAAAGTACTATTGCATTGAAATTTCAAATTCTCACCAAATCAAATCACTCTTTTTTCCAAAAGAGGCCTAGTATCCTACAAGCTATATTCAATTTTCTACAAATTATATTCTTACATATTTTCCTGTAGCATAGAAAAAAGTAACCCTTTTCACACTTAATTTGGGAATGAATAATTAATGATAAAATGGACTTAATGATGCCTTATTTAGGGTGTTGTAAAGTTTATTTTTACACTTTTGCACTAATCTAGGGATTTAATAATTAATTGAGGTTAATTTGAGATTAATTGGACCCTTTAATTCAAATCCAAGCCTAATTTATTACATTTTCCAAGTGATAAAACCCGACACTCTTAAATAATATTACACAACACTTAATAGGCTAGCGACCTAAGACCCATTTGCCACCTAGCGAATGGGTCCTCACTAGGTCCTAGGACCCCCTTTTTGCATATCATTTCACATCCCCCAAATTGTGTCCTAGTTAAGTATGCTAGGACCCATTCTCCCTATGGTGAATGGGTCCTCACTTAACTTATATGTTTTTGGAAGTATTTTGATGATTTCAAATCCTAGATCTGATGTCGGCTTGTGTTATTCAAATTTCAGGATTTGATCTTAAGTTAAGTATAAATATAAGGTTATTTCACATAGTTTCATATAAGCAGTCCTAGAAACTTCAAGTATTCAAGCATTATAGAAAATTTATGAGTTCAATAGTTCACAAGAGCATTCAAGAAGACATTCAAGGGTAGATTATTAGAGTTTATTGCAACAATCAAGGATCTATTTCATCATGTCAAATTAATGCATGTTACTGAGCTAATGTGATGTTGTAGCATTGGTGATCAAGTTCAAGTGTTCAAATCCATTATCTTATGCCAAGTTTGTGATCAAGATCTACACTCATTGAGGCCACTTCATGCTAAGTTTTAGATTTTTCATCCAAGGTATCATTGTTTCATGTTTCATGTTTCATTATTTCATCATAAGGTTTAATTACCAAAATGGAGTTTGACCAAGGAAAACCCCTATTCCCTAACAAAACAACATTTTTCTTCTCCTTTAATGTGTGATTGCAAGTTTTAGGTTGAAGATCAAGTGGAGAGAAAAAGTTTTCAAATTTGCAAAGTTGTAAAAGTTGTCATCTTTATTGCAAGATCACATAAACTAAGCTATAGAACTTATTTCCGACTTTCGAGAGCTAAACACCTGGGATGTGAGAGCGAAGACATTGAATAAAAGGACCCATAAATTGATTTTCCACAACTCTAGTAGGGATCCATTCACCACTGGGCGAATGAGTCCTTAGTGAGGCCTGAAAAAGCACTTTCTACAATAGGTACACATCTTGCTTGATTCAGGTGTCTACAAGGTGGTTTTCTCTTGTGGCGCACCTTACATAGGTGAAACGGGCCGGGATTTTTTCACAAGAATCAAAGAGCATGGTGTTGATATAAAGCACGATCGGGTCCTCAAATCAGCCTTTGTCAACCACTCTTGTTCCACCAAGCACCATATTTGCTTAGAAAAATTTCAAGTTTTGTGCAAAGAAGACAATTTTTTCAAAAGGAAAATCAAAGAAGCCATTGAGATTAGTAATCATCCCACCAACCTCAATCGTGATGACGGTTGGAGCCTTAGTCATTCTTAGAATCCTCTGTTATCCAAGCTCAGAAAGAGGCATTAAACCCCCCTTGATTTCCCCCTCTCTCTCTTGTTTCTTCCTCTCCCCCTTTCTCTTCTTTGTCCTCCTGGTGGGTCTCTGTAGGGTCATCATGTAGGTTGTCTTTGATGTGTATTGTTTTTCCTTTTTATTCCTCTCTTTTTGTTTTCCTTCTATTTTTGGTGTGTTCGGTCTTTGGTTTTTCTGCTTGAAGTTCCATTCTTTTGCTTTAATTTTCTCCTCGTGTAGGCTTGTTGGTTTTTTTATTTTGGTCTTAGCTTTCTTGGTCTTTCTCTTTTAGTTTTCATTTAGCTTTTCTAAGTGGTTTGGTTTACTTTCTTGGTTAATTTCTCTTTTGTGTTTCCTTCATGTTTTTTTGTTCTCCTTGGGTTTTGTTCTTTTGTTTTCTTAGAACTATATAGTACTATACAAATCTATAGAGACATAGCACTTTATAGTTCTAATTCATTAATTATCTTTTGGCTTTGGGCCCCTAGTATTTCGTAATTTTTATTTTTTTATTGTCCCTTGTGCTTTTTATGGTTCATCTTGGTTCTTTTACATTGTTTATTTTCTTATTTTCCCCCCCTTTTAGATTTTTTATGTTTGGCTTCTTAATATATATATATATATATATATATATATATATATATATATATATATTCTCTTTGTTCTAATCTTTTTTCCTTTGGTTTTTTCTTGTGCCTTTGACTTGGTTAAATCTATTTTGTTTGTTCTATTTATCTATATTTTCTTCGAATTTTTGTGCCTTCTTAATTCAATTTTCGTCCATCTTTGTCCATTTTTCTTCTTAGATTTTCTTTATTTCTATTTGTGTGTGAATCTCCGTGGTTCTATTTTTAGTTTGATTTTTTTATATATATCCTCTTAGTTCGTTTCTTATGCCTTTTGCATATTTACATTAATCTTGATTTTTCTATTCTTTTGTATCTTCTTTGAATTTTTCTCCATGTGCTTTTTTGTTTGATTGTTGTTTCTTTGCGTTTAATTTTTAGTTCTAATTAGTTTAGAACTAGTTAGTCTAATTGTTTTTGTTCTTTTTATTAGGTCCTTGAACTATATGGTTCAATTTTATTTTCTTTCAATTTGGTGCCTTATTTTTGTTTTTCTTTTTAGTTCTTTTTACTTCATGATCTTTCTCTCTTTTATTTATTTTTTGGAACTTATTGGTTTTATTGTTGAGCTTCTCTTTTTTGACCCCTTTTTATTATATATTTTTTTCTTATTTTACGGTTCTCTTTTATGCCCCCTTGAAAATTAATTTGTTTGTTCTTTTTATTCATTTGATCTTTGAGTTTTTTGTAAATTCTTGTAGTTTCTCTTTTGTTTGCTAACTCATTTTGATTTTTGTATGCTCTTGTTCTTGTTGTTTCTTCTAGCTTAGATGTAAGGTTCCTTAAATTTTGGTTTTACTTAAATTTAATTTTATTGTTCTTGCCTTTCTCTAGCATAGAATTTGGTTTTTTAGTTTTTAGCTCTATTTTATCGATTAATTTTTTCTTTTTATTAATTTTCTCTTTGCTTAATTAATTCTTTCCTTGAATTGTGTATAGCGTATCTCCTTTTTAGGTGGTTTGGGTCAGCAACAATTCATTTCTCTTCCTTTTTCTCTCTTTCATCCTGATGATAGATCATGGAGTGATCCGAAACGTTGATGACAAAAACAAAAACACAATCAAATCCAAAATAAAAAATTCTTATCATTTTACCATCTTAAAACATACCTTTTTATTGTTATATCAGTTAGGTTTGATTTATGATTGTTAATTACACATTATAGCCTTCATAATTGAATGAAACATTGGAAAACTAGTGGTTCATCATCTTGTTAATTGATTTTGATAAACCCTATTTTTTGATGGTTCATTATGGTGAACCTAACATCTCAAGCATTGTATTTTTTTTATTTTGGACTCTCTCTTTTTATGTTAGATTAGATCTTGCATTCATATGCAGTCATTTGTATTGAATTAGATCTCATTTAGGGTGTCTTAGTTTTCATTCAATTTGTATCTCATATAGGGTTTTAGAATTGCATTGCTTGCATTCTTTAAATCTGAAAAATACAAAAAAATTAATGATCTTGCATATCATTTATATCATATAAAATTTCATTTGAAAATTGAAAACAAAATTGCATATCAAACTAAGTCTTGTGCTTCATCATTTTATTACATTTTCAATTTGCATTTCACATTGCATTTACATAAAATTAAACCAAAAACTTATTGTAGTAGACCTGAATCTAAAAATCATTAGAAAATGCTTAAAAATCTATAAAAACCAATTTCAAAACCCTAATCTAGGACTCGTTCGCCCTAGGGCAAATGAGTCCTTGATCAAACATTAATCTGCATTTTTGGAAATTAAAAACTTATGTTCAATGCTTTTGTTTGTTGTTATCAAATCTCTGTTACAGTTTGTTGAGTTTTTGTTTCGTTAATTTCATTAAATATAGCTTGATTTGGTACATTTAGTGCATTGTCTAAATTCAAAATTGTATTTACAACATTTCATTTTTAGATTATTGCATAGTGTAATTAGAAAATTGCCTTGTTTAGAATCTTAAAATTGCATTTACACATTTCATTCTAAGTCATTGCATTGCACTTTACCCTCTTTCCATTTTGGGTTTGTACACTAAGTTTGTGAAATCTTGCATGAGCTTTACAACTTGGTATCCTATTAGCAATACTTTTATAAGACGTAGTTTGTGACTCATTTCATCCCACGATATACCATTCGTCATGGATCTTGGGTTTTCTGGCTCTCTTCCTAATAGTGTTGATAATCAACCCCTATGGACCATAACATGCATACCTGATTTCCCATGACTTCTGTTGAATAGGGAAACTGAGAGGGGGTAGTGAATCAGTTGTCACAGATTTAATCTTTTAGTTCAATTAGTAGAACTAATTCTTAACACTGCTTAAATGATTAATCATCAAATGCCAATGCAGAAACTTAAATCCAACACATAAACACAACAACACCAGATTTACATGGAAAACCCAATAAGGGAAAAACCACAGTGAGGATTAACTCACACTATAGAGAATATCAAAACCGATTATAAAAGGCTCACTACTTGAGAAATAAGGCTCACTACCAAAATAAGGACTCACTGTCTGAAACAAGGACTCGCTGTCCAACAAGGATAATAACCTGGAGGGATCATTGCCACAAAAATATAAAGAAGATAAAGAAGAATTTTTACAAAGAGAAGAAAATCTCAATGCAACAAAGGATTCCACCATAATCACTTGCAGACATGCACGAATGATAAATTTCACCTTCTGCTCACTACATTCAAAAACTCAACATTAAGGCTTTGCACTAATCTTCCACACTCACATCACACACACTCACTGGATAGCATCAATGTCACACCAATCTTCTCTTTTTCTTTTCACTTATATCTTCTTCTCTCTTGTATATTTTTCACCACTAACTCATCTTGTATTTATACCATCTTCAACTTTGAAACATATCCAAAGTCAATCATCCAAATTCAATTTCAAATTAGGTTGGTGCCAAAACATCCTAGGGTGGAATTAGAATGAGGGCGACCCAAACACACGCTCCATAGGGATCCAAATAGATCCAACACACTTCATCAAATTCAAAAGTAGTGTTCAACACAAGGTCGGCCAAACCAGTGTAAAACACATAGAACCATTAAGCACAAACATTCTAGATGCTGAAATTATCTTCAATACAATCAAGGAAACTCAACTCTAGAACTGTAAGTCATAAGACTTCATCAAAGAGAAATCTGAACCAACAACATTTCTCCTGGACCTCAACCAAAAACATAGAAAACCATAGTTCACAACTGGTGAACATAACTTGCACTGTAGAATGAATCAAAAATTAAAAATTTGGATTTAGCATCTTCTAACAACCATAATCAACACATCTAAACCACACAACCATAAGAGAAAATCCAGAGCAAAAACCAGAGCAACCACTCAACACTTGGAATAAATATCCATTACAATTTTCTCAATATCTTAGACATATATAGCCAACAACAACCAGTAGATAACTAGTTGACCAGTTGACATCAATGACAACACCTTCAATCTTTCCATTCTTGCAACAACTTCACTTCCTACAAGAAATATGCATAATGTTAACAACACCATCCCTATCATGACTAGTTGCACTCAAGCTTTGGGGTGTACCCAAAGCCAAGGTGCAATTTCAATTCCTCTTTCTACAATACCAATTTCCATCCCTACATACACTAGTACTCAAGTTACCACAACTATTGAACCTACTAGCAATCTCAACAATTCCTTAGGTATTTCCATAGGGAATCCTTCTAGCTTTGTGATTTCAAATACAATATCTCCTCAACCATCCTCCCTTACAAATTTAAAATTCACTTTCCCTCCACATACATACACCACTCCACCTTATTCCCCTCCACCTTACACTACTAACAATGATGTTGTCCTTAACACAATTTTACAAAGCATGGCATCCCTCCAACAACACGTTGCAACTCTAAATCAAAACAACACTGCTCAAACTTCACAATACATCAAAACCGATATGTTATCCCTAGAAATATTGAGAGAAAAAATGCCACAAGGTATCAAAGTTCCTAGATTTGAGAAATATAGTGAGAAAGGAGATCCTGTTAGCCATGTTTCTGCTTTTACAACCCTATGTAGTGATTTCATCTTCGAAGATAAGCTCTTGGGTAAGCTATTCCCTAGGTCATTGAAGGATACTACTTTAGAGTGGTTCTCTTCCTTACCAAATAATTCAATTGGTTCATTCAATGAGCTTGTTGATGCCTTTTACAACCACTTCCACATTCACATGGGTCTCAAGACAACCCTAGCTGATTTAATGATATGCAAACAAAAGGATGATGAGAAAGTGATTGATTTCATAGCAAGATATCAAATGCTTTATTCACAAATAAACATTAAGATTCCTGATGCCGACCTTCAACGAATTTTTATTGCCAATTTACAAAACAAACTTAAGATGTTGAGATTTCCATCCTTTACATAGTTATGTACAACCCTTCATGGTTATCAGAATATGACTTATGGTCATGATGTGAAAAATCCTCCTAGCTATCCTGAAAATTTTGAATCCGCAACTCAAAATAGTTACCAACCTTTCAAGAAGAAAATAGGGGATTTTTACAACTTAACTCCCCTCAACTAAATCAACAAGCTGATAACCATGTGGCTTCTATAAAGATGAAAAATTCATATGCCCTTGCGGATAGGAATAGAAAATTTACCCCTTTACTCGATACCCTTCATAATATCATGTTGCAGCTCATTGAAAAGAATATGATTTCCTTACCTCATGTTAGAGCTTGTGATCCTAATCAACCATTACCTGTAGGGTATAGACCAAATTCTTATTGCCATTATCACTGACAAAATGGACATGATACAAAATATTGTAAGAATCTTAAACATTTTGTGCAAGACCTTATTGATTCTAATCATCTACAAATTAGAGGTGTGAACAATCAAGGTAATAAGTTTGTAGCTCCTCCTAACCAAAATTAACAAATCTTTACAAATCCTATGCTGAAACATATTATTTCATTTGTCAAAGCTAGTGAAACAAAGAATGATGTGATTCATGTTGACACGGATGATAGAAACATAAAAGATGAAAATGTAGATGAACCAGCTAAAATATTAGCATTTATTGAACCTAAACCTCATAAGGGCTCAACCAAAATTCCTCTTGATATTGCTTTCTCACAAAAATACATAACTAAACATGCACCTGATGGTCCTCTTTGCATAGCTAGAAGAATAAAGGACAAGCCTACTAATGGGATATTAATTGATCCCGTTTGTGTAGAGAATGTGATTACCGAAGAATTCCTATTTGTGCATGAACTCTATTAAGATACATATGCTAAACTGAAATCATAGATCAAAATATATAATGGATTTTCTTGTCCTGCAATAGGCTCGATAGATCTCCCTTTAAAGGTTGGACCAAAAAAATGAAATGTCTCATTCATCATCATCTCGTTGTTGGTGTAATTAATTATTTAATTACACTTTAGCATAAGTTTACTTAGGAAAATTTTATTTCCTAGGCTATTATAATCCTTATCTAGTTGAGTTGTCTTTTTGCTCAAGATAAGATTAGGGTTGTGCATGTCTTGCTTTTTTGCATGATTTCCTTTTTGAAGGATTTTGTATTATTTGTAAGAAAATTACTCTCAATAATCATTATTCTAGTTTTTGCTTGCACATATTTTCTCTGAGGGTTTACATAACATCTTTTCCTTTTTGTTCTAAATATCTGTTGCATGTGATAGGTGATTGCTTGCAGGTGATTCTTGGGGACTGTGAAGTTGGTTTTTCAACTTCTACCTGGTATCAAAGCTCTAGACCTGTGGCTGCTTGTTCCTAATTTGAAGATATTCTCTCTCAGCATTTTCTTCTGTGCAAGGGTTTCAAGCCAGACTAATTTTTTGTAGATCTGGGGGTAGCCTAATTTTCTATGCATTTTTGGGCCAAACGGACATCACCATCGCATTAAGAGCACCCAAAAACCCTAGAAACACCTTTCATTTCATCGATTTAAGAGAAAGTTAAAAAAAAGGGAAAAAAATTAGCCCCAAGGCCGTACGGCCCCAGGGCACACAGATCGAGACTAAAAAATTGCAAAAAAAATAAAAAAATTTAAAAATAAAAAATTTTAAAATTTTTTGAACATGGCTCGTTCAAATCATCACACCGCCAAAGCTTTGCCTGGTAGCCTCCCTGCAGCCACCGCCACCAGTGGCTTACTGCACACTGTCGCTCTGTCCAACCCCTATGCTCAGTCCATGGTCACCTAGATGACCGGACCCTTCGCCAACCGTAATGGCCAGGGGCATATAGACTACGCTGCCACATGTGACCAGCAGTCCTCAAACCGCTAGCGGTTTCCTACCACCCAACAAGAGATTTTTTTAAAACCCTTGTAGTCGGCGGTCACATGCAAGACCGGGTGCCGAAAGGAAGGGGCTAGATCTTTGCACTGTTTAGCGTCAAAGGTGCTTGTTACAAGCCTTTTTTTCTTTTTGGCATAACTTTTGAAAACGAAGTCATTTTTTCACAAACGAGATATCGCCGGAAAGCTGGTTTGACACACTTCATAATGGTGGAGGTTTCATTTCTTGATTTTTCAATTTTGATGCTTTTTTCGCCTGTCAAAGCTAGAAGTTATTGTTTTCACTCCAGGAGGCATAACTTTTGCGTCCTGGCTCCATTTTGCAAAAAAAAATAGGCATTGGAAAGCTAGTTCAGTGCTCTACATAGATCTTAGACCTGTTTTTTCAGATTTTTTTACCAGGTATATGATATTCTTATTTGATCTCAGCCTTTACCTTTTTAGTTCTTTTCTTGGGAAGTGTGCAATCAGGCTATTTTTTTGAGATCAATGAGCATTGTTCTTTTATTTGAGAGTATATATTGCTGTTTTCTATCATGGATACACATAATATTGCACCACTTACTCCATTCAACTATTTTGGTTGGAAAAAACAAATGGAGATTCATTTGAAACACAAAGGATTGTATAGGGTAACCATGGGTATAGAAATTGAACCTACAGGTGCTACTGAAAAGAGAAAGTGCTTAATAGATGTAATGAAGCTTATGGTACATTATGTCTATCTCTTTCATCTAACCTTTTTCATGTTGAATCTTGTACTACACCCAATGAGATCTGGACTACTTTAGAGTCTTTGTTTGGGAAGCAGGATACTATGAGAGGGTTTCAGTTAGAGAATGAGCTTATTGGCTTAAATCCTAGGGATTTTGACAACATCCAGGAGTTTTTTCACCAAAATCAAGTCTCTTAGATTACAATTGTTACAGTGTGGTGTTCAGAAGGAAGACTCTTAGTTGATATTGTCCATTCTTTCTAAGCTTGGAGCGGATTATTCAAGTTTTGTATCTACCTTTTATGCCACTAGGGATGCACTTGGTATGAGATTCACTATGCCATATTTTGATGACTTTGCTTCATCTCTCACTTGAGAGCAAGCTAAGTTAGCTAGCATGGGAACGGTGAAACCTTCTTCATCACAGGCACTTATTGCCTCATAGGAGCCCATACATCAGAAGGCTTCTACAGGCAAAGGAAAGAAAAATAAACAAAAGGATTCCAAACCTCATGAGTAGCAAAAGGAGTCCTCAAATTCATCCTCCTCTTCTAAGGGGAAACCATCTAGGAAGGAGAAGGTTCAATGTGCATATTGCAAGAGGGAAGGACATGTAAAACATAATTGCTACAAGAAGGACATTGATGAGCTGAAACATCTTCTTCAAAAACATCAGATTGATTTGCCTTCTAGGATGTCTGCATCATCTTCTTCTTCTCATTCTTCTTCTTCAGAGCAGCATGATAGGGGCACAACTTGTTTACATACTTCATCAGATATGAAGGGAATTTCTCTTTGTGCTTCTTTAGGTATTGGATCAGGGAGATGGCTTCTAGATTCAGGAGCATCTCATCATATGGAATCTTTATAGTCTATGTTCACTTCCTTTGAGCCTTGCACTATGTCTCCCATTTTGATGGGAAATTAACAACACTTACATGAGTGTTATAGGGTAGGGGTCTATTATTTTTGGGGACCACTCCTTTCAGGATGTCTTGTGTGTCCCTCACTTGAAAAAAAATCTTCTTTCCATTTATTAGGTCACACATGGAGGCATTGGGAGATCTGTGGAGTTCACACCTGATTCGGTTATCATCAAAGATTTGGAGAGTAGAGTAGTTATTGCTACTGGGATAGTGGATCACTCATCTCAGTTGTATTCCTTTACCAATTTTTCTATTGATGGTGCTTCTGCTCCTACAACTGTTCCTCGCACTTCTAGTGTGCATCATCATTCAGAGGAGAGATTTGGCTTCTTGAACATTGGTGTTCTCACTTCGGATCCTATTCTCAAGCCTTCCCTTCCATCTCCTCCACCTCGTGTTGCTATTGTTGTGGCTACCGATGTGGCTTCTTTTGTTTCAGTGCAACATGATCCTGTTGATCATCCATCTCTGGAGGCTACTCTTGAGTCTTCACCTCCTTTAGCTTCTTCATTTGTTGAGGTCACACCTGCTTATGTGGAGACATCTTGGGCTGCACCTACTTCACCTTCAGAGATTGCTTTCATTCAGCCTCTTCCCTCTCACTTCTTTTAGGAGATGTAATTTCTTCAGTTCTTTTGGAGCTACTTCATTTTGGGGGGGATCTGTGGTCTCTTCTTTCCTCTTTTCTGGGGGGGTTCTTTCATGTATCTTTGTGATGGATGGTGTCCTTGGAGGGTCTTATGGAGCCCTCTATATTTCATCACTTAGTTAGTTTGCATTCTATTTTGGGGAGGAGTTTGGTTCCCATGTGGTTTTCTCCTTTACCTCGTTTGATTTAGTTTGCATTGCATTTGTAAATGGGTACTTGATCAGGCCTTGTTGTCGGGACTCATCTTTGCATAATAATTTTCTTCTCCCTAAGTTTCACTTATGGGGGGGTGTTGGTGTAATTAATTATTTAATTACACTTTAGCATAAGTTTACTTAGGCATATTTTATTTCCTAGGTTATTATAATCCTTATCTAGTTGAGCTGTCTTTTTGCTCAAGATAAGATTAGGGTTGTGCATGCCTTTCTTTTTTGCATGATTTCCTTTTTGAAGGCTTTTGTATTATTTGTAAAAAAATTACTTTCAATAATCATTATTTTGGTTTTTGCTTGCATATATTTTCTCTAAGGGTTTACAAAACATCTCTTACTTTTTTTTTTGAATATCTGTTGCATGTGATAGGTGATTGCTTGCAGGTGATTCTTGGGGACTGTGAAGTTGGTTTTTCAACTTCTACACTTGTAATCAGACCAATTTCATGTGAACTTAGGCTATCCATGGCTTTGTTCCATGAATGTCATCTCATCAGCTGTGCATAAATGTTTAAAGTTTCCCTTTGTCAATGAAATATTTACAATGCATCATAGTGGCTTTAATCCTATGTCTTCTCATGGGAAATTTTCACTGGATTTCTTTTGGCCTAAGCCTATTGAACCTATTATACCTCATGAGGACTACTTTTTCAAATCATATCAAAAGTTTAAAGCAAAGTGTATAGTAGAATTATCCCTTAGAAACATGCCTCAACCTGTGATTGAGCCACCTATCCCTTATGAACCAATCATTGAACAAAAATCCCTTCCAAACATCCAAGAACAACCAATGACAAATACTCCTACAATTTCCTATAAGATATCATGAGACAATCAAAACAATCCTGTTGTACCTCCTAAAGTCAAACAAGTTTACAAAGATAAAGAGAAAGTGGTTGAACAACCTTCTATGGTTCCTTCTGTTCCTCCCTTAAGATAAGAGAAGAATCCTATGATTGACAAAACCGCTCCTACACAAATGGAAATTGATAGTAGATTGAAGCAAAACTGAAATTCTAGAGAATGTAGGTGTAGATGTCATGTTATTGCTCGTATGTTACAAGCTAAAGAAGAAAATAAGAACATAGAAAATCAAAATCCAAACTTACCTAAAGCAATGCATGATGACGCTATAAACTTTTCGCAATGTAAAAAAGAACCTTCTAGAGACATTATCATTCAACCTCCTATTGTGATTAATCTAGATGATGACATTGAAATTGCAAAGATTGATGAACAAGTGCATAATGAGTTGAATTCATTATTTTCCTCTTCTATGAGCTTAAATGAAAAATATCCTAAAAACAGTGTTGAACTTGGTGTTTCCCCTAGTTTGACACTTGTTGTGGTCCCTTTGGCTAGTTATCTACCTTTCGTATATACCGACCGAGATTGGGATGCAGACGACCTACTATAGGTTGAATCACATGTGCCTTACTAGTCTTTTGCATTGTTTTTCTTTTTCATGTTTCTTTATGTGATTGCATGTGCATAATGTGATCCCTTGTGTTGTCTCATTTGATTTATGTCTCTCTCTCTCTTTGTGCATTCCTATATATATATCTACATTCTTCTCTATTTCATAAACATTTTATCCTTTTTCATTTGTCTTGTGTTTTCCTTTTGGGGATGATGCAAGGCGCTGAGACATTTAGGTCTCTTCCATGTTGACCCGAAGGATTTTTCTTTGTTTTATCTCTCTTTGTGTCATTTTTCTAGTTCTATGAGTATTTAGGGAATGATGACATTTCCGAGCTCTATGAAAATATTTTAGCAAAGATATATTGACCCCAGATCCATAGATCCATTCTATATTTTTGGGGGCAACCCCGCCTTCCTTTTTCATGACGTGGCTTGATTTTGGGAATATATGACCTAGCATAGGGTTTTCTAGTTAAGCTCTCATGTCTTGGGATGGAACATTGGCTACTTTAAAGCAATTTCTCACAGTAATGGTGTTAGCAACCACTTTAAAGTGGGGGCATACATCGATGAAATCCTTTGACATTTTTTCTTATTTCATGGTGTGATTTTCTTTTTCTTGTGATGCGTCCTTTTCTTGGTGATATCATTGGGTTTGATGTCTTCCAAGAGTGATATTTTTAAGCATACGACTTTCCCTTAGTGGATTGATGTGAAGTGAGGCATCCCATAAGTGGTAATATATTACTCTTGACTTGTCCTCTCTTGGAGACATTAGGCATGATGATATCTAAGAAGAAGACCTTACACGAGAGAAGTAAGATCCCCTTTAACAAAAACATATAGACATAATATTCATAAGTGTTTAGCATTGTGGTTCCCTATTGAAGTTTTCAGGAGGATAACTTTGGTATGGTATGGGAGACTAATATGATTCTCTCATTTTCCACCCCATTGGGATACTCACCTAGTGGACGGTCTGAGGTTCCACTACCCCAAAGTGAGCGTGTGTGTTGTTTTCATAGTGTACATCGAGTTTTTATTGTGAACATTCTTGGACAAATAGTTTAGACATGTTCCACATCGTGTTGGGTAGTCAAGGCTTGATCTTTTCCCTTTCTCAAATAAACAACCGCGTTTCACATCACGTTGGGACGGTCAAAGTTTGATCCTTTATTTTCTTGGTCTTTAATAGTGTATGATTGTGTATCTTTGTCATTGTTGCATACATAGGTGTCTCAAATGTCTACTTTAGTGTGAGTTTGACCTGGGGTCATACTCTCACTAAAGTGGAGGCAAAATATAGCATAGAAAAAAGTAACCCTTTTTCACACTTAATTTGGAAATGAATAATTAATGATTAAATGGACTTAATGATTCCTTATTTAGGGTGTTGTAAAGCGTATTTTTACACTTTCACACTAATCTAGGGATTTATTAATTAATTGAGGTTAATTTGAGCTTAATTGGCCCATTTAATTCAAATCCAAGCCTAATTTATTGCGTTTTTAATGGAAAAAACCCAACACTCTTAAATAATATTACACAACACTTAATTTTGTGAGGAATGTGTCCTAGGCTAGTGACCTAGGACCCATTCACTACTTGGCGAATGGGTCCTCACTAGGTCCTAGGACCCCCTTTTTGTATATCATTTCACATCCCCCAAAGTTTGTCCTAGTTAAGTATGCTAGGACCCATTCACCCTATGGTGAATGGGTCCTCACTTAACTTAGGACCCCCCTTGGGATATGTTTTTGGTAGTATTTTGATGATTTCAAATCTTAGATTTGATGTCAGCTTGTGTTATTTTAATTTTGGGATTTAATCTTAAGTTAAGTATAAATATAAAGTTAATTCACATAGTTTCTTCTAAGCAGTCCTAGAGACTTCAAGTATTCAAACATTATAGAAAATTTATGAGTTCAAAATTTCACAAGAGAATTCAAGAAGACATTCAAGGGAATATTATTAGAATTTATTGAAGCAATAAAGGATCTATTTCATCATGTCAAAGTCATGCATGTTATTTATCTAATGTGATGTTGTAGCATTGGTGATCAAGTTCAAGTGCTTAAAGCCATTATCTTATGAAAAGTTTGGGATCAAGATCTACACTCATTGAGGCCACTTCATGCTAATTTTCAGATTTGTCATCCAAGGTATCATTATTTCATGTTTCATGTTTCATCCTTTATGTTTCATTGTTTCATCATAAGGTTTAATTACTAAAATGGAGTTTGACCAAGGAAAACCCCTATTCCCTAACAAAACAACATTTTTCTTCTCCTTTAATGTGTGATTGCAGGTTTTAGGTTGAAGATCAAGTGAAGAGAAAAAGTTGTCAAAGTTGCAAAGTTGTAAAAGTTGTCATCTTTATTGCAAGATCACATAAACTAAGCTACAAAACTTATTTCTGAATTTTGAGAGCTAAACACTTGGGATCTAGGAATGCAAACATTGAAGAAAAGAACTCAAAAATTGATTTTCCACAACCCTAGCAGGTACCCATTTTCCACTAGACGAATGAGTTCTTAGTGAGGCCTGAAAAAACACTTTTTACAATAGGTACACATAATTTTACCATCTTAAAACATACTTTTTTACTAATATAACAATTAGGTTTGATTTCTGATTATTAATTACACATTATAGCCTTCATAATTGAATGAAACATTGGAAAACTAGTGGTTCATCATCTTGTTAATTCATTTTGATAAACCCTATTTTTTGATGGTTCATTTCCAAATTATGTTAATAACCTATTCAAATTCTTATGTGAAGTTTCTTAAGTCTAGTTCTCTATATTTTCATTGCCACTTAAGCGCCCTATTTGGCCCATCATGATCCTACACTAACCTATGGGTCAATCAAGATTCAAATTTATTGTAGATATAATTGATTGTAAATATAAAGAGGGATTCTCTTCTAAAAATATAGGAGGTCCTCTTGTATTAAAATATGTTCTACAATACCCACAATGTAGAATTCATGTGATCAATATAGTTATCTACCTATTCTCCTTTGATTATGTTGATTGTGTACATCATTTTTATTTCAATTCATTTAATGCTAGAATAGGGTGGTTGTTGTAGCAAGTTGAGATCTAATAATATTGAGATATGAATGCCAAGCACACAAGGCTAGTACAAGTGTCATAATCTTAGTGAATTATAAGGTTTCATCAGTGGATTATAAATATAAATTTATTTAATAAAATTAAGGCTAGATAAATTGATGTGTGTCCTTTATTATTAGTATAGTTAAAGTTGTGATATTATTTCTCGGGTCACAAGATTGGTTCAAGTGTCATGATATTAGCGAATTCTAAGGTTTCATTAGAGGAATATATATGCAACTTCATTTGCTAAAAGTAAGGATAATCAATTTTTTATTGTCTCCTTTGTTCTTAAAAAAGTCAAGTATGTCAAATTTGATAGTTTTTAAATTTTCAATTATTGGTTATTCTAAAAATATCTAGGAATGCAATTTCATGCATGGATTCTCATTAATTCAAGTGTCTCTATGAACCTACTATGTATTTTAAAAGATTCATTATTTTACTTGGTGCTAAATTTGATATAAAGGTTGTTATAGGTGTTTACTTTGTTTTATTATATATTGTAAAATATTCTTTAGAGATTACATAGGGATTATTTTCACCATAATACATGGAATGTATATTTAAGCTCTTATATTATTCAAGTGTACTTAATACTAGATATATCATGGTAAATTTAATATTATATTTGAGCTTATATATAGATAATCTTATAAAAAATTGAATGCATTCCTGGTTCTATTATTATCTTTGAACCATATCATGTTGGTAGGCATAAGATTTGTGATTATACATGTTTAAAATATGAAGATTGAATCTATCTCCTAAAAGGATCCATGCACTAATGTCTAAATATTGATTCTTCCACCACACTTGAAATTAATTCTATACATACTTTCCTTTACACCACTAGTTTACATAATTTATTTTTTATCTCAAAAAATGGAATGGAGAGATCTAATATATGAAGTGATTTTTAGAGGATTATGTTCTACACATTTTAAGGTATAGTCAAATATGTGGTATGATGTTAGGTTGCTTATAAATTTAAGAAGATAAATTTTGTATATTTTATTGGTTGAATACATGGTATATATAATCTAATCAAGGGAGGTTCCTCAATCTCATTATCAATAATTTCTTTGTAGTCAATATTAGTGACAAGTCTTAGAGTAGTCATCCACATAGGATATGGTTATTGAGAGATTAATTATACTAACTTCATTTATCTTTAATTATCATGGCACAATGTTGAGGATCACCCTCCTAGGTCCTATAGATCTTGAAGTGATGAAGAGCCACTCTCTCTTATAACTTGACCTTTAAATATCTATATTATGATCATACTTGTTTTCATAATCCTAGATATAATTTATCCCTAAGTCTAGATCTTGAGGTCCATTCTTTAGGAATGTGGGGTGTGAAGTTTTGAGTGTCAACACTTCAAATTGAAATATTCCTACAATGAATTCTCCTTAAAATGTGAATGATATGTCCTTGATATTAAATGATAAATGAATGTATTTAAATACCAAGTTACATAGAAATAGTTCATGTGAAATATGTAGTAAGTCAACTCACAGTGAGAAAGAAATGAATGAGAGTTGATAATTGTTTGATTTTTTAAAATGGAGGTTAATTATGTGGGAATGTCCAATCATCCTCACACTTATGAGATTGACCTAAGATAAATAAATAATGAAATATAATAAGGGAATGAATGTCTAGACATGACAAGCAATAAGATGCATAATAAATGTTAGATACATGGATATAGTGAGCTAGTGAAGTCCATGTGAATGGAGCTTGAGAGCTTCAACAAAAGAAGGGTTGAAGGAGACCAATAAGATTTTTTTTATAGGTTGTAGGTGTGCTACAACAACAATCTAAGATTTATGATTCATGGCTTGTTTGTATCAGTGATTTTTAATGATGAATGCAGGTTGAAGGAGCTAGAATTGGGTGAAAGAGGATAGCTTGTAGGAGACCATTCTACATTTGATCTTTGTTGTTATATAGTAGATTTATTTTAGTTTTTTAGTAGTTTTGGAGTAGTCATGGTAGGATGGTTCCAGAAGGAATGGTATGGACCATGCAACAATGAGTCAACACAGCAGAAACAACACAAAAAATAGATGTGCAAACATGAATCTTCATTAATATAGAATTCTTACATGCAATATTTGCCACAAGGGTAAATATATAGGGCTCAAAAGCCTTTCCTTACAGGCTTACAACATATCATTGGACAACAGGTCTTATTACATGACCCGAAGGGTTATTGCAAAAATGTATTGATTTGAATCTAAATATACCAAATGATGAAGTACCAAATAATGACTACAAATAATTACAATGCTTATAAATATGCTCCTCAAGCTCCAAGATAGATCTGTGTCGACCATAAGGGTTGATATGAATGTCAAACTCAAGATATGTAGAATTTAGCTCCACACAAAATGAATCTTCAAGATAGGTCCCAATGAACACAAGATGCTCTAATGATATTCCATTTGGGTTCACAATAAGAATTTAGGACTACATCGGCTCCAAGTGCTTTGGTTGGTAACACAATGAAATTCTAAGAGAGGTAACTTCCAGTAGGCAAATGAAACTGTTCTAAAATTTGGATATGGAGTTGATGTTGATGTGTAGAAGCTATATCCTACTTCATTAGCTGAGAAACAAAGATACGAAAAAATCCATAATGAACTTAGTGAAACTGCGACTGAATGCAATGCAAGAAAAGAACTATTTTTGGTTGATACATGATTGCTTTACAACTAGAGATGCTCCTACATTAGACACTTAGGGTTGGAAGAAAAGTGAGTCCCTCACTTTCCAAGGCTAAGAGGAAAACAAAGACGGTCTACTTCATCCTTAGAAATCCATGATGAATCCTCCATTGGTTTTCCTTTCCACTTCACAAGATATTCTTTGTACTACTTGTTCCTATTGCTTCTTCCGGTTCTGGTATCCAAAATCTATTCAATCTCCTCTAGTTCTTGATGTGGTAACTACTCCTTCAAATTTTATTCATCACTATTGCCACTTGATTCTCCTTTATGAAACTCATAGATGTTTGTAACATTGAAAATAGGTGATATACCCTATGTCTCTGGTAACTCCACTTCGTATTCATTTCCAAAATCAAACTTCCTCAGAATCTTACATGGTCCAAACTTCCTCATTTTCAACTTGTTCTATGTGCCAATTGGAAATCTCTCCTTCCTAAAATATACCATTATTTCATCTCCAACAAAAAATTCCTTATGTCTTCGATGTTCATCTACCTTCTCCTTATACTTATTGTTCATGTCTTCCAAATGCTTTTGGACCTAATTATGTAATCTTTTCATGAAATCTACAAATTATTCTACCTCTGTACTCCTTTTATTTTTTGTACTGATGTCTCTTAATTCTACAACACCTCTAGGATTTACTCTAGTAACAATCTAAAATGGTGTCTTCCCTGTATCCCAATTCATTGAATTATTGTATGCAATCTCTTCCTATGGTAAAACTATATCCCAAGTTGCTGCCTCATCTCCAAACAAACATCTCAACAAGTTACCCAAACTTTTGTTCACTACCTCTTTATGTCCATATGTCTTTGGGTGATATGCTAAATTGAACTTCGGATCTATCTTCATCTTCTTCTATAATGTCCTCCAAAAGTACCCAATGAATTTGGTGTCTCTATCTAAAACAATACTCTTAGGTAATCCATGCAATTTCACAATCTCCTTGAAAAATAAGTCAACAATATGCACAACATCATTAGCCTTCTTACAAGGAATGAAAAGTACCATTTTAGAAAATCTATCTACTACTACTATGATAGAATCATATCCTCTTTGTGTTTTAGGTAATTCCAAAATGAAATCCGTGCTCAAATCTTCCCAAGGTCTCTCTAGCACTATCAAAGGTTTGTACAATCTGGTTAATTCTGACTACTCCCTTCTGTAACTTGACAAATTTTGCAACTTTGAATGTACTTCCTTACAACCTTGTATATTTGAGGCCAAAAATAATGTTCACTCACCAAAGCTACTTTCTTACCCACTCCAAAATATCCTCATAAACCTCCACTATGCTTCTCATTGATTAGATTATCCCTCATTGAACTCCTTAGTATACACATCTGATTTCCTTTGAACAACATATCTTCTTGAATAAAGTAATCCAACCATCGGCTTCGATCTATCACTATTGGTTTCTCACATGCTCTCAATTCTTCTAAAAAATCTACATCATTTTTATACATATGTTTCAATTCTTCAAATCTCAATACTTGCACTCTCATCTCTTCCTAAAAATTCCTTCTTCTACTCAATGCATCTACAACTTTGTTTGACTTACCACTCCTATGTTTCAACACAAATGTATAACTCTGCAAGAACTCAACCCATCTCATATGTCTTTGATTCAAATTTCCTTGAATGTTCAAATACAACAAAGCTTGATGATCTGGATACAACACAAACTCCTTAAGAAACAAGTAATGTCTCCACTTCTTCAAAGCTTGAATTATGGCATAAAATTCCTGATCATAAATTGAGTATCTTCTTTTGGCATCATTCAATTTTTCATTGAAATAAGCTACACGTCTTCCTTTTTGGCTTAACACTGCTCCAATTGTATTTCCACTTACGTCATAGTCAACTTGAAATAATTTACTAAAATTTGGTAATGCTAATACTGGTTGCTCTGTCACCTTTTGCTTCAACAATTCAAAACTCTTTTGTGCTCCAGACGTCCACTTGAAATCCTTCTTGTATCCTCTCATTGTCTCTGTAATAGGGTTAAAAACACTATTGAAACTTCTGATAAACTTTTGGCAGAAACTAGCTAATCCATGAAATGATCTTACTTCTCCAATGTTTACCAGTGTAGGCCAATCTAAAATTTCTCTCACTTTCTCTAGATCCATCTTCAATCCTTTAGGAGAAATAAAAAAATCCCAAATACCCCAACTCTATCTTTATGAAACTACACTTCTTGATATTAATTAGCAACTTCTCTTCTCTCAACCTCTGTAATACTTTCCGGAAGTGCCACAAATGTTCCTCTCTAGTCTTACTGAAAATAAAAATATCATCCAAGTAAACAATGATAAACTTATCCAATAATTTCTTCGATACCTCATTCATCAATGTCATGAAAGTGCTCAGTGCATTGGTCAATCCAAAAGGCATCACTAACCACTCATACAATCCCTCATTAGTGTTAAATGTAGTTTTCCATTCATCTCCTTCTATGTTTCTGATCTGGTGATATCCACTCTTGAGATCAATATTTGTAAAATACTTTGCTCCACTCAAGTAGTCCATAATGTCATCCATCCTCAACAATGGAAATCTATACTTGACAGTGATCTTATTGATTGCTCTTGAATCCATACACATTCTCCACTCTCCATCCTTTTTAGGTGCAAGTACAACAGGTACCGTACATGAGCTCAAACTTTCTCTGATCAATCCTTTCTTCAACTACTCTTTTATCTGCCATTTCAATTCTGCGTACTCTGTCGGTGTCATTCTATGTGATGCTTTGTTTGGAAAACTAACTCCCCATATAAGATCTATCTGATGGCTAATACCTCAGACCTCTGGTAAGCCGTTTGGTACATTGTCTGCATGATATTTTCATATTTTGTTAGCAATTCTACAACTTCTTCACCTTCTCTGATGGAATTCTCTATCTCTGGACCATTTATTTTCTTTGGAATCAATGCAAAATACATGTTCCCATGCCTCAAACCATCAAGAAATTTCCTTCCATCTACCAAAAATAGTCTAGCAGTGCCACAAAATTCAATCTTCTCCTCTTCCTCCAAAGGTATCAAATTGATTCTCTTTCCATTTGATGTCATAGTATAAGTATTCCTTCTTCCATCATGAATTGCTTTCTTATTATATTTCCATGGTCTTCCTAACAATAAATGACATGCATCCATAGGAATAATATCACACAATACTTCATCCCTATATGATCCAATATGAAATTTCACCAAACATTGTTCATTCACCAATACCTTATGTTCATCTTGAATTCATGCTATCCTATAAGGGTTTGTATGTTTCAATCTCTTCAAATTCAACTTGGTTACCATCTCCTCTAAAACTAGATTATCAGACTACCAATGATAACTTTACATTCCTTTCCTCTGGGCTTACATCTAGTTCTGAATAGACTTTTCCTCTACAGTGGTTCTTCACTCACTTCTTCATGCATCAAAGCTCTCCTCATCACTAATGATTCACCTTTCTATGGTTTTCCACATGAATTAGGGGATACAACCTATTCTTCCTCCACATATTTTGTTCTTCTGGTATGCTCAAGTTTATTTCTAGTACTTCCTTGATGACACTCAAATGCTCTATGTCCTTCACCTCCACAATTGAAATAGGTTCCTCTAAATGGTCTTCTCTTAGATCTCCCTTCATTCCTTAGGTATCCTTTGTTATGGTAAGAATTATGACCTCCTCTGTTACTAGGGTAGAAATTTCCATCCTCTCTTCCTTTGTAGTATGACTTAGTATCCTTTTCTTCACTTCGGTAGGGTTTTGAATCTTTTTTCTACTCTGTATAGGGTCTTCCTTCTTTGGACTGGTTTCCACTCTTTTGAATTCTTCCTCTTGCAATTCTTTGTCTTTGTTCAAACTTCTTGTTCAAATTTTCTTCAACCTTTAATGAAAATTGAGGCTTCACAAATGTCATCTTCACCAAGCTCAACTCTTCTTGAATTTTTGTTCTTAGTCCCTTGACATATCTAGAAACCTTTTCTTTGCTTGCTTCACTATGACTGGTTCTGATTAACTCTTGTAGAATTCTTCAGTATACTCCTTCACAAATCTTTCTTTTTGTCTCAAGTTCTGTAATCTCTTCAGCATTTCAAGTTCATAATCTGCTGTTATGAATTGATTCTTCAATTTTGTCACTATTCTATCCCATTTGATGATTCTTTCTTTTCATTCTCTATTTCGGTCCAATTGTACTTCTTTTCACCATAATGCAACATGACCTTTCAATTTTTTTTCAAAAACCTAACTCTTTTTGAATCTTAAATTTCTTCATATTCTTCCATCTCATTTATCCAATCAATCAATTCCTCAGGATTCAAATTTATCACGTAATTTTGAATTTTGACTCTAAGTATTTTCCCAATCTTTGAAATCACTTTTAACATCTTTACTTGATCTGATTCTTCTTCTTCATCATCTAAGGTTTTTGTGATTTGATTCACATGTTCTGCTTCGTCATCACTTTCATCATTTTTCCTAGGGTTTAAGCCTCACCTTCAATCTTCTTCAACTGCATCTAATCTAACTCATATCTCATGCATCATCTCTAGCATTTCATCCATTCTTCCAAAAAAAATCACTATAGCATGTGCTCTCCTTGGTGACATATCTCCCCTTGAATTTGGTGCAATTGCCTCAATTCGGTGATCTAGCTATAAGGGTTCCAACTGCCTCACAATCGGTGATCAGTTGAAAACAAATGTAGTCTTCCTCATGTCGATGATCTATTCACCTCATGGAATTCCTTTAGAAATAAAATCTCACTCTGACTTGGTGTAGTCATGGTAGGAGGGTTCGAAAAGGAATAGTTTGGACCGTGCAAAAATGAGTCAACACAGTGGAAACAACATATAAAATAGATGTGTGAACATGAATGTTCATTAATATAGAATGCTTACATGCAATATTGGCCACAAGGGTGAATATCTAGGGCTCACAGGCCTTTCCAATCAGGCCTTATTACATGCCCCCGAAGGGTTATTGCAAAAATATATTCATCTAAATCTAAATATATCGAATGATGAACTACCAACTGATGACTACAAATTATTACAATGCTCATAAATATGCTCCTCAAGATCTAAGATAGATCCACGTCGGCCATAGGGGTTAATATGAATTTCAGCCTCAAGATATGTAGAATTTAGCTCCACATGAAATGAATATTCAAGATAGGTCCCAATGATCCCAAGATGCTCTAATGATATTCCATTTGGGTCCACAATAAGAATTCAGGACTAGGTCAACTCCAAGTGCTCTGGCTGGTAACACAATGAAATTCTAAGAATGATAACATCCAGTAGGCAAATGCAAATGTTCTAAAATTTAGATATGGAGTTGATGTTGATGTGTAGATGCTATATCCTACTTCGTGAGCTGAGAAACAAAGATACAAAAAAATCCAAAATGAACTTAGTGAAACCGCGACTAAATGCAATGCAAGAAAAGAACTAGTTTTGGTTGATATAGGATTGCTTTACAAATAGGGATGCTCTTGCATAAAGTTTTTTCATCAACCTACGTGGTTGAAAATTAATGTACTTCAGTTGTGTTTTTTTGTTGTATCAATTCATGAGTTTTTGAATGAGAAACATGAGAACTTACTTGCAGATTTTTGGTGTTGATTTAAACAATTTATAAGTTGTATTTTGAGATTGTGTGAGTATGTAAATGAAGGTTAGATCCTCTTACATCAGTGGTATCAAAGCTAGTGATCTTGAGTGTGTGGAAAAATTGTCGAACGTGAGGTAATCTACACTAGGACCTACGGGTAGAGAAGAGGAAGAAATTGTGAAAAGCTCAAAAGGATTGTTCTAGGTAGGAGAGAAGACTTGGCTAACTGAGAGCTAGGAATTCATGAAGGAAATGTATTTACAAATTACAAAGTGTGTGATGTGAGTTGAGGAAATTGTGGCAGTTGAGAGGATGGGATGGATCTTGAGGAGGCCTATAAGAATCTTATTCTAGGAACGATGCAGGAGAATCCGGGTCCACATGCAATCAACATCAACAAAAAAAAATAGTTTGGTTTTGGTTTCAATTTCTTTTTGTAGGTGTGATTTTGATGATTTACTAGAAATTGTGTAGAAGTCATTATTTCCACTAAAATATAAAATGCTAATATATATTTGTTGTGGGAATAATTTTATTAATTAGTGAATTTATTTGGAAAATTATAAAAGGAAGAGTAAAGTGAAAATATATTTACCATATGTTAATTATCTTGTTGAGCTTTGTGGAAGAATGGCAAGGGGTGTTTGTGTTGGCGAAAATAAAATACAAAATCAAAATAAATTTGATTCTTTTTAGATTTCTTGGGTGGAGTTGCTAGATGCCCAATGGGGAAGATGAAGATGGAGAGATAAGGGGAAAAAGATAAAAGGTCTTTACTTACTGCACAGTCATTTGGAGGGGGCACCAGATTGAGGAGTGAAGAAAAAGTTATGAGTTGTTGGTGAAGTATGCAACATAGTTCCAACATTCAAAAATGGTTTTTTCTGGGATTTCAGCTTGATTTTTAGGATCATATTATGGGTAGATAAATTCTGATCCACCTGTATTCTTGTAGATGAAGGTGGGAACTTCAATTGTACAATTTTTTGGAGCAATTGGAAGATGTTTAAATATTCAAATTAAAATTCAAAAATTGGTTTGTTAATAGGTTTTTGTGCACTTCTATGTGTTTTAATTTGAATTTTCCAATTGAATTGACAATTGGAGTAAGAATTAATTGGTTTTGTAAAAGAATGAACGTGTGAGATGAATTCTAAAGTTTTTGGTTGCAAGGATGGGCTGCTTGGAAAGGTACCCCATATTTTCATTGCATCAAATTGTATCAGAGCTTGGGGTTATGAGTGCATAAGTTGATCACCGAACATGAGGCAGCTTATTCCAAAAACAATGGGTATAGTGGAATAAAGAAGGTGGTATATAAGAAACTCGTGAGGGATGTTGTAGGTGTGTGAGGTTCTGAGCATCGAGAGAGCTTGTCGCTGTGAAGAATGTGAGTTGAGGTGAGATTGCAACAAATAAGATGGGATGCATCATGAGGAGACCCAAGAGAATATTGTTCTATGAACAATATTGGAAGAAAGTAGAGAATGAGAAGTTTGAGAAGATGGGATATATGGTTCATGGAGAAGTGGGGAAGATTCGGGCCAGGATAGAGAAATTGGAAAAGAGTATTGGAAAAGATAAGAGGACATTGGTGAAGAAAAGTGAGAAGAAGAAAGAGTACAATAGAAAGAAGAATAGAAGGAAGAAGTGTTGCAACCTAAGAGGGAAGGAAAAATAAGTGAGAGTGGTCCCTAATAATGCATATGAAGAATTCACAATGAATACATGCCATGAGGAAGGCATGAAGAAAGAAGAGGAAAAGATTGAGCAAGAGGAAGCAAGTGCAACAACAGTGACTGAAGATGGTGAAGAAATGAAATGTGAAGCGGTTGTGAGAGATATCACAATGAAGGGTGATGTTACAGCCAATGAGAAGGACAAGGTAAATAATATTGTATTTTGTGATGATGTTGATTTCCAAGTTTCATTTTATAGTGAAGAATATGGAGAAGAGTGCATGGAAATATTTATTTTCCATGAAGTAGATGCAGATTTCAGGGAGGATGTTGTAGGTGGTGATATGGATGGTATAAGATTTTGGTGGAGGAGGTCGGTTTGTGATGGGTTGAATCCCATGAGTGGGGAGCAAAGAGGAGGAATAATTTGGTGGAGGAGGATGGTTCATGGTGGACATGAGTCCACAATGGGAAGGAACAAGAGGGTACAACATTGTTGGAGGGAGATGGTACATTTTCTAGCACGATGCTAGAAAAAGAGGAAGAAGGATTGATCTTGAGCACTTGGACAATTGATGGAGTTTGTTGCAGGTTGAGTGTGTTGGAATCAAGGAACACTAAGAGGGGGGTGAATTAGTGTTCTACAAAATTTAACTTTATTAACTTGATCTTTAAACTACTTATAACATTGAACCAAAAGAAAGATACAAGAACACAAGGCAATCAACCACAACACCATAACACAAGTATTTTTACGTGGAAACCCTGTTAGGGGAAAAACCACGGTGGAGGTTAATCCACAATATGAGTATACTCAAAATAAGTGTTTACAATGGAATGCACATGCATTCAGGCACACTGCCTAGAGCTCACTCCTCAAATACAAAAGGCTTACTTCCCAAAAGAAGACTCACTATCTTATAGTCACATTCATAGACAACTGGAGTGGATGAACTATGAGATAGAATCTGCTAATGCTTGATTATAGTTTCGGTTAAGCATATTGACATCATTCTTCACATTATGTCTAATTCTGCTCTTGAAACTCTATCTGCTTTAATTTGAATCACCAATCTTTGTTATTCTCAAGAGAAACTGTGAACAATCGATCTATAATCCTTCTAAATCTCATATCATATATCAAAATGATATGAATAATTGATTGTATATATCCACAACTAGAGATTACATCAACTACATGTTGGCTCAACAAAATATGAAACATGTACAAACTAT
Source organism: Sequoia sempervirens (assembly GCA_007258455.2). Lineage (NCBI taxonomy): Eukaryota > Viridiplantae > Streptophyta > Pinopsida > Cupressales > Cupressaceae > Sequoia > Sequoia sempervirens. Next base: position 711,552,976 of record VDFB02270651.1, read on the forward strand.
CGGCCCAAATCCATAAAAAATTATCAATGCGAACCAAACAATGTCAGCCAAAACATAGTAAGGATCCAAAACAACATGTCTCGAACACGAAACAACTTAAGCAATTATGCCACAAAGATCTGCAACATGCTATACTCATCTAGTCAGCCTTTTTTGTCGGATGCCCTATTTTAGCTTTGATAGTTAACACATATCTTCAGTCTAACTTTTGGTATAAGAAAATAATAAGGTACAGATGGGATTACTGACTAGGGTTTCCATCAATGACAACACCAGATGACTTGTGTAGTGTCTCTTGCCAACAATCTCCCCCTTTGGCATTGATGGAAATACTTAGTGAAAAATGACTAAGTGTCAGAATTAGTACCAATATGAATACACTGCAATCCTCAAAACTTAAAAAAAAAATTTAATATCAGCTCCCCCTGAGATGAATATGAAATTTTTCATTGTCCCACACTCCCCCTTTGACATCAATGGAAAAGGCGGGAATCCACATACAAAATTTCTATGAACAAATTGTATATGTACAAACATGCTTTTCTAACTTACATGGACTTGAATATGTCTACAAAATTGTTTTTCAACAAGCTTAAACTAGTGTCCCAACCCTTTTTGAGACTCTCCAAAATAATCATGTGACCACAAAATAGGTAGGATTACATCTCTACTAACTCAAGATTTTCCGGATCACTGACAACCATAGCATCTCGTGCTTCCTTCAATGCACTAAGCATTGTCTCCATTTTAGGACCAATTAGTCCTCTGAGCTCACATACCCTTTCAAAAATTCTGTCTTTTTCATGCTTCAAACTTTTAATTTTTTCAAGCATGAATATGACTTGACCTTCTTGCTTACCCACATAAACGGTTAGAGGATCAAAGGTTTGAGAAATATCTACTAACTGTTTCTCATATTCCTTAATTTTCTTCTCAGTGACCTCCGTGAATTTTGACAAGGATAAGCATGACTTGTAGATATTTTCACCCTTAGATAATGCACCTTGAATGTTCTTTTCACAGGTAGCTAATAAGGATTTATCATTAGCAATCATACACTTCAATCTACTGAACCTATTTGCATCAAATTCTTTCTAGACCTTATCCTCAGCTAAATTTTCAAGAGACTCAAAGTGAGTACTTACAGAGTTGATGACTTTCTTTAGCTAACTGGAGGGAGAATCAGATGAGTCCTTGACATGTGTGGGAATGATCTTCTCCAAGATACCAGATGCAAGACTTAGTAGTTCACTGTCCTCAATGTGAGATTTCAATATCTCCTCCCTTGCCTTGGCCTGAGTAAATGATGCTACCTTCAGCTTCTAAATAGGAGATAGAGTGGCCAAGTTGATAAGACCTTCAACCAATTTAGGGTCAAACACCTCTTGTTGTTCTTCTAAAAAATTCTTTACTACCTTTTCACTATAATCTCTTTCTTCCATAGCAACCTCCTTTGCCTTAGCATTCTTTTCTTCAATCATAGATTCTTGCTTGGCTTTAGGAATCTCTATTTCTTCAACAGGCATATCTTTAGGAGCTTTAGAATCCATGGGAATTTCAATATCTTGCATATCTAGAGGATTCTGAGTGTTCTCAACTATGTCTTCTTTCACTTCTTCAATATTAGCCTGAACATATTGAACTTCCAAAATAGATGGAACATCTTCATCATGAGTTTCTTTAGAGACAATGTTATATCTATTTTTCAACAGAACTGCCTTAATAATTTTCTCAGTGTCTTTTGCTACTTCCTCAGTTTTCCTGATCATAAGCTTATTCACCCTTGATTTTCTCTTAAAATCCTTTTTAGCATCATTGAGGATTTTCTTCATTTTTTCTTTTGACATTACCGAACATAGATTGGCAAGTATGCATTCTCTCATTCATTCATCTCCAACTCTTGCATTTACTCTCCTCATTTCTAAGACTTCATATAACCCTTTAGGTAACTCTGACATTATTTCTATGAGAGTCATATTGAAAATATTCAAATATTTTAGTGTGGCTTCTTCAAGAGTTCTTTGACCGACACTATCAAAAGTGTCATACCTTTCAGAAAGTGGTTTGAGATTACCATCCTTAATTAAACCTTTTCCCACTTCCTTTGCAGTCATACCTGATCTACCAGTTTTCACCTTTTTCTTCACTTTTCCTTCACGGAAGGGCTTTTCCTTGGAGAATTTTGATGCCTTTGTACCCTTATCCTTGATTTCTCTTACTTCTTCATCTGATTCAATTTCTTCATCATCTTCAACAGTAACACAGACTCTTGTTCTTTTATCCTTCTTCCTCTTTCCTTCTCTTCCAGATGTCTTGACTTGAGCTCTTACTAGGCTTGATTTCTTTTTAGGACCTGATGAGGGTTGAGAGCTCCTTGTAGATCTAGATCTGGTAGAGGATGCTACTAGACTAGTTGACTCAGTTCTAGCAGCCTCCCCTTCTTCAGCTTGTTCTCTTTTCTTCCTAGCTTCCCTCATTGCATCAACTGATATGTTGATGCTTTATGCAAAAGCTTCAACTTCCTTTCTCACATTCTAGACTATCATAGGCTTCTTCAGTTGCACATGCACTTGCATATTTTTCTCTTCAAAGGTACCAAACCTTTCTTCTGTCAGATCCTAACGTTTACTCAACAAGTGTTGGGCATATAACTCCAAAATGTGTTCTTCAACCTCATATCCCATAGGCATTATCCAAACCATTCTAGGTTTTGCTACTTCCATCAAACATTGATCACTGTCAACCATGAAGGAAATAGTGTCCTTATATTTTTCCACAATAGATTTAGGAATCCTTTCCTTGGCTTGCATTTCACTCTGAAATCTTTTGAAGTAACCCCAGATAGCAGTTTTCCTTGCTTTGCTATCACCAATTCTATATAAGATGTCTTTGATTTGAACAGCTACTGGGATGTCACCTTCCCATTGCACTTTACCAACTCTCAGAACTTCATTCATGAAGTAGAAGAATAGACATAACCACAAATTACCATACTTGAAAAATTTATTCTTGTCCTTCTTGATTTTACCAAGATTTTCAATTAGCTAGCTCTTGAGTAACTCACATAAGTCATATTTTGCATTCTCCTTGATCATTTGATAAGCTGCATAGATTGCAGTACTAGATACAAAGTTATCCTGACTGGAGTGATAGATTTTATATCCAATAACCATAGAAGAAAATTTTACATCCAATTCAATGATGTCATTAATTGTCATGGCTCTTCTGTCAAAAGTGGAACCGGTTGCCTCAGTGACTGTTTGGTTCTTCACAGATTTCAATGTGGGCAACCCATCAGATGAATTCAAACCGGTAACAATGCTTATAGCTTCTCTTGTGATCTTAAAGGGTTGATTTAACCACATGAACTCAACATGTACTTTACTTAGTATGTATCAGACCCATTCATTTTCATCAAACATAGGAAACTTCACAATTTGTGTGAACTTCTCCTCCAAAGTCTTAAATTTAGGCCTTACACAAATATATTCTCCCACAATGTGACTTGTGTACAAATTTAATAACTGGGAGCTTCCTAACTCCTCAACATTCACATGAATATATGCCCTAATATCTTCAATGTGCAAAACACCATACGAAACAGAAGAAAATGCACCTAATGGTTCTGTCTCAATGGATTTGAATGGGTCCCATTTGAATTTTGGGCTCTTTCTATCCTTAATATCAATGACTAACGAAGCGACCATTTCCAGAAATTTCAAGTTCACAAGTTTTGCAGATAAATACCTTTCACCAGATTAGGGTTTGTTCGCCGAATCACCTTTAGACTTGTATCTCTCCAAAATTCACTTGTAGAGCTCTCCAAACTTCTTCTCGAAATGCAATGTGACGAATGAGGAATAGAAGTAACCTTTTATCATTCACACATCTAACTTTTTATCGCAATAAATGTTTTTTCCCTAGGTCTTCCGGATACCCTGTTTTCATAGTATGTGAAAGAAAATTCTTCTGTGGACCTTCAATTTTGCATAAATTTCCTCCACAAGTGTTCCCAAAACATTTGTAGATCATTAATGCAATCATTGCAATTTTCCACATTCTAGTACCAACTACCGGTAGGGGGTAAAAGATTTTCTTGAGAGCCCCCCCTAGGCCAGAGGCCTTAAACTAATTCCTGGAGGAATTTCCAACCCCAGATTCTGGTGCATATTCATTTCCTGTATCAAAAACACTCTTCTTCACCCATGTCTTCTTCATTTGATTCCTGATCTCATCCGTAGTAACTTTCCTTTTCCCTTATCATCCTTTTGCATATTTTTCGCTTTGTTTACTAGACCCTTCCTACTTCTAGAGAATCTTACAATGTGACCATATTTGTTACAATTATAGCACATGACATTTCTTTGTCCAAACCAGTTATTCCATTGATTTTCTCTTGATCTACACCGGTTAGCAATATGGCCAAATCTATTGCAGGCATAACATCTGACATTTCTATTGAAAAAGTTGTTTGTCATATTTTTGCATTCAATTGACTTATGACCATACTTATTGCAATTGAAACATTGACCGAAGAATGATGGACCACTTGGATTCATTCTACTTCTACATTGAGCAGCCATATGGCCAAATTTATTGCAAACAAAACAATATCCATTGAACTTTTGAGCATTGGGTTTTCTTACCAGATACCTTCTAGCTTTGCTTGTTTGATTTCCTGGCCTAAATTTCCTTTGACCAGATCCGAAGCTTTCTCCTTTCTCATATCCAAGACCTTTCTTATCACTTCCAATCTTCTGACTTGAATCAGTTCTCTGAGTTTAACGGAACTTCTTCCTTCTATTCTTATTCATTTGCAGTAGCATCCCCAAGAATAAATTTCAAGTCTTCTTCATTGTTTCTAGATTGTTGCAATTCAAGCTCTAGCTGATTGAATCCACCATTAATTCTATTGAATTCATCATATATTTCTTTCAAGGACTGAGTAAGATTCTTCATTCTTCCTTTTTTCTTCAATCTCCTTGGTCATCCTCATCACAATAGATTCCATCTCATGCTTTAGGACAACATTATCTCTGGTGAGATTTTCACATTCTTCCTGCTTCCTTCAAGGCTTGACTTAGGTGATCATGTTCCATGCTTTTACTCTCTTTCTGCTTGAGTTGATTACATAGATCCTTTCTCTTTTCCCTAGACTTATTGATTTGATCTTTCAATGATTGAATGAATTTCTCAGCATTCATGAGGCTTGCTTGCAATTCTCGACTTCAGATTTGGATTGATCAAGATCATCTAGTGCCACCAAAATTTGTTGATGAAATTGCCTGAATCTATTGAATCACCTTCCTGGATCTTCCCCAAGCTATTAAACTTCTTCTGAGGAACTAGGATCTGATACCAATTGTTGGAATCAAGGAACACTGAGAGGGGGGGTGAATCAGTGTTCTGCAAAAATTAACTTTATTAACTTGATCTTTAAACTGCTTATAGCATTAAACCAAAAGAAAGATGCAAGAACAAAGGAAATCAACCACAACACCATAACACAAGAATTTTTATGTGGAAACCCTATTAGGGGAAAAAACCACGATGGAGGTTAATCCACAATATGAGTATACTCAAAATAAGTGTTTACAATGGAATGCACATGCATTCAGGCACACTGCCTAGATTCACTCCTCAAATACAAAAGGCTTACTGCCCAAAAGAAGACTCGCTGTCTACAATCACATTCATAGACAACTGGTATGAACTATGAGATAACATCTGCTAATGCCAGATTATAGTTCCATTAAGCAATATTGACAACATTCTTCACATTCTGTCTGATTTTTCTCTTGAAACTCTATCTGCTTTAATTTGAATCACCAATCTTTGTTCTGCTCAAGTGAAACTAGGCAGAATCGATCTATATTCCTTCTAACTCTCGCATCATATATCAAAATGATATGAATAATCAATTATATATATCCACAACTAGAGATTACATCAACTACATGTCAGCTCAACAAAATATGAAACGTGTACAAATTGTTTGCCCAATCCATAAACAATTATCAATGTGAATCAAACAATGTTGGCCAAAACATAGTAAGGACCCAAAACAACATGTCTTGAATGAAACACCTTAAACAATTATGCCACAAAGATCCGCAACATGCATACTCATCTAGTTGGCCTTTTCTATTGGATGCCCTATTTTAGCTTTTACAATTAACACATATCTTTAGTCTGACTTTCGGTATAAGCAAATAGTGAGATGCAGATGGGATTACTAACTAGGGTTGCCATCAATGACAACACCAGATGACTTGTGCAGTGTCTCTTGCCAACAGAGTGCAACATGGAAGAGTAGTTTGACTACTCAACTCCGCCTTTGTGGGACTATGCATGCAAATTTCCTACCTGGCATGTTTGATGTAAGAGAATTTGGGTGCACATGCAATCAACATCAACCAAAAAAAATAGTTTGGTTTTTTCGTTTCAATTTCTATCTGGAGGTGTGATTTGGATGATTTGCGAGAAATTATGTAGAAGTCATTGTTTCCACTAAAATATAAAATGCTAATATATATTTATTGTGGGATCAATCTTATTAATTAGTGAGTTCATTTGAAAAATTATAAAAGGAAATGTAAAGTGCAAATGTATTTACCATAGTTTAATTATTGTGTTGAGCTTTGTGGAAGAATGTCAAGGGGTGTTTGTGCTGAGAAAATAAAATACAAAATCAAAATAAATTTGATTATTTTCAGATTTCTTGGGTGGAGTTGCTAGATACCAAATGGGGAAAAGGAAGATGGAGAGATAAGGGGAAAAAGATAAAAGGTCCTTTCTTGTTGCACAATCATTTGGGGGGGCACTAGATTGAGTGAAGAAAAAGTTATGAGTTGCTGGTGAAGTCTGTAACACAGTTCCAACATTCAAAAATGGTTTTTTTCAGATTTCAACTTGATTTTCAGGATGGTATTATGGGTAGATAAATTTTGATCCACCTGTATTCTTGTAGATAAAGGTGTCAAATTCAATTAAACAAGTTTTTTGAGCAATTGGAAGATGTTTGAATATTCAAATTAAATTTCAAAAGGTGGAATGTTAATAATTTTTTGTGCACTTCTATGTATGTTAATTTGAAATTTCCAATTGAATTAATAATTGGAGTAAGAATTAAATGGTCTGGTAAAAGAATGAACGTGTTTGAGATGAATTCTAAAGTATTTGGCTGCAAGGATGGGCTACCTGGAAAGGTACCCCATCTTTGAGTTGCATCAAGGAACAATATTGGGAAGAAGTGGAAAATAAGAAGTACCATGAAGAATTTGAAAAGCTTTGGGCTAAAGTAAATGTATTGGAAATGAATATTAAAGAGGAAGTGAGAACATGGGATGAGAGACATGGGAAGAATAAAGTTTTCATGAAAGAGGGCAATTAAAAGAAGAGGGGAAAGAAAGAGTGTTGCAACCCTTTGGTAAGGGTTGAAGATGAAGAATATGTGGGGGCATCCCACACAAATATGAAAGATAATTAGATGCAAGTTGTAGTGATTGCATGTGAATGGAGTGCATTATGTGAAGCAGATGAAGAAAGTTTACGATTTGAAATTGTGAACAACAGTTGTCCAAAATTTGACAAACAAGTTAGTGAATATGAAGATAATTTCTTATTGAAAGAAGAGGTGGAAATAATCAACAAGTTTACTCCCCTTACAAAACCACACACACACAACTAAACAAGAGAGATAAACATAAAACATAGAAAGAAATAGTTTCTTTTTATTATCTTGATGAAGTAAAATTACAATACTCAGAAAATAACATACTAGAACCACATGGGCCTTCTCATTACAAAAATCTATAAGCCAAAAAACCATGATCTGGACTAGCAGAGCTCCCTTTTGTAACCCCCATTCTCCCTCTTTATCAAAGAAGTGTAAATTCCTTAGAATATTCTGCAAGGTGTAATTGCCCTAGAATCTTCTGGAAAGTGTAATTTCCTCAAGAAGATATTTTGAAATTTTATTAATTTTGGTACAACTTTGCGGGGCCATAACTTTTGATCCGACTATCATATTTTCAATTGTAATATATCGTTGGAAAGATTGTGAAGAGATATACAACTATCTTTTAGTTTTAGATTTCATTGGAGATTTTGCACCCTATTCTGGGGCTCTGAAGGGCCTCAATTTTTAGTTTTAAACTTCATTGGAGAAATTCCTCTAGATGAAAATGTAATATCTTCCAAACGGTATAGGATTTTGAGATGATTCTTTCACCAAAAATATTATTTTCTAATTTCACTCCTTGGGGTCAATTTTTGCATCCATAGGAACCGAATAGGCTAACTTACTAAAAATAGCAGGTGACTATTTTTGGTTGTTTCAAACTTCTAACTATCCCAAAGACTACATGAGTTGCCATGGGCCTCAAAAAAACTAAGGAAACTACAAAAAAATGAAAATATAATAATTTTAGGTGATGCAAGATTTCCCTTACACCATTGGATGCTCTTGCATTAGACACCTAGGGTAATTTGAAAAGTGAGTCCCCTGTCATTTCTTAGGTGTTAGAGGGAAACCAAGATGATTAAACTCAGCTTCAAATAACCATGACGAATCTTCAATATTCCTTCCTCTCCATTTCACCAAGTACTCTACATATTACCTATTTCTTGTGCTTCTACCCACATGGCTATCTAAAATTTCTTCTATCTCTTCCTTTTTTGATGCAGGTGCCTGAATGTTCTACTGTGCCTCTTTCAATTCATTCTCCTTAACTCCTTCATGATATTCTATCAAATCAATAATGTTAGACACAGGTGAAACATGAATTTAATTAGGAAACTCTACCTCATATGCATTTCCTGAATCATGCTTCTTCAGGATCTTGCATGGTCCAAACTTCTTCATCTTTAACTTGTTGTATGTACCAACTGGAAACCTCTCCTTTCACAAATGAACCATGACTTCATCTCCTACCTAGAAATCCTTATACCTCCTTTTTTGATCTACCTTATCCTTATACTGAGAGTTCATCTTATTGATATTTTTCTTCACCTCTTTATGCAAATTCTTTAGGTGCTCAAAAAAATCTTCAACCTCAGCAGTACTCTTCTCTCCCTTATCTATCTTTCTCAATTCAGAAGCAGTTCTTGGACTACTCCCATACACAATCTAGAATGGTGATTTACCATTGCTCCTATTGATATAATTATTATAAGAAAATTTAGCTAGTGGTAAAATCAAATCCCATCCCTTGGTTTTGTCTCCTACTAAGCATCTCAACAAGTTACCCAAACTCCTATTCACCACCTTTGTTTGTCCTTCAGTATGTGGATGGTGTGCAAAAGTAAACTTCAAATCAGTCTTCAACTTCTTCCACAATTTCCTCTAGAAATACCCAACAAACTTTGTATCTCGATATGAAACTATACTCTTGGTTAGACCATGTAATCTCACCACCTCTCTGAAAAATTACTATGCAACATGAACAACATCATTGGTGTTATGACACAGAATGAAGTGTGTCATCTTCAAAAATCTATCCACCACCACAAATATGGAATCATGCCCTCTCTGTGTCCTCGAAAATCCAAGAAAAAAATACATACTAATTTCTTCCCATGGCCTCTCAAGTATAGGTAATGGTTGATACAATCCAATATTCTTACTTTCCCCTTTCACCATCTAACACACTTTGCAACTTTGCATAAACTTCTTCACATCTTGTTGTAACTATGGCCAATAGTAACACTCACCAACAATAGCACTGGTCTTATCTCAACCAAAGTGATCTAGGTGGATATTTTTCTCCAAAAATTTGATTGTTCCAAATTCTCAAGAAAACAACACCATGTCAAATATTTCATTGAGACGATTCCAATGCCACTTGAATTATGCCAATCAGAGTCTGTATGTGCAAGTTATGACTAGTAAAAATTTCCAAGAACATGTTGACTGGGCAGTATAGATGTTGACATCAACATGATGTTATGGCAAGCCTAGAGGTGACACGTGGTAGGTGATGATGTTAGTATGATGACATGGTAGGTACAGTTTGATGACATGGCGTAGGCAGCTGACATAGACCAATGGCATGGTGCCACGTTATGGGATGCAAGTGAATGTCATGATGCCACATGGACCAATGGTAGGGTACTATGTGGCACTACTATGTTGCTCCAAAAGGATGGGAAATTAAAAGGGTTGTTGGGGAGGTTCGAACACACAACCTCCCTATTTCTATTTTCAATCCCCAACACTAGGTCACGAGGGTTCCTCGCTATGATAAGGCACCCACTGCTATTTAAAGTGTAAGAAATGCTACAATGGGGGGTTGAGCAGTTCGAACCACCGAACTCCCACCTTTATTTCCTCCCAACCACCGTTGGACCATGTGTAATTAGCGGAAACCATCAGTGCAATATGCTAGTTGAAGTCAAATTGAGCCAATATTAAGCAAAAAGGGAGGGCCAATGGATTGAACCATCAACCTCCCATATATACTGACCACCTAGTTTCTACTGTGCCACACATATTTACTCAATATAGTATGAGGGTGAATCAATTTTGTTATATGTAAATCTGTGAAGGCCAAAAAAGAGGGGCTTGGGTTTGAACGTGAGACCTCCTATATATATTGCCAAATTCTTTACCATTAAGGCATAGCCCGAAGGATGTTACTATAATGTGTAGAATTTTATTTGAAGTCGTATTTTCTCAAGATAGCCAAGGGTTTTAAAAAGGATTTTGAAGCATAATCCTTGTAATCAAGAGGGGGAAAATGCTTGAATACTTCTTCATTGTTGAGAGGACTGTGTAAAGGCCTTAGCTGTAGATTGAAAGGTGCCTTTTTATGTATTCAATATTTTAGAGCATTATTGAGGATTGACAACTCATTGGAGAGTGGCTCAGAGATGTAACCCAGTTTGGGTGAACTCCGTTATTAATTTGTGGCCTAATGTATTCTTTCTTTCTATGTTCTTATTCATATTTCTAGTTTATTAAATATCTTTTTAAATGATTTTATTAAAGTTTAAGACAATTTTTGTTTACCTAATTTAACATTAACTTAGGAAACTATTGTCATAGATATTTTTGGATCAAGTTGGTATCATAGTCTTGCTTGAAAAGTGATTACAGAAGTGGATGTTCCAAAGGTTAACTCGATCTAGAAGCTGACAAGGTGAAGGCATGCTTGCGGTGAAAAATTGATATGGATAAATAGATAAATTTTCCACCACCAAAGATGGAAGAGATGGAAGTTGAAAAAAAATACTCTGAGCTCGATGAGAGAGGTTTTCAATGATCCTTTCTCGACATGAAGTCTATGGTGGAAGTTCTCTTCCAGGAGAGGCAATAATAGAAGAAGCTTAAAAAGGAAGGTTCGTCAAAGCAAGAAAAGCATGAGGACCATAAAGATCGGGAGGACAAAGGGAAAAGAGCAGGAGGTGATGATGAACCTCCAAAAACTCCTCCATCTCCATCTTCACTTTCTAATTCTATTTCTTTTGCTCATCCTTTAAAAAGTGCACATAAGCATGTAATCAAGTTGAATGTAAAGTTTTAACTACCAAAATATTGTGGAGAGTTGAATGCTAAGAAACTAGATGATTGGGTTCAACAAGTAGAAGTATATTGTAGAATTCAAGGTCTCTTAGATGATGCTTCTAAAATTCAATTACCTACCCTTCGGTTGGGGGGAACCACTCTCACCTAGTGGGAGAGTAAAACTCAAGAAAAAATTGCTCGACATGGTAGTGTCAACTTAACTTGACTTTGCAGAGGTGGTGGCTGCCTATCATAGTCTTGTTTTGGCTCAGAGAAGAGGGTACAGGAAGATTTGGTTGGAGGGTGATTCTCTAAACATTATTAATAATTTGAAGAATATATCTCCCCTGTCTTGGACAATTGAGACCTTGATCAAGGATTCCATTGAAATTATTAAATCCTTTGATAATGTTTATATTTCCCATATTTTGAGAGAGGGAAATAAGTTATCTAATTTCTTCGCTAACTTTGGTGTTAGAGATAGTAAGGTCTGGGATTTAAATGACCCCGTCCATTATGAGGCCACGACTATTGTTATAAATGAAAGTTAATTTATTCATTAAGGTGTGCACGTCCTTGCTCATGTGGTTGAATTTCATTAGTAAGGATGTCATGGTTATGATTTTGAGGAAAGGTTGTCATATGGTGTGGATTTCAAATTCATTATGGTATGTTTGTCCTGTGGCTACCTTCGCACGAATTGTGGGTGTTAGTCGCATAAGCTTCCAAAGTCTTCTGTTGGATAAGTCAGTTCTAGGTGATGTCTGTTGCTTCCTTCTGAGTTTCCTGTTGAGTGCTTGGTCTCTATTTTCTATTGTCATGGGTGGGGATAGAAATCACACCGAGCTCAAATCTTGTGATACTACTAAGCTGAGAAAGGAGGTGTGGGAGATTTTATAAAAGGGTGGTCTTACTCCTTTCATGGAGAAACTGCATGGAAATAATCCTCAGGTTACTGAATTGGTTGAGAAAGGGTGGAAAGGGAGAACCCTGTACTTGGGTGGTAGGGAAATTGTGGTGGATGATGAATTCATAGCCCAGATTACTGGCCTAGCAATTAAGGGTATGAAAGTGTACAGGGATAAGAAAGAATCACAGGCCACGATGTCCATTTTCTTTAAGAATAATGAGATTGATGACTTGAAGCCTACAAAGAGTGGTGGGTATCTGAGGAGTTCCTTGAAAGCTCTCTGGCAAGATGTTGTCGAAGAAATCATGAGGCATGTAACCTTGGAAGGAAGGTACACGACCATTAACAATTACCATTTCCTGTTGCTTAACCATTTTAGGCACAATAAATGGATGTCATTTCCCTATTATTTGTTGGTATTGATGGACTGTGGGATTAAAGAGCGTAGGAAGAATCCGAAAAACCCTGTCTTGCATTCGGGGTTGATTCTTTTGATTTATAAACATGTGAAAACTCATGATGTCCATAAAAATTTGGTTTCTCTGAAGGATATTTCTGCTAAAGCTAGGGAGGGTTATGAAACTGAGTCGGGTGAGGAAAGGGCTTCTAAGAAACTGAGGAAGAGGAGGATTATTTTACATAAAGAATCTAAGTCAGATAGGGATGATGATGTTGACTATGTCCCAGATTTGTATGCCTCTTTGGAGGAGGGCCCCATATCTCCTGTTCAGGGTAAATCTGGGAAAAGGAAAATGGATGAGGAGGCAGGTTATATGACTTGCAGTGATGATGTGGAGGTGATTTTTCCTTCTAAGAGGGGTAGAGAGAAAAATGATCTTTATTGGGAAGCTTCTTCTCCTCCCCCTACGTCTAGACATGTGCAGGAACCTGAGGAGGGAAGCCGGAAGAGAAGGGTTTTGAAATCTTTCCAACACCTGGAGAAGGATGTCCCTCTCTCTCTAGCTAGTGGCTTCCATGGTGAGGACGTTCTGAGCACTGTCATAGGGTTTCCAAAGCAGGAGAAGGTTAGAGTTGTGGGTGGTGAACAGGCTACGGGAACTAATAAAGCGGATGCCCGCGGATAGGATTCAGAAGAGGAAGGTTGTTGTGGAGAAAATTGCCAATTCCATTCATAGGATGAAGTCTCCTATCCCTGCTGGTAAAGGTAAGGATGATTTTGATGATAAGGTTCATGAGAGTTCTTTTGAAGAGGACGTTGCTATGGGAAATCACATTGAAATTTTTGATAGGGAGGATCTTTCTGATGTGTTGGGATTGGCTCGTGACAGTGTCAATGTGCTTTTTAAACTATTTAAATGGTTCTTTCATGAGATCAATAGGACCAATGTTCATATTAGAAGTATTGCTTGCAAGGCTAAGGACCCTTTGATCTAAAGCCAAATTGATAATTTAATGGTTGGTCTTAATACTGTTGCTAATATTGTGGCGGAGGAAACCGTCAATCTGAAACAAAGTATGGAGGGAAGAATGTTATCCCTTGAGGAGAAAATTGATAAATTTTGGAATGTGGTTATGAAGAGTGGAGAAGCCCCTAAATTATTGACTATGTCAGACTTTGTGATGGATTTCTCCCCTAAAAAGAGAAAGGAAATTTTGTTTGCTGATGTTATGGCTGTTGAGGGTAAGCTGATGGTGGAGGATTATGCTGCTATTAAGGGTGCTGCTAAAGGTTCTGTTTTGAGTTGTGAGTTAAAAACTGGTGAGCCTGGGGTTAGGACTAGAAATAGATTGAAAAATATGGCTGGGGCCTCATGTATTGAGGTTTCTGATACTGGGGTTAAGGGACAAAAGCTTGCTGCTAGTGAGATGGAAGCTGTTGAAATTCTAAAAAATATGCAGTGGCATTTGCTAGTTTCTGGCTATTTTTTGGCTGGTGGTTTGCTAAATTTGGGCTGATGGTTGTTTAATGTTGTTCCCTTTTTGTTCCAGCTATTCCTTTTTGTAAAGGGTTCTGGGCCCCTTCAAAACCTATCTTTTACCTCTAATCAAAACTTAACTTGGATGGAGTTTATAGCTACCCTCAAGAAGCAGTTTTATCCCTTAGGCCATATGCAACAGTTAACTATGAACTGAAATTTTTTTAGGCATGCTAAAGGTCAAACTATCCAAGACATACTCATGAATTTAGGAAGCGTACTATTGCACTTAATGTCCCATTATACACCCAGGACACATTGCTCAAGTATACAGGTGGTCTTCACTTTACTTAATACATACCATTTTGGTTTTAAATCCTAGTAATCTGGATGAAGTGTGTGTATAGGCCACACATTTGGAGTCAAGAGGTAAGAGTAATTCCAATGACAATTTTGTAAAGAATCCATCTAAGCCTGAAGGTAAACCCAAGCACAAAGGAAAGGGGAAAAATATAGCTACCATCAAGGAGGGGCATGATGATACAAAATGTTGGAAGCTGCATTTGGCACTAAGGCCGAAGAGGTATGGAGGAAAAAAAGGAAAACAAAAGACTGTTGTTGTAGTGCAACAAGATCTTGGATCTGACTCCAGGGATGAGACAAAGATTGTCGTTGCTGAGATCCAAGGTAAAGAAAAAGGTGTATCTCTTTCTATTGATACAAGTTTTACAAATGCAAGTACAAGAATCTTCTCCACCTAATATTGATAAGCATAGAAATGAGTTATTTCATATTTGGGATGTAACAAAGCATACAAATATTGATACTTTGTTTGATACATGATCTCAAGTAAATTTAATATATGAAGTTGTAAAGAAACTCAACTTGGCTATGACACCTCATACAAATTTGTATCCACTTGGATGGGTTTTTCAGTGATGCACAATTACAAGTAACAAAGAAAACTTCATAGATGAGGTAGAAGTTGATGTAGTCCCTTTAGATATTTGTGGCATTGTACTAGGGATTCCCCATCTTTATGACCAAAAATCAATCTTTTATAGGGGAGAAAACAAATATCACCTTTTTAAGGATGGTAAAGAGTACATTGTATGTGCACATAAGAAAAAGACTAATCTAGCATTAGTAAATACTGAAAAAATGAAGTGTTTAGTCAATTACAGTAAAATTTTTGTATTGATGATTGTAAAATCCAAAGAGGATGAAAAATCCAAGGCATTCAAGGTTGTGATACAAAGCACAAAGCTAAATTAGTCAAAGTAGTTTCTACCTATGATGATTTATTTCAGGAGTCCAATGGATTGCCACCAAATAGAGAGATACAACATGAAATCTAGTTATAATAGGATGTGCCTCTTCCAAACATCGACATGTACCGTTTATCAATTTTGTAGAATGAGAAAAATTAAGAAATAGGTTCATGAGTTGGTTGAGAAAGGAGTTAAGTACCTCTCCTTGTGGTTCTCCAATTATGTTAGTACCAAAGAAGGATGGGTCATGGAGAATGTGTATTGACTATAGAGCCCTAAACAAGATAACGGTAAATAATAGGTAGCCTCTTCCCCGAATAGATGATTTACTTGATCAATTGAAACATGTAATTTATTTTACTAAGTTGGAATTGCATAGTAGATACCATCAAATAAGAATTGCAGATATTGATATATGGAAAGTTGTGTTTAAGACAAAGCAGGGATTGTATGAGTGGTTGGTCATGACCTTTGGGATTTGTAATGCACTAGCTACCTTTATGAGAGTCATGAATGATGTCTTCCAACCATTCATATATTATTTTGTCATATTCTATTTGGATGATATACTTGTATTTAGTCGAACTTGGGAAGACCATGTAGAGCATGTGAAAAAAGTACTAGATGTATTGAGGAAAGAAAAATTGTATGTAAAGATGTCAAAATTTTGCTAAGAAATAACTAGTGTACTTAGGCTATATTGTAGGAGGAGGTCACTTGAAAGTGGATCTTGTAAAGGTTGAAGTCATTGTAAATTGGCCAAAGCTCAAGTACAGTTACAAAATTCAAATTTTTTCTAGGTGCAGCACAATATTGGAGGAAGTTCATAGCTAACTTCTCCTATATAGCATCTCCATTGCACACACTAACAAGTGTAAATAAATCTTTCTAGTGGGGAGGTCCACAACAAAAGGAATTTAATACTTTAAAGGAAAATATAAGCACTGCACCAGTTCTGGCTCTACCAGATCTACAACAACCATTCGAAATTGAAAAAAATGCTAGTGGGTTTGCCATGGGAACAATATTCATGCAAGCAAGTAAACCTATTTGCTTTCATTCTAAAAATTTCAAAACTACGGTAAGTAACTATCCCAAATATGATAATGGGTAAAGAAGTGGAAACACTACCTAATGGGTAAGGAAATGATAATACACACAAATCATCAACCACTTCAATATTTGAACTCATAATCTAAATTGCAACAAAGTAGGCACTTTAGGTGGATGGGTTTTCTACAACAGTTTCATTTGGTTATAAGGTATAAGAAAGGGGTTCAAAACAAAGTAGTAGATATGTTGTCTAGGCCTCCTATAAAAAATGCTACAATTATTCTTCAAATTGGTTCAATATCACATGAAAGTTATCAAGAACAATATGCTAAGCAAAAATAATTTAAGGATAATATGCAACATTAATTTAAGGAAAACATGTAGAAGAGATAAACTACTATGTGCAAGAAAAAATATTGTATCACTTAGGGAAGTTGTGTATTCCACAAGATGAACAAGCATAGGTAATTAGAGAAGCACATACATCATTAATTGTTGGACACTTTAGGGTAAGCAAATCAATGTCACAACTGTAGAAATATTGTTATTGGCCTTGTATGCAAGAAATTGTGTCTAAGTACATTAGAGGATGTGTAATATGTGCAACAAGAAAGCCTAGCAATAGGAAGTTGGGATTGTATACACCTCTACCTATACCATCCTGTCCATGGGAGAGTATCTTAATGGATTTTTTTGCGGGACTACCAATGTCTAGGAAAGGGCATGAATATTTATTTATGGTAGTGGATAGGTTCAAAAAAGTGTGTATTTTGATGCCTTGTAAAAAACAAGTCACAACTGAACTAACAACAAACTTGTACTTCCAATTTGTATGAGTTCATTTTCAGCTTCCAACTTCTATTGTATCAAATCAGGATTCTTGATTCTTGGGGGAATTTTCGTCAGCATTATGGGAGCTTATGGACACAAGACTAAAGAAGAGCACAACATTCCATCTGTAAACATATAGACATACATAATTATTCAATAAAATAATGGTTCATCTTCTTAGAGGTTATTGCAGTAAACATCCTAAGTTGTGGGATGAAAGTTTAAATTATGTGTAGCATGCTTATAACCATGCAACACACTCTTCTGCTCAAAGATCTCCTTTTGAAACTTGTTTCGATTATTTTCCAAGGACACTTATGGATTTTTATTTTGAGAAGGAAGATGTTAAAGATGGACATCATGATGCAAAAAAGGTCTTAAAGTTCATTTAGAAGATCCAAGCAGTTCTTCAGGAAGTTGAAGCACAACATGAGAAGAGTCAAGCAAAGTACAAAGCCCAACATGATAAGTGTTGTGTTGATAATCAATTTCAGGTTGGTGATAGAGTTTGGTTACACATCAATAAGGCAAGACTGAAAGGTGAAGGTAAGAAGCTCAAGCCAATTAGGTGTGGACCTTTTGAGATTCAATAAAATATTGGTACCAATGCTTTTCACTTAAATTTACGTCCTTATATCCATATCTACTCAGTTGTTAATGTAGAGAATTTAAAATTGTATGAACCTCCTAATATGATACTGGATGAGGAAGCTGATGTTCAAATTCCTTATGTTGATGATCTATCACCCAAGTATATGAGTGAGTTGGAGGAAGAGGCAATCTTGGATAGAAATGTCAAAAATCCACAAAGGGGTGTTGTTGAGTACCTTAGGATTGAAAGGGACGAATCCTAGAAAAGCAAGATGGATGGAGGTTGGAAAAGTGAGGGAGACGTATCCTCACTTACTTTCTATGTAATCAAGATTTTGGAGGTCCAAAAGCTCTCTAGTGGGGAGGCTTGATCCAGATGGATATTTTTCACCAAAAATTTGATTGTTCCAAATGCTCAAGAAAATAGCACCATGTTGAAAATTTTTCTGAGATGATTCCAATGCTGCTTGAATCACATCAATTGGAGCCTATATGTGCAAGTTATGGCCAGTCAAAGTTTCCAAGAAAATGTTGACTAGGTAGTATAGATGCTGTCATCAACATGAAATCATCATGATGACGTGGCAGGCTCAGAGGTGATATATGGTAGGTGATGACATGGTAGGTATAGTTGGTAGTTCGATGACATGGCACAAGAAGTTGACGTGGACCAATGGCATGGTGCCACGTGCCGAGATGCAGGCGAATGGCATGATGCCATGTGGACCAATGGTTGGGTGCCACATGGCACTATTGCATTGCTCTAGAAAGATGGGTGGTTAAAAGAGTTGTTGGGGAGGTTTGAACACACAACCTCCCCATTGCTATTTTCAATTCCCACCGCTAGGTCATGAGGGTTCCTCACTATGATAAGGCACCCACTGCTATTTAAAGTGTTTAAGCAATGCTATAATGGGGGGTCGGGCGATTCAAACCAACGACTTCCCACCTTGATTTCCTTCCGGCCACCGTTGGACCACACATAATTAGTGGCAACCATCAGCGCAATATGCTATTTTAAGTCAAACTGAGCCTATATTAAGCAAAAAGGGAGGGCCGATGGTTTGAACCGTCAACCTCCCAAATATACTGACCACCCATTTGCCATTGTGCCACATGCATTTCCTCAATATAGTATGAGGACGAATCAATTTTTTTATATGTAAATCCATGAGGGCCAAAAAAGAGGGGCTCGGGTTTGAACCCGAGACCTCCTATATATATATTGCAAAATTCTTGACCATTAAAGCAGAGCACGAAGGATTTTATTATAATGTGTAGAATTTTATTTGAAGTTGTATTTTCTCAGGATAGCCAGGGGTTTTTTAAAGGCTTTTGAAGCCTAATCCTTGTAATTAGGAGGGAGAAAATGCTTGAAGACTTCTTGAATGTTGAGAGGACTGTGTAAAGGCCTTAGCTACATATTGAAAGGTGTATTTTTATGTATTCAAGCTTTTGGAGCATTATTAAGGATCGAAAACTCATTGGAGAGTGGCTCAAAGATGTAACCTAGTTTAGGTGAAATCCGTTATCAATTTGTGGTATTTTTTCTTCTCCCTTTCTGTGTTCTTATACATATTTCTAGTTTATTAAATATCTTTTAAAAGGATTTTATTAAAGTTTAAGAAAAATTTTGTTTACCTAATTTAACATTCACTCAGACAACTATTTCCATAGATCTTTTCAGATCACAAAGTGTCTAGCTAATCCTCCATTGTGTATCTCCTTGATTAGGTTATTGGAATTCACAATTGATTCCCTCAAAACAACATACCATATTGGATTGTAAAATCCAACCATCTCATTCTATCTAAAGTGATGGGCTCCATACAAGCTCTCCAAGCCTCTATAAAATTAGGATCCTCAGGATAAAAGCTCTTTAGTTCATTGAACCCAACAACTTCAATCCACATTTTTGTTAACAAATTTTTCCTTCTACTTAAGGCATTTGCAACTCTGTTAGATCTTCCACTCCTATGCTTAAAAAAAAATGTATAACTTTACAAAAATTCAACCCATTTCAAATGTCTTTGATTCAACTTCCTTTAATTATTCAAATATTGCAAAGCTCGATGATTAGTAAATAAAACACTCTTTTGGCAATAAATAGTGTCTCCATTTATTCAAAGCTTGAACTACAACATAAAAATCCTGATCATAAACATAATAATTCTTCTTTGCATCATTTGAATTTTCACTAAAATAAGCAATGGGTTTACCTTCTTGACTCAAAACAACTCCAATGGTATTGCCACTAGCATCACAATCTACCTAAAATACCTTGTTGAAATCTAGAAGTGCCAAAATGGGTTGCTCTGTAACTTTCTTCTTCAACATATCAAATATTTTTTGCTGCTCCTGTAGTTCACTTAAACTCTTTTCTATTCCCTCTCATTGTTTAAGTTAGAGGTGCACAAATGCTATTGAAACATTTGATAAACTTTCTATAAAAACTAGCCAAATGATGAAAAGATCTCACCTCAGTAGAACTCCTTGGTGTAGGCCATTCAATGATAACTTTTACCTTCTTTGGGTCCATCTTAAGACCTTCTGTTGAGACAAAAAATCCCAATTATACCAACTCTCTTTTCAAGAAACTGCACTTCTTCAAATTGATCAACAACTTCTCCACTCTTAGGGTAAACCCACAATACTAGTTTACAATTCTGTCGAGGAAGGAAAAAATAATTTTTGGTGTTTCAACATTTTTATGGGGTTTGCTCGAATTGGGTGGTTCAGGTGAACACCTTTTAGGGTTCACTCGAACCACCGAACAAATATTATTTTTTAATAAAATAGAGGGGTTTGACCAAATGGGGGTTTACTTGAACCCTCAAATTAGGGCTTTTTTTAATAAAAGTTTTTTACTGTAAAAAATGATAGTTTCATCTTCACTTAACTATTGCATCACAGTGAACCCCTAAACCCCCTAGGCAAATGAAGACATTACAAGGGTGACCAAAGTTCACCACCCTCCATGAGCTCATCACCCTCCACGACCAGGGACTCCTAAGTTGGTTTCCTCTTGTAGACATGCAAAATTCACATTATGCATTCGATCAGATTCGGTCAAATTAGCTCTTACACTAGGCAAATTCATCACTTTCATCCATTCATTAAATAAGTTCATTTATCAAATAAATCCTTATCATTCAACCTTCATCCTGCATTATCCACTTAATTAAATAAATAAAAAAGCCATTTAAATCAAATCTTAAAATCAATTATCAAAGTCCAAAAAGTCAAATCAATTAATCAGCATTAAATCAGCATAATCATCATTAAATTAATCTAATCCTAATCTAAGGCTAATCCCATCCCACTTGCACAATAAATCAATTTTATTGATTTATTAAAAACACATCATTTTCCCTCAACATGACAAGTCAAACAGGGCATTTATTGCTGTTTTTCCTTGTCCCCCTCTCAGCATTTATGGCAAAATTTGAATTCAAATTTTCCCCCTCTTGGGCACTCTTCCCAAATCTTGCACATACATCAACTAATCACATGATGACAAGTGTCCTTATCTCATTGGCTTGTTTTTGATCCCACATTGGTCCCTCTTCAACATTCAACATTTTGAAAATCTTTAAATACAAGCTTCAACATTGAGCAAATCCTTCACAATCTTCACAATCTCTCCACAATCTTTATGCAAAGTCACTCTCTTCACATGGAGATCTGATTTTGTTCATCCACTCCACAATCTTAACAATTTCATCTACATCTCATGCAAGGTCACTTTCTTCATTGGAGAAATGATCTTGTCCATCATTATCATTAGCTTATCTAAAGGGGTTGGGAAAGGGCTACTTTCCACATCAAAGTAGCACCAATCCCCCTATGAGATGGTGTTTGAGTAGTTTAGGAATAAATGTCATGCTTATGTTGCTTATGATTTTATGTTAGTTTGATGTCGTTATTTCCTTTATGCTTGCTCAATAATTTCATAGGGAGAGGGATTATCTCATTTGTTCAACATTGATAAATTTATGCCATATTTGTCAATCTATGATAAATGAAAGGTTTTACCTCTCACATTATGGCGCTAGAAGGAGGGCAGAAATACAATCTTTGTTTCTGCTCATCTTTGTTTATTTCAAGCTTTAGATAGGAAACATAAATTTTATGCTTGTCCATGTTTGTCTTGTGTGCTCGTATTTGTCTATATATGGCTAATCCACATGTGATTGTTGAAAAAAAAAAAAAAAAGAAATACTTGGATTAATTTCAACAAATATGTAACATTCACAAAGATCACAAGTTTCATTTTCTGAAAATTTTGCAGATTCTCACCAACTTCACTGCAGGTCCAAGGCTTTACGGGAAGGATCTGTAAATTTATCTCACCCCTATCAACAAAAGCAAGGAGAAAGAGTTTGAACTTCCGTTCTTTGGTATATTGTCTGTGTTTATATCTCTGCTTCTACTTCCCAAACTACTAGCAGTGTCTATCCAGTATCTATCCCTGCTGCTTTATCTTGCCTAGAAATAGAGAGTGGAACTTTTGGTTCTTCTTTGCTTGGACAGCTACCTCTAACACATCTTCATCATTTAAGCAAGCTAGAGTCCAAGACTTATCTTCACTGTTCCACGGCTTCTTTGCCCTGTGTATATTTGTACTCACAAATGCTTTTCCCACTCGGCAAGGAGGGAATTGAGGAATTCATAGCTTCGGTCGCAGACCATACATGTAACCTGCCTATTAACGTGTGGGCAAAAGTTCCCACTCCTCCTGAACGGTAAGCAACTCAATCACGTTTTTGCAGAGGAAGTCATAGAAAATTTGGCTTAAATGAAGTACACTGGTAAGTATCTATGATTCCTGTGCTCTGTCTATGCTTCCGCATTTTCACTTACATATCTACCCGGCGCTTCCAACAACGACGTTTGACAATAAGCCACTTTCAAATGCATTTTTTATGGACGTCCATACCCTATTTTAAAGCTCCCATCCGTGCGCAGCCAGGAGGATATTGGGATGGCTGTGAAGTTCGGTGTTATGCCTGACAGTTGCATTTAAGTTTCTAAAGCCTTTTTTTTAATTCATTTTGTGCATATCACGCAATCGTTGCATTCTCTGAGACCATATTTCTTCTGAGGTATTGCGTCAACCAGCTCACATGCCTTGTCTGCGCTTTACATATCCACCTTTATGTCTTCCGCCGGCCTCAAATCCCTATAAATAGCACGAGACAAGAAAATCTGCAAGCTGTTCTTTTGATTTGAATATTTAATACCTCCAGTCCATAATTATTTTCAGGGGACAGGTTCCGTGCTTGGTAGATTCTCCCATTCGCTTATTCAATGCATGGTTGGATTTCATAAGTTCTTTGTCTGCTGTCATGATCACCCTTGAAGCCTAAATAAACCCTTCAAACCAGCGCTAACGCACTAAGCAACTGGTGACTGTCAAAAAAGTCTCTAAGTGCGCAGAGTTTAAATAGGGGCAGTCGTCGTTTAGTGCTTGATAGGCTAGTGCCTATTCCATAGGCGCCATTATTTCCACATCTTTGCTTAGTGCTCGGGCGAAGTAGATCACCAGTCTTTGCGTGGAAGAAGTACATTAATCCTCATGTCACTGCCTAAAACATCCATCATTTAATATCAACTGTTCAAATTATCGTGTGCAGGTTCTGTTAACTTCTTTTGAACTACGAAATACAAGAAATGAATGGACTTCACTATCAACATTCTGTGACACGCTAAGGCATTTAATCGAGGCAATGTGGAGTGAAAGTGCACCTATCTCATCATAAAGAATCGACTTTTGGGGCTCTTCAATCTGACTATAGCGTGGTGGGTGAAGTATCATATATATCTAAATCTCTCAAACATACCTTCAAAGGGATGCGCCAGGCTGGATCTGTTGACAATCTGCATTGCCTTACACATCTGAAGCTTATGGGAGATCGGTAGGACATTGTCAGCAATGATGATATTTAAGATCAACAAAATCTGAATGTGTCATGATTATAAATCCTCTGCTTGCACAATCGTTATTATGTCTTGATTTAGGCTAAAGGACTCGGTGATACATACCTACTGGCCGCGTTAATGTTGCTGACAACTCTAGGATAGCGCCTGAGATAACGTTGCTAGTTATTTTATTACAAACTCATTCGCTGATATCTTTTTTTAGTGTTGTTATTAATACCCAGATTTGATTGATTTGGAACAAAAGATGTTGAAACTGGCATTAACTTGCTATTGGGACTACATTAAAAGGGACTGCAAGGAAAAGTGAGGAGAGATTTTGTTTGGAGAGAGAACTTACAAATTCGAAGCAAAAGGAACAATCTTTGGAGAAACTTTCTTAATTTAGGCCTTGAATATTAAACTTAAAACTTTGAAAAGCATTTTTTAATGCTTATTGGGAAAATTTGAGATATCCATTTCTTGATTTCATTTTCTATTTTAGGACAACTTGCTTTCGATTGGAAATTTTAAAATAAATCATTCCTTCATAGCTTTTAAATGTGGAAGTCTCAAAATCAAATTGTTCTTTTACAAAAATGGGCACAAATAAGAACTTAGGAGCCTTGTCAATTTAATACTTTCTTTAAGAATTTTTTTTCTAAATGATTGACATCTCTTATGTATATCACTTGTATCTAAATTTTTAAATCTTTTGTAGGTACAAAAGCAAACGAAGGCGAAAAGCTGCAAAGCAAAAGAGGAGGAGGATTTTTGTTTGAAAACACAATGTGTTTTTTAACACTTTGATCAAAAACTACTTCACAAAATGAAAACGAAAGGAGGGAAAGATTTTTTCTTTTCTTTGAAAACACAATGTGTTTTTTAACACTTTAAGTGTTTGATCAACACTTCACGAAATTGTTTTCCTTGTCGTTTTAGAACATTAGTTTTCAATTGGGGCTAAAACGAACAATTTCATTTTCATTGCAAAGGGCTTAAAACGAACCTTAGAACAAATTTACTAGATTTCGTTTTGGTTTAAAATTGAACAAGGCAAACTTCACACTTGATTTTGGTGCTTAAAATGAAGTCATCATTGCTTTGAGGCTAAAACGAACAAGTGCTTGATTGTGTTATTTTGTCTTTTGAGTGCGTATCCTCTCCCCTTGCGCTTCGTGCGATCTAGGGTGCAAGAGAAACACTCAAAATACATTTTATTGCTTTAAAACACTTCATTTTGGGCTTAAAAATTGAACATCTTGTGCGAGTGTGAGTAGGGGCATTTCGCGTACATTCTCTTTCTTTGTGCCATCAAAGATCGATCGAGTTACGGATTGTGTCTTTGCTTGCTTTTGTTTATCTTAGAGGGCCTGCCTTGGGGAAAAAGTACTCACCCAAGGACGACTCAACCGGTAACACTCTAAAGCCAAGAGTATTTCCAGCCGGGATATAAATGAGGATTTTAAAAACGCCATAATCACGCTTGGCTCCGACAAGATGGATCCGAAGGGGACGCCGTTCCCAATGCGGAAGTCCTTTGGAACTTAAAAACCTCTTTGTTTAAAGCTGGAAAAAACCCTGCCATTCCCCACAATTTTACCTTTTTAGAGAGATGGAAAGCATGCCATGGGAGTGGGTGGCTGCTTGGCTGCTAAATAAGTGA
Source organism: Sequoia sempervirens (assembly GCA_007258455.2). Lineage (NCBI taxonomy): Eukaryota > Viridiplantae > Streptophyta > Pinopsida > Cupressales > Cupressaceae > Sequoia > Sequoia sempervirens. The sequence goes on from VDFB02270651.1 coordinate 711,578,600, forward strand.
GTGTGAGGGAGTGGGGTCAAGCATCTAACCATCCGCTAAAAGTAGTAGCTGGACTTGTCAAGTGGGGACTCAACAAACATTGTCTATCACATCCATAGGGCTTGTAATTATTCTTTGTTTGAAAACACAGTGGGTATTCGAAAACATTTTGCAAACAAACACTTAAACATGATCATGCAAATTTCAAACCCCTTTTGATAGAGCAAATACCTTTTGACAAATTTAAGTGTTGTTGCCTTCCCTTGGGATTATGTCCTTAGAGGTTTCTCATCACTTGAATTTATATCGTCATTTGCTCTAACTAGGGTTAACCTAGGAAATCCCTTTGCCTCAATTTCTTGGAATTCCCACACAACACTTTGTGGGAAGAAAAGGAATTTTGACATAGGACATCTTAGTTTGAAACTTTAATCAAGAGTGTGTTTGTGGTAAAAGGAATACACTAAGCAAAGATAACGAATTGGACCCCACACATGTGCTTGATATCTCTTGGTCATATTGGTCTTTTGATTGCTCTTAGAGAAAAGTGTGTTCTTCAATACCTTGGCCTAGTAAACAAAGTCTCTCTAAGTCTCTTAGGATCATCAAAACTTTCATCCATCTCAAACATTTATCAAATCCATCTCACCAAAACAACTTTAGATCTTTACAAACATCATCCTAGACTTGGGTACATTTCTAAACCAAATCAAAATCATTTGTTTAGTTAGGTGTGTTTGGATGAATCCTTCCACGCACACTTAGTTAAATTATCACCTCTTTGAACAAGTTCATCCTAAGATAAACATCCAACATTTTAGGGTTTACAAGTTCATCATCCACATCAAAAATCAAAAATCAAAATCCTAAGTCTAGCATTGATCCAAAGTTACTAAACGTTCATCACTCATATCATCCACCTTTCATCCTCCATCTTGCAATTGGTCCTAAGAACCTTAGAAGTCACTTTCATAACAAGGTCAAAACACAAGAGGAACATGGAATATACACTTGATCCATACATCTTGGGTAATCCAAATCAGTTGAAACTTCAAAGCCTTGCAATGCCTATCAATTATCAAAGTCCATACATAGGATCATTTCCTTCGACAAATGTCAATGGTACAACAAGTGTGGGTATGCCCAATCTGAATTTTGGAACACATCTCCCCATGATAGATTTCAATCAAAGTCCAAACTTACAAGTCTATCCTCCAAACAATCAATACATGAGTCTTCAAACGAGCAACATCATTCCACCAAATCCCTACAAACCAAATGTGGATGTACCAAATGCATTTTTTCGAAACATGAATCCTAACTCGGAAACCTTTGGAAAAATGATTCCCAATACCAACATTGTTCATCCTATCATGCCAAATCAGAACATTATCCAAAGTCAATTTTCCCATAATCCCATTCAAAAATCGCAAGCATGCATGCCAAAACTACTTGAACACAAGCCAAATCAACTATCTCAAGTGAGTCAAAATCAAAATCAAGAACAAATTTGGCGAGATCAAATTGCAGAACTTTCCAAAATAGTTGAGGCATTGCGCCAAGGGAAATCTCCACCACCATTACCTACATCATTCCTTGGTTTAGGGCTTCCCCCTTTACCTAACACCAATCATTCCACCCAAATCAATCCACATAACATCAATCAAACCATCACGACAAATCCTTTGAATATACCATCGACATCACACCAATGGATGGTATCTAATCAAACAACAACATTGATCCCAAATCAAAATACGGTCTCCCAAGGGCCTATCACCTCGGTCAATCCAACCATCACTATCCCTTCAATCATTCCAAACACCACTATCACTCCCATCACATCTCAACCCCTCACTACCATGATCGCTCCGAGCGTATCTCAAACACTTGTCACTACATCCAACACAATTTCAATCCCACCACCACCACCATTGCGACTAAGCCAAGTAAGCAATTACAATGCTTCATTCAAAGCATACCAACAATTGCTCCAACAATATGAAACAATTCGGCAAGCGCCTATAGCCACGCACGCTTCTCAAGCTTCACAGCAAAATCAAGCTCAAACATCGCTGCAACAACAACAAGCAACACAAGCTCCACAAGTGCAACAATCCTTTCAAGTTTCCCAAGCCTCTCAAGCTACCCAACCAACACGAGCACAAACACAAAAGATGACAACTATTGAAAACAAGGATCAAGATCAATCCATCACTGAGCACACGTTTACTTCATCCAATGATCAAATTGACATATGTCAAGAGTCACTTTTGAATCATGACCAAAATCCACCAACAAAACTCGACAATGAGCCAATTCAAGAAATGTCAACATTGTTTGACCCTATGGTCAAAGACATTGAAAATCCCTCCGTCGCAATTGTCGAAAACAATGATCAAAACCTCTCCATCGAGGAGCACATTGAAGATATATCTACACAATCCGATGATCAACTCACCATACATCAAGAGCCACTTTTTAGTGATCTCTTTCAAGGAGTGTTGGGATTATTTGATCCTATTGACATAATGCACAATCAGTTTACCTATGATCATGTTGAAAATGTCTCTACATCGCCTTACGAGTTAGAGGACATATCTCAAGAATTTATTCCAAAGCATGATCAAAATCTTTCACCAAAGTCTAGCAATGGTCCTTTTCAAAACATGTTAATCCCCTTTGACCGCATGGTTACAAATGCTGAAGGAACCTTGAACTTGACCATGCCTAATGTCGACATCCAAAAGTCCTTTGTAAGAAATCCATCCTTTGAAGCTACCCCATGTCAAGAACTTGATCCAAAGCATGTCGAAAGCAACTCCAAAATTAATCAAGATCAAGAATTTGTATCTTCAAGATACTACAATAATCTAATGAACACTCTCTTATCCATGCAAGATGATCATATCCATGTAGCACATACTCCTCCATCTACCCATGAGATGCTTTCTACAGATGGGCACGTAGCTGATCTTCATCTAGAACAAGATTTTGTTACACAAAAAGAGCAGATTCTTAACTCCTACAATCAAATGGAGTTGTCAACATCAGGATCAAATATGTCCCAAACTCAGACTGAGGACATCATGAATAAGGATATCCATCACTATCTGCCCAAGGAAACAAGTCAGATAGAACATTCAGAGATAGCAGAGCAACAAATGGAAATAATGTCGTCTACAGTGATCATTGATCAGAGAATGCATTTTGAACAAGAGCTCTTCAAACAAGCAGAATCAATGAATAAAGGTGATACTATCACCATACTGGGGGCAACTTCGTCTCAAGCAAACGTCAACATAGGGAGCATGAAGAGACCTTATGATGAAGCTAGTGTCAATACTACAACCAGCCACGCCATGAATCTTCATCCACCCATTACCCCATCCACAAATTGGGACCAACGTCAAAAGAAATATTTGAATCAAAGTACGAAGAATGTTATCAAATCAAAAGAAGCTGAGAAGCATAATGGACAAATCAAATACATATGGATACCAAAGAATACAAAGAAATATTATCCCTATCAAACTCCATCAGTCAAAGAAACTGTGGGGCAAAATCAAAAAGGGAAAAGTATCCATCAAAGATGTCCGCAAAATCAAAAGCAGGCTTTTCAAGCAACGTACAAAGTATATCAAGCAGTTGGTCCTAATTCCATGCACACTTCCGTCCCATCATTGCTCATCTTCCCAAGTTTGGAGAGTCAAAGGTTCCAAACTATCAACCAATCCATCTCTTATCCCTAAACACACTCCATCCACGCCTCCACGCATAATATCCAATTCTTACATTGACCATGTATTGGAAACGACCCTTCATCATAAGGATTCTGAAGGCACTTTATCGCGATGTGCGCAACAAGACAAAGTCAACTCCGGTATCAACGAGGCAGATCAAGAATCCCAAAAGCTGCATTCAAGTGCACGTATCTTAGCAATGCAGCTCCTTCAAGCAGGACATCGATGGCACATTATGAAAGGGGCATCTACATCAGCAACACCTCATGATTCAGCATGAGCTTAAAATCTTTAGAAAAATACAAAAAAATTAAAAAAGCAAAAAATCCAAAAAAATCAGAAAAAGGATTAAAAACAGTAAAGAAAAAAATCGTCCTCTAGTGAAAACCACTACAGTGGCGCTTTGGGCAAGTACCATGATGAAAACCTGGCAAACAGGCGTCATGTGTGGAATCGAGCATCTACGTGCGCTAGTTCTGTTGAAAGCATCTCATCCCATCCGTAACAAATCGAGCATTCCATCCATCTTATCCATAATAAATCCATCCATCCATGAACCATTTATCCAATCCATTCGCATATATCTGCATCCATCATCTTAGTTATCTTGATCTTGATGAAATTTTGGAGCACACTTTACGCTTGCTTACGGTGAACATCTTGACATGGGTCATTTTCATCGATCCTATCCTATGCAACATTATCTGAGCTATGAAGCATTATCCAAATGAGCACTTGTTATCCGAACACCTTATCTTATCGCAAGATAATCCTTGGCATACTTTGCGTGCTTAGCATATCCATCCATCCATACACCTATCCAAGCATCCATCCATCGCATTCCATACATTGCTAGACATTGGGGGGCAGATATATACATCTTGCTTCGAGAATAAATCTTGATCTATATCCTTCGCCTTATGTGGCGATCCGAACATTGGAAAACGTGAAACCAAATTGGTTAGGCATTTACAATCTAAAATCCGAAACACTAGCCCATGGAACATTTTGACGAGAAGACATTCCTTATCAGTCTTCATCTTTCATCAAACATCAATCGATATCAGTTGCATCTAGGTTGCACTTCAAACGTCAACATCGCATCATCTAAAACATCTTTTGTTTCAAACCAAGCTTCATGAATCATGATCAATCAAATCCAATCAAAAAATCATCATATCGAGATATCCTTGTGTTGCTTAACACTATCCTTGCGTTGTCGTGTATCCTCGACAATGTTATCATCATCAATCCTGATCAATCCAGTCCTTGCATTGTTGTGTATCCTCAACAATGTTATCATCATCAATCCCATCAAACCCTTGTGTTGCATAACACTATCATTGCATTGTTGTGTATCCTCAACAATGTTATCATCATCATCATCAATCCATCGATCTGATCAATCCACCTTAGCTTGGTTTTCAAACAAATCCCAAACAAAGCACTGATATCATCACACATGTCCATATCCAAATCCTCAAATCTTAGAAAATCCAAAAACATCAGAAAATCAAAAAAAAATCCAAAAACATCCAAATCATATCAAAATCCAAAAACAACTTGAAAACATAAAACATCAAAAACATTGCAATGTCGAACTACGTTGTCTCTGAGCCTGAACGTAGGCAAGGTTGATCTTTGATCATCCCCTGAGACATTTAGGTCAGTCCTATAGGAGTCCGTCATAATAAACTGACATTTCATCATGTATATCTTCATCTGTAAATCGGTCAAGTTGTCAGTCGAACTACGTGGTCTCTGCGTGTATAACGTAGGCAAGGCTAATCTATCGATAAGCCCCCGAGGCCCCTAGGATAGGTCTTTAGGTTAGTCTCTTGGTCAAAATCTCGTAAAATCCCAAAAACATTGAAAAATCAAAAATCAAAACATTTGTAAAACCTCGAAAAATTACCAAAAACAGCCTCAAAACATTGCAAAATTCCAAAACATCCAAATATTTGAAAAAATCCATCCACCTCATCTCGCTTACACTCGCAATAATCAATCATCCATAATAAATCGTCATCACCCTCAACCTTTGGTAAAACAGTCAGAAACAAGTCTAGCAGTCAAACGTGAAAACCTAAACTGTCAAAATCTCAAGTATAGGTCTGTCGGCAAGCAAGTTGGTCAACTCTTTTCTTATCAATGGCATATAAATCATAAATCAATTTCATCATTGTTTGATAAAATCTTGTCCTAGGATCCGTTCCGAAAATGGGCACTTTTACCAAACCAACCACTTTGGGTAAACAAAACGACGTGTCATTAACATGTCCTAGGATCCGTTCCGACAATGGACATTATCTTTTGGCAATAGTTTTGGCTCCCATCTTTTGAAACACATCCCTCTGGCTGAAGGTATGAAGAACATTGGCTTGCTTGTATACTTGATCTTTTCTTTTGATTTATCATATTGCGCTCATTCCAAGGACCTCTCGATGATATCCGAACGAAGGATTTAGAGAGAAAGGAATGGGGCAACGATCATTATTATTTTGTCTGCTATGCTTGTTGGACGTCTTGTAAAATAACTTGGCGAATACTTGCTTTGTTAGATATGTATGGAGGATGTTTTATAGCTTGTTGACTATTGCATTGATTATTATACCTTCCCGTGTTTTGGTCCTGAGATGTTTGAGACTTCTAAAGTGCATCCTAGCAAGGTTTCCGTGATGTCAAGTGTGAACAAGAATACCTGGCCCATTTGTCGAAGTCAAAGTCCATCACACTAAGTACAACGCTATCCTCGTCCTTCTCATACCTTGGATGCATCGCTCTTAGGCGGTTATCAAACATAAAGTAAGTGATCCTTTGAAAATCCCAATCCTTGATAAGCAAATCACTATCATTTATCTATCATCATCATCTCTAATAAAGTCTCGACCAATCATGGACTTGTTGGATCCTCTTGTCATCATCTCATTTCCGCACTAACATCATGCATCCGTCATACATCCATCATGCATTCATCTTGCATCCATAAATCATCAGTATTTTGCATATCATCTCACATGCACATCATCATCATAATATAGATCTGTTAGTCTAAGCATCTCATAAATCATCCGTTGCATAATCACAACATATCACATCATCAATCTCATCCATCTCATATCATATCATCATTTAAGTTGTTTAGGATAATATAGGTTTGTTATTCTAAGCATCTTAAAATCATCTCATTTGCATCGTCATTCATAACCATCCATTTTGAACCTCTTTATCGAGAGATCGACCCTCAAATCGAATCTTTTCGCTCGATCTCTCGAGGGGGCAATGTACCAAGGTAATTTCTTCCACGGGCATCCGAAAAATCATTTTAATTTCGATTACGTAGTTTATTCTTTGAACCAACGTAACAAGTACATTGCTTCAAAGAGGGGCAAAATGTAGACATGCAAAATTCACATTATGCATTCGATCAGATTCGGTCAAATTAGCTCTTACACTAGGCAAATTCATCACTTTCATCCATTCATTAAATAAGTTCATTTATCAAATAAATCCTTATCATTCAACCTTCATCCTGCATTATCCACTTAATTAAATAAATCAAAAAGCCATTTAAATCAAATCTTAAATCATTTTCCAAAGTCCAAAAAGTCAAATCAGTTAATCAGCATTAAATCAGCATATCATCATCTAATCCTAATCTAATACTAATCCATCCCACTTGCACAATAAACAATAAATCAATTTTATTGATTTATTAAAACATCATTTTCTCTCAACAATGACAAGTCAAACAGGGCATTTATTGCTGTTTTTCCTTGTCCCCCTCTCAGCATTTATGGCAAAATTTGAATTCAAATTTTCCCCCTCTTGGGCACTCTTCCCAAATCTTGCACAACCATCAACTAATCACATGATGACAAGTGTCCTTATCTCATTGGCTTGTTTTTGATCCCACATTGGTCCCTCTTCAACACTTGGCATTTTGAAAATCTTTAAATACAAGCTTCAACATTGACAAGCACAATCTTCACAATCTTTATGCAAAGTCACTCTCTTCACATGGAGATCTGATTTTGTTCATCCACTCCACAATCTTAACAATTTCATCTACATCTCATGCAAGGTCACTTTCTTCATTGGAGAAATGATCTTGTCCATCATTATCATTAGCTTATCTAAAGGGGTTGGGAAAGGGCTACTTTCCACATCAAAGTAGCACCAATCCCCCTATGAGATGGTGTTTGAGTAGTTTAGGAATAAATGTCATGCTTATGTTGCTTATGATTTTATGTTAGTTTGATGTCGTTATTTCCTTTATGCTTGCTCAATAATTTCATAGGGAGAGGGATTATCTCATTTGTTCAACATTGATAAATTTATGCCATATTTGTCAATCTATGATAAATGAAAGGTTTTACCTCTCACACCTCTACTTCAATTTTTGTTTTTGTTAATGCTTCCACATTTTGCATACACGTCTCTATCTCCAGGCATATCAAACAAAATGAATTCCTTGTCAATGCTTCCACATTTCACATACATACATGAAAAAATTCACTTATTGTGTGCAACATTCTCCCTACCTATGCCAAAATGGGAGCTTTGGAACAGGGTATCGACATTTTGCATTTGCTTGAAACTTTCTAATCCATTTTCAACAAATCCATTTTGTGCATATCTTTCAATCATGGAATTTGATGAGAACATATTTCTTAAGGAGCTATTAGTCAAATAGTTCACTTGTTGGAAAAACAAGGACAAACAATTGAGAGGGGGGGATGAATCAGTTGTCACAGATTATTTAAAATTTTCAAACTTGACTTAACTTAATCTCAAATCTGATGCATGAACAATGAACCATAAACAATGAACACATCATAAACATAGAAAACACCAAGATTTTTTTATATGGAAACCCTATTAGGGGAAAAAACACGGTGGATGTTAGTCCACAATATTATACCCTGTTAAAAGTATAGAGAAGAATAATGGGAATGCACATGCATTCAGGCACACTTCCTAGAGCTCACCGATCAAATACAAGAGGGCTCACTACCCAAAGAAGACACACTATCTTACAAAAATACATATTAGATCTGCAGGGTATGAACTGAGAAAATAGCTTCTACAAAAGCCTAATTACAGTTTCGGTTAAGCACAAAAACACTCCTTAATACTTCGCTCAAACTTCTTCACACTCTGCTCTGCAATTGAATGATTAGAACACTATTCACACATTTGCACTTTCTCTAGCACTTCTTCACACCACACACATACATAACTTTGCACAATTTTTTTCTCTTATATATATATCTACAACATGGATTTACATCAACAACTTCGTCAGCCAAAATATAAAACATATTTTCAATGTCGGCCCAAATTTACAAATAAAATTTCAATGCGAATCAAACACCATCAACCAATTTTATGTTGTTGCCCAAAACAACATCCTCGATTGCACCAAACATTCAAGTTTTAATCTCCAAGGATCCACAACATGTTACAACCACCATGTCGGCCAAGAACATGAAAACCCGAACACACATGAGAAAAATCTTCAATCACAAGCACACTGATCAACACAGACATGTAACAAAGATAGAGAATGATCTAGAAGCATCCACAAGAAATAAGAACTAGTAGAGAAACATCCACAACAACTGAAATTACTAGAATCACATAAACTTCACTCAGGAATACTAACTGAAACCACAAAAGAACTGTCAGAACACAATTGTTCATAGCATGATCAAAACTTCACGTGAACCTTTGAAACTTCCAGTGGATAAACTAGATACTCTCAGCAATAAACCCTTTAGTCCACAATGATTGATCATCAATGTACTGAGCAAGACACCTTCATGACCTTCACTGTTCCATTGGCAACCCGCACATCTTTCTTTAACAATTTTCTCAATATCGACATATACAACCTTCAATACATCAATGCTAATAGTGTTGAGATCAATGACAACCACATATCAACAACACAACCACAACATCCAACATCACTTTCCTTGTCAATGCTTCCACATTTCACATACATTTCTACCAAGGCAATTGCCATGATTGAAATGACCAACCTTGTTCGAAAGCTTCCTTATACTATGATGGATGCCCTTACCTTGTTCCAAAGCTCCCAGTTAAGGCAGTCTAAGCCACCACTTGATGCCCAAAATCATCATAATTTATTTCATGTTGTCAAAGCTATTTATAGTTATTCCACATAAATGTGATTCCTTACAACACTTAAAAATATGATGCACAAAATGGGTTCGTTGAAAAGGGTTTAGAAAATTTCAAGCAAATGGAATTGGCAGGTGTAAAGCCATAAGCAACATCCTCCAGGATGCCTAGGAAAAAATGGGTGCTCCAATTCCAAAGCTCCCATTTTGGCACAGGTAGGAAGGATGTTGCCTGTGGCTTTACCCCTGCCAATTGCATTTGCTTGAAATTTTCTAAACCTTTTTCAAAAAATCCATTTTGTGCATATCTTTCAATCATGACATTCAACAAAATTACAAAGATGGTAGAGAATTGGGTATGTTTTTTAAAATTTTAAATTTAACATTTTGATATAAACATATTATTATTGGTGAATTAGAACTTGCCTTAAAATCTCATAAATCTAGAATTACATAAATGTGCTAGTCTATGTCAATATGAGAATGCTTTATTGTAACATCATTTTTATATCATTGAACTCATCTTCATTCCCATATTCAAGTTACCACCAATGTCTAATTTGGAAAATGGGGGAAATGAGAATGAATCTGATTTAAATAATACTAAAGATCGTTATGCACACATCCTATAAAAATCATTTACTAGCTTATAACTCATACTAAATACTATTATATTTCTAATATGACTTATTATAATAGAGTAATAGGTTTATACAATCATGTATTTAATGTAGAATATTTGATTTGGAACACATTCAAGCTTGTCTTCATGAGATTATCCAATTCATTTGACTTCTTCAATGCTTAAATCAAGATCATTATGGAATGTTAAAATGTAAAATTTGTCTAAAGGAAAATGAGGTGGCATAGGGAAAGGGATCCAACACATAAAATTATGTCATTTGTCAATATGTCTATATTTATGAATCCACTCTCCTCAAATTGAGCCCAAAACTAAATGGGAAATGACATGGTATCCAAATTTCACTATTACATTTTTCTCCCACTTTGAGGTGCATGTGAATCCTAAAATGATCATGCACGTCAAAGTATGTAGCACTCATAAATATGCATGTAAACTTAATATCCTAACATCATTCAAGGATACACAAGGTGGTTCATATAAATTAATGAACCTTGCAAAGTGTCATTATATAGGTATGGCCTTTGGTATGTGATTTCCATGGGAACATTGAAAACAAAGAAAATTTATATAATGAGTAGATTATGTCTCATAACTGTAGATCAAGTACAAAAATAGGAACCTACTGGAATTGTTTTAGAAATAAGAACAATAAGAAATGAGTCAAGTTAGAATTATTAACATGTTTAGGAAACGATAGTGATATTTTTTTCGTATGAAATCCATGGGATTATATAACACATGAATCACAAGGAATTTCAAGTGATATTGCTCTATTTGATCACTAAATGAATCTTTCTAACACCTATGGTCCTACTTGGAAACTCAATAATAAGAAATTTAATAAAAATATAAATCCCCTTCAAATGGTTGTACCCTTGTGATTTAAGAAATTGGAGGAAAACTATATATGTAAGTAAATTCAATCTAAAGATATTCATGGAAGAAAGAAATCAAGTAACAATAATAGTGAATAAATTGTATAATAAGCACATGCAACATCTAGAATGATAAAACATTGAAGTTTGTATGGGTTGGAGACATGGTGCCAAGGAAGTAAAGTTTCCCCTAACATGAAAAATACAAAATGAGGATGCCCTCTAATGGAAAAGAATAACCATTTAAGTAAGAACGGAACTAGGTTAGGTATATGTCACCAATGTGGTATCTGTTGGGAAATTTTTGTCATCTCAGAAAGAACATCTAAGAAAAATAGTGCAGTCGTTAACTTTTATTCCTTTAGATTGCCTCAAAGATGCATACTACTATGCCACAAAGCGAAATCAGACATAGTTCATTTCCCACATTGAACCTTAGAGAAAAGTTAATGCTAATTTAACTAGTTCCAACAACACCATTAACAAATTCAATCAAGCAAAACCATTGAACATGAAAGATCAAACATAAGATATGAACAAGATTGACGTGGGGAAAACCCTTATGGGTAAAAAACCCCACACTCCAAAAGCTTAGATCACTATTATATTATTCAACAACTAAAACATGTTACAATGCAATTCAGGCTCTAAGCCTTCTTAGGAGATTTACATCTTGTTCCATCTAGAGAGAATTCGATAGCATAACCCTACTTCTATTTCCCTCAAGCCCTCATTGTAGAATGTTCATTGTTTTATAACATTCATTCTCAACCAACAGGAAATAGTTCAGTTCAACTTCCATAGACAAATGGTTACAATACAGTTTAAACTTGTCCACTTCGATTCTCTTCGTTGGATCTTTTTAATTCATACACACTTCTTTGAAGTTCTAGTAACAAGTCATTACACCTTCCATGCTAGCTGAGTGTCACCAACAAACATAACCGTCATCAACTCCCAGCCATCGAAGTCATATCAGGTCATTGAAGAGACTTCAATCCATGTCCCTCCAACCACCCTATGTCACCCCAAAATGAAAATCACTCCATCCGCTTCGCAACATCGATGTGAAGCGAGCAATGTATCATCATTTTGATGAGTCATCCTCTTGTCTCATGCTGAAACAAGGATGTCACTCTGACGAAGGTTATACTACCAAGTGTTCAACATTCACCAAAAGGACCTACCAAGTCTTCAACTTTCCATCGACATGTTGAAGAGACTATCTTCAAGGTCTTGGAAAAAACACAAAGTCCCACTGACATGGTTCCTCCAACCTTCCATCGGCATGTCGAAGAGACATACTTCAAATTCGCTAAGTTACTGAAAACCCGAACCTCAAAACCTCTTGTCGGAGGCTACAAAGTTTTGAAAATCAGTGACTCGCCGACAACAAAGAGAACCTCAAAGCCGCTAAGTTGGGAGGTTATGAAACTCTAGAATCCCATGACTTAAGTTAGAAAAACTTGGAACCCAATGACTTAAGTAACAAACCATTTCCTACCAATGGGATTTCAATCAAACTAGTAACTTTGTCCTGGTAATATTTAATTGTCTTTTCGACGATGTAGAGGCCCGAACACTAGTATGTTTGAGGCACCATTTCTAAACATTCTCCCACTTTTTGAACAATGCACTACCTACCAATCAATGCATGAATCCTCTGTATCACCTAGGACACTTGCAACAACATCTATAATTTCCACCATCTCAAGCAATAGTTCCAACCATCCTCTAAAGGAAAAGAACACGCTATGGTGTATATGCACCAATCTAATCTGAGACACCAACAACAAAACCAACTATCAACAAGGGCTTCAAAACACTGCCACCACTCCATTGTACTCACAAGCTATACATAAGCATCACAACATCAACTTCAAAGCTTCAACCTAAACACAACCATGAAGACATTCTCTAGAAAACAAGATAGAACACCAGCTAGAACAACAACCAAAAAACTAACTGATTCCATCCAACTGATCAAACCCACACAAATAAAAATAACACACATAGCAAGTGCTAATCCATCCAATCATACATACCTCCAAGGTATCAACATCAACAAACTCATGCCACTGCCAACCCAACAATAGCAAATACAAGCTCGATTTGTCAACCAGTCAAAGAAGACAAAACACATCCAAAAACTCCCACTGCATGGGTAATGAATCTGAAAAGATCAAGGCATACCAAGTCTACCAATAGCATAACATAGAAAGTGTAAACATATAGTTTCAAGGAACCATCCACAATGATATACAAAATTTGTAAACCAATAACCTGTAAGAACAACTCTCACCATAATTCTTCATAGCTCTCCCAAGTTCTTTACACACCCAACAAAGCAAAGAGATAAAGAACAACCTCATACCAATGTAATGTGAAACCAAACATCTAAGAAGATAACCAATACCAAAGAGTGTAACCACTGCACATCATGTACCTATAGAAAATCCTCCTACATACACCTCTGGTGCATCTTGAGATGCAATAGTTGCTTGAGAGAGCAAACCAGGAAAATGGTTGGCATTGGCCAATAAAGAAGAAGGTTAAGTGGCCTATCAAGAAGATCATTTACAGGATACGAAGGAAAGAGAGGACAACAGAACCAAACATTGGGGAATTTTTGTTGATAAAGGAAGAGCAAAAGCCATTTGAGAAAGAGGAAAGTTATGAATCACAAATGGGTTCTAGTACTATGTTGGTGAGTGAAAAGGAGTTTGTACAAATCATAGAGGATGAAGACAAAGATACAAAGGTGAGGTCAAGGATGATTTTAATGAGTCACAAAGAGTTCCCACAGTCCATGATGGAGGACAAGGTGGATATTGAGATCATGATTAGACCCCAAACTATCATGACAATAGTTGACATATCTAATTTTCCATGGGAGATCCAAAGCATGTTGAAGGACAATATAAACATAGTTGTGGATGAGTTTTCACCTTCTTTATTACCTATGCAAGGGATCAATCATTTTAAATTGTTTGAAACAAGTGAATTTGAGTCTGATATGAAGGTTGAGCAAGGTAAGTTGCTGGTAAACAAAATGCAGGGTTCAGATTTTCAGTTGTTAGACTGTAGGGACAAAGTTTTCCATATAGTTCACCATGTGAGCCATATGCCATTTGGGTTTGAAGATGCAAAGATATTTTTGTCTGCTACTAGGATAGTAGAGAGGGATTTAGGTGGGGAAGATGAAGTTACCATTGTGGATTTGTGGACCAAGTTACTTCAGTTAGTTGTTGCCATGTTGACAAGGTCACTAAAAGAGTGTGAGTAGTAGGGAAAAGAAGACCTAGCCGATGATGGTGCTCAACAAATAGTTTTAGGGGACAATTTTTCCATTGTTATCATCCAAGTGAAGAAGGAAGAGTATGCACAACTATCATTGCAACATAATTTATTTGACTGTTATATGTTCTGTCAAGGGTTATCTACAGTTGTAAGTGACTTTTAGTTCCTTCAAGTTAAAGAAACCAAGAACCTTGATTTTGATGCTTCACATACATACATTAGATCTTTTGTTTCAATTGTTAAGGAATTGTTGGAAGATGAATTTAGAGGTGTAGCTGGGGGACAGGTTTATTTTTTCATATTCAAATACCTTTGTCAAGTGTTCAAGAAACCTATAGTCAAGATGAAACAAGTATGGGACTGTTCTATAGAAGAAAATGAGCATGGATTTAAAGACACCATCCAGGAGATGTCAAGAATAGTTTTCATGTTTCTACCCTCCATTCAAGTGGAGCTCGAATCTTTCTTCTTCGGGAGTATGGTGCAGGGGCACCCTAGTTGTCTTGCCTCCAAGAGGGGTCAAAAAGTGAAATTTTGTTTTGATTGAGTAAATTGTATGTAATAAGGTATTCTAAGACCATTTCATATGTTTTTGAGTCAGTTTGAGTCATTTGGAGTTAGTTTGGTGTCTAGTTGCAAAATATTGTCAAGTTGCCCAAATGTTGTCATAACAACTTTGCATTTTTGTTGTCAAGTGGAAGTTGAAACATTAGAAGATGGAAAATTAGTTTGTAACCATTGGGGATAGTTGGTAAATGTTTAAAATTCCTTGTGTGGTCGAAGGAAAGGTTGGGAGGTTGAAATCTGAAGATTGAATCAATAAAAATCTTTGCTTTTTGCATTTCCTAAACGTTATTTGCTGCTATAGTGATTTGTATGGTTTTGTACAGGCTAGTTATCGTATGAGACTGATTGGAGATGAGAAATATTTGAACCTAATTTCCATTGCACTTGGTCTCATTGATTTCATTAGATTTGAGCATTTTAGAGTCATTTCTTTGCAAACTGGTTAAAACCCTAGTTAGGTTTGGTAGTGAGTAAGAAAATATAAATAAATCTATTCCACCTGGTGGAACCTTCTAAAACTTGATGGAATGGATGTTGTAGATTTTTTATTTGATATTCCTAGGTTGTAGATATAGGGAAGATGGTGTGCACATGTGGAGGAAGCATGAGGGTTTGGTTTCCTGGTGTATCAGACCAAATAACCCTAGTGAGGTGTTGAAATGTATCTTATGCAGTTGGAGGAAGACTTAGATGGTGGAAGTCTTTGATTAGGACCTTGTATGATGTGCTAAGAGAATTGCAATGCAAGGAAAGTCCCTGGAGTTCAATTACACTACTGCTACCAAGCTTATTCAGGCAATTAGGCCTAGTTGCAAAGTGGGACAGTCAGTATTTGACCTCTTTGTTGCAAAGAAATCCTACCCCATTTCTAGATATGTGTTAGAAAGCCCAAAAGGGTATCTAATTTTTTTTTTTAAATTTGGGTATCAAGTCTTCTTTGGGAGTTGTTGAAAAAAATGTCATTTTGAAATGCTATTAGGGTAATGAGCAATTTGTTAAGGAAAGGTTATTGATTGGTGTGTGAGAGTCCTTGTAAGTGATTGTATGGGTTTGTTTGTTAGATTAGAGACAAAAGGGTCTTTGTGGGTGATTGTGAGTTGTGGTTACTCTTGAATGGCTAGTTGTCTTGAGATCAAAGGTCTACCCTTGTTGAAGAAGCCTTCCTATCATGATTGCCTTTGAATTTTGAGTAAGGATTGAAGCCTATTGTTGTGAAATATGGTATCAATTGCCTAATTGTTTCCCCTTCTCTACATCAACCTCTGAATGCCAACTGTGTCAAGTATGATCTCTGTTGTGCCTTCAACACACACGCCCTGTTCAGAATGGGGACCCTCTCTTCTTTTCGCCTCGTTGGGTCGTTCATCGCTGCCTCATTTTGTGTGCCCCTATTTTCATGTCCTAACTGGTCAACATGCCTCCGAAGTCTCATCTTAGGTTGACTATGTTTCATCCCCTCCAATTTTGCTAAGTCCTGGTCCTCTGCGGAGTTTCCTTGGTAGTTTTCTCCTGCCAACGACCTTGGGCCCTGGCGGGCCCACCCTGCCAAGTTTCCATCAGGTGTTTGCTGCCCTATTTGGCTGAAGGATTTCACCTTCCCATGCCCCAAGACCCGAATTCTTGATTTTTTCCTTTTTAACTTGCGTTGCAAACCTGATCGCCTTTTTCCCCGCCAGGCCCGTCCCTCCAGACTCCCATCTCCAAAACTCTGTGTCACCTTCGCCATTTCCAACGGCCAACCTGCAAAGACATTTTTCCCTCCAAACCTTAGGCTCCCTTTTGTCATCGGTTAAAAATGATAAACTTTGAAGTGACCACCAGGTCACAGCCTTCCGGCCCCTGGGCCCTAGTCCTCCCGCCGCCACCCAAGAATGTAAACTTACCAACCCTCCTGTCATCTGTATAAGCATTTATGGGCGTATTAAATGATAATTACGGGTATAAATATCTTGCTCGGCCTGTCATTTTCATGTGTTAGGTTAGCTAGAGGAGTTCAGAGTAGATTTTGAGGAGTCCATCGCATTTGTCACCCACCGCCCTCGTGCCTGTTGCCCTCGTTCGCCAATCCTTCGTGGATTTGACAACTTCTCCTGTCGGGATTTTGAGGTAGGTTCATCGTTCACCCTCCCATGAGGTTTTTGTGATTTTATGCTTAAATGATGAATGAACGTGAGCTACAAATGCTTTAATTGGGTAAAACAAGTTAACACCTAAAAAACCCATGTGTTGAAATTCTAGAAAACCTCCTAAACATCCTTTAGGACAAATCCATAACTCTCCCTTGTCACTGTCATTCTTCACGTAGGGAATTCATCCCCTCTAGACCTACACCCTCCATCGCCATCGAAAACTTGGAAAACAATCGAAGTGTCTAAATGGCGGGATGCCCTCTCGGGCCCATGACCTCAGACTTCCTTCAGCGGGTTGCCATCAAATTTAAACTAAACATGAAGTTTGGCCTCCATTTCTACTTCCCAAGCCCGCTCCCATGGGATTCCATCCCTGGGATGTTGTAGTGCTTTCGCCTTTTTGAAACGGCGACTCTGCTCTGTCCACCCGAGCCCTGGGGCCCACCTCACCTTTTGCCAATCGGGGTTAAACCAAAAAATGAACTGTTCCCTCATGTCCCCGGGCCTCGATTCATAGAGTTTTGTCTGTGGGTTTATGTGGTGACTTCACCATTTCAAACGACCGTCTGGCGGCATCCTTTCGCCTCCTGGGCCCCAAACCTTTATTTGCTACGAATTCAATTAACAATGAACTTAGGAGTCCTTACCCCCGCCGGGCTCTGTCCACCAGGATTCCATCCAATCTCAACTGGCACGAAAAGGAAAAGTAGGCCTATCTTTCCAACCTTTGAGGTCTGCCATCCTGATCGCCTAAGACTTAGCAAAGAATTTTGGCGGCCACGCTCAATGTCGAGTCCGGCCCATCGGGCCGCCCCCGTCGGACTTCCATTCAATGACCACCCCTTTAGGCCCGAACACTTGAAATTTAAGAGGAAACATTGGCCACCCTTTAGCCTCTTGGATCCCGGACCCCAGGATTCTGACCTTAGAATGTCATTTCACTTTGGCTATCCCCTAACAGCTTTCCTGCCTTGTATCTCCGGATGCTCCCAAAGCGGCCCAAATGACCTTCAATTCAAAAACTAATCTCGACCCACGTGCTTAAATTCAACCTTCTCCTGCATTGGCCTTTTTAACGATCAAAATATGAAGCCGAGGGAAACCACCCAAGTTGCCCCATTCTATTCACCCTTTGAACTGCATTCTTGCCAGGGAAATCTAGCCCTCCGGGCCCAAGTTGTCTAAAATCCCTCTAGTAAATTGCCAACAATTTCTTGAAGTAAACGTTTGATTTTATTAATGATATATCATCTAATTGGACTTCGTTTATGGGATTATGATTAACATTCATGTTTTCGTGATTTGTTATGCTCACTGTGCCTTGTTTGCAGGATATATGGAATCGGGTGCAGGACCTTCTAGGGCGGCCACAAAAAAAGACAAAGGGAAGAAAGCGGGTAAGGTTCCTTATGGAAAAGAGGACAAGGACCAAATGAAGTTCCAATTCTAGGGAGAGCCGTTGCAGTCAAAAATCATCACAAACTGGAAAGAAATAATAGATACCAATATCGGCCATGTTGATATTGATGAATTCAAGTGGAGGGTCAAGATCCATCCTAAGACCGATAATGCAGATTAATCAGGAAAAGTGGAATTGTTAAGGTTGTGGGTTTTCCTCCATCCCTTATAGCCCCTAAATTGGTCATGACCTACCGACAAGCATATCATCTAGTGACACAGACAATAGTTGACAGAGATGGAAACATCCTTGTTGATATGTCGGCAGAAGCAATAACAAATACTTTCCACATCCCTACCTTTGAAACAACAGAAATGCCAACCATCACAAAATGTAAGGTGACATGGGATGAAGACCCCACTGGCTGTAAGAAGATTATAAACCAATATTGGCTTAAAGAGAAAAGGGGTAGTGCCGCAAAAGTACCTCAGGAGCTCTTTTGCAGCAACTTCCACGAGGACTACTATGACTTGGTGACTCTATTGAGCAGGGTGACGGGCCTCCCCACTACTGCATATTTTTAGGAGTGAACGACATATTTCGTAGAGCAGATCCTCTGTGGGGAGGAAGATGTCACCACAAAGGCCTCATTCTATTGGGGAGGCATAATAAGTGATTACTTCCATGCACCATTTATGAATGTAAAGAAGACCTCCAAATTTTACATGACCTCTTATCTTGTTTACTCACTAGCCGAGCGAAGGTAGTACATTGGATTGTTTGTGGCACCTGATGAGGAACCGGGTCGTACATTGAAGGTTTATGACAGATACCCCCAGTTACAGTTCAGGAACTTCAAGAAGGAGTATTGCAGGGTAAATGACGCCTTCGTGGGTCACATTATCAGGCTGCTTGGAGGGGATTTTGAAAGAAGGATCTCTCACAGTGCTCGGGCATTCTTGAAACAATACGCCTTCTTTTTCATCCAGTACCCCAAGTTTACATACATTCGTGCTCAGGGTTACACAGAAAGGCCAAATAAGCTGCCACGGTACCCCAATGACCAGATCATACTGCTAGAGCTCTCTTAGCAGTTGCAACATGTGCATTCAGTCCTCAACAGTAGACATTTGGCAGGGATCCCTTATCCCTTAGCTTTTGGCTGGGGTATGTACAAATTGCAAACCTCCCAGTGTGATGGGAATTCTGAGAAGGAATTAGCGGAATATCATTTTTGTGTGCACACTGCTCGCCCACGGATAGACCCATATGGTCACATAAGGAAGGCATTGGGACTAGGATACGCCCATTTGCATCACATAGAATATTTTTGGGTGAATTTCCAAGATGATAAGGAGGTACGAGTGAGGCATTACATGCAGATGATCATATATTTTGTAAGAAGGGTAAATATCTTTCTTATACCTAATTAGGTTGAGGAAGATGAAAGCACCATCATGGACCCTAGGTACAATGCAGTCACTAACTTGTCGCTGCCAACAATAGATTGGGATGAACAAGAGGTCAAAGACCTTGATATTATAACTAAGCTTGTCGAGGCTCACACTAAAGAATGGGTTGATGGACAAGTAGCCCAATTAAAACAGTAAGGGGTGATACTAACATATGAAGGGCTCAAGAGTGAGCCTAGTGCTACAAAAGATGCTGCTGCTACAACCTCAACTAGAGAAACATCCAAATCTCCTTTTCTCATGAGATCTAAAAAGAGGAAAGAGGTTGAGGCAGAGCAGTAGCTAGATCCAAAAGTGTATTCAAGGAAAGAGTCAGAAGGTTCTCCCTTAAAGAAACATAAAAGGTCGAGAAGTGCTACGGGACTACTCATAATTCAAGAGGATCCTCTTCGTGAGGGAGGAGAAGGGGAAATAGATCAACCAAAATCTCTGCCTACTTCCCCTGATTCAGCCACCCTTCCATCCATTTCCCAAGCCATGATTGCCACATCCCCACTTGCGGTGGACATCTCAGTCCACCTCGCCTCTTTTCCATCTATCAGGCAAGTTGTGATGATCAACTCCTCCTCTACCACAACTTCTCTGCTTTCCTCTACCTCCATGTCTCCCACTACATCGCTTCCACTGGTAGCAACGAAAATGCCAATGCCCGCACTCACATTGCCAGAGGCTTTCTCACGACACATGCAGAGTGCCCCCTCTGAGATTTCCCAAATATTTTTGGATCCCACCATCCAAGCTACCTTGGCACAGGTCCTCGCAAGTGCTTTGCCCTCGAAACCTCCAATGGGACCACTAGTAATGGAAGCCACAATGCTAATCTCTGAGGAATGGGAGAAGCGGGAGATGGAGACTGCAAAAGCATTGGAGGAGGAGGCAGACGAGTACCATGAACACCCGAAATATGAACACCGACAAATTGACAAGGTGATTTATGAGGAAGAAACATGATCTTCCGAGAGTGGTGACGAAAGGTATCCCGGTACTGAAATCGTACAAACATTTGATGATGATATCAAGGAGGAAATGGCCTAGAAATTGAAAGATGTTGGGGAAGAAGTAGAAAGGACTCCTCCTAGAGAAGGAGGGAAAGAAGGTGACAGGACAACAAAAGATGTGGAACTTCGTACAAGGGAACAACAGGAGGATGTGTCACCTCCTCAAGAAGAAGAGAATGCAAAGGAAGACAAGCCTGAGGGTGAGGGTCAGACTGACAAAAGCCCTAAAATTGAAAAGCCCAAGAAACATGTGTAGGAGGAAGAGCATGATGACAAAAGAGAGGAGGCTGAAATGGAGGACAGTCCCAAGGAGCACCTGCCCACTAAGTCCCTGATTAGGTGCATAACATTTACCCGAGATTCTGATGAGGATGAAGAAGGTACAAAGGCAGAAGAAGGGGCTCCTAAGGATAAGGAGATTGAAATCAAATAGGGCAAAGAAGAAGGTGATCATGTGTCACCTAGAGAAAATACTCAGATGCCCGAATGGCTAGAAAAACAACTTGAAAAGAGGACTCCCACCCCGAGCAGTTCGAGAACGAGACTAAAGGCTATCCTAGCCAGGGCACAAGTCACTACCAAAAGGGAAAAGAAGCCCAAGGTTAGATCAAAAGTAACAATGGATTTTTTGGGATCTAGGACCGTCCAAGGCTACGCCCATAGTCGGGGAAGAAGGGGTAAGTTATAATATTTGTACTATTGACCTGGGAAAAACTACAAGGGAACATAAAGTTGAACAGCTCTAGGAGTCCGTCGCTACTGTGGTGCACTTGAAACAACAAGACAAAGTTTTAAAAGAGGAGCTAAAGGCACAAGTAGCTAACCTGATGGCATACATTCAACAATGGTCCTCAACAGAAGAAATTCCCACCACATCTGCGGTTATGCCCCAACTGCTATCTAAAGAGAAAATTGATAAGTTGGAAAAGAGAAAGAACTTGGAAAAAACTACAAAAATTAGTTCTGGGAGGTTCTATATGTCGGAAATATGGGTATCAGCTGGGCTGTTCAAACAACCAACAAGTTCTTGGACTTACAACAGTCTTTGGAGAGCACAAGAAAGCTCTACTTTGACTTCCCTATAATGTATAGGTCTACCTACCCAAAGATTGAGGCTATCCTCTGACTGCCAAGCGAAGGAGCTCGCGTTCAAGAAGGACGATCATTGGTTGATGGATGTATGGAAACGAGACTTTGAGAATCGAAAAGAAAGGTTGGAGAAATTGCTAGACAAGGTGGATCTAGATATTGAATGGGTAAAAGAGATTAGATCGGATTGCGCCTGATATTTGAGGCTGATGACAGGGTATGACATGCCTGCGATACAAATAGATCTGGAGAAAATAAAGCCCCACTTTCAAGAGGGGATGGAAGACGGGATGTCAATGGGGATAACCATAGATTTCATGATTTTTTCCGTCTGCGCCTTCACCCAGTCAGAACTGTTCAGAGACCACACTGCCAAGTATGACAAAGACTGGGAAAGGCTTGCAGACAACTCTAAGGAATGGAGTTATCAATTTCTATGATCCAAGATTTTGGAGGTTGACAAGCTCTAGCTAGTAATTCTGAAGTTCATGGAGTATGCAGCTTTAAAGAAATAAGAAGGCAACCCTGTTATTAATGAAGACTTCTTGACAAAGTAGCTACAACAAAAAGGGCGATCAACAAAAAGACAAATTGCTACAATGTTGTCACTAGAGGACAAAATAGGGATAGGGACAAGGTTGTGTTTTAAAATTGTAATATATTGGGGGGTAGGTAGAACCCTAAGTTGTAGTGAATCTTGGCCACACAATGAGATTAAATCCTGGCCATTTGTTCTACTTTTTTGGACACTATAAATAGGGGGTCTCCTCTCATTTTTAGGGAGAGTTGAGTTGTTGTAATGACATGCTGCAGAAATTTCCAATGAAAATACATTGACTTGGTGCATTTTCTGAGTTTCTCTACATGTTTCATGATTCAATCTCCCATTATTAAAGGTTTTAGTTAGATTTCATTGCTCCTTTAGTTAGCTTTAAATTTCTTAGATAGATTTTGGTAATGTTGTTATGTGATTGTAGAAATTTTTGCTATGTTGATGCCTTCCAGTCCATACTTTTTGCCATTTGCTACTGGTAAATGGTCTTGTAAAGTTAGTCTGGGCTGAAACTTTAAGCTGCTCTAAAATTTTCATCTTTATTCATGTATATGTATGGTGGATGAATGGTGAAAAAATCTACAAACCTTAGAAGATAGCACAAAGTTTCATGAGACTGTGGTTGTTTCTGGTTAAGTGAAACTTTGTTTGAAGGGAGTTGTCCACAACATAACCTCCATGTCAATATTCATAGTTAGTTGCAGATCCAGGAACCTTCTCTATTCCCTGCTCTTTTTTCCTTTTTTTTAGAAACAACCCGTGCTAAGGTTCATTGCACATTGTAAAGCCAAAAATCAAGGAGAATATTGAAGTTTTAGATTGTTGTTCGAACCTACAACAAAGTGCACCTTAACTCCCATCTCAGAAACTTCATATTTTAAGGTCCACTTCGTATCTAGCTACGTAAGTCTACCCTGTGATTACCAGCAAGATCACATCAAACATCAATTGAGGAATTCCATGCAAGTCATGACCTGACACCCGAGAGACCTTGGGGTGATTTTCAAAACCTTTTTGTTGGAAGTCTCCTTTCAAGAGAGGTAGTGCATCTATGCACTGCCTGTGTTGAGAAAGTGTGCAAAACACCCATCGACAATCTCCTTCACAACCCCAAAATAAAATCCATAACAACACCCAACCGTTCAATAACCAAGATCAAACATAACATATATATCATGTAATAAGCATGGATGTAAGCCTCTCAAAGAAGATAAAACTATTTCATTTCCCATTTCAGGAAATGAGCCCAATGCATCTCCTAAACTCAACATCAATGAATGTAATCACAATGCATAAGTAGATAACCATGCTATCCATCTCTTACAATGAATCCTCTAAAACCATCTATTAGCAAGTCAAGATCCATATCCATGAAAGAAATCATAAAACACCTGAGAGAAACAATGGGAATTACCTCTCAAGTGATAAGCCACTGAGTAGACCAAGAGTGGGGAATGCGAATACTCCTCCAAGATATGCAAGCCATCATGACTCCTCCAAGAGAAATCTCCTCATTGGTCTTTTTTGAACTCGCGTCCAACGAAGGTGAAGGCTTCTCGGACTTTCTACTGAAATATTCATTATGAGCAACCATCAACAACACTTCTCTCCTCATAGGAGAAATACAACCTCACCTTATTCTCCATGTATCCATGAGCATCTACAAATAATCATCTCATGCCAAACTCCAAATGCATCATTGCACTATAATGAATTTCTCAAGCATATGACCAAAGCACCCAAAAACATAGAGAATCACTAGACCACTGTCAAAGCTCCAATCATATGAATCAGGAACTTATCATGAGGGTGATCCCACAATACCAGTTTACAATTTTTGGCCAAACTGGAGACTAAACTAATTTTTTCTAACTAAATCTTCACTTTCAGACACCTATAGCAGCTAAGCCATGAGGAATTTGAAGATGATGCAAACTAGTGATTTGTGAAATTTTATTTGTAGATTCTAAATGTATTTTTTCTAAAAAATTTGGAATCAGATTGCACTTCTTTTTCCATCTCCTTCGAAAACTAGTTTTTTTTTGTAAACACCATTTTTAAGGAGTGACGCTCAACGTATAACACATAACCTTTTTTTCCATGAAGGATAAAATTCTAATTTTTTCAAATTTAGATTTGTAACTATGATATCTAGTGCTTCCAATTGGTTTCATAGTGTTTTATTGAATATTTTTTCCTTAATCAAGTTTTGAAGTCAAACCAATTACAATTTAGACATAGGCGGACCGTATAACACAACTTTTCATGTAACAAAAATTCAATGTTTTTTTGTTGGATCAAGGACTTTAATATCTAGTGCACTCATATTTTTCTTAATTTTTTATAATCTTCTATTTTTCCACACATGCAGAACAAAGAGCTTGATTTTCGGTGAAAAACCTACATTCACAAGAAATAAAAAATAAATATACTAATAAAATTAAATTTATTTAAAATTATACTTTTGGGGAAGCTTATAATAAGGACTACATAC